>CM066035.1:780112259-780712259 GCA_033557465.1 Ichthyophis bannanicus
CTCATTTTTGTCCCCAACCTAATCACCTCACACCCCCAAAAACAAATCAAGTCCCATGGTCTGACCACTATATAATAGGATTCACCATACCAATGGAAGCACAATCCCCCTCAAACCCATGGAACAACATTCAAAAAAAGATTCAGACAATTCAACAAAGACAGCTTCCTAAACACCATAATCCCCCAGCTAAACAACCCTCCTACAGACATAAACACTGCAATAAAAACCTGGGACACCACAATATCAATAACCTCTATTAGTACAAAACCCCCAAAAAAACAAACTTGCAAACTCATGCAATTCGGATACACAAAAGAATTAAAATTACTCAAAAATGAACTCAGGAAGAAAGAACACAAATGGTGGACAATTAAATCACCCGATAACAGAACTTCCTACATGGAAACACTTCAGAAATACAAGGAAGCCATCCTCAAAAGAAAAAGGCTATCACACCAACATACTTACCAAACCACTCAATTGACCGAGGGAGCTCTTTGAAATAGTTAAATCCCTAACACAAACCCCCACAAAACATCTGCATTGACTCCCATACCTTCGCCACCCACTTTGCAGATAAACTAAAAAATGTCCACAGATGAATCCATACCCACAACTGAACCATCCACAACCCCTCCCCCACACACACACCTTGGAGTTCTTTCCATTTAATAGATCAAAAGACACTCCTAAACATAATCACCAAAAACAATACACCACATCCTCCCTTGACACATGCCCAGTTAGCTGGATCAAGGCAACCAAAACAGAACTAACCCCACATCTCCTTCCCAAAATAAACCAATCATTTACACAGGGATACATGCCACCCGAACTCAAACAATCCATGATCTGCCCAATACTAAAAAACAAATCCTTAGACAAAATGAATCCCAGTTCATACAGGCCCATAGCAAATATCCCTTTCATATCTAAACTAATTGAAAAAGTTGTACAAATCAAATTTCAGGACCATACTGACCTCAATGCTCCCCTTAATGAACACCAGTATGGTTTCTTCCCCCACCATGGAGTAGAAACACTCCTCCTAGTTCTCATAGACAAACTTCTACGCAGAATGGACAACTCAAAATAAGTGTTCATACTACTATTCCTTGACATTGCATCTGCTTTTGATAGTGTCAATCACAACTTACTAATCAAAGCCCTGGAATGCATCGGCATCACAGGAAGCACACTTCAATGGTTCAAATCATACCTTCAAAACCACACTCAACAAGTCCAAGTTGCCACAGAAACATCTCCAAGCTTCAAACAAGAAAAGGTATCCCCCAGGGCTCTGCCCTATCTGCACTATTATTCAACCTGTACCTCCAACCTGCATGTAACTTCTTCAGAAACTTCAAAGTAGGATATCATATATATGCCAATGATATCATGCTTTATGTCCCCATTGACATCAACACCCCCAACCAACATGCACTCCCCTCATGCATTAGAGAAGTACAATCATGGCTAAACACAATGAACCTCCAGATCAACTTCAATAAAACAGAAGTTCTCTACACCACCAGAAACCCAAACTTCACCCACCCCCCCATAAATCTCCCAATTGATGGAACATACCTACCTACCAGTAAAGAGGTAAAATACTTAGGAATCACTTTAGACCAAACACTCAACATGAATTCCCACGTCAAACTAACCACAAAAACATATTTTATAAACTTTGAATGTTACAACACCTGAGACCTTTACTGGACCCCCATGACTTTGGATCAGAGGTCCAAGCACTGGTCACACCCCATATTGACTTCTGTAACAGCCTACTCGAAGGGTTACGCAAAAAGAACACTAACCAAATTAGCTCAGAATGTCGCAGCCAGGATCATCTGTAAAGCCTCTCTATCAGATCATATCACCCCCATCCTCTACATGCTCTACTAGCTCCCAGTCTTAAGCAGAATTAGATACAAAATTCTGATGACCACCTTCAAACTGCTAAACAACATTGCCCCATCATTTCTATCCACTCTAATTCTTCCCTCCACAGAAATGAGAACCAAAAGAAGATGCCACAAGAACACCATTAAAATCCCTCAGGACTACTGTAAAACTAAGCGAACCACCAGTAATAGAGCATTCTTGTACATAGCCCTCACATTATGAAATGCCCTCCCTGACACAGTGAGATCCATTAAAGACCTCCAAACATTTAGGAAACACATCAAGCCATACCTTTTCATTGATCACTATGGCAATGACTACAACAATCGCCCTACATTCCCACCTTAACAACCCCTCATAACCAGTTCAATCATCCCCCTCCCCTTTCTTCACTCCCTCCCTACCCTATAAATTCCTTCCCTTGTAACAACCCAAGAGCGAAATAACTTATATATAGTTCATCTTGTACATAGTTAAATGTAAAGAATATTCCCCATATACTACTTCTTACCCCCAGTTGGATGTAACCCCATTGTTTAATGTATAGTGTTAAGTTCTTTGTAAACTGCCCCTGATCTCTGGAAGGGGCGGTATATAAAAACTTTGAAATAAATAAATATTGAATGCAACAAGAGCAATGTACTTCAAAACCTGGACCCTACAACACCTGCACCCTTCTCCTCGCCCCATCAGACTTCCGCTCAGCCATTCAAGCTTTCATAAAACCCCATGCAGATTACTGCAATTCAATATACCACGGACTACCTAAATCAACACTCCATCCTCTTCAAAAAGCTCTTCACACAGTAGCAAGGACCATCACCGGAACATCCAAATACAAACACATTACCACCATTCTCAAACACCTCCACTGGCTTTTCCTGCACAGCAGAATCCTCTACAAAATCCTTCTAATGATTCACAAAGCCCTGAACCATCAATCACCCACCCACCT
This sequence comes from Ichthyophis bannanicus, assembly GCA_033557465.1. Lineage (NCBI taxonomy): Eukaryota > Metazoa > Chordata > Amphibia > Gymnophiona > Ichthyophiidae > Ichthyophis > Ichthyophis bannanicus. Next base: position 780,115,126 of record CM066035.1, read on the forward strand.
TCACTCTCTCATCTCGCCACAGCCTGCAAATAGATTACGAAGAACCTCCACATAAACACGCTAACTACCCCCCAAGCTGTAACAAAAAGTACCCAACAAGCCCATACCAGATCCTTTGGACTTTCTCCCAACTACCTGGAACTCTCTCCCTGCCCACATAAGGAACACTACAGACCTCCCAGCCCTCCGCAAACTCCTCAAGACCCACTTATTCACACTCCAGTTCGGCCCCAAACCCCCTAACCCTACCCCCTCCCCACAAGCCGAATAGCATTCCTGGATCCATATGTAAACAAGCCTCTTGGTCTTTATCTCATGGTTTTCCAGTAGTAGTTCAAGGCAAGTTACAATCGGGTATTGTAGGTATTTCCCTGTCCCTGGAGAATTTACAATCATATTCATTGAGAAAATCCTGAAAACCTGAATGGATGTTGGCCCTTGAAGAATGTATTTGGGACTCCTATTCCTCAGAGCTAAACAAGATACTATTTTAAAGTTTGAGGCGAAACCTTTCCAAAATTCTACTTTTAAGTTGTTTAATTCAGTGGTTCTCAAATTAGTATTTGGGGACCACTTGGCCAGTCAGGTTTTCAGGATAACCGCAATGAATATGCATGAGATGATTGGTATGCATAGTCATTTGAGGATATTCTGAAAAGCAGATTGGCCAAGCAGTCCCTGAGAAATGGGTTGAGAATCACTGGTTTAATTGCATAGTTTCCCAGTTGTACAGACGCCGTGGAGGCACATTCTGATCGGGGCACATCCGGCCTGTCCGGATGTCCAAAATCTGAACGGGATGAATTTGGCCCCGATTCTGCACCCGCGGGAACTAGAAGTCCCTGCAGGAGCAGAATCAAGGCACTTGGATGGGCCGGATGGGCCCCGATTCTGCGGGCCAGGACATGCAGCGTTCTCCCCAGCTAACTCTCCCCATGCTCTTGCTGGAGCCCCAAAGCCACAGCGTCCCATTTGCATAGCACTGGGATGCAATGCAGGAGCCTTGAACCCCCACCACATACCAAAATTGTTTTTCCCTGCCACTTGACCCCCCAGAGGGACCTGCCATGTCTGGTATCGGGTGGCAGGGCTCCTCCTGCCTCAGCTGACCTGTTCGGGGTGGGAGTGGATATTCCTCCAGCATTGGCTGCCAACGTCAGAGGGACTTATTCCACCTCCAAGGTGCAAAGGTTCCCCAGCCATCTCCCCCAAGTTGGATGTATAGGGCCATGACCTGGATAGGCCCTGTATGTCCTGGGTCATGGGCACGCCTCCGCACCACCCACTCTCCGCTCTGTCACCACTCCCTCCTGCCCCCGTCCAGAGCTCCCCGCACATCGGCCCTGTACCTATGGGAAGCTTAGGGGACAGAATCAGCTAATAATGATTAGCGGAGGATATACATTCAAACTTGATCTATATCCCTACGAATCACTATTTGGAATGACCCCCACTGTGTTCAGCCCCACTGAAATCCATAATTAGATTGCTCGATATTCAAAAGCACTTATCTGTATAGCGGCAGCTGCTATACCAATAGTATTCCCTCCAAGTCCTCGAGGAACACTAATGAGTCAGGTATCAGGATACCCCTAATGAATATGCATGAGAGAGATTTATATATGATGGACTAGGAGTGAATACCAGGGCATTATATGGATAAGTGCACTATCCATGAATTTTCAGCAGGACTATATACAGTAGATAGTGCTAATGAACTTTCTTAGACACTGACTCGGCACAATTTGGAGCGAGGGTGTTCTTCCTTACTTTATAGAAATTAGGCAATATTCAGTTGCTATCTGTATAGCTACAGTTGTGGTCAACAATATTGGCACCCTTGCATTTTAGGTATGTTGCGAACAATATCTTGAGAAATAATTGGAAATATTCCAGCTGTATGTCATCATAATATTTTAATAGCATGTTCAAAGGTATAAAACAAAAAAAAGATGTCTGTACAACTTAGAGGTAGTAATTTCTTAGAAAAAAACAAAATATGACCAGGACGGGATTAATGGCACCATTCACTAATATTTGATTGCAGAACCTTTGGCAGTGATGACAGCCTCCAAATGTTTATTGTAGTCATCTATAAGTTTCGTACATCTGTCTGCTGGTAGTTTCTCTCACTCTTCAACTGCAATTTGTTGCAGCTCATGAATGTTTCCAGGATTCCTTTTACCAATGGCAGACTTTAACTCTTTCTAAATGTTTGTTTGGATTGAGATCAGGATGTATTGCTGGTCAGTTTAAAACAGTCCATTTTTTCCTTTTTAACCATTCTTTTGCACTTTTGGATGTATGTTTTAGGTCACTGTCCTGCTGGAGGACCCATGACCTTTGACCCAGACCTAGCTTTCTGACACTAAGGGGTATGTTTACTAAACCGGGCTAACGGTTAACCCGGGCTAATTGCAACTAGGTCCCATTGAATAATATGGGACCTAGTGGCAGATAGCCCGGGTTAACCGTTAGCCCGGTTTAGTAAACATACCCCTAAGTAGCAGATTTTGCTCCAAAATACCTTGGTAGATCTCTGACTTCATGATTCCTTTAATAAATTCCAGGTCTCCAGTTCCTGAGGCAGCAAACAGTCCCACAGCATTATGGAACCTCCACCATATTTAACTGTAGGAAGGGTGTATTTTTTTTATTTCTTAAGCTTCATTTCTTAGCCTGTAAATGTATCGCTGGTCTGTATTGTCAAAGAGCTCATTTGGCTTCATCTATCTGCAGAACATTTTCTCAGAAGGACTGTGGTTTCTCAAGATGGGTTTGGGCAAAGATCAGAGGTGCCTTTTTATGTCTATCTTTAAGCAGTGGAGTCCTCCTTGACCTTCTTTCTTTAGTGCACAGCATATGGTATGGGTTGAAACCACCACTCCAAATTTCTCCAGATCAGCCGTTAGCTCTTTGGATGTTGTATGTGGTGCTTTTTCAACAGTTTGAACTAACCTTCGAAGACTTCTTAGATTAATGTTCCTCTTCCCACCAGGTTCTGGAAGGTTTTTGACAGTTCCATGAGGAGAAAACTTCTTAATAACATTGCAAACTGTAGACACAGGAATCCCAAGGTCTTTGGAGATGGCTTTGTATCCCCTTGAAGTTTGATGTTTGGTGATAATGGCTTTATTGACAGTCTCAGACAGCTCTCTTGTCTTCACCATTGTGAAAGTAGAACAGGGGGTGAATGTGGTCATTTTAAACTTTAGAGCCATCATTCATTGGCTGATTTACTGTAAGTCACGTTAATACTGACGATCACTGGTGTGTCGAATTTTACTGCAATGGGAATATGGTTCTTCTGTTCAAAATAATTTGAATTGTTTATAAGGGTGCCAATAATCACGTCCTGTAACAAACATGAGACTAAATGGTCTAACTAACAAAAATATTCAAACCTAAAGTATGACCCTCTGTTTCCCATCCAAAATTTTTTTATATACTACTGCAAAAATATTCTTTTTTTTAATTGTCTTTTTTGTTGGACCATTTGCAGGGAAAGGGGACAAACTTCTCTCGTGACAAACTTTCCATTTTATTATTTATATAAAGCAATTGACTGTGCCCTATGATCCTTTTAAAATGTGTCAGGCTTTATATAGATTTTTTCACACGCTACAAGTTAAACATTTTTTTGCAACTTCTCAGACCTCATATCTCAGAACAGTTATGTTCTTCATAGACCTTCTAAATGGATGGGCGCTATGAATTCCATTATTTCAACATATAAGTTGGTTCTAGCTGACATTTTTCTTTGCAGGCCCCGCCCTCTGGAATTCCCTCCCCACTTCCCTCCGTCTCGAGCCCCATCATCCCACCTTTAGACGTGATCTAAAGACCCACCTCTTCTCCCTGGCCTTTGACCTTCCCTCCCCTTTTGTGTGATCCTAATCTCTAAGTTTCGTGTTGTATCCCTTCCTCCTCTTACTTTCCTTTCAAAGATAGAGTAGTTACTCACCTGTAACAGGTGTTCTCCAGGAGCAGCAGGAATCAGTCCTCACATATGGGTGACATCGACATCGATGGAGCCCCCTGCGGAGCATTTCCCCAGCTTTCTAAGAAAGCCTTTGGGAATGCAGACACGCATGCGTGGTCCCCTTCCCGCCTAAAGGTGCCATCTTTGCCAGTCAGATGACATAGCTAATGACAGCACTTAAAAACTCAAAATGAACTTTGTACAACTGCAACTCCCAGAGGAGGAGGGAGGGTTGTGAGGACTCATTCCTGCTGCTCCTGGAGAACACCTGTTACAGGTGAGTAACTACTCTTTCTCCAGGACCAAGCAGGAAGTCAGTTGTCACATATGGGACTCCCCAGCTTCAGGATACCGGGGACCCAGAGCTGAAAAAATGAGCTCCCTCTAGCCGCAGCACCAGAGAATGGATTTCATTGAACTATACCTCCACCGGTAGCCCAACCAGAGGGCTGGAGGGTAGGAGTTGCCTAAACCTCGAAGAGATTCCGGAGCACTGCCTGACCAAAAGCACTGTCCCTATGGGACTCCCTCTCCAGGCAGTAATGGGCCGCAAACGTCTGGCTTGAGGACCAAGTTGCAGCCCTGCAGATGTCTGCCAACGGTACAGAGCGGAGATAAGCTACTGAGGTAGCCATAGCCCTGACACGGTGGGCCGTGACCCGACCCTGCAAGGGAAGGTCAACTGCCCTGTAAGCCCAGGTGATACAGTCAGCCACCCAGATGGACAAGGTACGCTTGGCAACCGGCAACCCTAAGTTATTAGGGTCAAAAGATACGAAGAGCTGAGTAGCCCTTCTATGCCCTTGCGTACGCTCAAGGTAGAAGGACAAGGCCCTCCTACAGTCCAGGGTATGCAGGACTGTTTCAGCCCGGCTAGCATGGGGCCTAGGGAAGAATGTCGGAGGAACCACCTCCTGGTTGAGATGGAAGGAGGAGACAACCTTAGGGAGGAACTTAGGATGAATCCTAAGGACCACCCTGTTCCTATAGAAGCGAGTGTAAGGCCTATCACAGACCAAGGCTGAAGTTCACTTACTCGCCTGGCCGAGGTCAAGGCCACCAGAAAGAGAGTCTTCCAAGAAAGGAAGCGAAGATGGCATGTAGCCATCGGCTCAAAAGGTGGGCGAGTCAATTGCTGCAAGACCATATTCAGCTCCCACTCAGGGGCTGGTGGACGAAGAGGAGGCTTGAGCAGTAGCAAGCCTCTGAGGAATCCGGACACCAAGGGGTGAACCGACAAGGAGTGTCCATCCACCAGTGAGTGGTGAACTGCCAGAGCAGAGAGGTGGACCCGAACAGAATTAGACTTAAGGCCTTGATTAGACAAATGCAAGATATATTGAAGCACTACTGGCACAGTGCAGGAGAAGGGATCTGCCTGGTGTTCTTGACACCACAAGGAGAATCTTCACCATTTCAGGGCATAAGTTTTCCTGGTGGATTGCTTTCTAGAGGCTAACACCACCTCTTCAACTTCCTGAGGGAGGCCCCAGGGAGCTAACACTACCCTTGCAGCCTCCAGGCCATCAAACTGAGAGATTTGAGATTGGCGTGCAGAAGGGAACCCTGATTCTGGGAGAGAAGATTGGGTTGCAACCCCAGGGGCAGTGGAGTGTCCACCCCTAGCTGAAGTAGTAGTGGGAACCAGGGTTGCCTCGGCCATCTGGGAGCTACCAGGAGTACCGAGGCCCTGTCCCTTAGAATCTTAAACAAGGTTCGGGCCACCAGAGGTGTGGGAGGAAACGCATACAGAAGGACCTAGGACCAAGAAATCAGGAAGGCATCCGCTGCCACTCTTAGGGGTTGCGGTTGCCTGGAACAGAACTTGGGTAACTGGTGGTTCCGGGGACTGGCAAAGAGATCTATGGATGGAAGTCCCCATTTCAGAAAAATCTGTTGAACCACTAATGGGTTCAACTGCCACTCGTGGAGCTGCAGAATCCTGCTCAACCTGTCTGCCAGGAAATTTTCCTGACCGGGCAGGTAGACAGCTTTGAGAACCATGCCGTGTTGGAGCACAAAAGAGCAAAGGGCCTGTGCTTCCTGGAACAGGAGTCTGAACCCAGTGCCCCCTTGTTTGTTCACATAAAACATGGCTACTTGGTTGTCCGTCTGGATTAGAACAGACTGATGAGCCAAGGTGTGAGAGAAGGCTTTGAGGGCCAAGCGAATAGCCCGAAGTTCTAATAGGTTGATCTGCTGAGTGGCCTCCAAGGGAGTCCACAGGTCCTGGGTGCACTTGTCTGAACAGTGAGCACCCCAACCCTGCAGAGAGGCATCCGTGGTCAACACCACATAGGAGACAGGAACCTGAAAAGACATCCCTCGTAGTAAGTTGGGGGGGGGTGTAGCCACCACTGAAGGGAGTTCAGGAATGATTTGGATACCCGCACTCTGTCCGTGAGGCATCCTGTGGCCTGCTGCCACTGGGTCCAGAGGCACCACTGGGCAGGCCTCATGTAAAGGCGAACATTGGGAGTCACATGCACCGTTGATGCCATGTGGCCCAGAAGCTGTAGACACAGTCTGGCAGACACCCTTGGCACTGAGAGAAATTGGTGTGCCAAGGCGATGAGCCTCTGTGCTCTGTCCTCTGGCAAGTAGGCCTTTGCTTGCTGGGAGTCCAGCCTCGCTCCTATGAACTCTAGGTTCTGGGAGGGGAGGGTCATACTTTACGTTTGAATAATCACATCCTGACAATGTTCCGGGGTTTTTTAATTTTTTAATTTTAATTTTTTTATTATTTTTCCAACAATGCTTTCCATTTACAAACATTCACAACTTCTAGTTACATTCCATACTTTCCCTTCTTTGGTATACATTAGAAAACCATACCTTTATATAAGTACCCACATTATCACATCCCCTTCCCCTCCCCAAATACCCTCCCCCTCCCCTCTCCCTCATAGTCTCTGTATCCCCCTTAATATCATTCCCTCTTCACCCCCCTCCTTCCCTTTCCCCTTCGCCCTTACTGCCATTATTACTACCAACCCTTCCCCCCTTTACCCTCCCTTGTCCTTCTCCCCCTCCCCTTCTCCCTTCTCTCCCCTTGTTACCCCCTACTAAGACCCCCTCTGTTTCCCTGTTTTCCATTCCATATACCATTTCAATATCTCTCTATATTTCTTAGCACTGTGTTGTCTGAATGCTGCTATTTCACACATATATCTCAACCTTTCCACCCTTTCCATCACAGCCTGTATGTCTGGTGCAGCCTCCTGCCTCCACTGTGCCATAATAGCCCCTCTTGCCGCCCCAATCCAATATCCCAAAAACATTTGCAGGTTCCTGTCTCCCTCCTCTTGCAACTCATTTAAAATCACCATTGTGGGCTTCAGCAATATTTTTACCTTAGTTATTTCATACAACTTATCTTCTACTTCCCCCCACAATACTTGTATTTTCTTACAATCCCACAACACATGCTTTAAGTCTCCTCGCCCTCCACATCCCCTCCAGCATTCCCCCCTTCCCTCCTTATCAAACACTGCCAATCATTCTGGTGTCCAATACACTTGCTATCTTACTTTCAAACTATTCTCTAAATATATTGTACCTGGGGCTATCTTTCTTGCCCATGTATATATTCTTTGTCACCTCGCTCTGTCCCAATTTCCTCCCAATTGCTGTTCCCACTTTTGTTGACCTTTGTTCTCCCCCCTCTCTACCCCCAACAATTCCACATATATTTTTGATATCAAACCCTTCCTCCCATTCTGCTTTCCCATTATATTTTCAAAGCCTGTTAGTTCCCGTGCCAGATCTGCTCTCATTACTGTACTTTGGATGTAATGTGTCAAATGCAAATATGCATAATAATCTGCCTCACCCAACCCATACTCTCTCTGAAGGCTTCCAAACTCCCAGATTTCCCCTGTCCTATTGACCCTTTACACCCCCATTCCCTGAATCTCCCCCCTACCCCTTCCCCCCCTACCCGGCTGAAAATCTCCCATCCCCATTATGTGGGTCTTTTTAGAGTACCTCGTCCCTGCCATTAACTTCCACTTAACCCTCAGCCATACGTCCTTGGTCAGTGTCCTATAAGGGTTTCCCTCCCTATCCTCTTCTTTCCCCACCTGTGTGTCCCAAACCCATTCCTCCAAACTATGCCCCCTATGCCCTTCCGGTTCCATATGTACCCAACTGGGTGTCTCACCTTCCCCTCTCCACGTGTGCACTGCTTTCAACTGTGCTGCCAGATAGTATTTTTCAACGCACAATACTCCCAGACCATCCTCCCTCCTACTGAGAAACATTGTATACCTATTTACTCTTGGCGCTTCCCCCCCCCCCACCCCCCATATAAAAGCCATTATCATATTTTGAATTTGCTTCAAAAATCCTCTAGGTACCCTATAGGGAAGCGAGCTAAACACGAACAATATCCTGGCAATAATATTCATTTTTATCACTGCTATTCTCCCTAACCATGAGAGATACAACCCTTTCCACTTCTGTAAATCCTTCCTCATCTCTCCTACCAATGGGCCATAATTCCATTCCCTTAAATGTTGGATATCCCTTCCCAAGTGAATCCCCAAGTACTGATAAGTTTTCTTTACCTATTTAAACGGGAAACTCTCTTGTAAACTTTGCATTACCCCTTCCAAGAGATTGAAACAAAAAATTTCCATTTTTTCCAGATTTATTTTATATCCTGCCACCTTACTATATTGCCTGATTTCCTCCATTAAAATCGGTAAAGAGAGGATAGGCTCCCTCACCGTGAAAATCACATCATCTGCAAATATTGCTATTCTTGACACCCCTGATCCTACTTGTATTCCCTTAATGCCCCTTGCTGCCTCACCCTTTCTGCCAAAGGCTCTATTGCCAAAGCAAATAACAGAGGCGACAGCGGACACCCCTGCCTAGTCCCTCTCCCTTAAAGGGTGCCAAATAACTGCCATTCACCCTTATCTGAGCAGTAGGTTCAGCATACAGTGCCCCTGTCCACCTTAGAAATTTATCCCCATCCCCATTTTTTCCAATATTTCCATCATGAACTACCACTCCACTCTGTCAAATGCTTTCTCTGCGACTACAGTGATAAACACTGCTTTATGCCTCTTCCTCTGCACTTCCCAAGTCAAATTATAAATTTTCCTAATGTTGTCCCCTCCCTGTCTTCCCCCTACAAATCCTGTTTGATCTTTATGAACTAACCTTTGTACTACCCTCTGCAATCTATTGGCCAATATTTTTGCCAAAAGCGTGACACCCACATTCAGTAATGAGATGGGCCTATAAGAGACACATACCATGGGGTCCTTGTCCTGTCTTGCTGCACGTTGGAAATCTCTGTTGAGTTCTGTGATTGTCTTTCTTTCTCCTTTGGCTTTAGCTTCTCTGCGTTTCTGGGCAATTTTCAGAGTTTCTTCCGTCATCCATTTTGGCCGTTTTTTCTTTTTCACCTTTTGTAGAGACTTCTTGCTTTCTTCCAACACAACCTTCTTGATGTCATTCCATAATTCTTCTGGAGCTCTGTCATTTGTATCTAAAGCAGCAAATCAATTTTGCAGGCAGTCTTTAAATTCCAGTGGTATATTCTCAAGGTCATATTTTGCTGCATTCATGAGTGGTTTGCTCTTTTTCAACTTTAGCTTGAGTTTGCATACTAGTAGCTGATGATCTGTACCACAGTCAGCTCCAGGTTTTGTCTTTGTTGATGTTATAGAGCTTTTCTCAACAGGTTCATCGTTGAAGGAGAAGAAATTGAAATCGTGAACAACTTTAACCTACTTGGATCAACTATCAATAAAGAAGCATCAAGCAGTCAAGAAATCAGACGACGCATTGCTCTTGGCAGAATGGCTATGAAAGACCTAGATAAGATTCTCAAGAGCAGAGATGTCTCTCTCCATGTAAAGATTTGACTTGTTCAAGCCATGGTATTTTCAATAACATCATATGGATGTGAAAGCTGGACAGTGAAAAAGATAGACAGGAAGAAAATTGATGCCTTTGAATTATGGTGCTGGCAGTGAATACTGTGTATACCATGGACAGCCCAAAGAACAAACCAGTCGGTATTAGAGGAGATCAAACCTAAGCTTTCTTTAGACGCTCAGATGACAAGACTTCGACTTTCATACTTTGGACACATCATGCAAAGAGAGAGATCATTAGAGAAAGACATCATGCTTGGCAAGATGGAAGGTCAACGCAAAAGAGGAAGGCCAGCAATGAGATGGATCGATACAATAACAGCAGCTACAGGTACCAGTCTGTCAACAATAAGCCGCCTGACTGAAGACCGAACACAATTTAGGATAGCTATCCAGAGGGTCGCCATGAGTCGACTCCGACTCGACGGCACTTAACAACAACAACCACCATGGGGTCCCTCCCTGGTTTTGGTAGTGTAGCAGCAGATAAGCATGCAATAGTAGGATAACTATGCCCGCTTCCGCCATTGATTTTGGAAGCTGATAGGAACCCCTCTCTCCATTAAACACCTCAACCAGCATTGGACAAATTGTTTCTTGGAACTCCTTATAGAATTTATCCGTTAACCCATCTAGCCCCGGTGCTTTGCCCACCTTAAGAGTCTTAATCGCTTCAGCCACCTCCCCTTCACTTATTGGCTTGTCCATCCACTCTGATTCTCCTTGCTCTAGCTTACTTAAGTGGCACTCTGATAAGTACCTAACACCCTCCTCACTTCCTTGCACTATCTCACTACTATATAACTTATTGTAGTACTCCTTAAACACCTGTCTAATTTCATTATTCCCATTTACCAACTCCCCTCTGTTATTCCTGATGCTTCTAATACTACTTTGTTGTACTCTCACTTTAATTGTATTTGCCAGGACCCACCCTGCCCTATTCCCCCCCCCCCTCAAACATATTCTGTTTAAGAATAATTAACTGCCCTAATTGCCCTCTTAACTGCTGCAGTTCCCTCAGCACTTCCACTTTCCTGTCACATTGATGGCTGGTCTCTAATTTCTTTATTTTCCCCAAAATGTGTTGATCCATCTCCCCTTTTCCCCTCCTAATTCTTACCGCCTCCTTTATCATATGCTCTCTTACCACTACTTTCAGCCCATCCCAAACTTTCCAAGGGCCACTTCCCCATTTCGATTGAACTTCAAATACTCCTGAATCACTTGCTTTATATTCCCCACTACCTCTGGTTCCTCCAGGATAGATTCATTAAGTCTTGTCAGACGGCTGCCTAGGGTGAGAACTTACACAATCTTGACGATGCATATATTCATATGATTCTTGCAAGGTATTGTGGGTATTGTAGTTCATTCACTCCCAAACACAGCTGATGACAATAATTTGAGTTGTGAAACCAAGTGGTAAGATCAATAAAATACTTCTTTTATTGATGGGGTTTAATTTACCCAGCACATGTATGCTTGATAGCACTATAAATGAGGTTACTTGCTTGCAGTGTTTAAAATGGATAACAAAAAGTCACAAAGTAAACCAGAAAACAACCTTCAGCTTGTCAGGCAATTAGCTAATGTTTTCTTAGCAAATAATTACCAAATACAAAGGCACAAAGTAAAGAATAAACTTTGCTGGTTAGGTTAACTTCTGCTTATTTTCCACGCCGATCTCAGCAGTGATTCTTCCTTGCTCACACACACAATCAGGTGCAGCCCTAATTACTATCAATGGACCAGCTGAAAGCCTTTAGCTGGCTGGCTGCTACTGTGTGAGCCCAAATCCTGCATTAAGAGCTGTTTGCAGTGGAAATAAAGAACAAAGTTAGGTTTCTTTGTGATGGCTGATGTGTTTGCTCATAGAAAAACTAGCAATAGCATTTAGATAGAAAACAGTCCATATAAACTGTATTTTCATCTGCTGTATCAATCAGCATATGGTCATTATCATACATTGGCACAGATGAGTCTTTCATTAAGGCACTATCATGAGAATGCTTATTCCCTTGCTGCCATTCTCTATTATAGATAGGGTCTGGATCAGTGTTCATACCTGAGCCTCTCCTGCCATCATAATTCCTCTCTGTATAGCCTGGCCAATATGTAATCCAATTCTGATGTCCAGCCTTCCAATCTTGATCCCTGGACACTGGATCTCCTCTCACATACCTTCTGGCCTTGGTCTGAAAGTCCCTTCCACATGCAGTCTTCTCTCTTCCAGGTAGCCACTGGTGATTCCTATCTCTGCCACTCCATTCCTCTGGCTGAATCCAGTCCAATGGACTCTGCTGGCTTTTGGAATACCTCCCAGTATGAGTACTGCCTTGGAATCTCCCAGACCTTCCAATGGCCTTTCTTCTCTTCCTTCCAAAGAGTTTCCTTCTCTCTCTATCTGCTTGGCTTGGCTTCTGTTTCTCCAGGTGATACTGGTGCTTGTAGCCGTTGCTGAAGCTCTCCCCTCTGTATCTCTTCCTGAAGCTTTTGCTGAAACTGTTTCCTGAAGAATAATCTCTATTCTTACTCTTTCCTAATATGTGCTGCTCCCTAACACAGCGCAGCTGTGTTGAATCAAGCCCTGCCCTTTGAGATGAGTGCTTAGGGATTACCTCATAGCTCTCTTGATTGCACACACATTCTCTCACTTCAGCCCCTCTCATGGCTGCTGGAAACCTGGTGCATTCTGGGACTGGTAGTCTTTTATGTGAAAACTCTGTTTTCTTGCTTCTACCAGAACTGACAGGTTGCTTGTTCAGAGTCACATCATCTTTTCTATAGCTCCTACCTGAGCTATGATAAGCTTCCTTATCACAGTCTCCAAAATTTAATCCTGTATCTATGTACCCTAAGTTGAAAGTTACACTCACTGGGGCATGATCAGTCCATGTTATCTGACCTTGTTCCACTTCTATCACTCTTGACATCCACTCCCCACCTACCCATATAACTATCCTACTGTATATATCAAGTGGATTTGAATAGAAGGTATATTTACGCTGCCCTGGATTTTTACACCGCCATGCATCTATGAGCCCCAATCTTTCTTTCAATTTCAAGAAACCTACCCTATCCTTTCTCTTCCCCATCCCACTCCCCCCACTGTTATCCAAACATGGGTTCACTGTCAAATTAAAATCCCCTCCTACAATTATTGGTGTCCCCCCCCAGTGATTCCAGTTCCTCCACCATCCGCTCATAGAACTCCCTTTGTTTTTCATTTGGCCCATACAAACTCAAAACCCACACCTCCTCCTTTGCCAGCTTTAATCTTAACTCCTACACTCCTCCCCCCTTTATCCCGGTATTCCCCTGTCACTCTAGCCTGCATATTTGCACTCACCATCACCTCCACCCCTCTTTTCCTTGGCTCCGCTCTCCGCCCTGCCAAAAACACTTTTGGATATTTCTTTGATTGCAGCATCCGTTCCTGTCCCACTTTTAAGTGAGTCTCTGGAATACAGATAATATCAGCCCTTAATCTGCTTCCCTCCTTTTCCAATAGCCTTCTTTTATTCCATGTTCTTAGGCCCTTCACATTTATTGTGGCAATTGTTAGCTTATGTTCCCCCCTTATATCCCCCTTGCCCCCCTGTTTGCCCCTAGTCCCCCCTCCTGACCCCACCTTACCCCTCCCTTCCTCCTCCTGTTTCTCCCCCTCACCACCGGTATCCCGCCCTCCTGAGGTCACCGTTAGAGTAGTGGCCATCTCTCTACCTGGAGCCCCCATCCTCATCTTCTACCCCTCGCTCTCCCCCTTCCCACCCTACCTATCCCTTCACCCCTTTATTCCCCCTCCCCCTTTGTACACTATCCACTCTTCCCCCCTTATTTACCTTATTCCCTCCCCCTCCTATAGCTTCCCTATCCTTATGAGTTACCACAGCCTGTCCTCCTTTTTCAATGCAAAAACGTCCTATATCACACTCTTTTTTTTTGTTTTGTTTGTAGAACCGTTACAATCCACAATCTCTTTAACACTGCAACTTAACAACCATTATCAAACGTATATTCTATATTTATTCATCCACACTATGTGCGGTATTACTTTGATCAATTTCAGTTCCACTTCTCGACCATCTTCTCTCTGTCTGGTAATCCAGTCTCTCAGACCCCTAGACCACTTCAGGTTGGTGCCGCCATATCCTGATGTGCTCGCACCTTCTTTGGGGTTCCCAAATGTCCCTCTCTAGGTCTCCCCAACAGTCCTCTTCTCGGAGTAGAGTCCTCGAAGTAGAGTCCTCAGAGTAGAGTCCTCTTTCCTTCCACTCTGGTCGCTCCTGCTCCACTGACTCTGGTTGACCTTCGGATTCCTCATAGAGTCAGTGCCGGCCCGTCCATTGCGCAAGAATGTTGCTTGCACAGGGCTCCGCGCTTCAGGGGGCCCCGCGTCAACAACAAACTCACACATGCTGTGCTTCCTTGTTTGTGAGTGCGTCCCGAAGATCCCAGTCCCAGTCCTAGTCCTGTTCTGCTTCAATCAGCCCCGCTGTCTTTGTCCCACGCCTGCTGTCTCCAATTTAGTCCTGCCTGAGGCTGGCCGGCCTGCCGCAGTGCTAGCCACACAGCGATCGAACTCGTTTTTTTTTTTTGTTGTTCCACACCTCACATGCTGTGTGCTGCGTTGCCCAATGTGCTGTGCGCCACAGAAGAAACGTCGGTGGCTTCAGGACTTGCACGTGTTGACTAACTTTCCCTTTGCAGCGAGTGATGGCGCAGAAGTCAGTAGCTGGCCGACAGATGGGAGACACTACAGCTCCTTACCATCAAGCCGACGAAAACTCTGGCAAGAATTTGCAAGGTATTCTATTTCTACCCTTTTTTAAAATTGTCTAGATATTTTAAAAAGTAATGGGGGGGAGAAGATGAACATGCACCACGAAATATAAATGATAATTACACTTACCTGGTAATTGTAGTTCCTTGAGTGACGACAGTTCAGTCCTCTACTTCTGGGTTGTCAACCTCCTCCTGCAGCTTGGAGACTGGTATGTCAGACTCATGACATCACTGGATATAGCCTGCTGCTCTCTCTCTCTCCCTCCAGTGTGAACTATTAACAAAGCAGACTCAAAGGAGCAACAAATAAGGAGCAATAAATGCCAACTGCACCTAAACTAGGTTAACTAAAACATTACAACAACGTGCATGTAAAGCGTCTTACGCCCTGCGCTGTCATCGAAAATATCAGCCACGGTCTCCCATCTAACAGATGAATGGACTTACCTGTAGCACACTAGCACGCGACCCCCGGCTGCCCCCCTCTGAAAAATCTCTGGGTGGGAAGGATGACTGAACTGTCATCACTCAAGGAACTACAATTACCAGGTAAGTGTAATTATCATTTCCTTATCGTTCCTCCAGTTCAGTCCTCTACTTCTGGGATGTACCAGAGCAGTAACTAACAGGAGGGACCCTTCCAGCCAGAGCGCAATACTGCGGCCCCAAAACAAGCATCATCGGCTGCTGCGACATCAAGACGGTAATGCTTACTGAACGTATGTAAGGACGACCAAGTAGCCGCCCTACAAATCTCACTCGGCGGCACCAGACCATGTTCCGCCCACGACGCCGCTTCGCCCTGGTTAAGTGAGCCCTCAAACCGACCGGCGCCGTGCGGCCTTGTAACAAATAAGCGGAAGTTATCGTTTCCCTAATCCAACGGGCGATGGAAGCCTTGGACGCCGCCTCACCCTTACGCCGGCCCCCAAACAACAGGAACAGCCAATCCGACTTACGAAAGGACTGAGTAGACTTCAAATACTGCCGCAAAGCCCTCTTAACATCTAATCTATGGAAACGGCGATCCTCAGAGTCTCCCGATACGGCACCTAGGACAGGCAAACACACGGACTGATTTAGATGGAAGGGAGAAACAACCTTAGGCAAAAAGGAGGGTACGGGTCTTAATATCACTCTTTCCCTCGAGAAGGACAAAAATGGCTCTCGAGAAGACAACGCCTGTAACTCTGAAATGCGTCGTGCAGAGCAGATCGCTACCAAGAACACCACTTTGAGAGTGAGATCCTTCAGCGATGCAGAATGCAAAGGCTCAAAGGGCGGCTTGACCAATGCCGACAACACCAGATTAAGATCCCAAGACGGAACCTGTAGCCGACGAGCAGGGCAGAGTCTAGACACCGCCCTCAGAAAACGGATGACATCTGTATGCTCCTCCAACGGCAAACCCTGAACCTTGCCGCGATAACAGGAAAGTGCTGCCAACATAACAGGAAAGTGCCGCGATAACAGGAAAGTGCTCCTTGTGGTCTTGGGCAAGCCACTTAACCCTCCATAGCCCATGTTCCCTGTAAAATAGTTATCCCCAAGTTATAATGCCCTGTTCAATGTAATATCAGTTTGTTCAATGTAAACCGCACTGATGCAGAATAGCGCGGTATATAAGAGAATGTAATAAATAATAATAATAAATAATAACTGCACCCGCAATGAGCTGGCCGCCAAACCTTTATCAAAGCCATCTTGGAGAAAGTTCAATACCGAAGGCACGGTTACCGAAGCCGCCCGAAGCTGACGTCTCGAACACCAATCCTCAAAAATACGCCAGATCCGCACATACGCCAAGGAAGTAGAACGTTTCTGCGCCCTCAGCAGCGTAGAAATCACCGCCGCCGAGTAACCTCTCTTTCTTAACCGAGCCCTTTCAATGGCCATACTGTAAGCGAGAATTGATCCACTAGGGGCATGAACAATGGACCCTGACGCAGCAGATCTGACCGAGCCGGAAGACGCCAGGGTCGGCCGTCGAGAAGCCTCATGAGATCCACGTACCACGGACGCCGTGGTCAGTCGGGCGCCACCAGAAGCACCTTCCCCCGATACGCCTCTATCCACTGCACCACTCTCCCTATCAGCGCCCACGGCAGAAACACGTACAGGAGACCTGACATTGGCCACTGCTGCAACAGCGCGTCTATGCCCTCTGACATTCTTTCTCTTCTCCTGCTGTAGAAGCGCGGAACCTTGGCCGATTGAAAGGTTGCCATCAAATCCATTACTGGCGTCTCCCAACGCCGTTCGACCTGCGCAAAGACTTTGGGATGCAGTTCCCACTCCCCTGCATCCACTCGCACCCTGCTGAGGAAATCCGCCATCACGTTGTCCTTTCCCGCAATGTGTGCCGCCGAAATTGCCGACAACCGACACTCCACCCAGGCAAACAGCAAGTCCGACTCCTCTTCCATCGCTGCACTGCCCGTGCCTCCCTGACGATTGATGTAAGCGACCGTCACCGAATTGTCCGACAGAATCCGCCCAAGCTCCTGGAGTTCGCCAAGATCCAAATGAGGCGAGCGACGCAACCGCTGAACCCAGCGCAAGCACGCCCGCGCCATCCAGGCACTGCAGATGGACGCCTGCAGCGCGAGGGAGTCCGCCTCGAACGTCTGCTTCAAAAGGCCATCCACCCGACGGTCCTGCGCATCCTTCAGCGCTGTGCTGCCCTCTACCGGGATGGTAGTTTTTTTGGTAACCGCTGATACGACCGCGTCAACCCGCGGCGTCTTGAACTTTGCCTTATCCTTATCTGCTAACAGATAAAGTCTAGCCATGGTGCGGACTCCACGAAGTCCCGCCTCAGGCTGGTTCCATTCCTCTTGGATCATTTTATCGACCACCTTATGTAGCGGAAACACCACCTGCGTTTGCCGAACTGCTTGAATGACTGGGTCCTCTACTTCGTCCTCCGCGGATGACTGGGCTGTCAAATTGAGCATCTGCAGAGACTCAGAGATGAGCGCCGGAAGCTCTTCCCTCCGAAAAAGCCTAATGATTTTAGACTGCTCCTCAGGCTCCAGGATCTCACCCTCCTCGAGATCCTGCGCCCCTACTTCATTCTCCCAGTCAGGATCTTCAGGCTGCGCCCATTCACTTTCCATCGCTGAGGAATCCCTGGCTCTAGCTTTCTTCGGGGCCGAGGGACCCTCGAGAACCTCGCCCACAGCCGCCAGCTACGTAGCGGACATTGGACTCAGCCCATCCGCCACTAAGCGACCCTGGCGCCGCAAGCAAAAGGCTTTATGCAACAGTAAGACAAACTCCGGGCAAAACTCCGCCGAAACCTCCGGCTGCCGCTCCTGTGATGGAGCTGAGGGCCCAGCCTGCTCCTCCACAGGGGCTGCCTGCCCTGGGTCAGGGAAAGACGCCGCCAGCCCGGCACACGGCACCCCCGGGGACTCTGACTCCTCCCTGACGTCCATCAGCTGCTCTACCGTGGATGACAGAGCAGCACAGCCACGGCACACTCCAGACTCCGCAACCGTGCCCCTACGGGTGCCACAGACCACACACTGTGGTCGCCCCACCATAAACCTCCTACTGCTGACCCCTGAACCCAGAACTCACCAAAAACTAAAAACAAAAAACTGTCCCAGGCAGGGGAACCCGAAAAACACAGAAACCACTGTCTGCCGAGGAATCCAGTCACAAGCCCCAGGCAATCGCAACCGCGAGAAGGGCCCTCCCCCCCCCCCCCCGCGGTATCCTACGATCATGGGAGAAACGCAATCAAAAAACAAAAGTAAACAAAAGGAAAACAAAAATATCCCGCTAAAGAATGGGTTCTACCCCGGAAAGCGGTAGACCCGAAAAATCAATGCTGTCACACCTGCTCGGAGAGACCGCTCAGCCACGCGGTCCTCCGTGCAACCTAAAATGGCCGCCGGGAAGCCAGGAAGAAAAAGGAGCGCCAAAACTCCCCGTCACCAGCGCTCAGGGAGCGAACTGACCTGCCTGCCCTGCCACAGCAGCCTGCCGCCGGTTAAGAGCTTACCAGGCAGGTCTGAAAAAGTCCCCAAGTCGGACCGGAATCGCCGGTACAGGAACGGGCAG
Source organism: Ichthyophis bannanicus (assembly GCA_033557465.1). Taxonomy (NCBI): domain Eukaryota; kingdom Metazoa; phylum Chordata; class Amphibia; order Gymnophiona; family Ichthyophiidae; genus Ichthyophis; species Ichthyophis bannanicus. Next base: position 780,133,861 of record CM066035.1, read on the forward strand.
TCTGTGCACACAAACTCACCTTCAGATCTCCCACTCTCCGGAGCCACGATCAGCTCATACTGCGGTCCGGTAGAGTACAGGCACGGCCACCGGGGCTCTCCCCCGTAGTGTCCGGGGGGAGAGATCCGTCGATCACCGCACAACAGAGCCTGCACCGGCAATGTTACAGCAAGGCTTTCTGAGAGCTGGCTGACAGGCAGGGAGCCTTAACACTAGAATCCCTCTGCTTAATCTTGCACTATAGATTAGTGTTAGGCTTTCTTTTTTTTTTTTTTTGCAAGAAACACTACGCCGAGCAAAAGACCTATGAGCCCAAATTACACTAACCCTACACTCTCCTTATCTGTTCCTCCAGTGAGCCCTCCCCCGGGCTCACAACTTCCTCCTGCTGCATGAAGACTGGTAACATTGGAGGGAGGGAGAGAGAGCAGCAGGCTATATCCAGTGATGTCATGAGTCTGACATACCAGTTGTCGCCCACTCACCCCCCCAGAGGCCATAGGTATGGGTGGATTAGCAGGGTAAGTTCTTTAATAGCTGTGGAGTATAGTAGAGAGGCTTGGCAATGCCCTCTGGGATTTGTAGTTCCACAACTTTAGCAAAAAGAAAGTAGTTGTAGTCGGAGTGATAAGGATTTAAACAGGATTTATTCCCTTCCCAGGTTTGGATTTTCACACAATGAAATAAGGCAACACAAAAACCATACGTCTGGTATCAAAGTTAAAGAAACATTTGAACAAAGGATATGCTTATCTTCAGCTTTCACAATGGAGGCAAAAATGGTAAAAGAAAACAGTTTCCTTCACAAAACTCTTCCTGTCTGTTTTCTTTATGAATTAGCTCCTACAGCTCTTCAGCATAGCGAAGATATGCTATCAGATAAGGTATATGTACAGTCCATGTAAATATCACCGTTAGACTCCTCACACGGATCACATTGCATCTCTTCTATATCTGGGTAAGTTTCCCGGTGAGTGAAACTTCTGTTCTGACTGCTGAGTTCCTCTCTATAGCTTTGGGAGTTCCCTTCCCCCACCAGCCTAGAGGTGTATGGGTAATTACCGTAATCACTATAGTCTCTCTCAGAGGCGGCACATAATTCTTGGTAAGTACAGGGCTGACTGCTATAGTCTAAGCTTCTTCTATTAGGAAGAATAAGGTTACCTTTCAGCAGTTTCCCTTCAACGTTCCTCCCTCGAGCACAGCTCTGCTCGTGGGAAGGCTTTTCACTCCGTGTCTGTTTGAGCTTTCTCCTTGGCACCAAATTACCTTCAGGATAATGGTTTTCTCCTGCTTGGTACCTTGTGCTGGGTGACTTGTCTTGTCTTAGCCTGGCCTCAGAGCTACTACCTCTGCTTCCTCTGTAGCAAGGTTCTCGGAAGCATTGGTCAGCTGTGCACTGCTCTTCCAAACAGCCCTTCCTGGGTTTCTCAGCACGGCACCTCCCTGGTAGTCTCCTTTGGTCAGAAATTGGTTTTAACCAGCATGGAGATCCTTCTCTCCTGCCTCTCAGACTTCTCTCCCTGCTTGGAGTTCTCCTGCTATCGGGACTTCTCTCCCTGCCAGCACGTCTCTCCTCAGCAGTTCTCTCTTTTGCAGTTCTCCCTTTAGCCGCTTCTGCACTACTCTCAGGTGAGTGATTTTTAACTGCGTAGCTTGTGATGTTGGCTCCGCCCCTTGTCAGCTGCCCCTCATCCCCTGATGAGCCACGAGCTAGCTTTGTGTCTGGGCATTCCCCTACACCACGTGAAATAGCTTGTGTATAGTTCCTATGGCAACCTTTGGCCATGTGTATCTCTGAGCTGTCAAAGTTAGCTCCATTTTGTTCAGAATCCCCTATCTCCATGTGCTCTGTCCGCTGCACCTCATGACAGATCCCCCCCTTAAAACATTACGGGCTGCCGAACTTTCAATCGGACAGCTCGTAATCCGGGAGAGCGCATCCGCGTTCCAATGAAGTTTCCCAGCCCTGTGTTGTATGGTAAAATTAAATGATTGTAGCGCCAGATGCCACCTGGTCAAACGCGCGTTGCTATTCTTCATTTGATTCAACCATTTCAGAGGGGCGTGGTCTGTTATCAGGAGGAATTTTCTACCTGTCAAGTAAAACCTGAATGCCTCAATAGCCCATTTTATTGCCAGGCACTCTTTTTCAACTGTCGAATAGTTTTTCTCTGCATTGGAAAGCTTCCGGCTTAGATAGGTGACCGGGTGCTCCACCCCCTCAAATTCTTGGGATAATACTGCCCCCAACCCACTCTCTGATGCATCTGTCTGCACCACAAAAGGTAGACTGAAGTCTATCCCCCGCAGTACTGGGGCTGTGCAGAGTTTTCCCTTAAGGGCGGTTAATGCCCTTTCAGCTTCTGGGGTCCACTTCACGGTGTTGGGAGCGTTTTTCCTTAGCATTTCCATAAACAAAATGCTTTCCTCGGCGAACCGAGGTATAAACCTCCTATAATAACCGATTAACCCCAGGAAGCTGCGTACCTGTTTTTTTGTGACGGGACGGGGAAAATCCCTGACGCTTTCAACTTTATTGGCTAAGGGTTTTACTATCCCCCTCCCCACCATGTGGCCCAAGTATTTTGCCTCCTCGGTGGCAAACACGCATTTCGCTGGGTTAAGGGTTAAACCCGCTTTGCGTAGCGCACAGAGCACAGCCTCCACCCTAGCGAGGTGTTGGGTCCATGTTGTGCTGTAGATGACTATGTCATCCATATAGGCCAGGGCATAGTTATGGTGAGGCCTCAGCACCTGGTCCACCAAGCGCTGGCAGGTGGCTGCCGCCCCATGCAGCCCAAACGGCATCCACCTAAATTGAAACAGCCCTATGGGGGTGCTGAACGCCGTTTTTGGCTTTGACTCGCGTGTAAGGGGTATCTGCCAGTACCCTTTGGTTAGATCTAAAGTGGTTAGGTATCTGGCCTGACCCAAACAATCTAACAAATCGTCTATACGCGGCATCGGATAGACATCGAATTGCGAAATCTCGTTTACTTGCCGGAAATCGATGCAAAACCTAAGTGTTCCATCCGGCTTCGGAACTAAAACTATGGGGCTTGACCACGGGCTGCGGGATTCCTCAATTATGTCCATCTGAACCATCTCTTTCACCTGTTTAATCACTTCAGCTTTTTTGGCTTCGGGCATGCGGTAGGGCCGCTGTCTGATTGTCCGCCCTGGTGACGTAATCACCTCATGGGCGACTAGATGGGTTTCGCCTGGCTTTGTTGTAAGGACATCACCAAATCACCCTAATAATTGGGCCAACTCTTGTTGCTGCTGCAAAGATAGGCCCACGCCCAATCTAGGCTCTGGCTTTTCCTTCCAATCGGCGGTCTGAGGCCCGAGGTCCTCTTCTCGCCTTTCCTCCGCCAGGGCTGTCAAACCCTTAATTTCTCTTTGGCCTGTTGAACCAAACCCACCCGTTCCCCTAGTAGTGGGTGTTAATTCAGGAACCTCTTCTACGGTGGGGAACCCTACACGTTCACACACCAATTGTGCAAGGAGCTCGCCCTCTTGAATTTTTACGTCCTTTTCCCCAAAATTAAAAAGGAGGACTTTTATAAGGCCTCGATAATCGGGGTCTATCACCCCTGCCCCAATGTCTATAAAGTGTTTAACAGCCAGGCCCGACCTTGGAGCTATTCGCCCATAACATCCCTCGGGTATCTTTATTTGTATCCCCGTGTTAACTAGGGCCTTTCTGCCTTTTAATACTACGGCCTCTTCAGCACTGAAAAGGTCATATCCGGCTGCCCCAGCAGTAGCTCGTTGTGGGCTTTTTGCTTTTGGAGTGGCCCTGCAAAACTGCAGCACAAATTTCTGCTTCTTCGGTGGTGCTTCACTGACTCGGGCCTGGGGTTGAATACTAGCCCTTTTTGGCTTTCCAAACAGGGGGCCCGGGATCTTGGCTGTTAAGGCTTCCAACCCTATTCCTGGTGTCTCTGTTGGGTGTGGGACAAACTCATAGCCTAGTCTATTAAGGCCCTTTTCTATTTCCTTGCAAAAAGGTGGCCAATCACGCCCCAGAACAATTTCATGGGGTAACCGTGGGACAATGGCAGCTAGTAGTGAGTGTGTGGTTCCCAACCCTGTTACAGATACCATGTGTAAAGGATAAGGTGACGATGCACCGTGCACGCATCGTACGCGGACCTGGCCCTCTGCTTGACTCAGGGGTGACGAACGGCGCCTCTCGATGGCATCCCAGAGCCTGCGGGAAATCATGCTCTGGTCAGCCCCCGAGTCAAGCAGTGCCAGCGCTTCTACCCCTTCTACCTTAACATGCAGAAGAAATCCATCCTTTGCTGGCTTGTCCACTCCAGACATGAGGACAGTCCGCTTGATGCAGTCCTTTTGGAAATATCCAGCTCTCCCACATAGATAGCATTTCCCTTTATGTGCAAGCAAAATATTATCATTAGCATTCATATTTTTTACATTACACATTTTCCTCTGGGGATATCTCCCTTTCTTACAATCTGCCATACCTACTGCCTGCATTACCCCAAACCCTGAGGTGTCAGCTATCTGGGCTTCTAAAAACCTATCTGCCAGACTAGCTGCTTCATCGGTAGATTGGCAGTTTTGTAAGGTCAGGTATGTTTTCATTTCGGTGGGCACAGCTTGGATAAATTGCTCCAAGACCACTGTGTCCAGTATAGATTCCATTGTTCTCCTTTCTGGAGTTAACCACTTCCAGGCCAAATTCCTCAATCTTTGATGTAAGGCTTTTGGTGTCTCCTGCAACTTCATTTTGGCCTCTCTGAACATCCTCCTATAATGTGAGGTAGTAAGCCCTAACCTATCCTTGACTGCCTTTTTTATTTCGCTATAATCAGCAGCAAGGGTTGCAGGCATTGCCTTGTAGGCTGAGAGGGCTTCACCGGTAAGTGAAACCGCAAAACGAGTTGCCCATTGCTCACTAGGCCATTTTAAGGCCTCGCCTATACGTTCAAATGCATCAATAAAATCATCTACATTGTCATGAGGACTCAATTGCCCTAGAGAGAATGCATGACTAGCATTTAGTCCTACCCCTGGTATTATTGAGGGGCTTTCAGTCCCAAGTTCTTGTGGTTTCCTCAAAAGCGCTTCCATAGCGTCCAACAGTGTTTTCTGTTGCTCCCTCATCATACTGGCATTTTGCTCCTGGATATGGCGAGCTAGTTCAAACTGCTTATCCCACTGCAGTTGCATCCACTGCATGACGTCTCTGGGCTCCATTCCTCCCGTCTGTATGCTGTGGAGAAAAGAGAAAAAAACACCAAGTGCGGCACCTTATATTTCCTCTCCCCTTAATCCTTCAGCACAGCAGCGCCCTCTTCCTGCACAAATACTCCCACGTTTATGCCCCAGGTAACGTTACCTTAGGCTTCGTGCAGAGGTCAGCTTACAAGAAAGCTCACTGCTTCCTTCACCGACCGGTCTGTCAGTAAACTTGCTTCCAAGGTCTTCAGGTACCGTAGCAGTTTCTTTTCTAGTGTTCTTTTTATTTCAAGGTAAAAATCCGCAAAACTACGCCAGATGTCGCCCACTCACCCCCCCAGAGGCCATAGGCATGGGTGGATTAGCAGGGTAAGTTCTTTAATAGCTGTGGAGTATAGTAGAGAGGCTTGGCAATGCCCTCTGGGATTTGTAGTTCCACAACTTTAGCAAAAAGAAAGTAGTTGTAGTCGGAGTGATAAGGATTTAAACAGGATTTATTCCCTTCTCAGGGTTGGATTTTCACACAATGAAATAAGGCAACACAAAAACCATACGTCTGGAATCAAAGTTAAAGAAACATTTGAACAAAGGATATGCTTATCTTCAGCTTTCACAATGGAGGCAAAAATGGTAAAAGAAAACAGTTTCCTTCACAAAACTCTTCCTGTCTGTTTTCTTTATGAATTAGCTCCTACAGCAGTTCTCTCTTTTGCAGTTCTCCCTTTAGCCGCTTCTGCACTACTCTCAGGTGAGTGATTTTTAACTGCGTAGCTTGTGATGTTGGCTCCGCCCCTTGTCAGCTGCCCCTCATCCCCTGATGAGCCACGAGCTAGCTTTGAGTCTGGACGTTCCCCTACACCACGTGAAATAGCTTGTGTATAGTTCCTATGGCAACCTTTGGACATGTGTATCTCTGAGCTGTCAAAGTTAGCTCCGTTTTGTTCAGAATCCCCTATCTCCATGGGCTCTGACCGCTGCACCTCATGACACAGTCTCCAAGCTGCAGGAGGAGGTTGACAACCCAGAAGTAGAGGACTGAACTGGAGGAACAATAAGCAATGCAGTTTCGCCCGAGCCCAATATCTTTCTCAGCCAACAGATTTAGGGCCCCAACTAGATTTAGTTGTAGATAGCAGTAGATAGATCCCCCCAGTTGATATCCAAGTTGAATTACCCATTCAATGTAAGTACATAACAGGCCCCTGTTTTGTACAAAATGTTATATATAAACCACACTGATTTTAAAGAGCGCAGTATATAAAAGCAATAAATAAAATAAATAAAAAATAAAGATGCCTCATTTTTCAGCAAGAAATAACAAATTTGAAATGCACTCTAGGAGACTGCCTACTACCTCAGTTGTACATATAAAGAATAATACATATTGCTAATTCTGCAGACAGCAGAATCCATTATAGCTTTTCCACAGATTCCTCAAGAATTTTTCTTTTTCCTTGATGTAGTTTTGGATCAGCAAAAGCAACACGCTAGGCACCTCTTCCCCATGGTACCCCCAAAACAAGTGACTTTGCTTTTCCTCCTCCCCCTCCCCCCATTTATTTTTATTTATTTATTTTTTATTTATTTAACATTTTTTATATACCGCACTATTCATCATCAGTGCGGTTTACATTGAACAACAACATACCTGTCAATACATGACTGATCTAGGTTTACAGATAACAGGGAGGATAAACTGGGTGTAAACTGGGGCTAACTATCTACATAATTTACAAATTAGCATGGTGATGGCACACTTTAAATAACCAGTACACCCCTCTCCCCACGCTGCATCCGTTCTGTGCAGCAGAGTTGACAAGTTTCTCGGTTCTACTAGGAGGGAGACTTTTTGGCCAGTTTTGGTTTTAAAATTACACCCTACTGCACTGTGGTATTTGAAATCCTTGATAGAATCTATTAAAATCAATACTGCAGATTGCTTGAAAAAGAGAACCGGCCTAAAATTTCCCTCTTAGATCTGGATAACCTGGTAGTCCTCAATCAGCCTTCTAGACGGTAGACCTCAATGCTACCAGCTAGTGCTGGGCCTGGCCCTACTAACAAATGGAGGGAAGGTGCACGGCATATCCCCATGCAATTAGTTGTTGTTGTTGTTAAGTGCTGTCGACTCATAGCAATTCTCTGGAAAGTTGCCCTAAACTAGTTCGGTCTTCAGTCAGGCGGCCTTTGTTGATACAGTGGCACCCGTAGATGCTGTTATTGTATCAATCCATCTCATTGCTGGCCTTCCTCTTTTGCCTTGAGTGTCTGTACCCATATTTTAGATGTGAATCTAAACAATATGACTAAGTAGTAGATATTTTGATTTCAAGCATTTTGATTAAATAAAAAATGAGCTACTAGGGCTACTAGCGAGTTTCAATTAGGTTCTAGGATGAAGAAATCTACCTAGAAATGACTCAGAACATTTGCTACTTAAATCCAGAAAATGGGTATTTTATTAAATGAAACTTTAAAAATATATTAGGATAAGAAAGGGATCAGTCAAGCAGCAATCCCAGTCAGAGGCAAGGAGTCTGGTGCTAGTCTAAACTCAGTTGAACATTGGAGAAGAGATTCTATCAAGCTGAAATCAGGTGATGTTTTTTGTTTAATTTTCTTTCTTGCCCTTGGCTCTCATTGTCTCCTTACTAATTTAAATTACAAAACAGTTTGGGACCAGATAAAGCGTGGTTCCTCACCTCTAACAGGTGTTCTCCAGGAGCAGCAGGAATCAGTCCTCACATATGGGTGACATCGGCGCCGACGGAGCCCCCATGCAGAGCATTTCCCCATCTTTCAAAGAAAGCCTTTGGGAATGCAGCGCGCATGTGCGGTCCCCTTCTCGCCCAAGGGTGCTATCTTGCTTAGTCTGATGACATAGCTAAAAGACAGCAAAAAAACAAAATAAATTATATGACTGCAACTCCAAGGGGGGGAGGGAGGGTTATGAGGACTGATTCCTGCTGCTCCTGGAGAACACCTGTTACAGGTGAGTAACTACGCTTTCTCCAGGACCAAGCAGGAAGACAGTCCTCACATATGGAACTCCCCAGCTTAAGGCTACCGGGGACCCAAAGCTGAAAAAATGAGCTCCCTCTAGAGCCTCAGCATGTGTGAAAAGAATCTTCTCTGAGAACGCCCCTGAACGGTAGCCCAACACCAGGGCCGGAGGGTAGGAGTTGCCTATACCTCAAAGAGATTATGGAGTACTGCCTGTCCGAAAGCACTGTCCCTGCGGGACTCTCTCTCGAGGCAGTAGTGGGCCGCAAAAATCTGGCTTGAAGACCAAGAAGCGGCCCGACAGATGTCTGCCAACGGAACAGAGCGGAGATGAGCCACTGATGCAGCCTTCGCCCTGACACGGTGAGCCGTGACTCGGCCCTGCAAGGAGAGGCCGGCTGCCCTGTACGCCCAGGCGATACAGTCTGCTACCCAAATGGACAGGGTATGCTTAGAGACAGGTAACCCCAACATATTAGGGTCAAAAGAGACGAAGAGCTGAACAGCCCTTCGGTGTCCCTGCGTACGGTCAAGGTAGAAGGACAACGCCCTCCTACAGTCTAGGGTATGCAAGACCATCTCAGCCCGGCCGGCATGCGGCCTGGGAAAGAAAGTTGGAAGAACCACCTCCTGATTGAGGTGGAAGGAGGAGACAACCTTTGGAAGGAACTTAGGGTGAGTCCGTAAGACTACTCTGTTCCTATAGAACGTAGTGTATGGTGCCTCTGACACCAGGGCTTGAAGCTCACTTACTCGCCTTGCTGAGGTAAGAGCTACCGAAAACAATGCTTTCCAGGAAAGAAAGTGCAAAGGACAAGTAGCCATAGGCTCAAATGGTGGGCAAGTAAGTTGTTGCAAGATGACCACATTCAAATTCCACTCAGGGGCAGGTGGACGAACTGGAGGCTTAAGCAAAAGCAGGCCTCTGAAGAAGCGAGCTATCAAAGGGTGGCTTGAGAGAGACTGACCCTCCACCAGTGAGTGGTGCGTTGAGGCCTAGATTGGACAGGTGCAGCAAATACTGCAGCACCACTGGTACCAGGTATGAGAAAGTATCCTCCTTGTGCTGGGCACACCAGGTGGAGAACCTACGTCACTTAAGAACATTTGACTTCTGAGTGGACTGCCTCCTAGAGGCCAAGACCACGTCCTCCACTTCCCTGGGCAGCAGTAAGGGTGCTAGAACTACCCTTTCAGCAGCCAGGCCATCAAATTGAGGGACTGGAGATTGGGGTGTAAGAAAGATCCTTGCTCCTGAAACAGGAGATCGGGTTGCATCCCCAGAGGAAGAGGAGCGTCCACCGCTAGCTGTAAAAGAAGTGGGAACCACGGTTGCCTTGGCCATCTGGGGGCCACCAGGATCACCGAGGCCTTGTCCCGGATCACTTTGAACAGTGTTTTGGGCACTAGAGGCGTGGGAGGAAACGCATATAGAAGGCCTGTAGACCATGGTATGAGAAATGCATCCGCTGCTACCCTGAGAGGATGCGGTTGTCTGGAGCAGAACCTGGGCAGTTGACAGTTCAGTGGACTGGCAAACAGATCCATGGTGGGAAGACCCCATTTTAGGAAGATCTGTTGAACTACCAGAGGATTCAACTGCCATTCGTGTGGCTGTAGGATCCTGCTCAACTTGTCTGCCAGGTAATTCTCCTGTCCAGGGAGATAGACCGCCTTGAGAAGTATGCCATGCTTCACTGTCCAGGAGCACAGGTCCTGTGCTTCCTGACAAAGAGATCGGGACCCTGTGCCTCCTTGCTTGTTCACATAGAACATAGCAACTTGATTGTCCGTCTGAACTAAGACAGACTGGTGAGAGAGGACATGAGAGAAAGTCCGCAGGGCTAGGCGGATTGCTCTGAGCTCTAGGAAATTGATTGGCTGTGTGGCCTCCCAAGGAGACCACAGGCCCTGAGTGCATGCTCCTTGGCAATGTGCACCCCAACCTTGAAGAGAAGCATCGGTTGTCAGCACTTTAGAGTGTGGAGGTGCTTGAAAAGGCACCCCTTGCAGTAGATTCGGAAGATGAAGCCACCACTGCAGAGAATCTGCCAGTAGATTGGAGACCCTCACTTTCTCCGTCAGGTTTCCTGTGGCCTGCAGCCACTGAGCTCTTAGGCCCCACTGAGCGGGCCTCATGTACAGATGGGCATTTGGAGTTACATGGACCGTGGATGCCATGTGGCCTAAGAGCCCTAGGAATTGTCTGGCGGAGACTAGAGAATTGCTGTGAACTGTCTGGCCAGATCTATCAGTCTGTTGGCCCTGTCCACGGGAAAAAGGCCTTCACTTGAAGGGTGTCTAGTCTTGCTCCTATGAACTCCATGTTTTGTGAGGGGCACAAAGCGGACTTTGCGAAGTTTATGACAAATCCCAGATGCTGGAGAAGAGACACAGTATGGAGGGTGGCTTGATTGGTTTCCTGTGGAGACTGACCCCTGATGAGCCAGTCGTCCAGGTATGGAAAGACAAAGAGTCCTTGAACTCTGAGATAGGCTGCCGCCACCATGGAGGTTAGGCCAAAAGGGAGTACCCTGTACTGGTAATGGTTTCCTCCCACTACAAATCGGAGATACTGTCTGTGGTCTGGATGAATAAGGATGTGAGTATACGCATCCTTTAGATCTAAGGAGCATAGACAATCTCCCTGCTGGAGGTAGGGCAGCAGGATTCCAAGGGTAAGCATCTTGAACTTTTCCCTCTCCAGGAACTTGTTGAGATTGTGCAAGTCTAGGATGGGCCTGAGACCTCCTGTCCTTTTTGGTACCAGAAAGTACCTGGAATAGAAGCCTTGACCTCTCAGGTGGTGGGGCACCGGTTCCACCGCCTGCTCCTTTAGAAGACCTGCCAACTCCTGTAGGAGTAAGTCCCTGTGCAGAGGGAGTCTTGGAGGCTCCCCTGGAAAGTAGGAGAGAGGTATCTGGTGGAAGTGGAGGAGATAGCCTCTCTGGACTATGCTTAGCACCCAGGTATCCCTTGTTACGGCTGTGGGCATACAGGGTCAGCCGGCCTCCTGTGCTGATATGGGCCAGCTGAGGAGGAGAGGCTATGCCACTGGAGTCAAAACCCCGCTCCCTGCTGTGCAGGAGCCGGAGCTGGTGGCTTGGGGGTTTTCTGCCTAAGGGGGCCCATATCCCTGCCCCTTAGCCTGCTGACCCTGTTGGGGAGCTACAGAGGCCTGAAAGTGTGGGTATGATTTGTAGGCAGATGACTTCCTCGGGTAAAAGGTCTTTTTTCCCGAGCCCTTCTTCTTCTGAGAAGGAGCAGAGGTTTTCCTGGACAGCCTAGTCCGGGTGTGAGTCTTGGACTCGAGTTCTGCAGCCTTTTCGGCCATGGGCTTGCCAAAGAGGTTTTCACCTTGGCAGGGGACATCGACCAACTTGTCCTATACCCATGGTTTGAGGTCCGATGACTGTAGCCAGGCCTGACAGCATGCACCGATGCCGGCCGCGGCTACTCGGGCCGAAGCCTCGAAGCCATCATAGGCTGCTCGAAAGATAAACTTCGAGCACTCCCGGATCCCCGATGACAGGGCCTTGAACCTCTGCAAAGGTTCCATGGAGAGATCAGCAGAGAACCCGGCAATCTCCTTTGCCAGGTCTCGAAGGTACATGCCCATGTACAGCTGGTAGGTCTGGAATGGCAACGTCGGGCCCAACGTCAGCTCCCCCAGAGGAGAGTCCACGAGGACTACAGTACTCACGTGACCCAGGGACTCCGTCTCTACACGAGGTTGTTTAGCAGGCCGCTCCAACTCCGAAGACTCGGGACGGCGCTCGGGGCTATGCGACCTGGCCCTGGAGGAACCAAGTGCATCCACCGACACCGCCTTCGCGGGTTTCTTCTTCCTGCGATGCTCCCGCGAGGGAGACCCCCTCTCAGAGGAACCCCGATGATGCTCGGGATTGGACTCCCGAGACGTCAATGCCTCTGACGAAGTCCGGACCTGACCGGACGCGAAGTCAGAGAAGATTCTTTCTTTTTGGTGCTGCCGGCTCCTCAGTGCCTTCGAGGACATTTTCCCACACAGGCCACTGATCATCAGGTCATGATCGGGCCTGAGGCAGCGGAGGCAGCAGTCATGTGTGTCGGTTAGAGACATAAGTTTCTTACACCGATCACACTTTTTAAACCCGGTGGCAGCCATCGGGGGAAAATGGGCCCCTGCGAGGTCAAACGACAGGGCTGCCAGTGAAAAACAGAAAAAAGGTGTGTACGCTAGCCACTAAGGGCAAAAACCGAAAAATGAAGTCCGGGCTCGATACCGGCGTACCGGGCCCAGGCAGGAAAGGGAAACCGGCGTCGAACCGAACAAAACACGGTCCCAAGCCGAAAAATCAACTTTTTCCTTGGGTGAAAACGAAACACGTCCGTCGGGCTCCGCGGAAAAAAGAAGACTGAGCAAGATGGCACCCTTGGGCGGGAAGGGGACCGCGCATGTGCGCTGCATTCCCAAAGGCTTTCTTTGAAAGCTGGGGAAATTCTCCGCATGGGGGCTCCGTCGGCGCCGACATCACCCATATGTGAGGACTGACTTCCTGCTTGGTCCTGGAGAAACTATAAATTTGTCATAACTTAAATTTAGAGCAAAAGCGTTCCCTTTTCTTGGGGAGGTGGGCATAGAAAAAAGTTTGGTTAATTATTAGGTCATTTTTTGCACTGTTTTTCTGATTTTCAGTCAGGCATTTGGATTTACCACATTGTTTGGAATGTGTGTCTGAACTTTATGGATTCATTCAGTGGTGCATATTTACTAAGGGGTGCTATGCTACTGTAAGTGGTTTGTGGGTGGTCACTGGCCGCACTAAGGGGTATGTTTACTAAATCGTCTTAATGTGCGCTCTGACACGTTATTGCGCGATAAGGTACCTTATTGCGCAATAATGGCGCTTTATCGGGTACAGAGGTACCTTAGTGCGCGATAACGCGCGCAGCAGCGCAAACGAGCGCTGAAGGTGGGGAAAGGCTCCCGGAGGGCGGAGTAAGGCTCTCCAGGGGCGGAGAGAGAGGGTCAATGGGCGGATAGTGGGAGGGGAGAGGCTCCCTGCACACTAACGCTGTGAAATTCGAGGCTGAAAACTAACACCAGTGAAACCCTGGCGTTAGAGCTGATTTAAAGGGAAAAGAAACCATTTCCATCAGCAATGTACAGCAGAACCAGGGAAACCTACAAAAAGTGATAAGTGTGATACATGTGCACGGAACAAAAGGGCAAATAAACAGTGAAAATGACCTGAAAAAAATTGAAAAAAACATAACCAAGCTGGGCAATAGTGATATTAATGGTAAATATCACCCCCCCCCCCCCCCCCCGAGAAAGCTCCAAAAAAAAGATATGAATTTTGGAAGGGTCTATGCTCCGTCCCTACAAGGTGAATGAGCCCACAGTGAAACTGCGCTGAGCAGGGTTTTCCCTCTCCATTGGGCAGGTTTCCTATGGCGTGCACATGTTCCACAACAGCAGGGCGGGCATGTCGGAACGGGCAACTGGACAGATGCTTGCAAAGGGGACACAGAGGGCTGCAGGCGGCACATGCTGTGGTGCAGCTGGGCCACAGTGCGGACTAGGGTGATGCCTAGGTGGCCCATAGGAATGCTGAAACAGTAGTGCAGCCAGACAGCAACTGATGAGGGCCCAACATGGGCACGAGTGTGCTTCCCACAGTGTCACAGGGGATAGTACCCAGCAGGTACCCCCAAGGGCACAGAACATTGGCAGGCGGTGCTGGGGAGAAGCGTGGACAGCTATGCAGGCACCCCTACCCCAGAACCCGCACCATAGGCAGCTGCCTACCCACACACTGGATGGCCTGAGAGTGCGCTCCACCAGCACCACCAGCAGAAGGGCATGTCAGCAGGGTGGCAGAGGGGTAGTGGTGGGGGAGGGGGCAGTGGCAGCCGCCCAGAGCAGACCATGGCCTAGCCCTGTGTAGGTGGGTGCCATGCACTGCAACAGACAGGTCCTGTCTGACAAACAGTCATGGTATCACCAGGGAATGCAACGAGCAGAAGCACAACGATGACCACGGTGGCTAGGTAAAACCTTTTATTGAAGATCCCCGACGCGTTTCGGCTTACGCCTTCCTCAGGGGGACTTGTAAAACAGAAAAAATCAATGCATTAAAATAATAAATAAACATATAATGTGATATACCTAGGGCATGATTAAAACACATAAAAGTACATTGCAAAAGAAAATTAAAATTAAAATCAAATAATTTTCTATACATAAAGTGTAAAACATGACACACATGATGATAAACCAGAATATAATAATTAAAACAATATTAAAACAATGTTAATAACACAGTACTACAAACACAATATGAACAAATTAAAAATGACATAAGAGAGACGCAGGGCAGAAAGGACAGATTACTCACTAAAAATGGCACCACAGTGTTGTGCAGAATCTGGAAACAATGTAGTCTTCAATCTGATTACTGATTATATCACTAAACCATGGCGTCGGGGATCTTCAATAAAAGGTTTTACCTAGCCACCGTGGTCATCGTTGTGCTTCTGCTCGTTGTGTCCTCTGTATTGTCTGCAGGAGCCTTGCTCTCCTTTGCTGTATCACCAGGGAATGCACCACCTCTGTGGCAACAAGGTGGTGCAGTACACAGGGCCAGTGTGCTCAGAAGCAGAAGGTCACAAGTTCAAGTCCCAGCTGTGGTTCCTGCCAACCCAGTCCACTTTCACGTTGCTGGTTCCCACTATATGCTGCGCTGAGAGAGCTTGGAGGTGTCTTTCCGCCCAAGGGAAGAGAAGAGACATCTCCTTTGACACCTCTGCACATTTGGTGCCGCGTTGGCGGTTGAGGTAGGACACTGTAGTGGTGTTGTCACACAAAATCCGAACCGCTTGACTCTGGAGACAATACTGAAACTTTAGTAAGACAAGGCAGGTTGCTCTTGCCTCGAGATGGTTGATCGTCCATCGTGACTCGTGCAATGTCCATGTTCCTTGCATTGAATGCGTTTGACAGTGCGCTCCCCATCCGGTCAGGCTGGCATCTGTAGTCAGCAAGATCCAGTGTGGACTCTCCAAGAGTACTTCCTTGAGGAGATTGCGTGATGACAGCCACCATTGCAGACTGTGCTGGACCTTCAGCTGTACCAGAAGAAAGATCTGATAGTCCTCCGCTACTGGCAACCATCTTGACAGGACAGTGTGCTGCAGACAGCGCATGTATGCTGTGGCCCAAGGCACAAGCTCGATGGTGGCGGCCATAGACCTGAGGACCTGGAGATAATCCCATGCTCGTGGAGCTCTTTGAGCCAGAAACCTTTGGATCTGAAAAGTCAGCTGGAGGAATCTTTCCTGAGTCAGGAATACATGCCCCTGATAGGTATCGAAGCGTGCCCCTAGAAAGTCTATTTGTTGAGACGGGAGAAGACAGCTCTTGGGATGACTGATCACCCAACCAAGCTCCTGCAGGAATGACACTACTGTCGAAACAGTCTTGTAGGCTTCCTGGAGGGAGTCTGTGCGAATGAGCCAATCATCTAAGTAAGGGTGTACTCTGATGCCCCGCTTACGTAAGGCAGCTGCCATGACTACCATCACTTTTGAGAAGGTCCGAGGCGCAGAGGCGAGGCCGAAAGGCATTGCCCGAAATTGATAATGTTGTCTGAGGACTGCGAAGCGGAGGAAGTGCTGGTGGTCGTCTCGAATGGGAATATGAAAATACACTTCTGCTAAATCTAGGGAAGCCAGAAACTTCCCTCTGCGTACTGCTTGAATGACGGATCGCAGGGTCTCCATTCAGAAGTGCAGAACTCGAAGACTGAGATTGATGCCTTTGAGGTCCAGAATTGGCCGGAAGGAACCATCTTTCTTGGGCACCACGAAATAGATAGAATAGCGGCCTTGTCCTCTTTCCAACAGCGGGACCTGACGAATGGCTCTTATCAAAAGGAGTCTCTGCACCATAGTTTGAATGGCTAATCGTTTGTCCGATGAGCATCCTGGAGAGACCAGGGAGGCGTCGTGAATGGGTCGGCAACATTCGAGAGCATAGCCATGAGAAACTATGTCGAGGACCCATTGATCTGAAGTTATGCATGCCCACTGCCGAGAAAAAAGAGCCAACCGCCCCCCGACAGGCGGAGGTGTCTCGAGTGGGCGTCTCGTCCCGTCAGCAGGAAGGACGGGAGGTTCCCATAAACTTCGCTGGGCCTGAATAGGAGTCAGTTCCTTTGTGGGCTCCCCAAAAGGACTGCGATCTTTGTCCGAAGCGATTGGTAGGAGTGGATGAAGTACTTGGTTTAAAGAATCTGTATGTCCGAGAGTCGCGAGTTCTAGAAAATCGTCGAAAGCCTTGGGACTGAGACACGCGATGGGAGAATGCCTTTAGCTTGTCCTCCGGCAAGTGTTGCAGTTTCACCTCCCCCAGATCTTTTACCAGTTTATCGAGATCTTTGCCAAAGAGGAGTCTCCCTTTAAAAGGAAGCTTTGACAGCCGCGTCTTAGAAGCAACATCCGCTGCCCACTGACGCAGTGAGAGTCATCTCCGAGCCACTGTCACCACTGCTACGGAGCGAGCTGACAGCCGCAAGAGATCATAGAAGGCATCTGCCAGGAATGCAGCGCCGGATTCTAAACAAGCCAACTCGGGATCGTCTGGAAGCTGCTGAATCCATTGAAGGGAGGCCCGCGCCGCTAAACCTCTGCACACCGCTGCTTGAAGGGAAAGAGCGGATGACGAAAAACCCATATTTAGCAGACTCTCGACTTTCCGGTCTTGCTGGTCGTGGAGTGCCGCTCCGCCCTCAATTAGAATTGTGGTATGCTTGGTGACCCCGGTCACTAATGCATCAACTTTCGGGTATGTCAGCCAACGGTACAAGTCAGAGGGAGACCAAGGGTATAACTGACCAATACGGCATGCCATACGTAGAGAGGACTCTGGAGAGTCCCACTCTCGAGATACCATTTGCTGTAACTCGGCTCGAAAGGAAAAAGCTTTGGAAGGCTTACGAATGCCCTGTAAAATGGGATCCAGCTGCAAAAGGGTTTGAGAACTCTGAGGATCAGGCGTGTCGGCTAGGCGTAGCAACTCTATCACCTGTGTGATTATGGCCGGCAACTCCTCTTTCAGAAAAAGTCTGATATCTTGAGAGTCCTCTTGAACTGTCAGCGAAGAATCAGATGGAGAATATTCCCCATCTTCTTTCTCCGACGAATCAGGGCTCACCTTAGAAGATTTAAAGTCTTCTTGGATATCCGTAGTGTCCCGCAAGCCACATGCAACATTCCTGGGAGGGCGTACTGCTTTAAGGTCTGAGGTCTTATGGGACCGCTTGCAAGACCCCACCATATCTTTGTCTGCTACCAGGGCGGGTGCTGGAGGTATACCAAACTACTCCGAACGCCACAGGTGCCATGCCTGGCGGAAGAGTGTCAGGAACTCACTGTCAGCCAAAACTGCTGTGGCTTCCAGTGGCTGTGGAAGCAACATGGGAGCTGACTGGGCCCTTTCTGCAGGTAGACCCGGCTGCAGGGGCTCTAAGGAGGAAGGAGTTAAGGTGCTGATGTCCCCAGGTGGCAGCGCAGTGGGCATGGAGGAAGAAGATTCTCCTGGATGCAGCATACAGGTGGAACAAAAGCGATCTATTAACTCCTTCTGCTTCTTATTACATACAATTCACCTGTGCAGAGAAACAGGCATTGTAGAGGCTTAAACCTTTTTTTTTAAACAAAAATCAAGGTAGGCTTAGGGAAACAGAAGACTTTTCAAAGAAAAGGGATTTTGAAACTCCCTGTGCCTTCACAGCATGTTAAATGCTTTGAAATGGCTGCCCAGAGCTGCTCCCGGCAAAAAAACACTGAAGAGAAATCTCTCCCGATTTTCAAAATGGCCGCCGGCACAGAAAAACTGCAAAATAAAAGTTTCCTAAGCTCTAAAAACCTCAAAAATGCGGCGAAATTGCTGGGGGAGAGGAGAGGAGTGCTGCCAAAAATTGAAGAAACACAACCGGTGATCCCCGTGCCGTTAAAAAACCGGAAGTAAGAAAATCACTGTGAGGTAAGCCAAGCAGGTACTCACTGTGTTGCAGAGAAGCAGAGGCTTGCAGGAAAATGCTTTCAAGATGCTGTAAAAATTATAACTGTGACTGGATGGCAAAATCTTTGATAGACTGATCCACCCCCAGCTACACAGGCTCTGTGGCAGAGGTTAGGAGCTGATTATAATGGGGAGCTCCACTGATCTAAGGATCAGGAGCTCAGACCCTGCTGTATTGTCACTAACTATAGTTTACAAACGATACAGCTATAAGAGAGGGGACCTGGGAAACTCAGAGAAACACCTCTTGTGTGCTCTGAATGCATCCAGGTAAGAGACAAGATTGTTTAACACCTTCATCTGCTGGAGACAGAGAAAATACTGAGTAGGACCACTAGAGGTACACCTATACCAACCAGAGCCTGACCAATCACAGCTCTGGAGTTTTTTTCTCTCTCTCCAACATCTGGTGGCAGGGGGACATAATCCGCTTTTCTGGACTGGTCTAGCAGTATGAACTGCTACTACGACTATTACTACTATTTAGCACTTATATAGCACCACGCATGCAGCGCTGTACAGGCATATATACAGGAGACAGTCCCTGCTCGTCAGAGTCCTGCTCGTCTGAGCTTACAATCTAGTTGAGACAGTACAGAGCATTAGTCAAGTCGGTGCAAAGAACAATATGGTCTTTACAATTCGATCATGAAAATTAACGGGAGTCAGGTTGAGATAAAGGATAGAAGTCAGGATCTGAAAGCGATACTGAAGAGGTGGGTCTTCAATCTGGATTTGAAGAGGGACAGTGAGGGTGACTGGCGTATAGACACAGGTAGGCTGCTCCAGGCGTAAGGTGCAGCAAGGTGAAAGGGAGTGAAGTTGGGAGTTAGCGGTGCGAATGAAAGGCCTAGATAGAAGTAATTTGTTAGCGGAGTGAAGTTCCCTAGAGGGCATGTAGGGAGAAATAAGAGATGAGAGGTATTGAGGGGCCGTAGAGTGAATGCATTTATAGGTTAGTAAGAGAAGTTTGAATTGGATGCGGAATTGGATAGGGAGCCAGTGAAGCGACTTGAGAAGAGGAGTAATGTGGGCATGGCGAGACTGGCAGAAGATTAGTCGAGCAGCATAATTTTGTATAGATTGAAGGGGGAAGAGATGGCTCACGGGGAGACCAGCAAGGAGTAGGTTGCAGTAGTCGAGGCGAGAGGAGATTAGGAGTGGATAAGCATTTTGGTAGTGTGTTCAGAAAGAAAGGGGCAGATTTTGCTAATGTTGTAGAGAAAGAAGCGACAGGTCTTAGCTACGAGCTGGATATGTGTGGTGAAGGAGAGAGAGGAGTCAAAGATAATCCCCAGATTGCGGGCCGAGGGAACAGGAAGGATCGTAGATCCATCCATGGAGACTGAGAAGGGGGGAAGAGGAGGGGAGGAGTTGGGGGGAAAGACAAGGAGTTCAGTCTTGGCCATGTTCAACTTCAAGCGGCGATGAGACATCCAGGCAGCAATGTCAGAAAGTCAGGCAGAGATCCTGGTCTGGATTGCTGGAGAGATACTAGGTGTAGAGAGGTAGATTTGGGAGTCATCGGCATAGAGATGCTACTGAAAGCCATGGGAGGAAATGAGCGCGCCAAGGGATTGGGTATAGAGAAAGAAAAGGAGGGGGCCCAAGACAGATCCCTGGGGAACACCAACATGGAGCGGGGTGGGAGAGGAGGAGCCACCAGAGCATACACTAAAGGAGCAATGGGAGAAGTAGGAGGAGAACCAGGATAGTACGGAGCCCTTGAAACCAAGCGAGGAGAGGGTGGTGAGGAGAAAATTTTGGGTCAACAGTGTCAAAGGCAGTGGAGAGGTCGAGAAGGATGAGGACTGAGTAGAGGCCCTTAAATTTAGCCAGGAACAAGTCATTGGAGACTTTTCAGTGGAGTGTAGGGGACGGAAGCCGGATTGTAGTGGGTCCAGGAGAGCCTGGAAGGTGAGGACGTCAAGGCAGCGGCAGTGGACTGCTCATTCTAGTAGTTTAGATATGAAGGGAAGGAGGGAGATGGGTTGATAGTTAGAAGGACAGGTGGGATCGAGTGAGGAATAGAATGCTAAGAATCATAAGGAAAGGATTGGAGAATAAAACAAAGGATATTTATAATACGTCTTTATCATACCATGGTGCGACCAAACCTTGAATATTGTGTATAATTCTGGTTGCTGTAACTTAAAAATTATATAGCGGAATTAGAAAAAGTACAGAGAAGAGCTACCAAAATGGTAAAGGGGATGGAAGGATACCCCTTTGAGGTGAGGCTTAAAAGGTCAGGGCTCTTCAACCTGGAAAAGAGAAAGCTGAGGGGAGATAAGTTAGAGGTCTATAAATTATTGAATGGAGTGGAACAAGTAAACATAGATTGATTGTTTATGCCATCAAAAAGTAGAAAGACTAGGGGACATGCATGAAGCTACAGTTTAACTCATTAAGACTATAAGAGAAAATATTTTTTCACTCATCACGTAATTAAACTCTGAAATTCGTTACCGGAAGATGTAGTAAAGGCTATTAGTGTAGCTGGGTTTAAAAAAGGTTTGGATAAGTTCCTGGAGGAAAGATCCATAAACCATTATTAAAGGGGACCGGGGAAATCCACTGCTTGCCCCAATACAAGCATTGTGGAACCTGTGTGGTTTTTTTGGGAAACTGCTAGATACTTGTGACCTGGATTGGCCACTGTTGGAAAAAGGTTACTGCACTTGATGGACCTTGGTTTGACCCAGTATGTCATATCTTATGTTCTTACGTTCTTAACTGAGCAACTTATACTGAATAGGACCACTATGATCCCCTCCAGTGATCTCCTTCCATTGACCAAAGCCTTATCTATTTATGTTATTTCAAAGCAGTTAATTTACCCATCAAATATACATTGTCCAGCCTACTATTCATGTCCTCCACCTTCGGCGAAGAACTTTTACTTCAAGGCTTGTGCAATCACGAATATGACAACCATGCAACCCATTCTAAGAAACTGATTACCCTCAAAAGACACCATCCCATTTTGTGCCTATGGGGAAAATGCTTAGTAGACAGGTCTCCTTTTATCAGTAGATAGAATTTCGATATCACTCCTTTTGCTCTAGCCAAAGTGAAAATCTCTTCCATTCTTGCAGGCTAGGCTCTCCAATTCTGTTTGATTACTGTACTATAGTAATGTTTGATTTGCAAAAATTGGATCAAATCCTTCTCATTCAACCCAAATTCCTCTTTAATATCTCCAAATCTCACAAACCCATCTTCCCCTATAAATTGGCCTATCCATCTCTCAGGTCCAAAATTAAATTGTAAACCCTACAAGGGATAGAAAAATACCCTCTGTACCTAAATCTAAAATCTAAAAATGTGTAAGTGTCTTTGTACCTCCTCCAGCATAAAAAAACAGGATATAAATCTGTAAATTAAATTATAATCATGGCATGAGGATTAGCATTTTAGCCTACTCACCTCCGTTAGCTATCAGAGAGATGATAGGAACCAGATGGAGAAGCAGGAATTGGTGATGTGTCCTCATTTTCATAAACTCTCACTTGTCAGAAGCTGGTCTTTATTTTACCTATACTTCACCACCAAAAAATACCAGACGCCAAAGTGAATAAAACATGGGATACATTCAGCCCCAGTGCTTTCACTGCAAATAAACTTGATATTTCAAGCTGTATTGTACATAAAGGATTAATGGTATGCTGCACATTGATGCCCTGCTGTAAAACTGCCATTCCATGGAGCCAGTTCCTGTTTTTTATGTTTATGTTTATCAGGTTTGATATACTGCAGTTCCAGTTAGAGCACGGCGGTTTACAAAAATCAAATAATATACAGGAAGGCCAATGGGCCTGAAAAGGAAAAAAAATTACAATGCGTGACAGGAGAGCACTCAAGACACTAAACTAGACATGAGTAGGGAAAGAGAAAGACAAGGGAGAGGAGGGGAGGTGAATCACACAAAGGGGGAGGGGAGGTCAAAGGCGGTGGAGAAGAGATGTGTCTTCAGATCCTTCTTGAAAGTGGGATGGTGTTGCTCAAGTCTGAGGGAAAGGGACAGAGAGTTCCAAACCTCCCTTCTTTAAGCACCCTGATAGTTTTCATCTTTTATCAGTACAATAATTCAAAAGAAGGATGACAGGTGATTTTCTTTTTTTGGGGGTCAAGGAGGTGATACTCATATATTGGAGTAGTTTGACAGGATCTCTGTCCCCAATAGTAGTCCAAGCATCATGTAATTAATTAATTAATTGTTGTTGTTAAGTGCCGTCGAGTCGGAGTCGACTCATGGCGACCCTCTGGATAGCTATCCTAAATTGTGTTCGGTCTTCAGTCAGGCGGCTCATTGTTGACAGACTGGTACCCGTAGCTGCTGTTATTGTAGCGATCCATCTCATTGCTGGCCTTCCTCTTTTGCGTTGACCTTCTATCTTGCCAAGCATGATGTCTTTCTCTAATGATCTCTCTCTTCGCATGAAGTGTCCGAAGTATGAAAGTCGAAGTCTTGTCATCTGAGCTTCTAAAAAAAGCTTAGGTTTGATCTCCTCTAGTACCGACTGGTTTGTTCTTCGGGCAGTCCATAGTATACACAGTATTCGCCGCCAGCACCATAATTCAAAGGCATCAATTTTCTTCCTGTCTGTCTTTTTCACTGTCCAGCTTTCACATCCATATGATGTTATTGAAAATACCATGGCTTGAACAAGTCGAATCTTTACATGGAGAGAGACATCTCTGCTCTTGAGAATCTTATCTAGGTCTTTCATAGCCATTCTGTCAAGAGCAATGCGTCGTCTGATTTCTCGACTGCTTGTTGCTTCTTTATTGATAGTTGATCCAAGTAGGTTAAAGTTGTTCACGATTTCAATTTCTTCTCCTTCAACGATGAACCTGTTGATTATGCTAGTTGTCATGATCTTTGTCTTCTTTACATTAAGGTGCAGGCCCATTTTGAGATTATGTTCTTTGATTGTGAGAAGCAAATGTTTCAGATCATCTTGTTATCCAAGTTAATTATTCCTGTTCATTGTAATGACCTGACTTTTGTTTATTGTCGGATACTGTTTGTTTTATGTAAACCGCGCTGATCGCAAATAGTGCGGTATATAAGAAATATAAATAAATAAATAAATAAATAAAAATCTTCACTTTCAGCCAGTAATGTGGTATAATCAGCATAGCGAAGGTTGTTGATGAGTCTTCCACCAATCTTCACACCTCTGTTGTCTTCATACAGTCCTGCTTCTCTGATGATTTGTTCTGCATATAAATTAAACAGGTAGGGGGAAAGTATGCAGCCTTGTCTTACACCTTTGCTTATTTTAAACCATTCTGTTTCTCCTTGTTCTGTTCGAACTGTTGCTTCTTGATCAATGTACAGATTGCGCAAGAGAATGATCAGGTGTTCTGGTATACCCATGCTTCTTAATGTGGCCCAGAGTTTCTCATGGTTTACACAGTCGAAAGCCTTGCTATAGTCGATAAAGCACAAATAGATATCCTTTTGGTATTCTTTAGTCTTTTCAAGGATCCATCTCACATCCGCAATGATGTCTCTCGTTCCTCTCCCTTTCCTGAACCCTGCTTGCACTTCAGGTAGTTCTTGTTCTAGGTATGGCTATAGTCTCTTTTGAATAATCTTCAGTAGAATCTTGCTGGCATGTGGGATCAGAGCGATTGTGCGATAATTTCCACAGTCATTTGGATCACCTTTCTTTAGTATTGGTATAAACACTGATCTTTTCCAGTCAGTTGGCCATGATGTTGTCTTCCATATTTCTTGGCAGAGCCTTGTAAGTACGGTAGCAGCTGCATCAGATTGCTGCAATACGTCTATGGGAATGCTATCAATTCCTGATGCTTTGTTCTTTGATAAGGCTTTCAATGCTGCTTCAACTTCTTCTTTCATCACCAATGGTTCCCGGTCATAAGGTACAGGTTGAAACGGCTGTTGGTCCACTTGATCTTTATCATATAAAAACTCTGTATATTCCTTCCACCTTTTCTTGATCTTCTCAGCATCATTCAACATAGAACCTTGAGCATCTTGTAACATTCCAATTCGAGGCTGGAACTTTTTCTTTAACTCTCACAGCTTTAGGAAAGCCGATCTTGTTCTTCCTCTAATAGTTTCTGCTTCTATTTCCTTGCAAGTGTCATTGTAGTACTTTTCCTTGTCCTGTCTTGCTGCACATTGGAAATCTCTGTTGAGTTCTGCGATTGTCTTTCTTTCTCCTTTGGCTTTAGCTTCTCTGCGTTTCTGGGCAATTTTCAGAGTTTCTTCCGTCATCCATTTTGGCCGTTTTTGCTTTTTCACCTTTTGTAGAGACTTCTCGCTTTCTTCCAGCACAACCTTCTTGATGTCATTCCATAACTCTTCCGGAGCTCTGTCATTTTTATCTAAAGCAGCAAATCGATTTTGCAGGCAGTCTTTAAATTCCAGTGGTATATTCTCAAGGTCATATTTTGCTGCATTCATGAGTGGTTTGCTCTTTTTCAACTTTAGCTTGAGTTTGCATACTAGTAGTTGATGATCTGTACCACAGTCAGCTCCAGGTTTTGTCTTTGTTGATGTTACAGAGCTTTTCCATCGTTGACTTCCACAGATGTAGTCAATTTGATTTTTATACAATCCATTGGATGAAGTCCATGTGTACAGTCGCCGCTTGTGTTGCTGGAAGAAGGTGTTTGAGATGAATAGATCATTAGTCTTGCAGAATTCTATCAGTCTTTCTCCAGCTTCATTTCTGTTGCCAAGTCCATATTTTCCAACTACTTTGCCTTCTTCTTTGTTGCCAACTTTTGCGTTCCAGTCATCCATGACTATCAGGATATCCTGTTTGCATGTTCTGTCAATTTCAGCTTGTACTTGTTCAGCTTGTACTTGTTCATTAATTAATTGTTTTATTCTGGATTTCCTCTGTGTCTTGCTCTGATCATGCTATCCTCATATTTCATGGCTAGGAGACGTCTCTACTGACAAACTTATAAGCTACATCAGCTGAACCCACTTTCTTAAAATTTCCCAGTTCCCTCCATCTTCCACCCCAGCCCCTCTGCAGACAACACATTCTTCTTGAACCCAATGACTGAATATAAAACTTGCCATATTGGGTCAGATCAAGGGTCCATCAAGTCCAGTATCCTATTTCCCTCAGTGGCCATTCCTAATCACAAGTACCTGGCAGGATCCCAGAGGACAGATTTCATGATAATTATCCTAGGGATAAGCAGTGCATTTTCCCTAGTTCACTTTAATAATGATTTATGAACTTTTCCTCCAGGAACTTATTCAAACCTTTTTTAAACCCAGCTGCACTAACTAACTTCTTTTACACGTCCTCCAGCAACAAATTCCAGATCTTAATTATGCAATGAGTAAAAAAATATTTTTTCCAATTTGTATTAATGTACTTCTTAGGAGAATGTTTACTAAACCACGCTAAAGGAGCAAGTGTGCCGTTAGTGTGCGCTAACAGTGCACTTGCGCCATTAATACCCACTAATGCGCCATTAGTGTGCGTTAACGCCAATTTAGTGTGCATTAACTGTACCGGCAGCATAAAGCGCCCTGTGAGTGGAGAATGGGCATCCATGGGGCAGAGAGTGGGGGTCAATGGGCAAGGAGTGGGCGGGAACAAGACTTGATCCCTTAACAGCAAGAACCCTAACACATATTGCGTGCTGTCCCAGGAGGGATTGAGCCTGTCCTGACCGGACGCCGCCAACGACATCGCCTGCCCAATAGGGGCTCTTCACCCAGACACATCCAGCCGCTCGCCGGCCCAATCGGGGCTCTCCACTACATTTAAAAACAGGACGCCGCAAAGATCTGCCCTTTTCCGGACACGTGCTCTCCCAGGAGGGATTGAGCCTCTCCTGACCGGATGCCGCCAACGACATCGCCTGCCCAATCGGGGCTCTTCACCCAGACGCATCCAGCCGCTTGCCGGCCCAATCGGGGCTCTCCACTACATTTAAAAACAGGACACCACAAAGATCTGCCCTTTCCCGGACGCGTGCTCTCCCAGGAGGGATTGAGCCTGTCCTGACCAGATGCTGCCAACAACATCGCCTGCCCAATCGGGGCTCTTCATCCAGACACATCCAGACGCTCGCCGGCCCAATCGGGGCTCTCCACTACATTTAAAAACAGGACGCCGCAAAGATCTGCCCTTTTCCGGACGCGTGCTCTCCCAGGAGGGATTGAGCCTCTCCTGACCGGACGCCGCCAACGACATAGCCTGCCCAATCAGGGCTCTTCACCCAGACGCATCCAGACGCTCGCCGGCCCAATCGGGGCTCTCCACTACATTTAAAAACAGGACACCACAAAGATCTGCCCTTTCCCGGACGCGTGCTCTCCCAGGAGGGATTGAGCCTGTCCTGACCGGATGCCGCCAATGACATCGCCTGCCCAATCGGGGCTCTTCATCCAGACACATCCAGCCGCTCGCCGGCCCAATCGGGGCTCTCCACTACATTTAAAAACAGGACACCGGCAAGCTTGCCCACGCCTTGCGGGGCCACACCTGAGGGCCTTGCCAGAGGGTCCTTTGGCGTGGCCCTTAGGCGGAGGCCATGTACTCGCCAAGTCCCATTTAGTCGGCCAGAGAGTAAGCCGCAAGCCAGGACGCAAACCAGGACTTAAATGCAGGGACCGTTGAGCTCCACATGTCTAGAAGCCTAGTCTTTGCTAGATAGTTGCCACAGGACCCTCATATACTGCATCAAATATTATACATTGTATCTGTACAGCAACAGCTGAGCGTAGCCTTTGTTATAAGCCTACCAGCACCACGACTCCACGATATACTGCTTTGCCCATGACCGGGTTGCTTAGATGGATATACTGCTTTGCCCATGTCTGTGCTGCTTAGATTGATATACTGCTTTGCACATGACTGGGAGGCTCAGATTGCTACACTGCACTGTTGAGACCTCTATACCACTGACTCTGAGATTCTTCTAACAATACCCATGTTGCCCCGTTGCCAAATTGTGACATCACTTAGCACTGTACTACTATACTACTGCTACACCCATACCACAAGTAAGCAACGCCCCAAGATTTTGGATTCTTCGACGCCAGAACTGAGAAACATCATGGCACTCACTAGCATCTTCATAGCTGCCGTATATCTCCTAACAGGTTGGCTAGATGATGCTACAGCATTTGCCCCACACCATAATCAAATTCCCATCCTCCATAGCCACAGGAGGAGGTGGACAAGCACTCCCTACCACCCATTCAGTGGTGATGCTCACCCTCACCAACCACGCTTACTACATATAGCAATACAGCATAACGCGAAAGCACTGAAAGAAATATCCTCCTTTCAGCAAAATATTAAATGTGCTCTCATAAACGCACGATCAATACGTAAGAAATGGCCAGTCATATCAGACATAATTTCCCTCCATTGCCTAGACATACTCTTTATAACGGAGACATGGCTATCAGATGATGATAATGTACTCATCAACCAGCTCCTACCCAATGGCTTCTCAATACATACATGTCACAGAAGCGGTAAACAAGGAGGAGGTGTTCTCGCTATCACCAAAACTGACCTCCATTTCCACCTGAGCAATACAGTCAATGCAACACACATAGACGCAATCACCATTACCAATAAGCATTGCACCTTTAACCTAATATATAGGGCCCCATCCACAGACTCTGATTCCCTGGCAACATTAATTGAGCTAGCATAGAACTCACACGCCCCAAGCACACCAAGCTGGGTTGTGGGTGATTTCAATTTACCATCCTTACAAGACGCACAGGCCTCATCATTCCTGGATGCTTTCGAAGAACTAGGATACATACAACCCGTCAAGGAGCCCACCCATACGAAAGGCAAGACGTTAGACCTTGTTTTGCCCCTCTGACGACCTTTAACACAATAAACACCACCATACTGTCCACCACTGCAGTCCCCTGGTCAGATCACATGCTAATTATGTTTCAAATATCTCTACCCAACAAGATCCAGAAGAGTATTAAGGCCAACTGCTCCAAAACAGCACCACGCAGGTTCCGTGCCTTCGACAAAGACCTAATCTTAGACCAAACCCATGCACTCCTCGATCTGACATTTTGCGACCCTGAAGAGTGGGTTTCTACATGGAATGAAAACTTCAGTTCCATTGCATTACGGCCACCATCAAACAATCCGACCAAGAAAAGAACTTCTGCAGTTTGGTACTCCACTGAGCTTAGATCGTCACTCTCCTGCCTGAGAAAACTGGAAAGACGCTGGCGCCGGACTCATGCCACTGAGGACCTAAGGACGTACAACACTCAGCTAGAAAAACATCGCCAAGCAATATCTGAAAGCATGAAGAGATTCCACACAGACACACTAAAGCAGTCCCTAAACAAACCACACAACCTGTTCACCATGGTAAAGAACCTAGCAAAAGAGCCAGTACCAGAGCAACCTAATCAGATCCACCCTCAAGACTTCGCCGACTATTTAAAAGCAAAACTGTGCCAGACCAATAAATCCCTACACCGACCATCTCACCAGAGCCGAGATCCTCAGCCCTACTGCCCACCTTCGCCAAGCCTTCTGCGAAACACATTGAGGATATAATTCTTGGAATCAACACAACGACCGCACAAACTGATCCCTGCCTGGTGTCCTGGATAAAAGAGTTATGATCATCTGTCAGCCCTTTTATAGCAAAGCTAATGGATTGCTCATACACAACGGGCATCTCTCCCCAATCACTCAAACGTACCTCGATCAGGCCACTCCTCAAAAACAACAAACTGGACCCTAAGAAGTCTGACGCATATAGACCGATATCAAGCATACCTCTCCTGGTGAAAATTGTCGAAAAGGATGTTCAAAGACAAATCCAAGATCATATCGATGCCGCCGCCCCACTTGATCTGTGTCAGCATGGCTTCAGAGCCGCACATGGGGTTGAAACTCTCCTCACCATCCTCTTTAACACCATAGTAGCGGGAATTGACAACATACGCCAAGGATACGTGCTAATATTCTTGGATATAGCGGCGGCCTTTGACTCCGTCTCCCATGACCTCCTCTTACACCATCTTGAAGAGAAGGGGATCTGCGACTCAGCACTGGAATGGTGCAAGTCATATTTCTCGGACAGATGGCAACATGTAAGAACGGATGAAGCAACATCAGAACCCTTCCACCAGAGCCAAGGTGTCCCACAAGGATCCTCTCTCTCTGCTCTGATGTTTAACATCTACATGCAACCTATCTGCGAGATCACCCGGTCTTTCAAGGTGAAGTGCCTGTTATACGCGGATGATGTTCTCCTATATATGCCTTTTGAGACAGATAACCATGACCTCTCACCACTGACTGACTGTTTCAACGCGGTATCCAGATGGCTCCAATTGCAAAACCTTCGAATTCAACATAAGAAAACAGAGGTCCTTTTCATCACAAGGAATCCGGAATTCATCACATCACCTTGCTTGAAGGTCCTAGATGCAGAGCTTCTCACCAAACCCTCGATTAGATATCTGGGAGTCACACTTCACCAGCAACCAGACATGAAGATCCATATAGGCAATATAGCAAGAGCTGTATACCATAAAATCCGATCACTTAGACACCTACGTACCTTACTTGAACCGGATGACTTCCGGACAGTGTACCAAGCCTTGATCATACCACATCTTGACCATGCAAATGCCATACTCCAGGGTCTCCCGCAATCCACGCTGCACCCTTTACAGCTTGCTATGAACTCAGCTGCAAGAGTGCTCATGGGTGCTCCCAAGTGGGAACACATGACACCCATCCTTAAACAACTCCACTGGCTTCCCATAAAAGGTAGAATCACTTTCAAAACCATAATGCTCACTTTCAAGATCATAAATAAGCTCGCCCCACCAGCCCTGACGGACCTCATACATGTAACCCCCCCCGAACAGATCGATAAGGTTTCCAGCAGTCAATAAACTAATAGTCCCAAGAGAAACGACCAAGTGCTGCCAGACGACAGTGAACAGAGCCTTCAAATTCTCTGCACCAAAATGCTGGAAAACCCTCCCACCCAGTATACAGGCTATCACTAACATAACTCAGTTAGGAAAGCTCTGAAATACCACCTATTACTCGTGCATTACCCGGATGACAGCACTTCAAATGCTTCATCAGCAAACTAGCCAAGTCAA
This sequence comes from Ichthyophis bannanicus, assembly GCA_033557465.1. Classification (NCBI taxonomy): domain Eukaryota; kingdom Metazoa; phylum Chordata; class Amphibia; order Gymnophiona; family Ichthyophiidae; genus Ichthyophis; species Ichthyophis bannanicus. The sequence goes on from CM066035.1 coordinate 780,164,286, forward strand.
ATGAATGTTCAGCCAGCAAGCTTTGTAGTTGTAAATAGTTACCCATGTTTTTTCTCCAAGTTCTGTTTCCTGTTAATTGTAAACACAGATCAACTGTTTTGAAATGTGTACTTTAAATGGTTCTATGTAAACCGCACTGATGGAAAATAGCGCGGTATATAAGAGAATGTAAATAAAATAAATAATAAATAAAAACCTCGCAGAAAGGGTCTATTTTGAGGAGAGACAGCTTATTTAAATGTCTGCAGCGTGATGCACAGACAGGTGAGCCCAAGACAGTGATGTACTGCTCCATTAGCAGCAACAGCATAGTGCCCAATTATGAAAAGGCACTATGTTGATGGTGCAAATGGGGCAAAGGAGGGTGCATGTGTTTCATGCAACGGGGGCCACTGGTGCACAGGGCGGACCAGGCAATTGCTTAGGTGGCACATAAGAACATAAGACCTGAAAATATGCCAGACTGTGTCAGACAAAGGTCCATCATGCCCAGTATCCTGTGTCCAACAGTGGCCAATCTAGGTCACAGGTACCTAGCAGTTTCCACAAAAGACACACAGAATCCACAGTGTGCGTATTGGGCAAGCAGGGGATATTTTGTGCTCCTCCTTAGTAATGGTTTATGGACCATTCCTCAGGAACCTGTCCAAACATTTCTGAAATCCAGCTACACTAACAGCCTTTACGACATCCTCCGGAAATGAATTCCAGAGTTTGAATACGCGTTGACTGAAAAACCATTCGCTCCCAGTAGTTCTCAATGGCTTACACTATAGCTGCATTGCATGTCCCCTAGTCCTACTATATTTTTTTTTTTTAAACTTTTATTTTCATTTTGCAACAAACAAAAGAAACAACACACCAAAAGAGACAAAACAAGTATACAATAAGGAAAAGTAAACCCATTACCCCCCACCCCGGTGCTTCTCCTCTACCCGTTTGTATCAGCATGTGAGCGCTTCCAATTAACAGTGATTATACATCAAACGATCAAAAAAGTATCCACAATACAGCATGATCATGAGACAGAGATATATACAAAGTTAGACAGTCAGATGAGAGCATTTAGCAAAATGTACATATTCATTGAGCATCTTCCATTGAGACCAATGAGAAGGAGTCTGAACGGAGGAAGCGAACAGACGAGGTATTTGTTCATATTTACTGTAGAGACAGGCATGATTCCACCAGTCATTAAGGCTCAGATGGGAACTAATTTCCCAGTATTACTTAATTAGGGAAATAGCAATGCCAGGCATAAAGTTCAAAAGGAGATAAGCCATTTTTTGGGAGAGAGGGGATCCCCGCAACTGGGCGAAGTCCCACTATCCTCCAAGAAAGGGACTCCTGAGAGTGCAATATAGACTAAATACGACCCCAGACCCAACGCCAGTTATACTGTAGTGCGGGATATTCATGCATAACATGAAGTAATAAACCAATGGCCACAGGACGTGTCCAGCAACCATTACCCTGAGTAGTGTTCCATTTGTCTAATCTGTGAGGAGTGTAAGAACACCGGTGGGCTAGAAAGAAGAGGGTCTGAGTGAGTGAGGCGGGTCGGGAACCCGTGTCCCTCTGCTCCAGATAAGGCTCCATTGCTCCGAGGTTAAAGTCACATGCAATTCTCTCTCCCATACTTTCTGCGCTATAGAGGTATCTCTAGTGATAGCATTACATAAGGTTTAGTAAAATTGGATGCTACACCCGGTGAACTACCGAGAGATCGGAAGTCTCCAATCAACCTTATGCAGAGAGTGCCGATGGCGGGAGTATTCTAGTGCTCCGAATGCAATGCTGAAGTTGCACTGACCAGAGTCGGGAGTCGAAAGGTTGCATAAGAGTATTAAAGGCACCTAAAGTGTCGAAAAGCATTGGTGGATAGTGGGAGTCTAATGGGAGAGTCATACCAGGGAGTAAGGTAAGAGGAATCGGTGAGCAAAGGCCCGCTACTATATCTAGCCACACAGGTCTGCTCGGTACTGGCGCTTCCAACCAACGAGCACCTTGTTTGAGAAGAAAAGATTGAGGGAACACTTGAGTAAAATCGCCACCAAGTATTAATGGAGCATTGGCGGAGGCCGAGGCCAACTGCGCAAAACTTGCATAGTAAGCAGGGTTGTCCACATTCGGGGCATAGTGCAAATACACGTGAATTCACTATCTCCAACCTCAGGGTGTACACGGGCCCATCTACCCTCCATGTCAGCGCTAATATCAGGTACAGTAGCGTGCAAAGACTTCTTAACCAGAATGGCTATCCCGTACCATTTGGAAACGGTGGGAGAATAGGCAGCTACCATGTGAGGCCTAGCATTGAGTTTCAGCGTTTCAGCAGAGTGTAATGCGTTTCCTGAAGAAACACCAAATCAACATGCTCGTGGCTAAGATAGCTAAGGATTTTCTTTCCTTTGAGTGGACCAGCAATGCCTTTGACGATGAATAATAAGATTTTACATAAGGCCATTCAGAAAAGTTAAAATTCTGAGCATGATAGCACACATAATTTCACTGTGTCCCTCAAACTGACTGTATCTGGCTGTACACATGACATAGGAAAAATAAGCTAATATAATACAAGGAAGCGCCCCACATTAACAAAGAAAACCGCAGTACGGTAGAGGAGAAGCAAAACCCCAAAATTACTGGCGACCATGTGTCTGCGGGGAGAAACCCCAGAGAAGGCCGAAATTGAAAAAACATATAACCTGTAGGACTGTGCGTGCTCCGAATCCGACCGAGGCACACATCATGAAGGGATAGGAGACCAAAGACAAAAGTCATACAGAGAAAGAAAGAAAGTCCAGGCTATTTCTGTGCTGGGCTATGACCGCCGCATCGGGCCCTTCAAAATGGCGGACAGAGCCGGCAGATAAGAGTCCAAGATTTGGGATTAGCGCATCTGCTCTGCTTCTTTGGAGTCCAAAAATGTTGATAGTAGATCAGGATCCTCGAACGTCCTGGTCTGGTTGTGGAGAGTCACTCGGAGCTTCGCTGGATACAACAGGCCAAAGCGAGCCTGTAGCTGTTGAAGTCGAGGGCGAAGAGCAAGGAGTTTCTTCCGACGGTCAACGGTAGGCTTTGCCAAATCAGGAAAGAAGGAGACCTTACGACCTTCAAATTCCAAATGATGATTCGCTCGGGCAGCATGTAAAATTTGTTCCACTTGTTGATATCGTAGCAAGCTAAAGATAATAGGCCGGGGGGTCGTGCGGTTGAGCGCCATGCGGGCAGGAACACGGTGTGCTCGATCGATTTCCAGTTCTCTGTGAAAAGTGATCTTCAGCAAGGAGGGAAGAGTTTTGAGCAAGAATTCTCTTATATCTCCTGCTTCCACCCCCTCCGGCATTCCGAGGAGCCTCACATTATTGCGACGGGCGCGATTATTGCTATCTTCCAACTCCTTTTGAAGATTCTGTATCTGGCGCTCAGCCTTGTCCAGTTTGCCCAAGCGCACCTCGTGCGAGTCGAGGACCCCCGCCATATTGTCCTGCCGTAATGAAAGACCTTCAAGTCGGTCCTGGAGCACTCCAAAGTCTTCTCGCATGGCTCGAAGCGCTTCTCCATTGGACTGCACCAATTCCTTCACGCCGCGTATTTCCTCCAAAATCTCCAGGTGCATTGCGGGGTTTTCACGAAATGGAACCATCTTCTGTGGGGAGGACACCTCTGTTTTGGAGCGTTTTCCGTGAGAAGAAGAAGGAGACCCGAAGTCCAAGCGCGCTGGTTTATGGGCCGCCATCCCCCCCGAGGTGCCCCGGTCAGCTCGGAGCGAAATAGTAAATTTATATAGGTATTAAGTCAGGATTCTGAGTAGGCCTCTCGGGAGCTTCAACGCAAAGCGTCCTACCCGCTGGACATCAGGCTCCGCCCCCCGTCCTACTATATTTTGATAGCGTAAACAATCGATCTACATTTACCCAATCCACTCCAGGCAATATTTTATAGACCTCTAATGTAACATCCCTCAGCCGTCTCTTCCCAGGTTGAAAAGGCATAACATTGGCAGGTGGTGATGGGGTCCCTGGAGAAGCAGATGGTTATGGAGGGGATGTGTGGCCGTCTATGTATGCCTCTGCCCCTCCCTCCAGACCCTGCGCCCTAGGCATCCGCCATTCAGCACATGGGCATGTCAGCATGGCGTGAGGGGGTGTTGGTGGAGGGGGCAGCAGCACCCACTTGCAGCAGACCGAAACCATGCCCTAATCCAGTGCACTATGCACAGTTCAACATGTGCCAAGGTCTGTCTGATGGGAAGCATGTCATCCCCAGGGGCTATTGTAACCATGTGGCAGCACTGTGGCACACTACATACAGTTGGTATGTCACAGGTTTGAGTCCTGGCTGTGGATCATGCAGTGCATGTCCCTGTGGCTAAATTTTATCCCACAGTGCAGGTACTACACCAATCAATATATTGGCGAACAAGAGTACAAATACCCACACAACAGGCTCCACTATCCTCAGCTGGATGGAGAGTCAGGCTGACAGCATCGGCACACTGAGCGGCCATTAACATTAGAGATCACTACTAGCCCCTGCACATTAACAATGACTGAGCTGAGATTGGGACCAGAGTGGCAGGCAGGAATGCCAACCATCCCTGTTTTTGCATAGTGCATCAATATGTGTGTGTGTGTGTGTGTCTATCCATTGTTTTGTGGCTTTCTACACCTCACTGAGCCCCGCAGTGCCTAAGCTGTTTCCTGCATTAGCCTGCAAATGCGCATGATGAAGAGCAAAGTATTGTGGGTATGGCTTGAACAGGGCAAATTGGCCAGGAGGTGTCTGCATCGGGGGTAGGGCAATGGCTGGGATGTCGTAGTGCTCGACTGCCAACTACATGGACCGGGTGGCCACAGCATGTCATGCGGGGAGGCAGGGCCGGCCCGTCCATTGAGCGAGAATGTTTTTTGCACAGGGCCCCGCGTTTCAGGGGGCCCCGCGCAAAGAATATTCCGCTTTAAAAGTAGAATTAAAAAAAAAAAAAAAAAGCTGGCTGCTGCCACTGCCGCGGCGGAAGCAGCAATATCGCATGTCCCGCGGGGCCCCCCCCCTTGCCCGGCAGATCCCTTCCTGCTTGCCTGCCTGCTTGTCAGTTCTTCTCCGCTTCGGCTTTCAGAGCCGCGAAGGGAGAGCTTCTCCCTCGCGACTCTGTTAAGCTCGCCGGGGCAGATGGGAAATTTCCCATAAGCCCCAGCGGGCTTAACAGAGTCATGAGGGAGAAGCTCTCCCTTCGCGGTTCTAAGCCAAAGCGGAGAAGAACTGACAAGCAGGCAGGCAAGCAGGAAGGGATCTGCCGGGCAAGGGGGGGGCCCCGCGGGACATGCGATATTGCTGCTACCGCCGCGGCAGCGGCAGCAGCCAGCTTTTTTTTAAAGTTTTAATTTTCCCGGGGGGGGGGGAGTAGGACTTGATGTGGGCTGGGGGGGGAGAGTAGGACTTGAGGTGGGCTGATGTGGTTAGGACTGATGTGCTGTGGGCTGATGGGGGGGGGGGTTAGGACTGGAAATGGGCTGATGGGGGGGTTAGGACTGGAGTGGGGCTGATGGGGGTAGGACTGGTCATGTGCTGGTGGCTGATGGGGGGGGGTTAGGACTGGTAATGGGCTATGGGGGGGCTAGGACTGGGGCTGAGGGGGGTTAGGACGTGAGGTGGGCTGATGGGGTTAGGACTGGTAATGTGCTGTGGGCTGATGGGGGGTTAGCACTGGTAATGGGCTATGGGGGGGCTAGCACTGGAAATGGGCTGATGGGGGGGTTAGGACTTGAGGTGGGCTGATGGGGTTAGGACTGGTAATGTGCTATGGGCTGATGGGGAGTTAGGGCTGGTAATGGGTTGGGGGGGTTGCTAGGACTGGAAATGGGCTGAGTGGAAGGGGAGGTTTGAACTGCAAATAGCTGATGGGGAGGGGGCCTTGGAATGGAAATGGGCTGAGTGGAAGGGGGACTTGATCTGCAAATAGCTGATGGGGAGGGGGCTTGGAATGGAAATGGGCTGTGAGAGGAGGGAGCTAGGACTGGAAATGGGCTGAGTGGGGGGGGGAGCTAGGACAGGAAATAGGCTGATGGAGGGGCTAGGATAGGACTGAAAATGGGCTGTTGGTGGGAGCTAAGATTGGAAATGGGCTGTGGTGGGGGGCTTGCATTGAAATGGACTCATGGAGGGGCTAGAACTGGAAGTAGGCTCATAGGTGGCTTGGATTGAAATGGGCTGAGTGGAGGGGAGCTAGGATTTGACATTGGCTGATGATGGGGCTAGAAAAGGACTAGAAATGGGCTGATGGGGGGCTGGGATTGGAAATGAGCTGATGGAGGGACTCAGATAGGACTGGAAATGGATAGGGGAGCTAGGACTGGAAATGGGCTGATGGGGGGCTAGGACTGGAAATGGGCTGATGCGGGGACTAGAAGGGAGCGGATGCTGGGTGGGGCTGGAACTAGAAGGGAGCTGATTTTGGGGAGGATTAGAATGGGATGGGGCTGGGAGAGTGAAATGGAACGGGGAAAAATATTTTGTGTGGGAGGGAAGAAAAATCTACAATTGGCCGGGTATTAGGAGAGTATGTGGGGATTGAGGATGGAGGGGTAAAATTTGAGTGGATGAAATAGGAATGAGGAAAGAGCAAAAGGAGAAAGATTAGTATGTTAAAGCAGATGTAGAGAGAGAATGGAAAAAAAACTAGAAGAAAGGACAGAAGGACAGCAGATGATGGAGAGTTAACAGAAGACACAAAGAAACCAGAAGAAAGTGGCTGGAGCAATTGCAACTGAAAAAAAAATGCACAAAAGGTAGAAAAATATCTCTTTATTTTTAATTTATTAACTGGAATATGTCAGCTCTGGGAAATGTGCATCATTAACGTCTATGCTTTCTTTAGTACAAGAGGAAATTAATTTATAGTTGTATTTCTACAGTGTTGCTGTACATTCTAAGTTGGCTTTTGGGGTTCCCATTTTAATTATTATCTTCCTGTTTCTAAATTGTGATTTCTTGTTTGGTGATGGTCTATATTCTGCATGTGTAACTGAGCTGAGGTATTCTGTTTATGTAATTCCTATTTGACATTGCCACTTGTTCTCTTTCCACAGTAGGTCATGTATTGTTATTCTCTGAAATGTATTGGTTTAATATTTGCAGTGTTGCCTTTTGATAGGTAGGGTCTGGTGCTTTGTGAGTCCTGGTAGTGCTGTTATGATACGGCGGGTTTGCTATGGGTTCTAAATGACCAACAGACTTAGAGAAACATTCACACATACATATTTTTATTGGAACTCACACCTTGAAGGACAATCCTTCTCGTGGTGTGCTGTTCCCTTTTATTCTTTATATAGGGACGCAACCCTAGCATGCGTTCAAAGGGGATATCTACCCCTCAACATCAACCAGTTAACATTCTTTCATTCAGGAAAAACCCTCTTAGAAGCCACTTATCTGAACGGAGAGTTTCCACAGTTCATAGGCAACTCTGCGTCTTCCCCAGCTCATAGATAGACTCAACGTCCACTCCTCATGGTAAATGGAGAAGTCCCTTTATCAGCCGCCGATACCGGGTAAAACCCAACACCTCCAAATCAATGTAACCAACAGTGAAGGTCATCCGTTATGACTTCTGAGACTTATTCAAGTAGCAACCATACGAGAGTCTCCCCTCATTTTCTGTCATTTTCAGACTCTCGTATGGTTGCTACTTGAATAGAGTCTATCTATGAGCTGGGGAAGACGCCGAGTTGCCTACGAACTGTGGAAAGTCTCCGTTCAGATAAGTGGCTTCTAAGAGGGTTTTTCTTGAATGAAAAAATGTTAACTGGTTGATGTTGAGGGATAGATATCCCCTTTGAATGCATGTTAGGGTTGCGTCCCTATATAAAGAATAAAAGGGAACAGCACGCCACGAGAAGGATTGTCCTTCAAAGTGTGAGTTCCAACAAAAATATGTATGTGTGAATGTTTCTCTAAGTCTGTTGGTTATATATGTGGGAGACATACGAGATTCAGGATTTAGAATGGGTTCTAAATGGGCAGTGTTTGTAGTAGTTCCTAATGTGCCTGACGGTTGGCACTGGATTATAGTAATGTAGTAATCTTTTAGTCTTTCTTTATCCATACACTCATTAAGAGGCATGTTAGTGTATGGTAACATTATGCAAATATTTATGCAAATGAGGCCCCTTATGCAAATGAGGCCCCGCACCGAGTCTCTGCACATGGCCCCGCACCCCCCTTGGGCCGCCCCTGCTGGGAGGGCACTCTCACTCTGACCAAGCAGTGACTATGGCATGGCTATGTATCCACATAGTGCTATATAGTGTCTGGTTCTAGTGATGTGGGTGAACTTTCTATCCTAGGGGCCCAATTGCTGGGTGTTCATGCGATGTGTACTGGCCAGCAAACTGTCTGCAGTTGGTATGTGCATGGCTGGAAAACCAGGTGGTGGGCAGCAGGTGCAGTCTAACTGTGCTTGCTGTTGGTCAGATTGTTGGACCTAGGTGGTTTGAGATGTGAGGTGTTCCAGGCCTACTTCTTGTAGTAATGGTAGGGCCAGGAGGACTCTAGTAGCAACCGCAGATGCCCCCCATGGTAGTTGGCGTCCATGGCATCAGCAGCTTAACACTGGGTATTGACATGCACTTTTCTAGGAGGATCCATGTCCAACAGGGGCAGATGTGACTGGTGCATATAGCATGCTACAACTGTGCAGGAAACAAGGTACTAGCAGAACACATTGCAGACAATAGCTGCCATATACATTGGCAGCAATGGGAATCTGCAGCAGAAACCATCTCTAGCACTGCAAGTCCTAGGGACCAGGTGCTGGGCACCTATCTTCACCCTCAGGGTGACTGCAGAAACTGAGTAGCATGGTTTGTAGCTGATCTGTGCTTGTGTCACACACTGTCAGTGCATCTTACTGAGCTGATGTGATGGACCAGTACATTCTCCATTTGGTGATCAGCTACAGACTGCTGTTAAGAACATAAGATATGCCATACTGGGTCAGACCAAGGTCCATCAAGCCCAGTATCCTGTTTCCAACAGTGGCCAATCTAGGTCATACATACTGCGACGACCCTGCCCGGCTTAAGGGGTTAAAGGCAGGAGCAGCCACTGGTGCTTCGTGAGGGAAGAGTAAAACCTTTACCCCAGGAATGCTGGGAGTTGTAGTTTCAGTTCTTCTCACTCCGAAATTAAAGAAACTGTAGTTGTGGGGTTTCTTGATAATAAGTATTTTATTAAAGCAAAGGATAAATGTACCATCACATGGCAAAACAAAGGTGCTTCAAAAGGCTAACAGAAAACTCAGAATAAGTGCAACTCAAAGGTATAATGCTGCTCTTCACTTTTCAGCCAATTACTCTCTTTTGCCTCCAGAGGCCAGTTGGGCTTACTGCAGCCTCTTACAGCCACTGTTACTCTCACAGTGCTGGGGAAACAGAAGCTCTAATTAGAGCTTCTTTCAGCAGTGCAAACAACAGCTTTGTAACTCTCAGATCACAGACGGCAAAAGCATTTCCTTCAGCTTGACTTATCTATACAACAAATCGTACAGTCCATTTGTTCACAGCCTGGTAAGTCTGTATTACTCTCTGTTACTCCTTCAAGCTGTAAGGCATTACTAGCTTCTTGTGAAATTAGCTGTTGTCTAGCTTGCAACTCTAAGAATTGTTTAAAGCTTTGAAGAAGCAATTCAGCCTGTTCCTTGTGAGATAGGGTACTATCATCTGTTATGGAACTTCCCTTCTGCTCAAGGCTGTTTGTCTTCTCTTCTTGTAAGTTAAAGGCATCAGAATAATTGCTAGTCTCTTTGGCAATTGTTTCATAGATAGGAGAATTATCTTTACATTCAGCTTGGCAAGCGTGTGGCCAATTACTCACTTTTTGCAGAGCCCTTCTGTCTTCAGACGGCTCCAAGGTTCTCCAGCTGTTCTGTTTGCTGCTTTCTGGTACAAACGACACTTCAGAGAATGATGGCTCTCTCGCCTGTGTTTGCCTTGAAGGCTTTCTTCTTATGCCAGGTTCCCAAGTATCATTAGACTCTCCTCTGGCTTTCCAACCATCCTCTAGTTTCTTCCTCCTGTATTCCTTCCTGGGCTGCTTCTTCTTAAACTTCTTCCCATACTCGTACTGAGTCTCAGCCTCCTTCGGAATCTCGTACTCCTTCTTTTTCTCCTTCTCCTTTTGCTTCCCCTCTCTCCTCTCCTCAGAGCCATGCTCTGGTTTAAAAGTACGTTCTCTCTTAGGCACGCCCCTTCTCAGGACTGGGTGTGCCCAATCGGAACTGCAGGACTCCTCCCCTGGGCTGGTCTCCATGCTCAGCTCTGTGTAATAGAGTCTCTCTTTTTTCCTTGCCCTGTCATTTTGGTGTAAATCCTGCTGAACCTCAGGATTTTCCTCTGTCTCCATATGCTCAGGAGTGCGCTGCTCACCACAGATCCCCCCCCTTAAGATATCACGAGCTGGCTTCTGACCAGAGGCACAGCACGGGATTCTACTCAGGGCATCGGCGTTGTGGTGGAGCCGTCCGGCTCTATGTTCCACTTGAAAGTCGAACGCTTGGAGGGCTAGAAACCAACGGGTTAACCTCGCGTTGTGGTTATGCATCTGGTTGAGCCATTTGAGCGGTGCGTGGTCAGTAATCAGGGTGAAACGTCTCCCCGTAAGATAGAAACGCAGCGCGTCTATGGCCCACTTAATAGCCAGGCACTCACGTTCAATTGTGGAATAGCGCTGTTCTGCTGGGGCCAGCTTTCTGCTTAGGTATAACACGGGGTGTTCTGTACCATCATGGCGCTGGGACAGTACTGCGCCGAGGCCCGTCTCCGATGCGTCAGTCTGGACAAAAAATGGTCGGGAAAAATCCACACCTTTGAGAACCGGTGCTGCACACAACTTATTTTTCAACAGGTGGAATGCTTCTTCCGCCTCTTCCCGCCATCTCAGTTGGTTAGGCGCGTTCTTTTTTAACATTTCGGTTAGAGGGGCACTTTTCTCTGCAAATCCTGGAACGAACCGTCTGTAATACCCCACCAACCCTAGGAAGCTCCTTAATTGCTTCTTGTTGAGCGGTTTGGGGAACGCTTGAACAGCGGCTATCTTATCCGTGAGGGGCTTCACTACCCCATTACGACCAGGTGACCTAAGTATTTAACTTCCCGGCCCCCAAACAAACATTTGGCCGGGTTTAAAGTAAGGCCAGCATCCCTAAGTGCCCTAAGAACGGCCTCAACTCGTGGAAGATGTTGTGTCCAATTGTCGCTGTGGATAACCACATCATCCATATAAGCCACAGCGTACGTTTGATGTGGTCGCAAAACTAAATCCATTAGTCGCTGACAGGTAGCAGCAGCTCCATGGAGGCCGAAAGGCATTCGTTTAAACTGGTACAGGCCCACCGGGGTGCTGAACGCCGCCTTCTGCCTGGCATCCCTGGTCAGTGGAACCTGCCAGTATCCTTTCGACATGTCCAGTGTGGTGAGGTATTTTGCCCGGCCCAGGTGATCCAGGAGTTCTTCTATTCTGGGCATTGGGTATGTATCAAACCGAGATATTAAATTAACCTTCCTAAAGTCGATACAAAACCTTATGGAGCCGTCGGGCTTGGGAACTAGAACAATTGGGCTGTTCCACGGGCTCCGCGACTCTTCTATAACGCCCATCTGCAACATCTCCTGTACCTGCCGTACGACCTCCGCCTTCTTGGCTTCTGGCAGCCTATATGGACGTTGGCGTACTATTTCGCCTGGTGGCGTTATGATCCCATGCGTGATCAGGTCTGTCTTGCCTGGCATGGGTGTGAGGACATCTTGATACCTTGTCAGTAGCTGAACCAACTCTTGCTTCTGCGCCCACGACAAGCCTTCATCCATTCTAGGCTCTGGGTGGCTTTTACACACTGCAATTTGTGGCCCTAGGTCTTCCTCTTCCTTTTCTTCTACCACCGCGGCTAGAGCTTGGAAGCTGGTACCCCCCGTTGACCTGAATCCACCTGCTCCGCGAGCCGTTGTAGATAAGCTGGACACCTCTTCCAGCGGAGGCAGACCCACACGCTCGCAGATTAGTTGAGCTACTCGGTCTCCAACCTGAATCTTAAAGTCCTCCTTGCCAAAGTTGAACATAAGAATTTTAATAGATCCCCTATAATCCGGGTCTATCACTCCGGCTCCTATGTCCAGAAAATGCTTCACGGCGAGTCCCGATCGTGGGGCTATTCGGCCGTAGCATCCTAGTGGCATTTCCATTTGTAAAGCAGTATCTATCAATGCCTTCCCTTGCTTAGGAACTATGACCTCCTCCGCACTACAAAGGTCGTAACCTGCCGAGTTATTAGAAGCTCTCTTAGGGGGTTGAGCATTGGGGTTCAGTTTGCAGAATCTCAAGACAAATACTGGTTTCTTCACCATTTCTTCTCTTGAAGGTGGTGTTTTTCCTTTTTGTTTTTTCATGTGAGCAAACAAAGGACTAGGCACTATGCTTTTCCTAGTGGCTTGGGTTGGAGCTTCTACCGGGGATTCTCTGGTAGCTTCTTGCTCTTTTAAGAATAAGCCTTGTTCCACCCCTTTATGGAAGTGTGGCCAGTCTTTACCCAAAACTAGGTTATGAGGTAGCTTGGGGACTACTGCAATGGGAATTTTCTTCAGCACACCTAGTGCTTTCACCTGCAGATTGTATACCGGGTATAGTGACGTGCCTCCATGTACACAGCGTATTTTCACATTTCGAACAGGCTGAATCACTATCCCTGATGCTTGGATTTGCCTCCACAGCGCCTTGGATAGCATTGTTTGCTCTGCGCCAGAATCAAGTATCGCAGTGGTGGCAATTCCCTGCACCTCTACCTCGATAAGAAACCCTTCACGAGCTTTTTGTGCACTTCCTGCTACTAAGGCAGTCTTAAAACAATTTCTCTGTATATGCCCTTCTCGCCCACATTTAAAACACTTGCTAGGCTGAAACCTAGCCTTTACAGTCGGCATACACATTCTGCTTGCACCATATTGAAATTTCCCCTTCCTTTCTGATTCCGTTATTGCTGCCCCCTTTAAATCACTATTGCTTTCAAGCGGCATTGCCTTTGCCTGCAAGAAGCGTTCCGTGAGGTCTACTGCCTCCTGTGGGGTCTTGCAGCTTTGCAGAATCAGAAAGGTCTTTATTTCATCGGGTATAGCGTTCATATATTGTTCTAGCATTAAGCTTTCTAGTATAGACTCTTTAGTCCTGTGCTCGGGATTAAGCCATTTATTCAGCAATGTGCTTATCCTATACACTAGGGCTTTTGGTGACTCACCCTGTTTTAACCTCACCGCTCGCAAGAGATTATGGTAGGCTAGCGGCGTAAGGCCTAGCCTTTCCCGGACCGCTTTCTTCACCTCCCCATAATTTCCGGCAAGGTCGGGTGGCATGCTCCTGTAGGCCGCCATTGCTTCTCCCGTAAGGGAAGCTGCGAATCTGATGGCCCAATATTCCTCTGGCCATGCACTCAACTGTGCTACCCTTTCAAAACTTTCAATGAAATTATCAATATCATCATTATCTCTTAACTGGCCAAAGTTAAACATAGTCTCTGCGCCAAAACTATGCGCAGCTATAGGAGCTAAACCTGGAGGTATAGACGGTTTCTCCTTTGGCATCTTCTGCTCAGCTACCCAATTTTTCAGCATGTCCAGGAGGGGTTGCTGCTGAGCCTGTAGGGCAGCGGCAGTCTTCTCTTGAAACTCTAGACTTAGGTCCCGCTGTTTTTCAAGTTGGGTTGCCATCCATTTGAATATCTCGGTTGCGTCCAGCGACATCTTTGGTATCTAGGAATGCAAACAGAGAGAAAAAAAAACCAAGTGCGATTCCTCACACACACAAAAAAAAACAAAAAAAACTTTTTCCCTTTTTTTTTTTTTTTCACTAATTAGCCAACATTCTCAGCCTTGTATCCTTTTCGTCTCTCAGGTGGATACCTATTACCTGGCTCAGGTGTTGCGTCACGCTTTCACAGCCTCGTTGCAGCTGGCACAGCGATGCTGGGACTCTTCCTCTCAGGGTGGTCTGCAATCGGGTCCTTCTTATAGTTGCTTCTCTGAAGTTTCTTCTCTGCGCGGCACCTTGCGCATGCGTGCAGATCCTGCCAACGTAGCCAACTTGCGGCGACCCTGCCCGGCTTAAGGGGTTAAAGGCAGGAGCAGCCGCTGGTGCTTCGTGAGGGAAGAGTAAAACCTTTACCCCAGGAATGCTGGGAGTTGTAGTTTCAGTTCTTCTCACTCCGAAATTAAAGAAACTGTAGTTGTGGGGTTTCTTGATAATAAGTATTTTATTAAAGCAAAGGATAAATGTTCCATCACATGGCAAAACAAAGGTGCTTCAAAAGGCTAACAGAAAACTCAGAATAAGTGCAACTCAAAGGTATAATGCTGCTCTTCACTTTTCAGCCAATTACTCTCTTTTGCCTCCAGAGGCCAGTTGGGCTTACTGCAGCCTCTTACAGCCACTGTTACTCTCACAGTGCTGGGGGGAGGAAACAGAAGCTCTAATTAGAGCTTCTTTCAGCAGTGCAAACAACAGCTTTGTAACTCTCAGATCACAGACGGCAAAAGCATTTCCTTCAGCTTGACTTATCTATACAACAAATCGTACAGTCCATTTGTTCACAGCCTGGTAAGTCTGTATTACTCTCTGTTACTCCTTCAAGCTGTAAGGCATTACTAGCTTCTTGTGAAATTAGCTGTTGTCTAGCTTGCAACTCTAAGAATTGTTTAAAGCTTTGAAGAAGCAATTCAGCCTGTTCCTTGTGAGATAGGGTACTATCATCTGTTATGGAACTTCCCTTCTGCTCAAGGCTGTTTGTCTTCTCTTCTTGTAAGTTAAAGGCATCAGAATAATTGCTAGTCTCTTTGGCAATTGTTTCATAGATAGGAGAATTATCTTTACATTCAGCTTGGCAAGCGTGTGGCCAATTACTCACTTTTTGCAGAGCCCTTCTGTCTTCAGACGGCTCCAAGGTTCTCCAGCTGTTCTGTTTGCTGCTTTCTGGTACAAACGACACTTCAGAGAATGATGGCTCTCTCGCCTGTGTTTGCCTTGAAGGCTTTCTTCTTATGCCAGGTTCCCAAGTATCATTAGACTCTCCTCTGGCTTTCCAACCATCCTCTAGTTTCTTCCTCCTGTATTCCTTCCTGGGCTGCTTCTTCTTAAACTTCTTCCCATACTCGTACTGAGTCTCAGCCTCCTTCGGAATCTCGTACTCCTTCTTTTTCTCCTTCTCCTTTTGCTTCCCCTCTCTCCTCTCCTCAGAGCCATGCTCTGGTTTAAAAGTACGTTCTCTCTTAGGCACGCCCCTTCTCAGGGCTGGGTGTGCCCAATCGGAACTGCAGGACTCCTCCCCTGGGCTGGTCTCCATGCTCAGCTCTGTGTAATAGAGTCTCTCTTTTTTCCTTGCCCTGTCATTTTGGTGTAAATCCTGCTGAACCTCAGGATTTTCCTCTGTCTCCATAGGCTCAGGAGTGCGCTGCTCACCACAATACCTAGCAGTTTCCCCAAAAGACACAGGTTCCACAATGCTTGTACTGGGTCAAGCATTGATATCCTGTGTCCCTTCTTAATAATGGTTTATGGACCTTTCCTCCAGGAACTTATCCAAACCTTTTTTAAACCCAGCTACACTAACAGCCTTTACTACATCCTCCGGTAACAAATTCCTGAGTTTGATTACACATTGAGTGAAAAAATGTTCTGTATGTGCAATGCATCATGGGTACTGGAGGGGTTAACCTATACCAGCACACCAACAGTTTAGGCAGAGACCTGCAGGATCTTTGACTCCAGACATTGCAGGTTAGAAAGGTATTGAGGCGCAGCATACATGTTAATGCAATGTCCCTCTAAGTAGGGGACAGGGGTTCGATTTCTACTTGCTCTTTTTGTGACAGTGTGTTTTTCATATCATTTTCATGCCTGTAACAGTCAGGGTTCTCCTACGTCTGATCTGCACATCACTATTCCTACTCTGTCTTCCTGTCGCTGCACACATCCTATGGCTTATGGCTCTGCTGGGGGACAGTCTTCCCCATCCTATGCCACACACTGATATTGTGCACACTGATATTTTATTATGGCACCACCCTGTGCATCGGTACAGCTGCCTCCCACATGCTCGTCCACTTTACTGACTACCATGTAGGGTGCCCATGGATATGGCAGGTGTATCAGCTGCTACCTGTCCTTCCATCCATCAACTTTATATTGAAATTCCTTGGTGCTGCTTTATCCAGCATTAGGGTTACAGCCATGTTCGCACGTTAAGGTGCATGCTTGCACCTTAATGCCCATTGTTCTGTTAAGAGAATGTAAATAAAATAAATAAATAAATAAACGCGTGTTAAATGACCCATAGAGCCCTTTATGCCGGAATGCCCCCTACCCGCCCAACACCTTTTAAGAATTAACGCCCTTTATCGCTGCCATTAAAGCCTGTTACCTTGCCTTTTAATAAACATAGCCCTTCAAAGCTTTGTTGTGTGTCCCCCTAGTCTTTGTACCTTTTGAAAGTGTAAACAATTGATTGTGCTTACCCATTCCACTACACTCATTATTTTATAGACCTATATCATATCTCCCCTCAGCTGTCTCTTGTCCAAGCTGAAGAGCCCAAACCTTTTAAACCTTTCCTCATAGGAGTATCATTCCATCCTTGTTATCATTTTGGTCACCCTTCTCTGTACCTTTTCTAATTCTATTGAGATGTGGTGATCAGAATTGCACACAATACTCAAGATGCAGTCATTCCATGGAGTGATAAAGAGGCATGATATGCTCTGTTTTATTCTCCATTCCTTTCCTTATAATTCCTAGCATTCTGTTTGCTTACTTGGCTGCCACTGCACCTGAACAGAAGATTTCAACGTGTTATCCACAATGACACCTTTTCCTAATGTGGAACCTTGCATCATATGGTTATATTTTGGGTTATTCTTCCCTATGTGCATAACTTAGCATTTGTCTGCATTAAATTTAATCTGCCATTTTGGTTGTCCACTCTTCCAGGAGATTAAAAAAAGGAGGTAAACCTGCCTTTTTGCATATCATCTTCTGCACTGCCATTGTCTGCTTATTTGCTGAGCATTGATTTCACTGTGCATGTGCTGGCAATGCTGTCTACACTGTGTGGAAATTCATGAAACACAGTTAAATTACACTTGATAATGTAGACAATATTGAGCCAGCACAGTCCATGGATTAAGTTAAAAGCCTGTGCCAGTGTTTAATTTAATCTATATATTCAGCACAGCCATCCGTATAGGTAGCAGTGCTGAATATACATGCAGTATAGTGACCATGCCAGCTCTAGCAATTTAGTTTAGACCTGTTATTCATAGACTAGACTAAACTCAGCAGGCCTTAACTAAATGTATAACTTATAGATATAGCAGATGAATATCACCATTATCCAGATCATTTTTAAGGCTGTCTCAACCATACCGCTAACACAGCCCACATTCATATGGACAGTATTGGGCCATTAAGCAATTTAAACACCCTGATGCTATCTGTATAAGTTTTGAAAAAATACGGATAGGTAAATGTATTATTTCCTTTAACTATCAGACTGAAAAATAATAATGAGCTTAGGAGCACGTTTACTAAAGTGCCGCAAGCATGCAGTTAGAGTGCATTTTTACCACAGTGGAGTCTAGCAACTGCAGTAGACGCGAGTGGTGCAGTTGTGGTAGGCTTCTACCGCCGCACTAGTTACATTACTACTATGACAGTAGGGATTGCATGGCCATAGCATTTATGCACAGTGAACGTGTTCGCAAGACGTGACCGACCAAAGGAAAGCCACAAATGCATTAATAGGGTGGAAGTGGGCTATGGAACCAGAACCACTGCAGACAATAAGAAATGTGCCTCAACCACCCCTACAGGAAAGTAACAACTGGCCAGTTCAGAATAGAGAGGGATTACTGAAAGGGGGAGGGGGAAGGGGGAGAAAAGGGGGAGGGGCATGCACACAAGGGCATCCATCCACAGAGGGCTTCCATGCTTGCTTACTCAGAGGATTACTGGGAGGACACCAATGGAGGTGGCAAATCCCAAATAGCCCCCACCACAGCAGTCCAAGAACCGAAGACCCACCATTTTTAGCAGACTTACCTTTGGGCCACGTGCTCCTTGCTACCATGCAGTCAAAACATGCGTTATCCCCATGCTGAACCCTGCGCTATCAGCTACCACACTTCAGCAAACGCCCCTCAGCGTGAAAATAATCTACTTTAATTGTCAGATACTAAGCACCCGAAAACTACTATATTGGGTTTGCTCTCACCATATGATTAGCTTTTTGGACTGTAGGGGGGATATTCTTTGGATGAATTCAAAAAGCATAAACACAATTTAAGGATATCACTGGCTTGAAGCAATGATCAATTCATTAAAAGAAGTATAGAAACCCTCCCACAAAAACAACAAAAATACGATAATCCATTCAGGAGACATAAGAAATGGAGCATGGCCTTTTCCAGCTTCTAATCTCACTAAATTATTCAAAGTTTATTTCAAAGATCTGTACCTTGTAAAACTTCTGTCAGTTAGAAGAATAACTGACACTGCAGCCTGTCACAGCATCACAGCTTCACAGCTCCCTGTCACATGACAGGGGGAAACCATGATGATTTAAAGGGGCAGTATCAATGAAAATACTTTACAATTGTATTCAAATCTTCATTTTAAGATTCTCTCCCTAAGTATCCTTCCTTCTACTGGACATGGAATTTGGGGATTCTTAAGGGCATGTTGTTTTTTAGTTTTTATTATTTAACAGGCTTTTTATAATTCTTTATCATTTAGTCAAATAAGTTTACTAAAGGGAGCCAATGTGCCATTTAGGGTTGCCAACTGGCCAGTTTTCAGCCAGCCTGGCCATTTTTAAATTTTTTTTTTTTTGCTCTGGCCATGAGACCAGGAGCGGCCAGAGCAGAAAACCAGCTTTTCATCTGGGGTCCTTGTCCCTACCAGCACAGCCTCATCTTATTCTCTGCTGTCAGTCCCTACCTGCACTTCTTTCCCCTTGCAGCCATGGCTCCTGCTTCTTACAGAGCAGCGACTGCAATAAAGCTAATTTAAAAACAAAATGGAACTGGTGTGGAGCCCTCCAGCTGTATGGAATCCCTGCTGCAGCGTCCCACTGTGGTAGGCTATGGCCTATAATAGCCTGCAAAACGTATGAGAGGCCTGTAAGCTAGGCCTGAGTCCCCACCCCCACTTAAGAATAGTAGTGCTGAGAAAGACCGAAGTCAGTGAAGGTCTGAGAATCTGCCTTAAACCGCTCTAAACTGCTTTTGATAAGTTTGTATGTTCCAGTGTTTTGCAATTCTCACATTCTCTGAGCCTAATGACCTTGCAGTAAGATTGTATCTATGTCTAGAAACTGAGTCTCTGTTAGCATTGCCTGAGAAGGAGGGAACAGGGTTGGAGGCCCAGAGAGAGTCCCCGATTGGACAGATGCAGGGGGCGTTGGGACCAATAGAAAGTCTGCATGTATCAAACTGAAAGAAATATATATAATGAATCTGCTGCTGTATTTCGTGGTTCATTCTTTTCAGACACAAAAGTTGTCCGTTTGAACCTGTGCACAATAAATTGGCTTGGATCTTTGAACTGACTCCTGGTATTATTTATTGCATGCTTATCAGCTGCTATACCACCCCCTCTAGCATCACTTCCTTTTGAGCGAGGGAAGCTGCAGTAGGGGTTCCATAGGGCCGGAGGGCTCCGCACCGGTTCGGTTTTGTTTTTAAATTAGTGTTATTGCAGCCACTGCTCTGTAAGAAGCAGGAGCTGCAGCTGCAAAGGGAAGGAGGTGGCAGGAAGGGACTGACGGGGGGTGGGGGAAGATGGAGGCAGGAAGGCAGCTGAAAGAGGGGGGAAGGAGGTGGCTGGAAGGCAGCTGAAAGAGGAGGGAAGGTGAGGGCTGGAAGGAAGCTGAAAAAGAGGGGGGAAGGAGGTGGCTGGAAGGGACTGACATGGGGGAAGGTGGAAGCAGGAAGGCAGCTGAAAGAGAGGGGAAGGAGGTGGTTGGAAGGGAGCTGACATGGGGAGAAGGTGGGAGCTGGTTGGGATCTGACATGGGGAAGGTGAGGGCTGGAAGGGAGCTGATGTGGGGGGAGGAAGGAGGTGGCAGAAAGGGAGCTGACAGGGGGGAAGGAGGGGGCTGGAAGGGAGCTGACACCTGGGGATGGCACTGGAGGGAGACTGGAAAGGAGCTGACACCTGGGGGTGGGACTGGAGGGAGCTGACACAGGTATGGGGCTGGTAGGTGGCTGGGTAATGGGTAGGATGCTGGAAGGGAGGGAGCACTGGGACTGGAAATGAGCAGACACGTGGGGATGGCACTGGAAGGGAGATGGACAGAGGGTAGGGTGACTGGATTGGAGCTGACACAGGGATGGCACTAAGAGTGGAAGTGAGCTGATAACTGGGATGGTATTTGGACTAGAAGGGGCTGGACAGTGGGGAAGGAGGGGAAATGGAAGGGAATGGACACCAGTGGCAGTCCTGGGAATGCAAGGGGGTTGACATTGGAAGGTACTGGGAGGGAAGGACTGGAAAGGGGGCTGATACTAGGAAGTGAAGAAAACAAAAGAAGAGACAAGAAATGGCAGATGGACTATAGACCACAGAAAGAGAGCTAAGAGAAGTCTCAGATTGGGACCAGCATGATCAGAGAATAAAACAGTCAGACAACAAAGGTGTTGAAGTGTTCAGTAAACAAGTGTGTCTTTAATTATTTGCGGAGTGTCTTCTTGTGCAAGCTGCTACACCATGGTCTACACTGGTACTCTTTTCCACATTTTGGTTCTTCACACATGCCTCTCCTGTGCCTGATCTGCACATCACCACTCTTACTCTGTCCTCCTGTTGCTGCACACATTCTGCTACTTTTGACTCTGCTGGGGGACATATCTTCCCCATCCTATGCCACACACTGACATTGTGCCATTTTACATTGGTACCCCCTGTGCATCAGTATAGCTTGTGATAAGGAAGCTTATCATAGTTCAGGAAGGAGCTATAATAGAGGTGAATTGGCTCTGAACAAGCAACCTGTCTTTGCTGGTAGAAATACTAAAACAGAATGTTTTCATAAAAGACTACCAGTCCCAGAATGCACCAGGTTTCAAACAGCCTCTAGAAGAGCTGAAGTGGGGAAACGTGTGTTCAATCAGGAGAGCTATGAGGTAATCCTCAATCACTCATCTCCAAGGGCAGGGCTTGATTCAGCACAGCTGAGCTGTGCTAGGATGGAGTATCCCTCTAAACAAGTTAAAAGTAAAACATATTCTACACAGAATCAGATGGAGTTGAGGAACTCAGAGCTCAAGGACAGAGAGAGGAAGCAGCAGCATCAACGTGGAAGGAAGAAGAGGGGAAAACATCTTGGAGGTCTAAAGAAGGAGCCCATAGCAGTACGTGTGTTGGGAGTCATTCCAGAGGCAAGCATACTCCATTGGACTGGAGGAAGCCAGAGGAGTGGGGTTACAGAGCCAGGAATTCCCGGACGGCACCTGTGAGGGAGACGGCTGCATTTGGAAGGGGCCCTAAGACCAGTGCAAGAAGGTATGTGAAGAGAGACCCAGTGTCCAGGGATCTGGATTGGAAGGCTGGACATAAAAGTTGGATTACTTACTGGCCAGGATATCCGGAGAGGAAACCTAACAACAAAGGAAGCTCAGGTATGAACACTGATCTATGCCCTAGCTCTTCACCTGGGAGACAGCAGGGAATCAAACATTATCCTGAGAGTGTTCCATTAAGGAATTCCTCTGAGCCAGACCATGATATTGATTCTATGATAGTTGAAGAAGAAGGAGATATTCTAAATGATCAGAATGAATACATGAATTGCTCTCTGTCTAGGCTGCTGTGGTAAAATATTTTCACAAATACAACAACCATCAAAAGGAAATATAACTTGTTCTTTTATCTACCCAGAAAAGTTTACAAGAAAGCTTTAGGGTAGGATTTGAGCCACGTAGAGAAAGTGAACCAGCAAAGGGGTTTGCAGCTGGCTAATTATTGGTAATTAAGCCATGCACAGTTGCACGTGAGCTCTGAAAGGAAACTACTGTGTGTGTGTGAAAATACAAGAAAGTTATCCTTGAAAAAGAACAGTTTTTGGTTACTTTTTGGGTTTTGTTTTTGCTTTTGGAGCACTGCTAAAAGGTATTAGCAGGAGCCCTCAGAAAGACCTTTCTCTTTCCCATCAAGGTCTTTATTGTTTGATTGATTGCTTAAGAAGCTCAGTTACTTATATCATGATTTGTTTTTCTAAGTACAATACTGAAGCAAGTTGTCCTTTTGTGTTACCAAGTAAATCTGTGTGGGAGAATTAACCCCATAAATAAAATATATTTTCTTTGCTTACACTCGAGCAACACAACTCATTATTTTGTGAACGGCTGATTCTGGTATGAATGGACTACATTCCCCACAATCCTTTGCAAGTCATAATAGTATTTTGCCTTTGCCAAGACTGTGGACATCCACGCCCAGCGCCCCCGTTTACAAGCTGCCTCCAACATGATGTCCACTTTACTGGCTGCCACGTAGGGTGCCCACAGATCTGGCAGGTCCATCAGCTCCCACCTGTCCTTTCATCCATCACCTTCAGATTGACTTTCCTTGCTGCTCCTTTATCCATCATTAGGGTTACAACTGTTTTTTGGATGTTAAGGAGCGTGTTTGACACCTTAATACCTGATGTCCCATTAACACACGTTAAATGGTCCACAGTGCCCTTAACGCCAGAATGCCACCTACACACCCAGAGCCCTTTTCGCATGTAAAACCCTTTATTGCTACCACTAACACCTGCTCCCTTAACGCCCTTTAGTAAACATACCCCATAAACTTGGTAATTTATATTAAACAGAGACATTGATAACTTGGATTTTTCCTGAGGCAATGGAGGGTTAAGTGACTTGCCCAAGGCCACAAAGAATGCTAGTGGGAATTGAAACCTGGTCTCTTGGTTCCCAAACTAGTGCTCTCACCATTAGGCTACTCCTCCACTCCACTATTATATTATATTATATTATCAATCTGTACATAAGTTTGAAGATGTCCTCTGATTTTAGAACTGTGTCCCTGACCCCCACCTGTTTGGTAGCCTCCTGCCCATGATTCTAGCAATGAGAACAGAGGGGGTAGAAAAAACTATTTTCAATTTGTCCGTTTTTAGAATTTACATCCATTATCTTTATATTTGTATGGGACAAATGCATCACTTGTTTTTTTTATTTCTCAGTTGATTTATCAGCTTGGAAGTGATATTGTTGCCTCATGAAATGGATGGGGGGGGGGGGGCAGGATAATGACTCCTTTCCTCCACGCCTTGTGCACCACGGCTTGTTGCTCAAACCTGGAACTAAGGTGTCCCTTCCTCCCTCATCCTTCCCCACCCCCCTCCCCCACACAGTAAGGTTGCCAACTGGCAAGTTTTTTATATGTCACCATCCAAAGAAGCTAACTCTTGAAGTAGAATTTGTACAGAGTAAGCATTCAAAAATAAGGCAAAAGGAATTATCACTTATTTATCAATGATATCAAAGGATGAAAAAGACCTCAATAGTCAAGAATGTCAGTATAAAATCAAGCTTCTCAAATAATTCCAGCCATTATAATGGCTTATATAAAACTACAAAAACACACAGAGGTGCAATACACCACAAGAATAAAACAAGAGAACAAGAAATGGTGGTAAAAACAAACCAGCAGAAAAAGGTACAAAATCAAATAAATACAGCTTTAATAGCTCATATACATTAAAACCATAAAATCATAAATATATTAATACATGAATATACATAAAAACAGCCCAAATATAAACATTAAAAAGAGCCCAACGTGTTTCTGCTAAAAGCCTTCATCAGGGGCATATTATACAAAAAATATGCAGAGGTGCGAGGTACAACCTACAACATGAAATGCAAAAGACAAACAAAGATATTAAAACCATATTAAAAGCATTAGTATTAACAATTCCAACCCATATTCAACCAGAATAAAAAAACAATAAAACAAATCAATACATCATATTATAAATCATATAAAAACACACAAAAATGATACAATTACACCCACCTGCTGGAGGCAACACAGCACTCTTCTGAGAGTAGAACATAAGATGTTGCCACTCACCTACAAAAAAGGGGAAACCCTTAAACCTGCCCACTAGAAAGGTCTACTGTCTTAAAAAAATTATAAATTAAAAATCAATTATACAGCAAATAAATAAACTTACAGGTATCCAACCCAAGGCACATCAGATGTCTACAAGTTTGAATGTAAAGAAGATCCCCATCACTCATACCTTGGCTGTTATTACTCTAAAATTAGGGGAACACAACAGAAAAATGACTTTACGTAGGGGGAAAAATGATAAAAGAACCCATAGACTCAAAATGTCCAGCTAAAGACAGCCTATTGCTGCAAGCAGCATCTAATGCATAAAAAATGTTGCTGATACATGTCCCTTAAAATCTGCCTCACTAAGACTGCCAAAGACTACACTGTCAAAAAAAGGCACCAAACAGTAAAATACAATAAAAAAAGAGGGGTTTGAAAGCATAATAAATCAAACAGGCTATTTAAACATCACAACCACATGAGACAAAAGAAAATCCTGGTGTAGGAGGGTAGACAGCTTTAAATGCAGATCAAAAGAGAAAAAACATTAAGAGTGCAAAGGCAAAACTGACCCAGCACAATCAAAAGTAACTGCAAGACACAGCTTGATTGACAGTGCTACCAGAATCAAAGCTTACAAAACTCACAGAACCAATTAAAACCCAAAAAAACATGCAAATTACAAAAAAAAAAAAAAAACCCCACTATTTTTTAAAAAAAGAGCTGTGTCTTGGCGGGAAGGCTGTTTAAAGGGCAGCCCACTGCCCAATTGCATCTTTTTTCAGCGTTTTCATTTGAACCGCAATCTGGTAAGTCTCTTGGCAGTATTTGCAGCTACTTTTGATTGCACTAGGTAAGCTTTTGCTTTTTGCAAAACATCAGCATATGCCATCTATAAGCACTGTCATTACAAATCAAGCTACTTTCTCCCAGCTGAAGGCAGCTAGGGTGACACTTTGGGAGAAAGTAACTTGATTTGTAATGACATTGCTTATGGATAGCACATGCTGATGTCTTGTTCACTGAAGCAGCCAAAGCAAAACGCTGAGCATTGGAGTAGAGACTATGCTGTCAGCCCAGCACTGAGACAAGTAGCATTTGTCCCAAGTGATTTTGATTCAAACATATTGTCTAAGGAGGTTTTTTCTGACCCATGATGTAGTTTTATATAAGCTATTTTAATGGCTGGAATTATTTGAGAAGTTTGATTATATACCGACTTCGTTTACTACTGAGATCTTTTTCCTCCTTTGATATCATTGATGATTATGTGATAATACTGTTTGCCTGATTTTAGAATGCTTACTCTATACTATTCTACATTAAGAGTTAACTTCTTTGGATGGTGACATTTTGTGGCTACACCCTATTGAGGTTGTATTTTTGATTAGGATGATTTTTTTATATGGCCAGGCTAGCTGCTGGAAAAGACTGAAAACTGGCATTTGAAAAGCTGATATTTTTGGGCAGTAAAAAATCTGTGTGGGCTTTGAAGTCCATGTGTCTGCATGAGCAAATCCCCATGCTGATTTTTAGAGGCCTTTAAGCGGTCCACGGCACTTCCTGCACCATGATGATTGGCTCTCTGAATAATGGAGCAGCGCAGGTCAGTAAGTTTGTGCTGATCTCACGGTTTGAGAGATCAGTCCGAGCTTCCTGTCCTGCACGGCTCGACCATCCAGAGAGCCGCGCACAGGTGCAGGAAGCTGCTGAACTGCGATAGTCTGGAAGAGCACAAATTATACAATGGGGTAAGAGAATGCTGGGGAAAGGAGGAATGAGAGAGAGAGAGAGAAATAGAGGCTGGAGGAAGGCTGGGAAGTTATGTGAGAGAGAGAGAGAGACTAGGGGAAATCTAGTTGGGGTTGGGGTTATCAAAGGTACTGGGTGAAACCTGATGAGGCCTTAAGGGAGACAAATATAGGCTGGGGGAAGGGGGTATGAGAGAGAAAGAAGCAGCCTGAGGGATTATGAGAATGAGAGAGAGAGAGAGAGAAACAGATTGGGGGAAGGCTGCGGGATTATGTGAGAGAACATGCAGGAAACCTGCGGGGAGGGTCATGTGAGAAACACATACAGCCTCTGACATTGCATGACAGACAGACAGACATACAGGGACTCACAATGACATTCTGGATGGCATGTAGGCACATGCACACACACACATACACACACACACAGCCTCTGACATTCTGCATGCTAGACACACCCACACTCACACAGCCTCTGATACTCTGTATGACAAACATGCACACAGAGCTTCGGACACTCCACATGACTCACACACACACACACACACACACACGGTCCCCTTCACGAAGCCCTCGAAGTTCCCCATGATATAGACACAAGCACGCAGCCCCCAAAACTCCCCTTGACACACACACACTCCACTACACAAAGCCTTCGAGGCTCCCCATAACATGCTCAGCCCTCAACACTTCCCATTATGCACACATACATGCATGAAGCCCGCAACACTCCCCATGGCACACACAAACATGCACATGCACAAAGCCACAACGCTCCACATACATGTTCATACATAGCTGTGCATCCTCCAACACACCCCAAAGACACATGCATGCATACACAGAAATGCTAAGCTATAAGGGGATGACAGAGATGGTGGGCTCTGAGGTGTGGACCGAGAGGAAAATGCTGGACTCTAAGTGGTGGACAGAGAGGGTGAGGGTGGACAGAGATGCTGGGCTCTGAGGGGAGGACAAATGGTGAAATCTGAGTGGATAGACAATAAAGTAAGACACTGAGGAAGGAGCTAAAGGAGGAAGATCATTATGTCAGAGACAGACATAAAGAGGGAATGGAAGAAGACAAAAGGAGAAAGGAAAAATGCAAATGGACACAGACACTGGAAAGAGGATTAAGAGAAGACAGAGTAGCAGAAGAGAGACTGGGACATTCTAACTGAAAAGATAAAATGACCAGACAACAATGGTAGAAAAAAGTATTTTATTTTGAATTTGTGAACAGGAATATGTTAGATTTGGGAAATGTGCATTGCTGATGTCTTGGGGGTTTTTTTTCAGTACAAGAGGAAATGAATTTCTATTTTTATTTCTCAAGTGTTGCCATAAATGCAGAGTTTTTCTTGGAGTTCCTGGTTCAATTATTATCTTTCTATTTCTAATTTGTAGTCATTTGTCTTTATATATGGTGAAGGTCTGTCTGTGATTTATATTTAGGACTGAGATATGGCATTCTGTTAGCATATAGTTTCTGTGTAGAGATCTCTAGAACAATTGGAATTGTTTTCTAATGGAAGGTTGAGGATTTGTGTGTGTGTGGGCATGAAGTTGACCACCAGGGCTTTGGGAACTGGGGCTCAAGGGGGGTTTGGCTCTTTCGAGTTGTAGCTTCTGGTTCCCACAACGGTTGCCCAAAATATCACCAATCAGAGAATTACTTAGACGGCAGTTGCTTTAGCTCAAAAGACTTTTATTTAGAATAACAAAAGTGATTATAAAATAGCAAGCAGCAAATGCCTATCTAGAGATGGCAGACAGTACTTTCTTTCTCTGTGAAGAGGAAGAAAATACCGCCCACTCTTACATGAAGAATAATTGCCTTATATACATTTCTCTCCGTCTCAAATGTCTGTTCAGTAATCCATCATTCATTCTTAAGTGTCAGCAGGACCTCAGGGTTCTGCAACACTTTTCCCAGGGGAGAATCTCCTTACATTTGTACATCTGGACCCTGCTCATTTATACATGGCCTATGACCTCTATACATCTGGAAATGCTTGGAAATGCTTTTAGGTCTATTTATCTATGCATGGCCTGTGACCTCTGTGCTTTTAGGTCTATTTATCTATGTATGGCTTGTGACCTCTGACCCTTCCTGTGTATTTTCTTCTTCTGGCACTAATTGAAACCAGGCAGAGAGTAGGCAGAGAGTATTTTGTGCTCATTTGTTTGAATTCTTTGCTTGACCTGTAATTTCATGTTAGGCCCCTTATTCTTGCATACTCCTATGCAGAATATGGTTACCCAGAATTCTCCATAACAGGCCGCATCCATTTTCTTATGGCAAGCATATACTCTCATATAGCTATTGTCTTCTTGTCTGTCTTCTTGTCTTCTGTGCCATCCATCCTCCTGTGTAGTTTCACCAGGCAAGAGTTCAGTCATATAAAGCCAATATATACATATATAAGCAGACCCAAGGCAGACTTTAAGTCAGATTTCCCTACATTCGCCACTTTTTTTCTTTTTTTTTTTTTGTTGGGGGGATAATTAAAATAATCCCACTAAGGGGCGTGAATAACAACCATTTGAGACAAAGATGGATCATTCAAAGGCAATCGTTGGTACTGTTCCCTTGACACAATATACATGGTTTTAGTGCTTTGCGATATCATTCGTTTACAACAGGCAAGTAAAATGGATAAGGTACAACAAGCAATGATTGCAAAACAAGCTATACTTAAAAGTGTAATAAAGAAGGCTTTAAGTCCTACACCTAAACTAGCAAACCATGAAGCAATACTACCCCAAATATTATTAAGTTGAAGTCCCCCTTTAAAATCATCAATATGCAAATCAGAGAGATGCTTTATCTTATTCATGGCATCTAACACAAACACCGTGTGGTTAGCGATTACAGTACAACAGTTCGTAGCATTAATGAAAGTGCATGTTCCGCCTTCAGCGGCCAAAAGCAAATCCAAAGCTTGCCTATTCTGCAGAGTCATTTGTGTATTTTGTTCAAGGGACTCGGCTAGGCGTGATATGGATTCAGTAACAGCTTTCATTTGAATATGCAACAAACATTGCAAACGGCGTACAGTCATACCAAGCTCAGCAGTAAGGGCGGGGGTGGCAAAGGGAATCCAGGCCGTTGCGCTAAGGGCATCCAAACGAGTTTTAGTCATGGGATAAGTGGAATTGATATACTCAAATGAGGCCTGAATGGCATCATCCTCGGCTATAGAGGAATCCCAGGGGCTAGCATAAGCTGAGGAGCTACGTTTTAATCTATGCAGGGTGGAGCGAGAAGCAGAATGATGGGTAACATTAAGAGGTATCAAGACAGAAAAAGAAGAAACTTTAACCAAAGCACAGGGTAATAGGGAGAGGTTAATTACCTGATACAGAGTTTCCCCACACAACCAATAATGACCCATTACAGCAAAGAGGTTTGTAGCAGGTGTCCATATGCGACTCATATGATGCCCATCAAACCACTTAACAAAAGATTTTCCCGTGGTAGCTGAGGTAAGATCCCTCCTGAAACTGGACATTGGGAGATAGCAAGAAGTATATGGAGATTCATTCTGAGAACCCGTTGTCAGCACAGCTGAATCATCGTGATAAATGGGACCAACTCCCACATACCAGCGGAAGTCAGCTCCATTAAACACTAACGGGTTTCTTGTAATATTTCTCCAATCATATTTCATATTGGAGGGGTCCATATTACCGGATTGATTATACCACTTCATCATGACAGAATTACTAGCAAAATGAAAGGATCCATTAATAACATTATACGACAGGTTACACCTGTCTGAAAAAGCAATGGATACATTTGTTATTAAACATAGATCAAATATCATATTCGGGACAACAAATACACGCAAAGGGTCATGTATCATATTCATTGCATGCCACGTCTGGGAACAATTAAAAGTCTCATAACAACTGGCAGAAAAATTATTATTATCTACACAAGCAAGCTGTCCTGCATACTCATTTAAGGGAACCTTTGAAACATGTACTGGAGCATATGATACACCCTTTGGTAAAGGGGTACAAATAATGCAGTCTGTAATGTTCATCAGGGAAAACAATGTGTAATACTGATTGCTTCCACAAGTTCAGAGAGCCTTCAGGTAAAGCTCGGGGTGCTCGAGATATCGTCTGGTTAGTCTGGTTCCATCCATGAAGAAACAAAGCTAGCTGTCCATCTGGATGTAAACACTCAATAAGGAGGACGATTATGACAGAGATTCCCAGAAAAAAGCACAAGGACGCCCATGGAGTAGGCTTGACAGCGATCATCTTTGGTACTAATAACATAGCACTGTTGTGAGAACACTGAGTTCTGTAAGAAAATAAAACTGATTAATCAGATGGGACAGCTGGAGAGCTTTTAGATGGCTGACATGCACCCAAGTATCAGTATCATTCAGTCTTGCAGCAAAAGGGGAAGCAGCAGTGACAACGTGGGGTCCTGAAAAGGTTGGGCAGTCCCAGGATGCACGAACACAATTTCTTTTATAGACAGTGGACCCTACAGGGAAACAAGGTAATAAGGATGGACTGGACACAGACTGTGTGGCTGCTACACGGTCAGCAATTTCTTGAAGCGCAATCCGGAGTCCTGCAAGGTAAGCAGAAAGACTATCATGAATCGGAACCTGGGACTGCGATAAATTAGTTGTGCGCATACGCCGGCCAGTGGCCATTTCATGAGGTGTCAGATGTAATCGCTTGATCGGGCTATTACGCAGCTGAAATAAGCACATTGGTAATGCTTGTAGCCAGGTCATATGACCAGAAGCACAAATTTTTCTGAGTTGAGTTTTCAAAATGCCATTACATCGTTCAACAAGACCATTGGAAGTAGGTTTATACACAGAAACATACTTCCACTGAACAGGAAGATGCTGGGTGAGTGCAGTTACAAGAGCATTACGAAAGTGAGAGCCATTGTCAGAATATATGACTTTAGGAATGCCAAATCGGGGAATTATTTGTGTTAACAAAACCTCTACTACTTCTTCAGCAGTCTCTCTATTGCAGGGGAAGGCCTCAATCCATTTAGACCAAGGGCAAACCCACACTAAAAGATACCGCTTCTGAGCACATCTGTGGATCATGTCAGTAAAATCTACATACCAGGATTCAAAAGGACCACTTAGAACCGGGAGATGACCTTTGGCTATGGGTTTTCCTCCTGGCTGAGAATTCAGGATACACACAGGACATTTAGCTACTAGTTCCTGAATGCGATTTTTCATGTGTGGACACCAAAAAATGTCCTCAAGCATGCTGTAGACATTTGCAGTACTAGAATGATAGATATCGTGTATGAGATCTGTAAGGCGTTTTAGTGCCACATAACAGATACAAAGTTTTCCTGATGGATGTACCCACATTTTCTTAATTTGGGAACAACCTAGTCTCTCCCAATTTCCTATCTCATGAGAAACAGCATCTTTCTGATAATCAGCAAGGTCAGGTACTAAATAGATCTGTGATCTGGTGACAGGTAAAGTCAGGGAAGCATTACTAGTTACTTCTTTGGCTAACTGATCTGCCAGGGCATTGCCCATCTGGCGGAAAGAGTCTCCCTGTGTATGTCCAGGAACCCATTCACAGCACAGAAACAGATTGTTGATTCTGCGTTTCTCTAAACACTCATAAATTTGATGTATCTCGTCAAGATGTGAAATTGAGCTGGCTGAGGAAGTGATAAAACCTCTTTGTGACCATTTCTGGTGAAGTGCTGTCAGTACTTGTGCTGCATATTGGGAGTCAGTGAATATAATAATGTTCTGTCTCTCCTGATGCAGTAAGACTGCCAAAATTGCACAGAGTTCTGCACCTTGAGCACTATAAACACTCGGCAACTGATATTGCAATACATCTAGAATGTCTCCAGAAGGAGATATTTGTACTGCACTGAAACCAGAACATAGTGACGTCTCAGAACCGTCAGTGAACCAGACTTTAGAATTGACAGGCATTTCGTGAAGAGACAGAATATTATCTGCAAAAGAAAAAATGGGGATCTTATCTTCTTCCTCTCCACTAATAACAGAAACTAAATTTTGTAGGTAGCCAAAAGGGTGACTTGCAGGGAATGGCTTAATGAGAATGTGACTCCGTAGCAGAGTAGCACAAAGCTGGTGTACCCGATATGGGGTAAAGTGGAGAGTATTTATTTATTTATTTATTTATTACAGTTTCTTATATACCGCGCTATTTAGCATCAGTGCGGTTTACATTATAACTTAACGACCATAACAACAAGCTGTCAGGTTTACATCGAACAGGAGTATAAACATGGAAAACAGGGTCAACTATATACATAATCTATTACTGCATAACAATGCCTCTACATCACCGGAGCAATACACAGTGAGTCGCAAGGGATGAAAGGTGTTATAGGTTTTTCTGACTGCCTCACTGGTGGCTACTAACCCTCTCTCAACATCAGGCAGAACTATTTCTGTAACAGAAAAAGATCCTGACAAGTAGGACACAATTTTACCATCATCCTGATAAATCACAGCTGCCCACGTGTGATGTCCGTGAAAGCTAATGAGAAACATCTCCTTTGAATAGTCAGGAAGACAGATACTTGGTGTGTGCGAGACATCAGTCAAAAGAGATTGAAGCAAAATCTGGTCAGGAGCTGACAGGCTGATAACAGTCGACCCCTTAGCCCCCCCTTTTAAATATTTGCGAAAGGGATGTGTGCGCTGACTATGACCTGGGATCCAATTCCGGCAGAAATTTATCATGCCGAGCAGAGATCGCAATTGCTTTACAGTGGTAGGCATCTGTAATTGCAAGCAGTGTTGTTTAGTTTTCTCTGTCAGAGACAGCATTCCATCTCCTACTAGGAAACCCAGAAAAGTGACTTCAGTTTGGCAGATCTGTGCCTTGGCCATGTTAATCTGGTATCCACTTTCCAAAAGATAACAAACAAGTTTATCTGTGAGGGCCAGATTTGTTGCAGCCTCAGCTGTGGAAAGCAGTAAGTCATCTACATACTGTAACAAAGACACATTGCTGGGCAGCTCTGCCCTGAATGATTGCAAATCAGCAACTAGTGCTTGAGAGAATATGGAAGGACTTTCCACATATCCTTGGGGTAACCTGGTCCACTGATAATGCTGACCCTCAAAAATAAATGCCAGAAACTGCCGGGATGTGGATTCAACTTCTATCCCAAAAAAGGCATGGGAAAGGTCCAGAACAGTATGATATTTGTACAGAGTAGTCGTTGTCAGCAATGTGGCAGGGTTTGAGACTACTGGAAACTGTGGTTCAATAACACTGTTAAGTGCACGTAAGTCATGAACTATTCTCCACTTCCCATTAGGCTTTTTCACAGGGAATAGTGGGGTGTTATATGGGGAATTACTGAGTTCAATAATTCCATGCTGTAACAGCTCCTGAATCTCCTGGCGAGATCCCTGCAGGGCCTCCGGTTGGAGGGGATACTGCGGAATCTTTGGTGGTTTACAGCCAGGCTTAATACGAATGGTTACAGGCAGATGTGATTTAACTCGGCCATAAGGGCTGAGTAGCAGTGACCGCTCAGGGCCTTTTTCTCCCAACGAACCATAGGTGAATTCAACCTGTAATTTCACCAATAAGTCCCTACCCATCAAATTTACTGGGCAATATGGGGCAAACAGAAAAGAATGAGAAATCTGCTGATCTCCTATTCTTAAACAAATGGGTGTAGTTAGGTAAGATGTAAGGGGTCTACCATCAAAACCAGTGGTAGTCATTTTCTTTCTACTAAGCTGGCATCTCTGTGGTAAAGCAGTTAATACAGAGGACGTGGCTCCTGTATCAAGTAACATTTCTGTGGGCTCATCATTAAGATATACTGTGATCAGAGGTTCCTGATATGTGAGCCTCGCCTGTAAGATATAGATTCCCAGTCATTGTTGGGGTGGGGGTCCAGAATTCCGGGGAGGTGTCCACAAGGGAAAACGCCTCCTATCAAAGTTCTCATTTCTGCGCTGAGCACGGGCATGAGCGCTGAAAATGACCGTAACCACCACAGTTCCAACACTGTGGGGCAGGAGTGCGGTTATTTTGTTGGTAAGAGGGACCTCGACGCTGTGGCTGAGGATAACGGGGTCGTTGGGCTCCGTTATAGTAAATGCGCTCCTTATCTCTATCCCATACCTCATCACAGGGGTCTGGAACATCATCCTCATAAGGATCCAAATATTCCATGTCATCAATTTTCTCCTGCTGTTCCCTAATTTTTTGTTTTAGTTGTCTAATAAGTTCATTATTAGATTTATCAAGATGTAATTTGGTGGTGGATTGGGGATCTTTAATTTCTTGTAACCCTTTAAGTTGAAGGTGTAACAAGCGTGCTTGGGCCTGTTTCAAATCCTTCTCAGGTTTCAAAGTGTCCTCCTCTAAAGATCGAATATAATGCAAAATATGGGCCTGTTGTTTAGGCCATGGCTCAGACTCCAAGGCTACTATAGACTTTAATTTTGCAGTTACGGATGGGGGTAATGTATTACACAAAGTCTGGAAAAATACAGGTCTCATACAAACATCATCGTATGGTACCCCCATTTGTGCTTCCCATAAATCTTGAAATCGTACAAGTTATGCACTGATATCCTCACCTATTTGGAATCTCATAGTAGTGAGAGGAGCCAAACTGCGCTGAGTAGGGTACATCTCCCTGAGGGAGTCCCAAATACGAGGACGAAACTCGTTGAAGGAAGAACCATCATAAGTGTTAACTGTGACCTTCACCTGGCCTAAATCGGCATTGGCGAACACTTGATTTGTCGCACTATTTCCCAGAATTTTGGCCAATAAAGCTTTGATATCTCCCAAAGCCCAAATGATATCCAGCCGTAATTCTTTCAAATTTTTGAATCCATGTCTCTCCCCCTCTACTAAGTGGAGGGAGACTACTGGCTATATTAGTCATATCAGTAAAACTCCATGGGATATATTTAGATTTGCCTTCATTTGTATAGATTACTGGAAACAGAAGCTGTTTATTAGCGTCCGGATTCTCATACTTCTCCCAAACCCTCAGACCTGCCTCCATATAGGCAGAATCCCAGTTAGGGTCTCCCGCTCCTCCGCGAATGCAGAGTCGGGCGGTGTTAAGGTGTACAGTTTCTAGTGATCCATTAGGGGGCCACTGTAACATCTGAGGCTGGTTGGCTCTTGTCCAACCGTACATGTTGGAGGACCATCGGTAAACATAATAACCATTGCCATCCTCCTGCTCTGTAATAAAAGTAAGGATACAGGGTTGTGGAGCTCGAAGAGCTTTACCACCTTTCACGACTCCACAAATCACTGTAAGTGCACTTTTTGTCTTTTCGTCATCTACTTCCTCCTCTACCTTCTCCTCTTCTTCCTCTTCTATAATCGTCTTAAGACGTTTTTCCCTATCTGTCAGGTCTAACTCCCATCTTCTAAGATTCTCAGTAATTTTTCCCTCAGATTGCTTTAAAGCTTGAGCCTGACTTTCTAAATCTTCATGTTCTGCTGTTAATTGCTGTTTCAACTCTTCTAATCTTGCCTGTGCCTCAGCATATGCACTGGGATCTGGGGCAGGGGTGGCTTTTAAGTTAACATGACCCTCAATCTTTGCCCAAGCTCCCTCAGTGTCCAAGAGTTTATGCAGGACCTGTTCTGGGGGTATAGAGGCTGCTGGGTGAGAAGTCGGTTCTGACTTGGGCTGGAAAACAGGGTCGGAATAGCCTATGGCTGCCATAGCTTTACTTTCGGCTGCCCAATAAGAAGGTGGGGGCACAGGGGCAGATGGCGAAAGCTCTGGACCAGCTTGCATCCACAGTGAAATATGTCGCAAATGTTCCAATTGGGCTTTGCCACATTTGTTAAATAAAATATGATCCCTAATTTTGGTCAAAATGAGCGGATCAAACGACCCCCCTGCTGGCCAGGCAAGAGAGGGTGTTTTTTTCGTCCATTTTTCCCATTGTTTAGAACAATTTTTTATTGAAGCCTCCAATAGGGGGTTCTGTTTAACAAGGCTATCTATGGGATTAGGACCGGGCTCAGTTCCTTTCTCAGTATTTTCTTCCTGTTTAGATTTTCTTTTAAACATTTCCCTAGCTGTCCCTTCTCTATAGGCTATGTAGACCTGGTGTTTTCACTGTTCAGGGACAGGGGCAATTAACGTCGCCTTTTACCAATAGCAAATTGAACCTCCTTATATACAGAGGCGCGCGCAATTTCGCTTTTAGGTGGCAATCCAAACCTCGTAATTAACAGAGGAGCGAAATTAAAAAATCCAGGACTTATACACACTTACAATACTTATGCTTCATCTAAATCCAGCCAATCTCCTCGCGGAGGTATGAAAACGTGGATAAAGACACACATTCGCTTCATATCAATGATATGTACAGTCTCAAGCGTACATCAATCAATCCCGGAAAGACAGAGACCTAATGTCTGGGCAAAACTTTCAAACTTTCTTTCCCTACCATTACAATTAAATGCAAAGACAATCTAACGATTTGCTACATAACAAAACATGAAACACATAAAATACATATGCATATGTGTAAATTTGGTACTCACCCACCAATTGAACCTGGGTAAATCTTCCGTCTTTGTTTGTAGACAGGAAAAACAAAACTCACCCACTGGAGTCGTCCTAGGGTATCAAAATCTCTCTCGACGTCACTCAGAGCAGTATTCCCATCTTCTGTACCAGCAGAAGGAATCCTCTTAAGGTATTCTCA
This sequence comes from Ichthyophis bannanicus, assembly GCA_033557465.1. Classification (NCBI taxonomy): domain Eukaryota; kingdom Metazoa; phylum Chordata; class Amphibia; order Gymnophiona; family Ichthyophiidae; genus Ichthyophis; species Ichthyophis bannanicus. The sequence continues at coordinate 780,200,929 of CM066035.1, forward strand.
TCCCCTGTTTTTTTTTTAATCTACTGTGAAAAACAGGAGGTAGTCCCTCTGACAAGTAAAACTACAAGTCAAAAACTGCAGTCAGAGGAGTCCTTGGGCAATTTGGAAGGGAAAAAAAATTTAGAGGGTGTTCGGCACCAATTATTGTAGCTTCTGGTTCCCACAACGGTTGCCCAAAATATCACCAATCAGAGAATTACTTAGACGGCAGTTGCTTTAGCTCAAAAGACTTTTATTTAGAATAACAAAAGTGATTATAAAATAGCAAGCAGCAAATGCCTATCTAGAGATGGCAGACAGTACTTTCTTTCTCTGTGAAGAGGAAGAAAATACCGCCCACTCTTACATGAAAAATAATTGCCTTATATACATTTCTCTCCGTCTCAAATGTCTGTTCAGTAATCCATCATTCATTCTTAAGTGTCAGCAGGACCTCAGGGTTCTGCAACACTTTTCCCAGGGGAGAATCTCCTTACATTTGTACATCTGGACCCTGCTCATTTATACATGGCCTATGACCTCTATACATCTGGAAATGCTTGGAAATGCTTTTAGGTCTATTTATCTATGCATGGCCTGTGACCTCTGTGCTTTTAGGTCTATTTATCTATGTATGGCTTGTGACCTCTGACCCTTCCTGTGTATTTTCTTCTTCTGGCACTAATTGAAACCAGGCAGAGAGCAGGCAGAGAGTATTTTGTGCTCATTTGTTTGAATTCTTTGCTTGACCTGTAATTTCATGTTAGGCCCCTTATTCTTGCATACTCCTATGCAGAATATGGTTACCCAGAATTCTCCATAACAGGCCGCATCCATTTTCTTATGGCAAGCATATACTCTCATATAGCTATTGTCTTCTTGTCTGTCTTCTTGTCTTCTGTGCCATCCATCCTCCTGTGTAGTTTCACCAGGCAAGAGTTCAGTCATATAAAGCCAATATATACATATATAAGCAGACCCAAGGCAGACTTTAAGTCAGATTTCCCTACAGAGTATGAGAAAAAGGACTGTTGCCAGTGGGGTGGATTTCATGTGTGTGGTGGGCTCAGGGTTGGTCTGTCCACTAGGCAGGCTAGGCAGCAGACCTCAGTAGGCGGCATGGCACAAATGGCCTGCCGCCCCCCTGCTGATTTACACCATGCCACTCCCTGCCACACTGCCAGTGTTCTGGCGGCAGAGGCGACTTGGTGGCAGGCATGCGTGAAGCACAGGCCACCAGAATCAGCGGCAGAGCGGTTCAGCAGGTGGAGGGGGAGGGTGGCGCGGCTCAGCACATGGGGGGCACTGTTCCCTCTAAGCTGTGCGCGTGTGCGCGCGCACACACCTCGCTGAGCGAGCGCACATACTTTACAACAGAGCGCACAAAAATTACGGCTCTGATTCTAATAGAAAACAACACAGACGTCTTAAAATTTAAAAGTTATGATTGTAATTACTAGAAATTTCCCACTTCATTTAGTAATCGTCTATTTTCATTTAATTTGATTAAAAACAATGTGGTGTACATACTGTATTCTGACGTGTAGTCAAATTTTAAAGTATATAACTCCGAGTGTCATTATGTGGTGCACAAAAATTTAACCTTCCTTCAAAAGCTGCACACAGCTGATATTTTATGCGCACACAGCCTACAGAAAATTAGAGGGAACATTGATGGGGGGGTCAGCACTCCTGGGCTTCTGCCTAGGGTGGCAGAACCCCATGGAGCAGCCCTGGGTGGGCTTTCGGGATATTCTGAATTCACTGGCATGAAAATATGTGATTCATAGAATTAGAATACAACATACATTGTACTTTCCCTGTCAAAGCATGGCAGTGTGTTTCTGCTGTTGTATGTGTGTTAGAAATAAATAAAAGAAATTCAAAAATATATTTGACATATATTGGGTGATGTCGCTGAACTCAAGATTAACACTGTGAATGAAAAGCGGGAGGGGCAGGGGCAGGGGTGGCTCAAGACATTCTGCTGCCTGAGGCCGCAAGAATAAAGAAAGCAATATATTTCCAGGCTATAACATTTTTTATTTAACTTTGCAATGATATTTATATGCAGCAAAATATTGTAGCACTTTAATTATGTAGCCTGAAAATCTAATATAAAGATTTAATATAAAACACATTGATTCCTAACACTACACACTGGATCAGCATGGTATTTAATGTAAATACATAGGGCCCGATTTTCAAAAGGTATTTACATGGTTTATAGCTCGATAAATGGTTCCCTGCACAGTTACATGGGTTTCTTATATGTAGTTAAATGTTCTTTATAATTTAACATGTTTCATGTAATGTTCTGTTATATGCAAACCGCTTAGAACATTGGAATTGCGGTATATAAGCTTCTCAAATAAATAAATAATAAATAAAACCAAACAAGCAAAATTGCTACCAGTCCCAATATAGAAATTCCATGCTGACAGAACAAGTTGCCTCAGTCACACATGCAGAACACAGAGAGATCCTCACCAAGTAGGGGATATATTACTACAAACTAAAAACTGATGGGGGCAAATGCAAAGCTATTTAGGCAACTGCCTAAATGGCACTCAGGGGATATTCAGCACTCAGCAGCACTAATATGGCTGGAGATGCTGAATATCCCTGTGTGCTGCTACTAAACATCCTGATGCTAGCTGGCTAGAGCAGAGGCGGCACCTGGGGATAACAGGCTAGCAGCGATATCAGCCGCTAGTCCTTTATTCCAAAGCGGCAAACATTAGGCACCTGAAAGGCTCATTTAATTTTTGCTGCTGTAGCTAACTGGCCAGTAGCTGAATATTGCTGCTAACCAATTAGCTAACGCACTACCCAGTCAACCTGGATATTCAATACCGGGGGGCGGATATGGCCTCAGCATTGAATATCCGGATTCGAAGTTCACCAGCAACAGTTAGCCGCTTTATCAGCACCAGCCACCGTCTCTGAATATCCCCCCAGACATATGTAGACAAAAATTAAACTGAAATCCCAAGTAGCCAGATTCTACATCAGTGGCACAGCCAGAACTGACATTTTGGTGGGGCCTGGGATTAACAAGTGTGGGCACAAAGCAGTGCAAATATTGATACTACCTCCAGTTACCCTCTCATTGACTCTGCTGCCGCTGACTGGTTGGACCTGATGCTAAAATGGAGGGGCCACGGCCTACCCAAGACCACCCTTGGCTACATTCCTGCATACAGTGCAGCACCAGGGAGATAGAAAGAGATGCGTATGCCCGGTACTGTGCAAAATATAAAGATAGAATATGTAAATTCCAGAATGATACAGTCCATTCACTAAACTGAAAATACAATTCATTTTTCTACCTTTGTTGACTGGCCATTTTATTCTTTAATCATGTTAATCTCAGTCTCAGATTTCTGTTTTCTTCTATCTTCTCTTAACTCGCCTTCTAGAGTCTCCAGCCAATCTGCCACTTCTCTCCCCTCCTGCATTTTTCAATTTCTTGCATCTCTGACATTGTTGTTTCCTTTCAGCTTTCTTCCATTTTTTTTCTCTCTCTCTCTATCAACTCGGATTTTCCTCCTTCTTACCATCCAGTCCTCAATCTCCTCACTTCTGCAGCTACCAATTGTCAGCCCTTAACTCAGACCTCTCCTTCCCCTTCCCCATCCTCTTATTCCTTGGTTTTTAACTAACTCTTTCCTATCTCTCTTCCTCCCCCAGTATCCAGCATATCTCCCCTTTTCTCCTCCCTTCTTCAGTGTCTCAACCCCCCCCCCCTTCTATCCAGCACCTCTTCCCCTTTTTCTCACCCCATCATGCCCACTATTCTTTCTCTTTCCCTATTCCTCTCCCATGTATATCCTTTTAACTCTCTCCACATGTTCAGCATCTTCCATATGCTGCTCCCCACACTCTATGTCCAGCATTTCACATCTTCCTCTCATTTTCTCTCCCCCTCCCTATCTAACATTTCAAGATATCTTCTTTCTCCACCTGTGCCCAGCAACTACTCCCCTCCCCTATGTCCAGCATTGACCCTTTCTCTTCATCTCCTCCCTCCCCCCCCCCCCTTTCTATGCCCAGCATTGACACTTTCCCCTCATCTTCTCCCCTCCCAGTCCAGCATTGACCTTTTTCTCATCTTCCCCCATCAGCCCTTTCTCCTCATGTCCCCTCCCCCAACATCCTGCATTGGCACTTTTGCCTCATGCCCCCCTCTCCCTCGTGTGCAGCATCAGTCGTCTACCTCCCCATCCACCCTTCCTGACATCCAGCACCTGTTCTTCACCTTCCTTTTACTTCCCCCAGTTCCAGTTGCCACCTCTGTCAGCAGCAGTGGCGGTGGCGCAAATGCACAGGTTTTCTTGACTCCAGTGTGCTCTGAAGGCTCAGCCGATCCCACCCCCCTCTGACATTCGCATCAGAGGGGGCAGGACCAGCATGGCTTTACGAGTGCATTGGAGTCATGAAGACCCTGGCACCTTTATTGTTTGTTTGTTTGTTTGTTTTTTTTAAGTACAGCCTGCTGTTGCCACCACTTCTTACCCAGTCTGGATCAGTGGCGGTAGCAGGAGAGGGGGTGATGCCGCTGTTTCTGCAGACCCAAGAGAAACAGCGACGGTGACCTCCAAATAAGTTGTTGTGTTTTTTTTTTTTTTAAAGATAGAGTGAGGCAGTGCTGCTAGAGTGTTTTGAGGGCGTATTTTGCCACACACAAAACTTTGCTGCCTGAGGCAGCCACCTCACTCTGCCTAATGGTAGAGCCGTTCCTGGATAGGGGCATGGCAAGAGAGGCATGGAGCAAAGAAGTCAGGATTTTTTTCTTTCAAAAGGTTAGCCTGAACTTTTGCTGTCTGCAGTTATTTTTTATCCCCCCCCCCCCCCCCCCCACACACACACGGCCTGCATAAAATCTGGTAACCTTACATGCACACCATCTTGTGAAGTATATAAAGTGGTATATGAAATTGAAAGAACAAATAAATACAATAAATGTTTTCTGGACTTTCCAGACGTTTGGAAACCTGGCCCACCCCTACTCAGTATCACTAATGGCACAGAAAAGGAAATCTCGATTAGAAACATAGAAACATAGAAACATGACGACAGAAAAAGACCACATGGCCTATCTAGTCTGTCCTTCCATAACTACAACAGTCCACTTTTTACCTTTAGAGATCCTCTGTGTTGGTCCCATGCTTTTTTTAATTCAGTTACTGTCCTCATCTCTACCACCTCCACTGGGAGACTATTCCATGGATCCACTACTCTTTCCGTAAAGAAATATTTCCACATATCACTCCTGAATCTATCTCCCTTCACCCTCATCCCATGTCCCCTCGTAGCAGAACTTGCTTTCAATTGAAAGAGGCTCTCTCCCTGAACATTTATGCCACGGAGGTATTTAAACATCTCAATCATATCACCTCTATCCCGCCTTTCCTCTAAGGTGTACATATTAAGATCCTTAAGTCTGTCCTCATATGCTTTATAATGAAGCCCATTAATCATTTTAGTAGCAACCCTCTGCACCGACTCCATCCTGTTCACATCCTTTTGAAGGTGCGGTCTCCAGAATTGCACACCATACTCCAAATGAGGTCGCACCAAAGACTTATACAGAGGCATTATCACCTCCTTTTTTCTGCTAGCCATTCCTCTCCGAATGCACCCAAGCATCCTTCTAGCTTTTGCCGTCGCCTTTTCTACCTGTTTAGCTACTTTAAGATCATCAGACACAACCACGCCTAGGTCCCGCTCTTCTTTAGTGGACAAAAGTACTTCACCTCCTATACTGTATTGCTCCCTTGGATTGCTGCAGCCCAAATGCATAACCTTACATTTTTTAACATTAAATCCCAGCTGAAGGCCTACAATGCCTCAATCCCTGATTGAGGCATTGTAGGCCTTCAGTTGCAGCTAATCAGTGCTGGGGCTGTAGTGTGTGTGTAAAGGGGGCAAGCAGCATTGCTTTTACTTTGTATAAGCAGGGGGTCCATTTCATGCCCTCTATAATTCTGTTAGCTTGTGCCCTAAATATCTGGCAATGGTAGGGTTGCCAACTGGCCAGTTTTCAGCCAGTCAGGCCAGATTTTATAGGGCCAGACTGGCTGCCGGTAAAGAGTGGAAACCAGGATGTGAAAACCACTTTTTTGGAGCAGCAAATTCTGCGGTCGGCAAAAGTGCCCCAAAACACCAGCTGCAGCTGTCTCATTCTTATTTACATAAAGTTGCCTGGCCCAGCCATCTCCTCTTTCCCTAGCCTGCTGCTGTTGTTGCCACTGCTGCTTCTTGAGTTTGGCAGTAGCGGCAATCATATCTACACTAAAAGCAGGGCCTTTGAGACATCTGTGCGCTTCAAAGGCCTTGCTGTCCCACCTTCTCTCAAACCTTAAGACAGACATCTCCTTCCCCAATGGAGGGATTGTTGCAGTTTGAAAAGATTGGTTCCTGACAAGGGAACCCGACATTGAAGGGACTGCATATGATGATTCCAATTGAGTTTGAGATGCCACTGGAGGGGGCGAATATAGAGATGCAGAGACCCTGTCAATGGAAGTATGCTGCTGCTGCCACCACCAGGCACTTTGTGAAATCCCGTGGAGTGGAGGAGAGGCTGAAGAGCAAACTTTATACTGGTAGTGATCTGTCTTGAATCGGAAACAAAGGCATTTCCAATGGTGAGGGTGGATAGGGGGTATGGGTATAGGGATCCTTTAGGTCCAGATAGTCGAGCCAGTCATTTTTTTGTAACAGCAGTAGGATAGTGGCTAGGGAAGTCATTTTGAACTTCTCCCTTTTGACATACAGATTGAGCTCAAGGTTCAGTCAGAGGCCTTTGGATTTTTTGGGGATGAGGAAACAGTGGGAGTAAAAGCCCTGGTTGCGTTTCTGCATAGGTACTGGCTCTATAGCATGATTGTACATCAAGGCTTCAATCTCCTGAGGTAGGAGGTGGAGATGATGCATGGGAACATTGCTGGCTGGAGGCAGCCTTGGCAAGGGGGCAACAGTCAGATTGAGCTTGTAGCCTTCTAAAATGATGCTGAGCACCCACCGATGCATTGTGATCAACTTCCAGGCCTCCTAGAAGTGCTGGATCTGGCCTCCCACCAGCAGTTAGTTAAAAACAAGGGGCTGCCTTGGCCGAGTGGGCTGGGGCAATTGTGGATTATTTCCTGTCACACTGTCTTGGATGCTGGCCATAAGAAGGAGCTGGTGGATGCTGCATTGGGGGTCTAGAGTAAGGTTGAAAACACCAACGGAGTAAAACTGCTGGAAATACTGGTAGTGATACCTACTTCGATATTGAGGGTATTGAGGCTGGCAGGTCTGCTAGGCTGGCTCTTGCAGCTGAGCTGAAAGTTTCTGACTCATAGAGGAATGGTCCTTAACGTCAAAAATAACCTCCTGCACCTTAGGGCTGAAAAGACTGTCTCCTTGACAGGGAGCATCAGTCAGACCCGAGACCCTGAGCCATGCCATGCAGGCTACTGAGTCAAAGGCACCATAAGTAGCCCGATTAATGTGGTAAAGGGATTCTTGCAGGTTATATTGAAGTGGATGTCTATCCTCTCCTGCAAGTGCAGCGGGGTTCTCCATTTGTAACAGAAGGTCATTATGGTACTAAAAGATTTAGAGCTGGTGAGACAGGATTTTCTTGGTTAGAACTCCACTTTGGAAAGATTTCTTCCCAATGGAGTCCAGTGTCCGTTGATCCTTTCCTGAAGGAATCTGGGCAGTAGACTTGACCAATTTAGACCTTTTAAGAACAGCCTCAGAGCCATAGATTTGTGAGGCAGTTGCTGGTGCTGGAAACCCGGCATGGGAAGCACCTTGTATTTGAGGTCGAGATGCCTGGAGGAGTCCAGTGAGGCCAGTGTTTTCCAGATCGATGCAAGGAGGTCTTGCAAGATTTGGGGAACTGGTAGCACTAGAATCCTTTTAGGAGTGCTATAGGCACACAGAATAGATTAAAAATCTCTCTTGTTGATGGGAGTTTGGGAATCACTGAGAGCGAGGGCTCAGGATACTTTCTGTAGAAACTTTGGATAGGAGAAATCTTCAGGAAGTTCCTTCCCTGACAGGTGATCTGGGGAAGGTGCAGCATCAACATCGACATCCCAGCCTAGGGTCCCAATGGAGGGAGTATGGCCCACTAGCTGAAGAATAGGCGTCCTCACACAGAGGTTGAGAAGCTCTCCAATCTATGAGAACAGGAATATCCTGGCAAGTGTCAGTTGGAGGCTCTCTGGGGAGGGAACACAGTTGCCAGACGAGGCAACCTCCAACAGTGCTGCACTATCCTGAACAAATCATTGAAGCAGCTGAAGGAGAAGGTCACTGGGGAAGGATCTCTCTTCCGCTGTTGAAATTGATGGGGATAGAGACAGCATGGCAGTCGTCCCACATTTGAACTTGTGAAACGATGTCCCCAATGAACCCACCTCTGTTTTTTATTTATGGGTTCACGGGCCCTGCGGACTGCTAGCATCTCCTGGGGTTTCCCTCTGGGTATGTTTAGACTTGGACTTATGCTTTGCATCTCCCATAGGACGGTCAGCTCTCAGGGAGAGTCCTCCTGATTCCATGTTGGGAAGAGAAGGACTGGAGCCTCTGGCCTTCTGTTTACGTTTCTGGGCTGCTTTCCATGATGCTGGCATTGGTAGGTTTCCTCCAGTCACACAGCAGCCCCTTTTTTTAGAAGCACATTTTAGATCTCCTTGATTGCCTGACTCTAGTTTTTATCCTTTTGATTCTTATGCTGGTTTATTGTCATTTTCAGCCGAACATTTGCACATTTTTTACACTGTATTTTACCCTCAGCTTGCCTAAACTATGTCTAATTATTTTTAATTCCCAGGCTACAGAATGAAATTGCTACAAATTTTGCCCCATATAAACCTCATTGCAGTTCTTTTAAAATTATATAGCCTGGGAAAATGTGTTCTTTTTACCTTGAGGCAGCCACCTGACCAGTGTTCTGAGTGACAGGATGACCCTGCTCCCTGACTAGCTCTGAGGAGGGCCCTCCATTTTGGGTGTGAGAGGGTGAGGTGCCAGTTAATCTTTCACCTCAGGTGGCAGATTGCCTTGAGCCACCCCTGTGTGCATTGCATGTCTGGCATGCAGTGCTTGCATGAGCAAAGCCCCACGTTTATTTATTTATTTACATTTCTTTTATACCACGCTATTCGACATCAGTGCGGTTTACATAAAACATAAAACATACACGTTGCATATAATGAACTGTGTTTACAGGTAACAGGAAATAAAACGTGGTTAACTTGGGGTAACTATTTAACGTTGATTTTTAGGGGCCTTTAAGTGGTCAGCAGCATTTCCTGCACCACGATACCAATTAGCTCTCGTAATGGTGGAGCTGCACGGTGCAGGAAATTTGTGCTGATCTTGTTGTTTGAAGATCAGTCCAAGCTTCCTGTCTCAGGTGGTTCCACCATTCAGAGAACCCATCACAGGTGCAGGAAGCTTCTAAGCTGTAACAGTCTAGAGGAGCACAAATTGTACAAGGATAAGAGGTTGCTCAGGTGAAGGGGGAATGAAAGAGAGAGAGAGAGAGAAATAGATTCCGGACTGGAGGAAGACTGGGGAGTTATGAGAGAGACTAGGGGAAATCTAGTCAGGGTCTGGGTTATCAGAGACACTGGGTAAAGCATGATGGAGCCTTCAGGGAGAGAAATACAGGCTAGAGGAAGGCTTGGGGGAGGGGGCATGAGAGAGAAACAAGTAGCCTGAGGGATTATGAGAATGACAGAGTGAAACAGACTGAGGGAAGACTGGGGGGATCATGTGAAATAGAGAGACTGCAGGAAACATCTGAGAAGGATCATGAGAGAGAGACACACACACATACACAGACAACACACAGCCTCTGACACGCTGCATGGCAGCATACATGCACAAACACACACATACACAGCCTCTGACACTCTGACAGACAAGAGCACACACACACACACACACACAGCTTCTGACACTACACATCACTGACAGACACACACAGAGCACCAACACTCCACATGACATATGCACGCAGCCCCCAAAACTCCGCTACACACTGTAGGGATTATTAGTAGCACAAAAATAAGTTAGACTCTCTGTTGTCCAGGGGAAATAGCTACTAATACCCAGCCCAAAGTTCGGTGAGTTATTCTGGCAATGAGCCACGAAAGAAGTCTGGTCTGCAGATATATATTAGACTTTATTATAGGCAACCAGGTAGAAAAATATACAAACACACATATAGCTAATTAGAAACATGAGGTAGAAATTTGTTATAGTACAGATGTACAATTGGACAACGTAATAAATCACTAATTAGTAACCAGACGTCACTGATTCGCTCTGCACTGAGGAAAAGTAAGAAATATATTGCTAACCCCTTGCCCATCCAGGAGAGGAGAGATAAGCCAGTACCTTAGCTCCGTCCGGCACTCAGGAACAGCACAGTCCAAGGAGGCAGCTCCTAGCTAATGCAGGCTCCAGCCCCGTCAGGCGAGCCGCAGTAAGTCCGAACCGGAGGTATCTGTGAAAGTCTTATCTCAGACCTACGGAGGACGGCCTAGCCCACACGTAGTGGCCGTCTGGCGGAAGGCTCAGGGCGCAGGAATCAGGTACGCAGTGCACAGCAGGAAGGAACCGGTGCAGAAGTCTGTATATCCAGGTGGGAAAAGCCCCCAACTCCCTCACTAAAGTTCCAGTGCAGACTGCATTATTCTGTGTAAGAATCCTCCGTCATAGGTCCGATGATTGGTTGGCACCAGGCAGTCTGAGGTGTTCTCAGCGAATCAGGAGGTAGACGATGGGCAGCTTCTTGCAAACAAAGGAGCCATAGTAAGAAGTCAGGCAGAGGCAACAGTATGTAACTTCTGGGCATGTACAAGTGTCCAAGGCCAGCCACGGACAATAGCTTCTGTATGCACACTTAGAAACGCTGCGCAAGCAGTTGCTTAGAGTTCGTTTGTAGCTGAACACAGCAAAAGTGTAGTGAAGAATCCATCTTGTCTGTTCAGTTTGGTTCAGGCCTGAGTTGCTGAGCAGGCCGGAGATTTGCATGTAGAATTGCAGGGGTACCAGCCCTACAACACACACATGAAGGCTTCTCATGATACGCACACACATACATATGCACGAAGCCGCAACACTCCTTATAACAAAGGCATGCTCACATTCATGTATCTATGAATCCTCTAACATGCCCCAATGACACATGCTTACATAAATAGAGATGCTGAGCTATGAGGGGATGACAGAAATGGTGGGCTCTGAGGGGTGGGCAGACGGTGAAATTTAAGTGGATAGAGAAGCTAAAAGGGAAAGATCATTTTGTCAGAGACAGACATAAAGAGGGAATGGAAGAAGATAGAAGGAGAAAGGAGAAATGCAAATGGACACAGACAATGGAAAGAGGGTTAAGAGAAGACAGAGTAGCAGAAGAGAGACTGGGACATTCTAACTGAAAAGATAAAATGACCAGACAACAACAGTAGAAATAAAGTATTTTATTTGTAATTTATTAACTAGAATATGTTAGCCTTGGGAAATGTGCATTTGCTGATTCTGTGTTTTTTGTTCAGTGCAAGAGGAAATACATTTCTATTTTTATTTCTCCAGTGTTGCCATAAATGTAGAGTTTCATTTCTTGGGGTTCCCAATTCAATTGCTGTCTCTCTGTTTCTACTTTATGGTCATTAGTTTTGTATATGGTGAGGGTCTGTCTGATTTATATGTAGGGGTGAGGTATGGCATTCTGTTAGCATGTAGTTTCTGTGTAAAGAACTCTAGAATAGTTGGCATTGTTTTCTAGTGGGAAGGTTGGGGGTTATGTGTCTGGGCATGAAGTTGACCACCAGGGCTTTCGGGACGTAGACTCAAAGGGGGTTGGTTCTTTCCAGTGTGAGATAAAGGATTGATGCCTGCAGGTGGACATTCAGGATGCTTGTGTGTGGTGGACATTGATGCTTGTGTGTGGTGGACATTCAGGATATTCTGAATTCATTTGCATGAAAAATATGTGATTCACAGAATTAGAATACTACATACATTGTACTTTCCCTATGAAAGCATAGCAGTGTGTTCTGCTGTTGTATGTGTGTTATATTTTTGAATTTTTTAAATTAATTTCTATTTGAGATGTATTAAATGGTGTAGCTGAATTCAGGATTAACACTAAAGAATAAAGATGGTCTTCTTGTAGAGGGTAGTAACTGTACTATAAGATATCTAAGGATGTCCCTCCAATTATATAATATATAAAATTAATTACTCCAATGTGTGAATATTTCCTTCATTCAATTATTCTATAAACAGTCTTCCTTACAAAACTACTTATCTTTTTCTAAGCGGGTCTCAGACTTGCGGGCAACTTTCTGTGATATATATCACTTAGTGCACCTTTTTGCATCAATGACCCATTTTCATGTCATTCTTATAATGACATGAAAATGGGTCATTGATGCAAAAAAGGTGCACTAAGTGATATATATCACAGAAAGTTGCCCGCAAGTCTGAGACCCGCTTAGAAAAAGATAAGTAGTTTTGTAAGGAAGACTGTTTATAGAATAATTGAATGAAGGAAATATTCACACATTGGAGTAATTAATTTTATATATTGGCTAAACAGTGGCATTACTCTGAAGATTTTTGGACCTATTGCGGTTGTGACCTCCAATTATATAAGCTTAAGCCCGATGTTCTATGTTCCAGAGGTATACTCATAAATATATATCAATATATAAGAATGTTTCAAAATATTTCAGAATAAGAACCAATGGTCTCAGACTATAACGTGCACTGCTCTGGATGAATCTCTCATGAGCTACGTGCTACAGTAACATCAACGACCATATTTGACTTAGGTTCTTAAGTTCTTAAAAATATTGTATACCAAGCATTGTGATTCTCAATAATCGAACTTATCTTAAATTTTGATCCAGTTTCAAATCGTGCCAATATTGCAGTTACCCCAACGCCACCTCATCGGTACCTGCGCCACGTTTCAATTCTTCCTCAGGGGGTATGCAATCTGTAAATTAGCACTTAACTGGATTAAAGGATTTCAAAAAGTAGACTTGTGCGAGCTACGGTGCATTTACTATGGCTATCCAGCCCTCTCACAAAAACGCCGCGCATGGCTGGATAGCCATAGTAAATGCACCGTAGCTCGCACAAGTCTACTTTTTGAAATCCTTTAATCCAGTTAAGTGCTAATTTACAGATTGCATACCCCCTGAGGAAGAATTGAAACGTGGCGCAGGTACCGATGAGGTGCCTTTGGGGTAACTGCAATATTGGCACGATTTGAAACTGGATCAAAATTTAAGATAAGTTCGATTATTGAGAATCACAATGCTTGGTATACAATATTTTTAAGAACTTAAGAACCTAAGTCAACTATGGTCGTTGATGTTACTGTAGCACGTAGCTCATGAGAGATTCATCCAGAGCAGTGCACGTTATAGTCTGAGACCATTGGTTCTTATTCTGAAATATTCTGAAATATTTTGAAACATTCTTATATGTTGATATATATTTATGAGTATACCTCTGAAACATAGAACATCGGGCTTAAGCTTATATAATTGGAGGGACATCCTTAGATATCTTATAGTACAGAATTCAGGATTAACACAGTATGAGTGTAGAGGGGGTGTGGCAGGGCAAGGGAGAGGCATGAAGTGAAGTTGTAAGATTTTTCTCTGTCAAAAGGTTAGCCTGCATTTTTACAGTTTATTTTTGGGGGATGGGGCATGGGCGGAGCATGGCTAACCACAGGCGACAGATTTCTTTCGTTCAAACAGTTGTCAACCCTATTCAATGAAGAGCCATGTTTTCCTGCTCCAGGCCCCTCTCCTCCCTGGCAGTGTGCAGGGAAGAAAAACAGTGAGCTTACTACTATTAATCATTTATATAGTGCAGCAAGGCATATGCAGTGCTGTACAAGTACATATAGAAGACGGTCCCTGCTCGTTAGAGCTTACAATTTAATCAAGACAGACAGTAGAATACAAGAGAAATAAGGGGCTTAAATAGGGAAAGGAGAACAAGGGATAAGGATCCAAAAGCAGCCTCCAAGACGTGACCTTTTATCATGGATTTGAAAAGGAGGAGAGATGAGACCTGATGTATAGATTCAGGAAGTTTTGTTCCAGGCATAAGGAGCAGCAAGATGAAATAATTGAAATCTGGAGTTGGCAGTGTAAGAGAAGGGCATAGAGAGAAGAAAGCCAGAGGAAGAGTGGAGTTCACGAGGAAGGGTGTAGGGAGAGAAGAAAGTACAGTGAATGCATTTGTAGGTCAGGAGGAGACGTTTAAATTGGATACAGAAATGGAAGGGAAGCCAATGAAGTGATTTGAATAGAGAAGTTACATGAGTGAATCAGGGCTGGCGGAAAATTAGCTGTGCAGCAGAGCTTTGAACACATTGGAGAGAGGTGATTCTGAGAGAGACCAACAAGGAGGAGGTTGCAATAGTAGAGACAGGAGGTGACCAAAGAGTGGATAAGAGTTTTAGTAGTATGTTCAGAAAGGAAGGGGTGAATTTTAGTGCACAGAATGTATTAAAGGAGAGCTATCCTGCTCTCTAGGAGTGGAGGAGTAGCCTAGTGGTTAGAACTGGCAAGCAACCAGGGTTCAATTCCCACTAGCACTCCTTGTGGCCTTGGGCAAGTCACTTAACCCTCCATTGCCTCAGAAGAAAGGCCTGGCAATCCACTTCCAGTGACACTGCCAAGAAAACCCAGGAGCTTCTGGGTCGCCAGGAGTCAGGACTGACTCAAAGGCACACATTGCATTGTTTTGCATCCTGCTCTCTAATCCACCCTCTGTTTTCCTCTTTTTCTTCTCCCCTCCTGTCTGCAGGGAACAGTAAGGAAGCAGAGCTAAGAAGAATTCTGTGTTTGTCTGCACATTTCTATTTCTGATTTGCGGTTACTTCTTCTCTATTTGGTGAGAATCTGTGGTCTGCGCAGGGCTGCTTTTACCTAGGGGCAAAAGGGGCAGTTGCCCTGGGCCCCTGCACAACGAGGAACCAGCTGCCCTGCTGCCCATAGGTAAGAGCAGCCCTGCCCCCGTGCCCATCAGGGCCGGCCCGTCCATTGAGCAAGAATGTTTTTTGCACAGGGCCCCGCGTTTCAGGGGGCCCCGCGCAAAAAACATCTTGCATCCCAGATTCCCAGCTAAGTTTTAAAAAAAAAAAACAGAAACCGGCTGCTGCTGCCGCTGCCGCCGTGGCAGCGGCAGAATGGAGAGGGGCCCATTTACAGTCCTTACCCCCCCCCCCCCATCAGCCCAGCTAAGTTAAAAAAAAACAAACCAGAAACCGGCTGCTGCTGCTGCTGCCGCCGTGGCAGCGGCAGAATGGAGAATCCCGCGGGGCCCCCCTGTCCTGAAGTCTTCTATGCGGCCTCCGTCGGCTGTCAGAGCTGCGCGAAGAGAGAGAGCTTCTCCTCTCGCAGCTCTGTTAATCACGCCGCGGGGCGGTTGGGACATCCCATCAGCCCCGCGGCGGGGTGAACAGAGCCGCGGGAAAGGGTAACTCTCCCTTCGCGCGGCTCTGAAAAGCCCGCGCTGAGGCCGCTTAGAAGACTGCTGGACAGGGGGGCCCTGCGGGATTCTCCATTCTGCCGCTGCCACGGCGGCAGCGGCAGCAGCAGCCGGTTTCTGGTTTTTTTTTTTAAAACTTAGCTGGGCTGATGGGGAGGGGGGGGTAAGGACTGTAAATGGGCTGATGGGGGGGGGTAAGGACTGTAAATGGGCTGAGGGGGAGGAGGGGGGGTAAGGACTGTCAATGGGCTGATGGGGAGGGAGGGAGGGAGGGAGGGAGGGGGGGAAAGGACTGTAAATGGGCTGATGGGGAGGGAGGGGGGGTAAGGACTGTAAATGGGCTGATGGGGGGTAAGGACTGTAAATGGGCTGATAGGGAGGGGGTAAGGACTGTAAATGGGCTGATGGGGGGGGGGTAAGGACTGTAAATGGGCTGATGGGGAGGGAGGGAGGGAGGGGGGGTAAGGACTGTAAATGGGCTGATGGGGAGGGAGGGAGGGAGGGGGGTAAGGACTGTAAATGGGCTGATGGGGAGGGAGGGAGGGAGGGGGGGTAAGGACTGTAAATGGGCTGATGGGGAGGGAGGGAGGGGGGTAAGGACTGTAAATGGGCTGATGGGGGAGGGGGGGGGTAAGGACTGTAAATGGGGAGGGAGGGAGGGGGGTAAGGACTGTAAATGGGCTGATGGGGAGGGAGGGAGGGGGGTAAGGACTGTAAATGGGCTGATAGGGAGGGGGGTAAGGACTGTAAATGGGCTGATGGGGAGGGAGGAAGGGGGGGGGTAAGGACTGTAAATGGGCTGATGGGGGGGGTAAGGACTGTAAATGGGGAGGGAGGGGGGTAAGGACTGTAAATGGGCTGATGGGGAGGGAGGGAGGGGGGGTAAGGACTGTAAATGGGCTGATGGGGAGGGAGGGGGTAAGGACTGTAAATGGGCTGATTGTGGGGTAGGACTGGTAATGGGCTATAGGGGATTCGGACTGGAAGTGGGCTGATGGGGGGGGGGTTAAGACTGTGAATGGGCTATGGGCTATGGGGGTTAGGACAGGTAATAGACTATGGAGGGGCTAAGACTGGAAATGGGCTGTGGGGGGCGTTAGGACTGGTAATGGGCTGTGGGGGGCATTAGGACTGGTAATGGGCTATGGGGGGGTTTACAACAGGTAATGGGCTATGGGGGGGCTAGGACTACAAGTAGGCTGTTAGGGGGTTAGTACTGGTAATGGGCTGTGGGGGGCGTTAGGACTGGTAATGGGCTGTGGGGGCGTTAGGACTGGTAATGGGCTGGGGTGGTTAGAACTGGTACTGGGCTATGGGGGGGTTACAACAGGTAATGGGCTATGGGGAGCTACGACTACAAGTGGGCTGATGGGGGGGTAGGACTGGTAATGGGCTATAGGGGATTCGGACTGGAAGTGGGCTGATGGGGGGGTTAAGACTGGGAATGGGCTGATGGGGGAAGTTATGACAGGTAATGGGCTATGGGGGGCTATGACTACAAGTGGGCTGATGGGGGGATTAGGACAGGTAATGGGCTGATGGGGGGTTACAACAGGTAATGGGCTATGGGGGGCTAGGACTACAAGTAGGCTGTTAGGGGGTTAGGACTGGTAATGGGCTGTGGGGGCGTTAGGACTGGTAATGGGCTGTGGGGGCGTTAGGACTGGTAATGGGCTGGGGGGGTTAGAAACTGGTACTGGGCTCTGGGGGGGTAACAACAGGTAATGGGCTATGGGGAGCTACGACTACAAGTGGGCTGATGGGGGGGTAGGACTGGTAATGGGCTATAGGGGATTCGGACTGAAAGTGGGCTGATGGGGTGGTTAAGACTGGGAATGGGCTATGGGGGGTTAGGACAGGTAATAGACTATGGAGGGGCTAAGACTGGAAATGGGCTGATGGGGGAAGTTATGACAGGTAATGGGCTATGGGGGGCTACGACTACAAGTGGGCTGATGGGGGGATTAGGACTGGAAACGGGCTATGGGGCGGTGGGCTAAGACTGGAAATGGGCTGTGGGGGGTGTTAGGACTGGTAATGGGCTGTGGGGGGCATTAGGACTGGTAATGGGCTATGGGGGGTTACAACAGGTAATGGGCTATGGGGAGGTACGACTACAAGATGGCATAATGGGGGAATAGGACAGGTAATGGGCTATGGGGGGGTTAGGACAGGTAATGGGCTGATGGGGGGTTACAACAGGTAATGGGCTATGGGGAGGTACGACTACAAGTGGGCTGATGGGGGGATTAGGACAGGTAATGGGCTATGGGGGGGTTAGGACAGGTAATGGGCTGATGGGGGGTTACAACAGGTAATGGGCTATGGGGGGGCTAAGACTACAAGTAGGCTGATAGGGGTTTAGGACTGGTAATGGGCTGTGGGGGGCGTTAGGACTGGTAATGGGCTGTGGGGGCGTTAGGATTGGAAATGGGCTGATGGGGGACTAGGACTGGAAATGGGCTGATGCAGGGACAAGAAGGGAGCAGATGCTGGGTGGGGCTGGAACTAGAAAGGAGCTGATGTTGGGGGAGGATTAGAATGGGATGGAGCTGGGAGAGTGAAATGGAGAGGGAAAAATATTTTGCGTGGGAGGGAAGACAAATCTACAATTGGCCGGATATTGGGAGAGTAAGTGGGGATTGAGGATGGAGGGATAAAATTTGAGTGGATGAAATAGGAATGAGGAAAGAGCAAAAGGAGAAAGATTAGTATGTTAAAGCAGATGTAGAGAGAAAATGGAAAAAAAAAACAAGAAGACAGAAGAAGAAAGGACAAATGGACAGCAGATGGAGAGTTAGCAGAAGACACGAAGAAGAAACCAGAAGAAAGTGGCTGGAACAATTGCAACTGAAAAAAAATGCACAAAAGGTAGAAAAATATCTCTTTATTTTGAATTTATTAACTGGAATATGTCAGCTCTGGGAAATGTGCATCATTAATTTTTGCGCTTTGTTTAGTACAAGAGGAAATTAATTTATAGTTTTATTTCTACAGTGTTGTTGTATATTCCAAGTTTGGCTTTTGGGGTTCCCAGTTTAATTATTGTCTTCCTGTTTCTAAATTGTGATTCCTTGTTTGGTGATGGTCTATGTTCTGCATGTGTAACTGAGCTGAGGTATTCTGTTTATGTAATTCCTATTTGACATTGCCACTTGTTCTTTCCCCAGTAGGTCATGTATTATTGTTCTCTGAAATGTATTGGTTTAATATTTGCAGTGTTGTCTTTTGATAGTTAGGGTATGGTGCTTTGTGAGTCCTGGTAGTGCTGTTAGGATACGGCAGGTTTGCTATGGGTTCTAAATGGGCAGTGTTTGTAGTAATTCCTAATGTGCCTGGCGGTTGGTACTGGATTATAGTAATGTAGAAACCTTTTAGTCTTTCTTTATCCATATACTCATTAAGAGGCATGTTTACTAAAAGTTAGTAGTGTATGGTAACATTATGCAAATATTTATGCAAATGAGGCACCTTATGCAAATGAGGCCCCGCACCGAGTCTCCGCACATGGCCCCGCACCCCCCTTGGGCCGCCCCTGGTGCCCATTGCCACTGCTGCTCCCCCTTTCGAGAATATGCAGCGGCAGCAGTACATTGCGACATGGTGGTGCTAGACTTCCCTTCTCTTGTAGCGCCACGATGCCATTCACGCTTCCACCCCCTCCGCCCAGAAGGTACGTCCAGCTCTGCAGGGCCTTTTTAATGTATTGCTGCCACTACATATCCTGAAGAGGGATGGCAATAGTGGCAGGCGGAGAGGGAGCCCACAAGAACGAGGGGGGCCCATGAACAGGGAGAGGGGGCCAAGCTGGAAAAGTTTGCCCAGGGCCCCATAAGGGGTTGAAGCGGCCCCGCTTCAGTGTGTAATCAAGGTGAGGTATTCTGTTGAGTGTAGCTTCTGTGGTGCCAGCTTTAAGAGAAATAAAATTCCTGCCCTTTGCTTTGCTCTTCCTTGTCCCACCTTGCCACGCCTCTTTTACAACAAATAACTGTAGCAACAATGATGCAGGCCACATCCAAGGGGAGGGGTAAAATTAATTTTACTCTTCTGCACCCATTGAACCACAGCCCCCCTCCTCATCCTCCCCACACACATACCCCAAATCCCCAGGTCAATAAAATAGGCTAATCCAGTTAGTTTATTATTCTTTTTCATATTTATCATCTGCCTAATGATCCAAGCATCAAAAGTGGATTACAACAACAGGTCTCTTGCAAAATCAATATACAGTATATACATGGAGGGTAGCTGGAGAAGTAATGCCTCAAAGGTGGTAACTGATGGAAAAGTCAGTTTGAGGAGTACCAAAGATGTGGCATACATAGCAAAACAATGTGATGGGGTGGGGGCTACCTGTATTTGGAGAAGATGCAGCTTCTGCCCCAGTAGCAAGTCACAGATTAGACTGGATGTCGATTTCAGAAAGTGTACATTGAGAAGGCTTGTCTTTAGGGAAAAGATCTATTGTTAGAAGCACACAAAGAGCGTAATTTTATAACTGGGTGCCTATGTTAATTGGGCTGGAAGATGCTTATTTTGAGCTACATTATAAAATTTTAGCTTAAATCCTATACAGACCACAGCTACAATGCAAGCATGGACATTAACGCCTGCTCAAGAGCAGGTTTAAATACTAGCACATAGATCTAGGAAGTGTATGCTTAAATTTAGGTTTTTTATAATCTTTGTATGGACTTTCCAATTCCGCCTGCATTCGGCACAAACTTCATCCCTGTACCTGCATATAGTTAAAAATATGTGCCAACTTGCCATGGCAGATACTTTTACACCTGACACAATTTTATAAGAGTCATTCCTTATCGTCCCTCCAGTCCAGTCCCGCACCTCTGGGTAGTGTACCTCTTCCAGCAGCTTGGAGGCTGAGCCTGTCATCTTTTTGATGACACTAGTGTACATATGCAGCTGGCACCGCCCACCAGCCCCAGTATGCTCAGCCTTCAAGCAGCTGGAAAAGGTTGTGAGCTAGGGTGCTGTACTCACAGAAAGGACAACTAAGGAGAAAAGTTTAGTTAGAGTTTGCTTTAATTTCTTTTATTTCCCCTGTTAAGGTGCAGGTTTCTTTGTTTTTAAAGGCAGATGTTAAAAAAACAAACAAACAAAAAAAAACCCAGAAGGAACACAGATACAACAGGGCTGAGGGGAGGATATTTCTTCTTCCCCCTCTCCCCCAGGATTTCAGGGGGAGGGTTCTGTGGAGGCCTTCCTCAGTCCGAGACTTCTGGCTGCTCCCGAACCCGTTATCGGGTGACGAGCCGTAGCAGGGGCTGCAGTTGCTTTGTGGTAGGCTATGGCCTGTAAACTAGGCCTAGACCCCAACCCCCACCTGAGACTAGTGCAGAGAAGAACCAAAGTCTGAGAAAACTGTTTTAAACTGCTTTTGAAAAGATAGATAAGTTTGTGCAATTCCTTTATTAAAAATTCCTTTATGCTGATGAAAGACATGTTCCTGTAGTCTGCATTCTCTGAGCTAGAAATGGCCTTGAAGTAGAAATGTATCTATGTCTAAGACTGTGCCTTTGTTAGAATAGTCTGAGAAGGGGGAACAGAGGAGCTAGGCCCAGAGAGGGTCCCCGATTGGACAGGTGCAGGGGGCGTTGGGACCAATAGAAAGTTTGCCTGTATCAAATTGTAAAAAATGTATATAAGGAATTTGCTTCTGTTCTCCAGTGCTCAGTCCTTTTTGGATGCTTTCCTGTCTGAGCCTCGTGGACAATAAATTGGCTTGGATCCTGCAACTGACTCCTGGTATTATTTATTGCATGCTTATCAGCTGCTACATATTCCTGGTGCGTTGGCCGGGAATGTGTGAGTAGTGTGATGGTATACAAGTGAATATACCACGACTTCTCGCCTAAAAGGTTTGGTCCAGCTGGAGCCGCATCCGACTGATCGCAGGAGAGCCTCTGGTGCCACCGGTCCTCTTGTATCGGAGAGGACTCCTCCTTGCCTCCGCAGGTTGCTGGTTCTGGCTGGCCAACACCTACAAACCCGAGGGGAGTCCAGGAGTCAACCCAAGAATTGGTTCTGTATCGGGTACCGGATCCGGTGAGTAGACATTTCTTTGTTTCTCAGTCAATTCGTTTTGGGTAAGTCTTGCATGCGCGAGACTGATTTGGTATAAGCTACTGAGAGCCTGATCACCTCTCAGGGCACGTCCGAGTAAGCCTTGCATGAGTATGCGCAAGGCCCAAACCACTGCCCTTTCTTGGTTAATTGGTTAATCAGCCGGCTACTATTGGTTAGTTAGGCAGGCCTGGGAATTTGGGAAAAACGTTGCTAGCATGGTTGGTTGTGTGTGTGAATGAGAGGTCTTGAAATATAGACCAAGTGAGAGCGGACTCCTGAGTAGCGCAGTTCCTGGCCGGGCGACCGTGCCCAGGTCGCGAAAAGGAGGAAGCGTTTGGTGTTTGTCTCCCTCATTGTTTCTTGGGCTGCACGGACCCCTTACCTGCAGCCATACTACCCGCCCCTATTGTCTGCTGTTGTGTACGTCATTGTAATCATGGGAGGGACAGAGTCCACGCAAACTCCGTTAAAATGTATGATCAAGAATTTTAAGAAGGGTTTTGACGGTGACTGTGGAGTGAAAATGTCTCCGTCCCGTTTAGGAATACTTTGTGGCAGGGAGTGGCCGGTGCTGGTCACTGAGTGGCCCCCTGGTGGTACCTTTGATGTTAGAACTGTATCCCGAGTACATCAGATTGTCCGTAGAGAACACCCTGACCAGTTCCCCTATATAGATTCCTGGTTAAATATTTGTGAGAGAGAGCTCTCCTGGATGAAGCGCTGCCACGAGGAACAGTGTAGGATAATGGTAGCGACCACAAGGGGGGCCCAGAAGATTAGGGAGGAGAAGCCGCCCGTTTATTCTGCTCCAGAATCACCAGATATTCTGACCCATCCGCCCCAGTTCCTTTATAGGCCAGTCCCCTCAGCTCCGCTGCAGCCCAGGGCAGAGCCTGGCGCTGGAGAACCCCCTCCTGTCGATTTACCCCAAGACCAGCCGCCTACGCTGCAGGAAGAGGCCCACTCCTCCTCAAGCGGGAGCCCCAGCTCTGATCACAGTGCCTCGGAAGCGTCACAATTCACAGATGAAGCCACAAGCAGGGATTCATTTGCCAGTGCAGGGTCACCTGTTGCCAAAGACCGAAGCAGAGGAGCCAAATTTCAGCAAGCCAAGCTACATTACGCCCTCAGAAGTACAACGGCAAGTCAGAAAGATAGTCACGAAATGCCGTTACGCCAGGTCTCGGGGCTACCTATCCTTAACGATCGGGACCAGGTTGTAGTGGGGCCCACCAGTCTCGTTTATGTGCCCTTTTCCACCACAGACCTACTGAATTGGAAGACGCACCACGCGTCCTACACTGCAAAGCCCCAAGAACTGACAGAATTAATGTCTAGTATTATGCAAACCCATCAGCCTACCTGGTCTGATTGTCGCCAGCTCCTGTCTACCCTCTTCACCACTGAAGAACGTGCACGAATTGTGCGAGCATCCACCCGGTGGTTGGAAGAAAATCCGGTGGAGGATGCAGTCCTAGATCCCCGACAAGCGGCCGCTGCAGATTTTCCAAATGATGATCCCCAGTGGGATCCGAACAGTGCCACCGGAGCGACGGCCCACACCCGGTTTCGCCAGGCCCTATTGCAAGGCCTGAAGAGAGGGGGGCAGAGAGCCATGAATATAGGAAAGGTAGCGGAAGTTATCCAGCATCCAGATGAGAGCCCAGCAGCCTTTTATGAACGTTTATCTGAAGCTTACCGACTTTATACCCCATATGACCCAGCAGCCCAGGAGAATTTGCGCATGGTAAATGCAGCCTTTGTGAGTCAGTCCCAGGGAGATATAAAACGGAAACTACAGAAGTTGGAAGGATTTGCGGGCATGAATGCGGCCCAGTTAATGGAAGTTGCTCAGAAGGTGTTTGTGAATCGTGATCAAGAACGTCAGAGGGAAAGTGAACGTAAGATGAAGAAGAAAGCTGAGTTTCTTGCTGCAGCTTTAGTTGAACGACGCGGAGGAAGTATCTCTAATCGAAGGACTCGAGGACGTGGAAGGGACCGAGGAGATAGCCGGTTCCCCTTAGGTGCAAATCAGTGTGCCTATTGTAAGGAAGAAGGACATTGGAAGAATGAATGCCCGAATTTGGACTCCGCCCCCTGGAGGGGAGGAGGGAGCATGCGGAGAGCAGGGGGAAGATTCTGGCAGCAGGGAGGAATGAATCACGCACAGTTCCAGCAAAGAGAAGCAGCTATAGAGAGAGTGGCAGCCGAAGAGGGCTACGGCATGGATGAAGACTAGGCCAGACCGGGCTCCAAGTTTGCTTTGGGTCCCCAGGAGCCTATGGTCAGTTTGAAGATTGGGGACCAATATATGGACTTCATGGTGGATACGGGGGCAGAACATTCAGTAGTAGCAAAACCAGTGGCCCCTCTGTCCTCTCGATCCACTACTATTGTCGGTGCCACTGGAACTAGGGCCAAGAAGCCTTTCTTGCAGAACCGCACTTGTGAACTAGGGGGACAAAAGATAACGCACCAGTTCCTATATATGCCCGAATGCCCGATTCCTCTTTTGGGCCGAGATATGCTTGCTAAGCTCCAGGCGCAGATATCCTTTGTTGAAGGAGGGAAGATGGAAATGACTGTGAAACCGAAATCTGTTGGCCTGATGGTGCTAACTGTCCTCCGGGAAGAAGAATGGCGATTCTATAGCACATCTCCGACCAGAGCAGCTAGTCCCCCTATACCCACCAGTATCTTAGCTCTGCCCAAGGTGTGGGCAGAGGATAATCCTCCTGGCCTAGCGAAGAATATAGCCCATGTGCTTGTCACCCTCAAATGAGGAGCGGAGCCTGTGCATGTGCGACAATATCCTCTCCCGCGACCAGCGATTGAAGGAATTCACTGCCATCTAATGAAACTGCTGAAGTATGGACTTCTCAAAGAATGCCAGTCGCCCTGGAATACCCCCCTCCTCCCAGTCAAGAAGCCTGGGACAGGTGACTACTGCCCAGTGCAGGACTTAAGACGAGTAAATAATGCAGTTGAAACCATACATCCAGTAGTGCCAAATCCATATACTCTCCTGGGACTGATTCCTGCTGAGGCTACTCACTTCACCGTCTTGAATTTAAAAGATGCCTTCTTCTGTATACGCTTAGCACCAACCAGTCAACTTCTGTTCGCTTTTGAATGGGAAGACCCCACTACAGGAAGGCGAGGCCAACTCACCTGGACTCGATTACCCCAAGGATTCAAGAACTCGCCTACTCTATTCAGTGCTGCTCTAAATCAAGATCTTTCAAGCTATCAAGTGACTCCAGGGAAAAGAGTTCTTCTTCAGTATGTGGATGACCTACTAGTAGCCACCAACTCCAAAATCGAATGCCAATGTGCCACCAGTGATCTCTTACATCTCCTGAATGAAGCCGGATATAAAGTCTCAAGAGCCAAAGCGCAGTTGTGCCAAACTGAGGTGAAATATCTGGGATTCCATCTGTCAAAAGGGATCCGGAGATTGGGATCAGAGAGGAAGGAAGCAGTATGCCGCATCCCCACCCCCACCACTAGGAAGCAGGTGCGGGATTTCTTAGGAGCTGCAGGTTACTGACGAATATGGATACCCAACTTTGCGTTGCTGGCAAAGCCGTTGTATCAGGCCACCCAAGGAATGGAGCGATCGCCCTTGGACTGGGTACCAGAACAAGATACAGCATTCCGATCATTGAAAGCAGCCTTGATGTCATCACCAGCCTTGGGCCTGCCAGATGTACAGAAACCCTTTCGTCTATATGTTCATGAGTCAAGTGGAAATGCATTAGGAGTATTGACTCAAACTCTCGGATCTTGGCAGCGACCTGTGGCATACCTATCGAATCAGCTGGACACCGTTGCCAAAGGATGGCCACCTTGCCTAAGAGCCGTTGCAGCCACAGCTCTTTTGGCGGGTAAGGCCGACAAACTTACTCTAGGTCAGAATCTCCAGGTTATCGTACCACACTCAGTCCTAACTCTCATGGAACACAAAGGAAATTACTGGTTCACGAATTCCCGGATGCTGAAATACCAGAGCATGTTGTGTGAAAACCCTCGATTACAGTTGATTGTCAGTCAGGCTCTGAACCCAGCCACGCTCTTACCAATTGGTCCAGGCCCACCTGATCATGATTGCCTGGAAGTGATGGATACTGTTTTCTCCAGTCGTTCAGATCTCACTGACGTCCCACTGAAAGACCCTGAACGAACCTTCTTCGTGGATGGAAGCAGCCTTGTTATCAACGGACAACGATGTGCTGGGTATGCAGTAGTGACCCTGGACATGGTAATTGAATCCTCAGCTCTGGCCCCGGGGACCTCTGCACAGAAAGCTGAACTGATAGCCCTCACTAGGGCACTGATAATAGGAACAGAGCTCCGCATAAATGTGTACACAGACTCTAAGTATGCCTTCACAACATTGCACGCACATGGAGCCCTGTACAAGGAGTGTGGGTTGATAACCTCAGGGGGCAAGGACATTAAGTATGGCCCCGAGATAGTGACATTGCTAGATGCTGTATGGGCCCCCAAACAAGTTGCAGTGATGCACTGCCGAGGTCATCAGGTAGGGGAAGGAGAAGTGTCACGAGGAAATAGATTTGCCGATGCTTCAGCCCGAGCAGCAGCCACTACTCAGCACGTTTCTGCCGCCAGTACTACAATCCAGGCGGCCATATTCCCAGTACCCCTTAGTGCATGGACCCCCCGATACACTCCCAAAGAATTAGACTATTATTGCCAAACAGAGGGAGGAGTATTGTCTGAAACCGGGTGGATAGTGCTACCACCGCCAACAGGTGGTCCTCCTCCTGGCCCAACTGTGATACCCGAAGCATTAGGTCCAGGCTTTGTCCAAGCATTCCATCAAGCCACACATTATGGGAAAACTGCAATGGAGAAAGCTCTGAAACCTCATTTCTGTATCTCATTGCTAGGACCCCTGACAGCCTCAGTAGCCCACAGATGCTTAACCTGTGCCAAGAACAATGCCTGACAGGGTCCTAACTTACCCCCAAGAGTTCAGTCAGTTGGAGTCACCCCCATGGGAAACATTCAGGTGGACTTTGCTGAAATGCCACGAGCAAATGGATACCATTACCTGTTAGTCCTGGTTTGTACATTCTCTGGGTGGGTGGAGGCTTTCCCCACCAGAACTGAGAAAGCCAGGGAAGTTACCAAGATTCTGCTCCATGAGATCATTCCCCGGTTTGGAGTGCCATTAGTTATAGGATCAGATAATGGGCCCTCCTTTGTATCCCAAGTAACTCAGCAGTTGGCCCAAGCCCTACAAATACAATGGAAGTTGCACGCAGCTTACAGACCCCAAAGTTCAGGAAAAGTAGAGCATATGAATCGGACCCTGAAGTCCCAGTTGTCTAAACTCTGTCAGCAAGCTCACTTGAAGTGGCCCCAGGCTCTTCCAATAGCCCTCCTCAGGATACGTTCAGCCCCCACCAAGTCATTAGGAGTTTCCTCTTTTGAGATCCTGTATGGGCGACCCCTGCCCATAGTCCAAGGGATAAAAGGGGAAATGAGTCAAATAGGGTCTGAAATCACCAGACAAGAACTAGTGGCTCTAGGTTCTGTTTTGCAGGGTCTCCATACCTGGGTACAAGATCAGCTGCCAATCAACCTGACCGAACCACTGCATCCCTATAACCCTGGCACTTCGATGTGGATCAAGGAGTAGAGAAACACACCGCTAGCACCTCATTGGAGAGGACCCTATGTCGTCATCTTGTCGACACCTACAGCCGTCAAAGTTGCAGAACTGGAACCTTGGATCAATCACAGTCAAGTAAAGCCAGCAGCACACACCGAACTTCGTCCCTGGACTTCAACCACCCATCCAGCGTCACCATTGCGACTCGCACTACGACCACAACCACCGCTGTGAGGACTCTACAGCCCTACTCCTGCCACAATCCGGAAGCTGGCAGGTCTACGTATGGCAGAAGCTTGAGGAATCTGCAACCCTACTCCTGTCACCAACTGGAAGCTGACAGGTCTACGTGCGGTGGAAGCTGTGGAAACAGACGACTTCAGTAAAGACTTTGCAATTTTTAGATAAATTTCTTAAAGTCATTATAATCATGCTTTCTTTATATGTTTATATTGTATGTGTGGTAGCCCTGGGGCCCCTGCAAATGACATAACCTCCCTGTGCAGTCTGCATACCACTACCCGAGTTGGGACCAAGATTACCCAAACCTTACTTAACCACTCCTTTTACACCTGTACCGGTACAACTAGCCGATGTGTTTATAATGGAACAGAATTAAGTATCTGTACTTCTGGAAAGGTGAAGACTTGCTTCAGTCCTCAACAGAACCCTTCATATCATGTTTTAGAGTTGCGGTGGAATAACGAAGATGGAGCCCTCCTGAATGCAACACGACAGCTCACAGATCCCACCAGACCAGCCTCGCTTTACTTTGATGCTTGTGAGGCCATCAATAGAAATGGCTACTATAGCTGTGGATCTGTTGACAATGAGCGCACTTACTACCATGATGAGAAGTACATGTGTCCCGAAGGCACCTACAAGTGGGGAAAATGTACCGGGACGTATACCTCGACCTATATCAAAGCCTCTGAAGATGCCTACTTCTGCCCAAAGTGGGAGTGTGTCTACTATGCCACTTGGAACAACGGACCTCAAGGGCAAGATGGAGATCATCGCAAGGCTTCTTTGGAGAGACTGCCGTTACTGACACCCCTTAAGTGCTCAAAAGGTACTTGTAATCCTTTGAAACTCCTCGTGCTTAATCCTAGTCACTGGAAGCTAGGATACCGATTTGGCATCCGCATAGCAGGCAGGGGAGTGGACCCTGGAACCTATGTACATATACAGCTTAACACTAAGACCCACATTTCTTCACCATACCAACTACATCATACCTTCTACGAAGCCATGCAAGCGGAGCTTCCTTTTCGGGGATTAGCAGTTCGTATGTATCCTGATTTGGCTCGAGACACCCAGAAGCGGCGCAGAGAGTTTCTCTTGCTCCATTCTGGAGTCTTACAGCTGGGTGGGCTTTTCTTTCTCAAGCATCCTTGTAAGTGCTTGGTGAAATACCAAGTGGTTTCTTATATATTTTTTGAGCCCTCTCAACTGTTAGCCTTCATTAACGCCAGGCAGTTGGAATCCTCAATTGATCCTCCTTAGGCTCATGTTAATTTTCTCTGAATTGACTTCTGCCTAGTTTTTTTTTGTATATTTGGGTATATTTTATATGTAATGTTCCCCCTCTGTAGAGAAAACTGTTTTAAACTGCTTTTGAAAAGATAGATACGTTTGTGCAATTCCTTTATTAAAAATTCCTTTATGCTGATGATAGACATGTTCCTGTAGTCTGCATTCTCTGAGCTAGAAATGGCCTTGAAGTAGAAATGTATCTATGTCTAAGACTGTGCCTTTGTTAGAATAGTCTGAGAAGGGGGAACAGAGGAGCTAGGCCCAGAGAAGGTCCCCGATTGGACAGGTGCAGGGGGCGTTGGGACCAATAGAAAGTTTGCCTGTATCAAACTGTAAAAAATGTATATAAGGAATTTTGCTTCTGTTCTCCAGTGCTCAGTCCTTTTTGGATGCTTTCCTGTCTGAGCCTTGTGCACAATAAATTGGCTTGGATCCTGCAACTAACTCCTGGTATTATTTATTGCATGCTTATCAGCTGCTACAGCTTGACTGGAGTGAAAGCTGGCAGCCCCGAGTCACACCCCCCCCCCCCCCCCCACTCAGAACTGAAGCTAGGAAGGAAGGCTGAGCGCGAGGGGTAGAAAAGCCATGCGGCAAAGATGCTCCAAGGTAAGAGTGGCGGGGAGAGGGGGGGGGGGGGGAGGACAGCAGAAACCTCTAGCAACCGCCAGAACATGAGGAGCCAGAGAGCAGCCTGCAGCTGCATGTTTTGGAGCCTGCAGCAGTGTGGGAAATTCCCCCAGCTGCATTTAGGCGTGATTTCTTTTTATTCAGGCCCGCATGTGTTTAACCCCCTGCTGTGTTTCGGGTGCCTGGGAGAGGCAGCCACCAGAGAATAAAGAAGGACAGAGCAGCCTCTTCCTAGGGGGCCATTTTGCAGTTTCTTTTTCATTTCAGTTTCAGTTAATTAGATTTTATTTTATTTTGGTTCAAGTACGCTAGTGTTCTGTGCCTGAGCCTGTGGAGGTGCACTGTGCTGGAGAACCTGTTACATACCCAGGTACAGATTGAGGGCGTTCTTGGGGAGTGCCCCCAGCCCTTCCCACCATGCCAGCCAGACTGCAGTGCCTGGTATAGGATGTAGGGTTGCCAACTTTTTCACCGAGAAAAACCCGACACCTGTGGCTTGCCATGCTCCACCCATTCTCCGCCCCTAGTCCCACCCCTGCCCCGCCCCCAGCCCCACCCACAAAAATTACCGAGGATACGTGTAGGCTAACTTCCTTGGTCAGATAATAATTAAACTGGGAACCCCAAAATCCAAACATGAAATGTACAACACTGGAGAAATAAAACTATAAAGTAATTTCCTCTTGCACTAAACAAAAACGCAAAGATGTTAGCAATACACACTTCCCAGACCAGACATATTCCAGTTAATAAATTCAAAATAAAAAGTATTTTTCTACCTTCTGTTTGGGCGTTTTATTTTTCAGTTGCAATTGCTCCAGTCACTTTCTTCTGGTTTCTTTGTGTCTTCTGCGAGCTATCCATTTGTCCTTTCTTCTCTTTTAGATGTTTTCCATTCTTTCTCTATTTCTGCTTTAACATACTGATTGTTTCCCTTTTGCTCTTTCCCCCAATTCTTTCCTTATTCCTTTATCATCCGTTTAAATTTCACCCTTCCATTCTCAAGCCCCTCTTACTCTCCCAATACCGGCCCATCATAGACTTTTCTTCCACACAAAATATTTTTTCCCCTCTCCATTCTCATTCCCCATCCATTCTAGTCCTCCCCCCAAATCAATTCCCTTATAGTTCTAGGCCCACCCAGCATCCACTCCCTTCTAGTCCCATTCTCCCATGCCCCACATCAGCCCATTTCCAGTCCTATTCCAGCTCTTCATCAGCCCATTTCCAGTGCTAGCCCTCACATCACAGGCCATTTCCAGTCCTAGCTCCCCCCCCCAATCACAGCCCATTTCCAGTCCAAGTCCCCCATCACAGCCTATTTCCAGTCCTAGGCCCCCCCCCCCCCACCATCACAGCCCATTTGCAGTCCGAGTCCCCCCGCACCATCACAACCCATTTGCAGTCCGAGTCCCCCCGCACCATCACAGCCCATTTGCAGTCCTAGCCCCCCTAATCACAGCCTATTTCCAGTCCAAGATCCCCCTTCCTCCACCATAGCCCATTTCCAGTCCAGGTCCCCTCCACCCCCATCACAGCCTATTTCCAGTCCATGTCCTCCCCCATAACCATTTTACATTCCTGGTCCCCCCCCCATCACATAATATTTCCATTCCAAGTTCCCCCCCCCCCATAGCCCTTTTCTGGTCCAGGTCCCCTCCACCCCCATCACAACCCATTTCCAGTCCATGTCCCCCCCCATAACCCTTTTACAGTCCAGGTCCCCCCCCCCATCACAGCCTATTTCCAGTCCAAGTCCCCCCCTTAGCCCTTTTCCAGTCCAAGTCCCCCCCCCTTAGCCCTTTTCCAGTCCAAGTCCCCCCCTTTAGCCCTTTTCCTGTCCAAGTCCCACCCCCTTTGCACTTTTCCAGTGCTAGTCCCCCCCCTGAGCCCTTTTGCAGTCCAAGTCCCCCCCCTTAGCCCTTTCCCAGTCCAAGTCCCCCCCCCTTAGCCCTTTTCCAGTCCAAGTCCCCCCAACCCCTTAGCCCTTTTCCAGTCCAGTCCCCCCCCCCCCTTTGCCCTTTTCCAGTCACCTACCCCCCCCCCTTAGCCCTTATCCAGTCCAAGTCCCCCCCCCCTTAGCCCTTTTCCAGTCCAGGTCCCCCCCATCACAGCCAATGCAGTCCTTGCCCCCCCCCCCGACCAGCATCGCGGCTGTCTGAGGCTTCAGAGGGAGCCGGGGAAGCCCGCGCGAGGCCCCGGCTCCCTCTGTACAGCCACCAGCGTGAAGAGCCTTTTCCTTCACGCTGGCGGCTGTTCCTGTGAAGCCGCGAATGCTGGGAAAGGTTAAAGCAACCTTTAACCTTTCCCAGCATTCGCAACTTCACAGGAACAGCCGCCAGCGTGAA
This sequence comes from Ichthyophis bannanicus, assembly GCA_033557465.1. NCBI lineage: Eukaryota > Metazoa > Chordata > Amphibia > Gymnophiona > Ichthyophiidae > Ichthyophis > Ichthyophis bannanicus. Next base: position 780,232,687 of record CM066035.1, read on the forward strand.
GGTAAAGGCTCTTCACGCTGGTGGCTGTTCAGAGGGAGCCGGGGCCTCGCGTGGGCTTCCCCGGCTCCCTCTGAAGCGGAGAAAAGCCGGTTATTTTGCTCTGGCCGCTCCCGATCTTGCGGCCAGAGCAAAAAAACCGGCTTTTAAAGGGCCGGTTTTGCCTCTGCGCCGGCAGCCGGCCTGGCCGTGGAAAAACCGGCCAGGCCGGCTGAAAACCGGCCAGTTGGCAACCCTAATAGGATGGTATTAAGTGGTGTGAACCCCACTTAATCCTTAAGCATTTCTTGTGTTATACAGCTCAAAACTTATTCAGTGCCCAGTGACTTGATGCAGACATGTGGGAAAGGCCTAATCAGATAGGCCATGGTTGTTGCTGGGCAAATTTCAGAGTGCTGTGTGCCTGGTCATGTGATCTAAAAGGCAGTTGGTTGATACTTTGTAACTTTCTCCTGAGAAGGGTCTGATAGCAAGTCAGAGACAGGAATAAAGATGTGTTTTAAAAAGAAAAATAAATAAATAAAATGCTGCATATAGGTTTGTAGCAGCTACAGCTCTGTGAAAAACAGGAAGTACCTGCTTACAAGAAATGTATGTAATTTGAAAGATAGTGCATAGGAAGCAAATGAAATCCTTCCATCTGTCTATGGTCAGAGAGTAACCTCACATGATCATCTCTTGTCTCTTAGCCCAGATTATTTACCTATTAAGGGAAGCTGTACTCCTTTATAGCCATTAGTAGAATTAGAATAAAAACGTAAACTTTACTCGGAGAATGTGTCAGTTTGATTGGATCACGGCAAGGTCCATTTCATATCTTTAAGATACAACACTGCAGTGCAATCTAAAAATCCTCAAGATGTGCAGTCCACGATGTGGTGTGGTCTCGGAGGCAGGTGTCTATCTGAACTGCACGCAGGAGGCGGTCATGGGAGCAGGACTTGAGGGTGAGATGAGGCAGGAGAGTCCCTCCCAGTTGCAAGAGATCCTGGTGGTGGAGGGTGCCATGTTACCTTCAACAGATCCAGCCCCCGGTCCCTGCCATCCCTCAAGCCCAGGGAGCGATAGAGCTCCCGGGGGAGTTCTCACCGGAGTTTGTCTTACTTTTGCATAAGGCATTTTGCCTACCAAGTGGCTCCTTGGCCCCGGAACACAGGGCTAAGAGGATGTCAGACGCAAAAGAACACGAGTCAGGAGCAGTGGCATCTAAGCGGGCTAGAGGCTTAGAAGAGTGGCAGCAATCGCCATTGTCAGGGGGGCTGGATGGGGAAGACCTTATTTATTTATTTTATTTTATTTATTAACATTTCTTATATACCGCACTATTTGACATCAGCGCGGTTTACATGGAACAGAAACATCCGACAAAATTACATATGTCTGGTCTTACAATTAACAGGATGTAGAACATGGATAACAGGGGAGACTATTTACTATTTACCTTGACACGGAGCTAGATCTGCAGGAGGAATTGGAAGAAGGAGAGAGCCCAGAACAGAAGGATCAAGCTCAAATTGTTCAGGTTTTCTGCTGGGAGGAGCTACCAGCACTCATCTTTATGCTTATGTTTATGCAATTTCTCGATATACCGCCCAGGTCGAAGGCCATCAGGGCGGTTTACAATCACTACAAGCGGTTACTGATACAATTCCTTGTCCCCAAAGGGCTCACATTATGTGTGTACTTTGGTGACCCTGAATATGTCTGCTAACCTCCTGGCAGAGTAAGAGGCACTGTAGGATCTGCTGTTCCAGTCGGTACGGAAATCGCAGAAAGTCTTACCAGTACATAGAGTAGTAGGACAGATGATCCAGGATGTGTGGGATCTGCCAGAGGTTGGCCTTAAAGGGGTGCAATGCATGACGCACCTATACCCGCTGCCAAAGCAAGAATGAGCTCCTTTGATTGCTCAAAGTGGGCGCAGTGGTGTTGGCAGCAGTAGAAGAGACCTTGTCTCTTGCAGCTGAGAGCTGTGGAACTGGTTCTGCGAGACCAGTACATCTGCGGTCGATGCTTCATGTATTTCGTTTTCTCTAAAAGGAAGGTTCCTATCTCCCAATTCTCAACTTTGAGGGCATGAACTACAGTCTCCAGATACCGCATTTTCACAGTAGTAACGGTGGTAGGAAACTGAGATTTTTGGTGACTCTCGATCTCACAGAGGCGTATCTGCATGTTCTCTTCCATCCAGAACATCAGCCAGATTCTCCGCTTTGCGGTGCCAAGGAGCCATTTCCAGTTTCGAGCATTGCCCTTCGGTCTGGCGACCACCCCCCGTACCTTCACCAAGGTCATGGGGGTGATGGCGGCAGCTCTCCACAAGGAAGGGGTTCTTGTCCACCCGTACCTAGACGATTGGCTGATCCAGGTGAAGTCCAGGGACGATAGCGAAAAGAGCAACAGTGCAGGTGGGAGAGTTCCTTCAAAGTCTCTGTTGGGTTCAACCTGGCCAAGAACCAGTTATGGCCGGCTGAGAAGCTAGAGTATTTGAGAGCGTGCTTTGATACCTGCGTGGTCAGGAATTTCCTGCCAGTTCACCGGGCATAAGAGCTACCACAATTGATACAGCAGGTCCTGAAGAGGGCAAGACCATCAGCGTGGCATTATCTGCAGGTTCTGGGGACCATGGTGTCTACTCTTGAGCTAGTCCCATGGGCAAGGGTGCATATGCAATTGCTTTATCTTTTATCTTTATTCGAGGCATTTGATAGACCGCCCATTACCGAAGTGTTAAGGTGGTGTACAATAAAAATTGGGGCTGCCAGAAAACATAGGGGGAAAGGAACGCCAATAAATTGATAGGAAAGTGGTTAAAGAAAAGGGAAGAAGGACAGAATAGGACAGATTCCAACACAAACATCAAGAGTATAATACATAAAAAACACAAATGGATGGAATGGGGGGGAAGGGTAGGTTAGGACTTAGGATGAGAGTTTGGCATAGGGAGTGCCCAGTAATCTATAGAAGGTTATGGGGGGTGAGGGGGGTCAAAGGCCTGACGTTGAATGGGAGTTAGCGGAGAGAGTAATTAGTGGTTTGTGAGTGGTTAAGGAGGGGCGGGAAGATCAAAAGCCTGACAAAAAAGATAGGTCTTGAGAAGGGCCTTGAACCAAGGGAAAGACAATTCAGTGCGAAGGGAGTGCGGGAGAGAATTCCATAGGGCAGGGCTAGCAAAAAAGAAGGCAGCACGGCGGGTTGATTCAAGGTGTGCGTGAGTGGGGGATGGTAGAAAGAGACGGTTGCCATGGGCAGAACGGAGAAGGCGGGGAGTAGGCTGGAGGTAAATAAGATCTGCTAAGTATTGAGGTGTGCTGATATGAAGGGCTTTAACATAAGAACATAAGATATGCCATACTGGGTCAGACCAAGGTCCATCAAGCCCAGTATCCTGTTTCCAACAGTGGCCAATCTAGGTCATACGTACCTAGCAGTTTCCCCAAAAGACACAGATTCCGCAATGCTTGTACTGGGTCAAGCATTGATATCCTGGGTCCCTTCTTAATAATGGTTTATGGACCTTTCCTCCAGGAACTTGTCCAAACCTTTTTTAAACCCAGCTACACTAACAGCCTTTACTACATCCTCTGGTAACAAATTCCAGAGTTTGATTACACGTTGAGTGAAGAAATATTTTCTGTTATTAATTTTAAATAGTTTACCCTGTAGCTTCATTGCATGTCCCCTAGTCTTTCGATATTCTGATAACGTAAACAATCGATCTACGTTTACCCGTTCCACTCCGTTCATTAATTTATAGACTTCTATCATATCTCCCCTCAGCCGTCTCTTTTCCAGGTTAAAGAGCCCTAACCTTTTTAGCCTTTCTTCATAGGAGTATCCTTCCATCCCCTTTACCATTTTGGTGGCTCTTCTCTGAACCTTTTCTAATAATGCTATATCCTTTTTAAGATACGGCGACCAGAATTGCACACAATATTCAAGGTGCGGTCTCACCATGGAACGATATAGAGGCATTATAATATCTTTTGTTTTATTTTCCATTCCTTTCCTTATGATACCTAGCATTCTATTTGCTCTCTTGGCTGCCGCTGCACACTGGGCCGAGGGTTTTAACATGCTATCCACAATGACGCCTAAATCTTTTTCCTGGGTGGTGGTTCCTAATGTGGAACCTTGCATCGTGTAACCATAGTTTGGGTTGTTCTTCCCTAGGTGCATAACTTTGCACTTGTCCACATTAAATTTCATCTGCCATTTTGATGCCCAGTCTTCCAATTTAAAACTTTATGGGTAAGGATGAGAAGTTTATAAAGGTAACGGGCCTTGACAGGGAGCCAATGAAGAGAGAGAAGACAGGGAGTGATATAGTCTCAGGGAGAGGAGAAAGTGAGAAGACGGGCAGCAGTATTTTGGATGAGTTGTAATCTCCGGAGTTGGTATTGTGGAAGACCTGTGAAGAGAGAGTTACAATAATCAAGCCGAGTAATTACTAAGGAGAGAACAAGAGTGGTGAGGGACGTAACTGAAAGCATAGGACGAACAGCCCTGATCCTATGGAGGTGGAAAAGAGAACTATGCACCACACTGGAGATGTGCTGATGGAACGAGAGAGATGGATCAAGAATGACACCAAGATAACAAAGAGTTGGCACCAGAGGGATGGGTAGGTTGGACATATGTGGTGACAGGGCGGGGGAGGGAGCGCCAAAGGTGAACCAGATGGCTGCTGACTTAGAGGGGTTAGCTATAAGGAAATTGCTAAGGAACCAATCAGAGATGGCAGCCAGACAGGTATTGAGGAGAGAGAGGTCTGGGGCTGAAGAGGATGTGTGGTGAATTAGGAGGATGTCGTCTGCGAAAAAATAGGCAGATATACCGAACTGTTGTATAAGAAGGGCAAGGGGGGTGAGAAAGATATTGAAGAGAAGAGGAGCGAGAATGGAGCCCTGGGGGACGCCACAGTGGAGAGGAAAGGAGGTGGAGGAGGTGGAACCGGAATGAACCGCGAAGGTCCGAGAGGAAAGAAAGGATCGGAACCACTGGTGAACAGTGCCGTGAATACCGAGATCTGATAGACGGGTGAGGAGTGTATGGTGGTCGACGACATCGAATGCGGCAGAAAGATCCAAAGATACAGCTATTGAGAAATCACCCTTGTCGTGAGAATGGTGCAATTCACTGAGAAGTGCCACGAGAATAGTTTCTGTGCTGTGCCCGGACCTAAATCCTGATTGCCAGGGATGTAGGGAGATGATAGAGTCAAGATGTGCGTTGAGTTGATGGAAAACAAGCTTTTCGAGAATTTTTGAGAGAAAAGGAAGGTTGGAAACAGGACGCCAATTGGAGGGTATAGTGGGATCGAGGGTGGGTTTCTTTAGAAGTGGGCGGATGATCGTATGTTTCCAGACGGAGGGGAAGCAACCAGAGGTGAGACTAGAGTTAAGAATAGGGAGGGCAAAGGGAATAAGGATGAGTGAGGGATCAGTGAGCCAAGAAGAGGGCAGCGGATCTAGTGGACAGGTGGTCTTATGGGAAGATGAAATTGCTTTAGTGAGCTCAGAGGAGGTAATGAGCCGAAACGTAGACCATGTGTGGGAAAAAGTATGAGTGAGTGCAGGGACTAGAATGGGGGAGGCAGGGGGGGGAAGAGGGGAGGTGGGCAAGAAGTGAATGAAGAACGAAGGGAGAGGATCTTGGTTGAGAAAAAGGTGGCAAGAGTTGTGGGACTTGTAGCTGAAGGGGGGGATGACGAGGGGAGAGAGGCAGAAGGAGAAAGGAGGTTCAGAACCCAGTAGAGCTGACGGGAGGAATTTGAAGAAGATGCGATAAGATTAGAATAGTAGGACTGTTTAGCAGTGGTAATCATAGAATGGTAGATATTTTGTACGTGACGGAAAGCAGCCAGAGAGGCATCAGAAGGATGCTTGTGCCATAATCATAGTGCACAATGGAGGTAGGAACGCTGCAGATAAAGACCTGGGTGATACCAAGGGTGGCGTGATGATAAGTGAACAGAGATGGGACGAAGAGGGGCAATAGAGTCAAGGGCAGATGAGAGGGTGGACGTCCAGTGGCTAGAGGTGCACCGGGGATTTGTGATTCTGGTGGCACCAGACTGGCCGAGGTGCTCATGGTATGCTGACCTGATTCGGATACTGGCGGATTGACTGTGGTGGCTTCCCGTTCGGAAGGATCTCTTGATGCAGGAGCTGCTTTGCATGCTCCAGGTGGATCAATTCTCACTTATGGCATGGCTCATGAAAGGGCAAGGTTGAAGAAGAAAGGATAATCAGGCTCTGGGATAGCGACCTTGCTACAGGCCCAGAGGTGGTCTACGAACCTGTCGTGCATCTGCGTAGGACGCATCTTTGAATCATGGTGCAGAGAGAGGCAGCCACGCCCTTCCACTGCCTCCGTCCTGGACATCTTGGCGTGCTTGCAATCCGGTTTTGATAAGGGTCTAGCTGCCAGTTCCTTGAGGATGCAACTGGCGGTGTTTTTCTGGTTATCGCGGGAAAGTCCACGGGTGCTGTTGGGTACACACCCAGACGTGCTGAGCTTTCTAGGGGGGTGACCCACTTCCGACTGCCAAAGAGGGCAGTGGTACCGCCTTGGAATCTCAATCTGGTGCTGTCTGGGGAACCTGTTGAGCCATTGAGTCAAGCTTTCCTGCAGGATTTGGCTCTGAAAATGGTATTCCTGGTGGCGAGTTGCTCGGTACGCAGGATTTTGGAGCTTCGGGCCCTGTCATGCCAGGAGCCATTCCTTTCCTTCTCCAAGGAGAAAGTGGTCCGGCGCCCGGTACCTTTATTTTTGAGAAGGTGGTGTCAGCATTTCATGTAGATCAGGCCATTTCCTTACCGGCTCTGGTGAGCGCGGATGTGGGCGAGCGCGGGTATGGGCCGTGCCACTCCACAGCTGTGCCACTTGGATGGTAAGAGAGACCTGCGTAGGTATGTGAAAATGGCATTGTCCTTTCGGAGGTCGGACCATCTGTTGGTTCTGTTTGGCAGGTCGCGCAAAAGTGAGGTGGCAGCTAAGCATCCATTTCCAGATGGATCAGTGAGGCAATCACGTCGGCATACATCTTGAAGGGTAGAACAGTGCTGGCGGGGTTGCAGACATATTCCATGAGGGCTCAGGCAGCCTCAAGGGCAGAGTATACTTTAGTTCCGCAGGTGGAGATCTGTAGGGTGGCATACTTCTCTGAACATTTTCGCCTGGATGTCCAGGTGTTGGGGGATGCTCGTTTAGGATCAGCAGTGCTTCAGGCTGGTTGTGCGGGTCCCTCCCATTAGTTTAACTGCTCTGATACATCCCAGAGGTGCGGGACTGGACTGGAGGGACGATAAGGAAAGAGAAATTAGACTTACCTGCTAATTGTTGTTCCTTGAGGAACTCCAGTCCAGTCCTGGAACCCTCCCTGAGTGCTTCTTGTGACGATCTGTGCACACCCCGATCCTGAAGCTGGTTCCCTTGGTGGAGGAAATGGCCGGGATTTGCCAGGGAGGGGTGTGTAATCAGTGTTTGGGGGAGGGGCGGACCAGAAGAGCTGTCGGTTGCTCGCTTCCTGCTGGTTGGAGTTGCTCAGGCGCTCAACAGGTAGGCCTCTTCATCCTGGGATGGAAGGGGGTACTAGTTTATTTAGATGTAGAAATGTTTGTTGCATGTTTAACTACTTATTTGTTGCTTCTCTGAGTCTGCTTTGTCAATAGGCACCGGAGCTGGTGGGCGGTGCCAGCTGCATATGTACACTAGTGTCATCAAAAAGATGACAGGCTCAGCCTCTGAGCTGCTGGAAGAGGTACGCTACCCAGAGGTGCGGGACTGGACTGGAGTTCCTCAAGGAACAACAATTAGCAGGTAAGTCTAATTTCTCTTTTCGCATGTGTAAATAGCCAAATGCATGCAAAAATGACTTTATAAAAATGACCTCCTATATCAACGCTTCTGAACTTTTTTTATTTTGTGGCACCTTTTGAGTTTGTTCAGTCCTTGGGGCACACAAACCAAATTTTGCACAATGATCCTCGCTGCTTAGTCCCTTCCACTGGCAAGAGAGCAACATTTTTTTACCTGTGGGTGCTTCATTCTGCCAGATTCAGTCTCACATCTGAACATATGAGGCCAGCAGGTCATGTGAGAGGGCAGCATTCCATGCATCGAGACACCAAACTGAAGCCAGCAGAGGAGGCACACAAGTAAGACTCCTCTACATACCCTGGCTTAGGAGCAGTGACGTCATTTCTGCCCAAGCAGCCCTTGCAATGCGGGGGGATGGGGTGCTCGGGCAGGAAGGAGGCCCACACAGCGGCGGTAAGACAGTGCGGCAAACTTACGTTATCATATTTGCTGCGCTGCTTCCGCTCTTGTAAGTTTGCAACAAGCCTGACGGCTGTTACCTACCAGGACGAAGTCTTGCAATAACAGCTGCAGCACAAGACTTCGGCCCTGCAGGGGTGATTCTCACAAAATGTTTGTTCTCAGCATTCACTCCAGCTGAGAACAAACATTTTGTGAGAATCGCCCCTGACAAAGCAGGGAACGGAGAAACAGAAATCTTTGTTTAGGTGACTGTGGGTGATCATTCTGCCTAAAGAGTTGACTGTTGCAAGCTAAGTACTTTTGAGCAATTGTTTGTGGCCATTTGTTGCCCCCTCCAATTAAGTTTGCTGTTTTCTATTGCAGAAAAATTGGTACCTTTTGAGTGGTAGTGAAGTGATGGTGTTCACTCTTCTTTTGTGGAAACACTTTACTTTGATGCAGTTTACTTATTTTATTGAAGTATAACTGATAAAGATTTGTTCTCCAAATTTAATAATAAAAATTATATTAGAGAGTTTTTCTGGCTGGTGATGGTGAATAAACATATCCCCTTTGGGCAAGTTTCTGGCGTATAGAGCAGGGGTCTCAAACCCGCAGCCCATGGGCCGCGAGACAATTTTGTTCGGCCCGTGACGTATGGCTGGCTGGCTGCTGCCGCTGCCGCCGTAGCAGCGGCAGAATCGAGTATCCCGCGGCCCCCCCTCTGCCCAGCAGAGCCCTCCTCTCCTGCATCAGTCCCTTCGGCGCGGGGGAGAATTTCCCTTTGGTGACTCTGTTAAGCCCGCCGGGGCTGATGGGAAACAGGAAATGCCCATTTCCCATCAGCCCCGGCGGGCTTAACAGAGCCACGAGGGAGAAACTCTCTCTTCGTGGCTCTGAAAGCTGTGCCGAAGGGACTGATGCAGGGAAGGAGTGCTCTGCCGGGCAAGGGGGGGGGGGGGCCCGCAGGACACTTGATTCTGCCACTGTCACGGCAGCAGCCAGACAGCTTTTTTTTTTTTTTTTTAACTTTCCCTGGGCTAATGGGGGGGAAGGGGTTAGGACTGGTAATGGGCTGTGGGCTGATGGGGGGGTGTGGTATAGGAATGGAAATGGGCTATGGGGAGAGCTAAGACTGAAAATGGGGTGATGGGGGGGTTAGGACTGGAAGTGGGTTGATGAGGGGGTTAGGACTGGTAATGGGCTATGTGGGGGGCTAGGATTCGAAATGGGCTGATTGGGGGGTTAGGATTTGAGGTGGGCTGATGGGGTTAGGACTGGTAATGGGCTGTGGGCTGATGGGGGGTTAGGACTGGTAATGGGCTATGGGGGGAGCTAAGACTGAAAATGGGATGATGGGGGGTTAGGGCTGGCAATGGGTTGGAGGGGTTGCTAGGACTGGAAATGGGCTGAGTGGAAGGGGGGCTTGAACTGCAAATAGCTGATGGGGAGGGGGGCTTGGAATGGAAATGGACTGAGTGGAAGGGGGCTTGAACAGTAATTAGCTGATGGGGAGGGGGGCTTGGAATGGAAATGGGCTGTGAGGGGAGGGAGTTAGGACTGGAAATGCGCTGAGTTGGGGGGAGCTGAAATGGGCTGATGGAGGGGCTAGGATAGGACTGGAAATGGGCTGTTGGGGGGAGCTAAGATTGGAAATGGGCTGTAGTGGAGGCTTGGATTGAAATGGACTCATGGAGGGGCTAGAACTGGAAGTAGGCTCATGGGGGGCTTGGATTGGAAATGGGCTGAGTGGAGGGGAGCTAGGATTTGACATGGCTGATGGTGGGGCTAGGAAAGGACTAGAAATGGGCTGATGGGGGGCTGGGATTGGAAATGAGTTGATGGAGGGATCGAAGAGCCCGGTTTAACGGTGAAACTCACCTTATTAAAAAAAGTGTTATTGAGTGCAGATGGAATGCAGGAGAGGCTGGCATGTTGAGAGGTGAATGAGGAGCTCTTGCTGTTGTTCTGGCCCTGAGATTTGGCTGCCTGAGGGTGATTTTCGATCCCTGGATGGCTGCGGCCATTACCATGAGGAGGTGGAACACATGAGGGGTCCTGCATTCCACATGGCCCGAGCGGGAAGCTGATCCATCTGGCGGAGATGTGAGACATCTGGTGGGTGACTCTAAAGAGAACACAAGGTAAACTCCCCCTCTGGGCACTAGGAGTCAGCACTATGTTCTTCTTATGTTGACTTTTTTATTGACTTTTTTCAATTGTAAAAAAAAGTTCCGATGATGCGGCCCGCGGGTTACTTTACAAGTCCTCACTTGGCCCTCAAAGCAATTTGAGTTTGAGACCCCTGGTATAGAGGGAATATGATAGAACTACTGAGGCCTTTTCTCTCCATTTAAAATTTTTTGAAAAAGTTAATCATGTATTTTGAATTAAGATGGCTGGTCAGTTAAACTGACGAAGCTGCTCAGTGTTTAGGAGTATTAGGTTTGACCTTGATAATTTACTTTAGTTGATTGATAGAGCTGTAACTTATGTGTATGTGACCTGGGTTTTTTGGGGTTTTTTTGGTTGGTGAGTTTTAGTACTACTGGGGTGGGTTTTGTTTTGTTTGCATGTGCAAAACTAACCCATTTGGAGAAATTACTCCCTTAAGAAGTGCTGTCTTATCATTGGGAGGGGGGAGTGCTAGTAGTAAGCAATCAGTTCAGTTTGGTGGGGAGGATGAGGAAAGTCCACTGGACTCTCCATGAAAATTGTAGTAATCTACTCTTAAACCATACTTAAAAGCACATTCTTTCAGATTTGCTACTAGAAAATAGTTTTGGGTTCAGTAAAGAAGCCATATGGCTGGTGGGTATTTCAAACCTACATGACAATTAATTGTCATGTAGGTTTGAAATACCCACCAGAGAAAAATCTGATTAGCTAACACAATCAAAGTACTGCATTCCCAACATGTAAATTCCATGTTGGAGACAGGTTCAAGTAAAAGAATTACACTGAATTGCAGAGCATCCAGCTTAATTGCAAGAAACTTACAAGATCACACATTACAATCACTAACCTAAAAATAAAAATTGTGTTCCTACATCTAGGACAGAACATCACATAGTATGAGAAATGCCATACTGGGTCAGACCAAGGTCCATCAAACCCAGTGTCCTGTTTCCAACAGTGGCCATTCCAGGTCACAAGTACCTGGCAGGTTCCCAAAAAGGTACATAGGTTCCACAGTGCTTGTCCTGGGGTAAGCAGTGGATTTTCCACGTCCTCTTTAATAATAGTTTATGGACCTTTCCACCAGGAACTTGTCCAAACCATTTTTAAACCTAGCTACACCAACAGCCTTAACTACATCTTCCGGTAACAAATTCCAGAGTTTGAGTATGCGTTGAGTCAAAAAAAGATTTTCTCTCATGTCACCATGTCTTTCTATTTTTTGATGGCATAAACAATCAATCTACGTTTACCTGTTTCCCTCCATTCATTAATTTATAGACCTCTATCATATTTCCCCTCAGATGTCTCTTTTCCAAGTTGAAGAGCACTAACCTTTTAAGCCTTTCCTCATAGGGGTATCCTTCCATCCCCTTTGCTATTTTGCTGGCTCTTCTCTATACTTTTTCTAATTCCGCTATATCCTTTTTAAGATAAGGTTAAAAAAATATATAGGTTATATAGAACATGTAACAAAGTTCTATGTATATAGTTCTCATTTGTTCTGTGTAATGTTGTTACATGTTCTATATAACCTATATTTTTATGTAAACTGTTCTATGCATAATGTTGTTCTCCTGTAAACCATGCTGATCATGAATAGTGCGGTACAAACCTAAATAATAAAAAATAATAATAAGGCAACCAGACTTGCACACATTATTCAAGGTGCATTCACACCATGGAATGATACAGAGGCATTATAATATCCTTGGTTTTATTTTCCATTCCTTTCCTTATGATTCATAGCATTTTATTTGCTTTCTTGGCCACCACTGCACACTGGAGGGTTTCAATGTATTATCCACGATGACGCCTAAATCCTTTTCCTGGGTGGTGGTTCCTAATGTGGAACCTTCCATCGTGTAACCATAGTTTGGATTGTTCTTTCCTAAATGCAGAACTTTGAGAAAGAGATTGGAACTTAGAGAGCAGGGGGCTCTACTTTGATCTGGAATGTATGCTCAGGTCTGTCACACTCCTCTCCTGCTGTCCCAGAATGACTGGAGGGCGAGGGGGATAAGAGGCAGGCTAGATCTGCTTTGCTGTATCTGCTACAACCTTACTCTGCTCTCTCCTGGTCTCTGTGTTCTGCTTGGGAGAAGATGGGGCTGGAGCAGGAAGCAGATGGCTGTTTTCAGGGATACTGTCTAATTGAGATGGGGCAAGTGCCTCATGAGCCCATGCCTAGCCACAGAATCTCTGGCTGCCCCACCTAGGCTCACCAAGGACTTTCCCATCGTTAAGGGGATAGGCTTCAAATATCTAGGCTGTGACTGGAAGCTGTGAGAACCAGCAGAACCGAAACAAAAGGTATTAGGTGGCCTAGGTGAACCTTCATTCTTCTACCCACTTAATTTTCAGGCCTCAGTGATCATGCTCATGTAGCACCCCTCCCAGAATGATCCTGTGAAAACACAATGGGGTATCCTACTTCTAAATATTGAACTCTGTTTTATATATACGTACATAATGAAAGCAATTTTCAAAAGCCACTTACCTGGGTAAGTAGGCTGTTTGAAATTGTCCAAGCTATTTGTGAGTAAAAGTACACACTGATGGTTCTTTGAGCTACTGTGATTTCAGGACCTATTATTTTTCTGCACCTCCTCTTTGCCACCACCACCATAAGAGGTAGGGAAAATTTAAAGGGGCAGTAGTTTGGGGAAATAAAGCTGGGGAGAAGGGAATAGAGGGCAAGGGATGGGAATGGAAGGGGGAGTGAGAAAAGGACAGAGGCTGGCAGGGGAACAGAGGGGGGAGGCAGTAGGAGATAGTCTGCAAGGAGGGGTGAAAGAGTGCAATGGATTGAAGATTGAAAGGTGAGAAAAGGGACATGAATATATGCTAAAAGGCGCAGCACCCCAACCCCTCCCCCCCAAAAGGCACACAGATACTCCATCACACACCACACAAACTTACATACAGAGACAGCCCAACCCTAACACACAGACACACATACTCACAGACACTTGACCAGTGCAGCACACACACACACCAGAACACACTCCATCCCCACACTGCACTACACACACACACACAAGCTTCGCATCCATGCATAACACACCCACTGTCTGAAGATATATACAGAGTGGCCCAAAAAGTGAGAACATCTTGTAAATTAAAAGCTTAAATAGTTTACTTATTTACCTTTTTTAGCTAAATAACGTCTTTATTTCGACAATTTCCGGTCGCCATCTTTTTAAAAAACCTTTTAATCGTTTACATCTGTCTTTTTGAATTTTTAAATAACTTACTGTATATGCTACAAGATGTTCTCACTTTTTTGGGCCACGCTGTATATAAATATAAATAAAACACCATAAAAACATAGAAACAAATAAAGCCTATAGGTCCTATCTAGTCTGGCCTTCCATATGAACCACTAAGCTCTACAGTCCCTTTTTTCCTTTAGAGATCCTCTGTATTTGTCCCTTGCTTTCAGATACAGTCCTTATCTCCACTGTCTCTACTGGGAGACTATTCTGTTGCAGCAATGCTGTGAAAAAGCTCTTAATTCTCTCACTCACCCACAGAAGGAAGACCAACAGACAGGCTGGAATGCAAACAAGATTTAATGTGCACACAGGCTCAGACAGAAAGCCGGTACTCTCCACCAAAAATCTGAGCCCCGAGGGACGTCCTACAATGCCTTATATACAGTACAGTTTTAAACTCATTCTATAATCCCATTTGCCACAGCCAATCAGCAGCCCCTGGGGAAGGTACCTGGGTGACCTGTCCAAACCGGTGTGCTCTGGTCTGTTGATTTCTGGGCTAGGGGATATTGTGCTCAGACCTGGAGTGGGGGAAGGGTGTCTACTGAAATAGCAGGCTGCTTACTTTATGTAAGGGCCTCATGGCTTGGGGGAAGGGTCAGGCTGATCACTTGTGTAAGAGCCTCATGGCTTGGGGGAAGGGTCAGGCTGATCACTTGTGTAAGAGCCTCATGGCTGCCTCACTCCCCCCTTTTTAAGTGAGACCTCAACCACTAGAGGCGGTAGAGGGCTGTATTACTGGAGGCAAGCCGCAGAGGGGTGTATTTGGGACAGGGCCAATATCTGGGGGCCGTTCTTTATCTCAGAGCTAGCTGCAGTAACTAACCCTCTTTCTTTGTACAGGGCCCCGTGGGCATGGAGAGTGGCAAAGGCATACCTGGAGTCTGTGTATATATTTACATGACGGTTAGTCCCAAGGGTTAAGGCACGGGTAAGGGCAATGAGTTACGCCTTCTGTGCGGATGTTCCAGGGGGGTAAAGGCTGAGCTTCGACTATCTCTTCTATCGTCACCACCGCATACCCCGCACACCTGCGGCCCTCCAACACCAGACTGCTTCCATCTACGAAGTAGGTCTCATCCGGATTGCTTAACGGCACATCTGTCAGGTCAGGGCGACTGGAGAAGACTGTATCCATCACTTCCAGGCAGTCGTGATCAGGTGGTCCTGGGCCAACAGGCAGGAATGTAGCAGGGTTTAAGGCTTGGCTGGTAGTTATTTGCACTCTGGGATTTCCCCATAACATGCTCTGGTATTTCAACATCCAGGAGCTGGTGAACCAGTGACTTCCTTTATGCTCTAGCAATGTTTGGACTGAGTGTGGGACGGTGACTAGAAGGCCTTGGCCCATGGACAGTTTATCAGATTCTTCCACCAACTAGGCTGTTGCTGCTATTGCTCTCAGGCAAGGTGGCCATCCCTTGGCCACTGGATCCATCAGTTTACACAGGTAGGCGACTGGCCGCGGCCAAGACCCCAGTTGTTGGGTCAAGACCCCCAAAGCTGTTCCTGCTGCTTCGTGTACATAGAGGGTGAAAGGCTTGGTGACATCCGGAAGGCCTAGGGCTGATGATGACAGTAATGCCCTTTTCAAATGTTCGAAGGCCTCCTGTTGGTCACGACCCCACTCAAGGGGGCTCTTTTCTGGGCCCTTTGTAGACTCATAGAGGGGCTTTGCGATCTTTGCAAAGTTGGGAATCCAGATACGACAGTACCCAGCGACCCCGAGAAAGGCACATACTTGTTTGCGGGTTGTTGGCACTGGGATCCAGCACACTGCTTCCTTCCTCTCGCTCCCCAACCGTCGGCTTCCTTTTGACAGATGGAATCCCAGATACTTCACTTCCGACTGACATAACTGAGCCTTTTTTCTGGAGACTCGGTAACCCGCATCGTACAGAAGTTGGAGAAGCTCTGTGGTTGCCAGTATACATTCAGCCTCAGAGTCAGCAGCGATTAGCAGGTCATCGACGTACTGCAGAAGTACTCGTCTGCCGGGCTCCCCCGGGGGGGAAACTAGCGAGATCTTGGGACAATGCTGTGCTGAAAATGGTAGGGGAGTTCTTGAATCCCTGTGGTAAGCGAGTCCAGGTAACTTGAGACTTTCGGTCAGTAGCAGGGTCCTCTTTCTCGAAAGCAAACAGGTGCTGGCTTGCAGTAGCCAGGCGTATACAAAAGAAGGCATCTTTTAGGTCCAGTACTGAGAAGTGAGAAGCAGTCGCCGGGATGAGGCCCAACAGTGTATAAGGGTTTGGTACTACTGGATGCAGAGTCACAGTGGCCTCATTGACACGACGGAGGTCCTAAACAGGTCGGTAGTCGGTGGTTTCAGGTTTTCAGACTGGCAGCAAAGGGCAGAGCTGCAAGATACCATGCTGTAGTAGCTGCACCAGATGATGATGAATTCCTTCCACAGCTGCCCGCGGCAGCGGGTATTGTCGCACATGTATTGGGGAAGCTCCCGGCTTCATTCCAATGCATACGGGAGGGATGTTGATGGCCATTCCGGGGGGGTTTCCTGCAGCCCATACTCCAGGGGGCACTGATTCCCACGTATCCAGGGTAGCCACATCAGATTTGGGCCTGTTCTCATACAACCGCCATTCTTCTTCTCGGGGGACGGACAGTACCAAAACTGTTGGGCCCAGGCTGGGTATTTCGAGCTCAGCCTGGCCCTCAGGCCCGAATGAGATTTGGGCCTGGAGTTTTGCCAGCACATCCCGACCCAGAAGGGGTATAGGACATTCAGGCATATACAGGAACTGGTGAGTGATGGTCCGTCCCCCCAACTGGCACATGCGGTTTTGCAGAAAAAAGGTCTCTGGGTCCTCTCCCCCGTTGCTCCGGTATCGGCCATGAATTGCATTCTCCGGCCCCCTAAATTCATGTTGACCATAGGCTCCTGGGGACCCAACAGAAACTTGGTGCCCGGTCTGGCCTAGTAGTCATCTGAGTCATAATGTTCCATGGTTACAAGGCCTTCAGTGGCTGGTTCCGGTGGAGGCGGGAAAGCATCATACTGGTTTTTGCTCCCGTGTAGTACGTACAGGTGCTCTCGCGCCCCTTGTGGATGGGTATCAGCCTCGTCTTGTGTTACGATTTGGACATTCATTCTTCCAATGTCCCTCCTCTTTGCAGTAGGCACATTGATTGGGGGCTAGGGGAAACCTCGGCCCCCCGTATCCATGGCCTCGCCCTCGTTCTTCTGTGCTGAACAAAGTAGAAAGCAGTTGTCTAGTGTCCGACCAGGCAGGCTGGTGTGTTTGCATACTACTGGTCATAAGATCTGTCAGTTCTTGGGGCTTTTCAGTATAGGAAGCATAGTGAGTTTTCCAGTTCAACAGGTCCGTAGTGGAGAAAGGGACATAAATCAGGCTGGATGGTCCCACTGCCAACTTTCCAGTAGCATCAATATACGGGAGCCCCTGTACTTGTCGTAGTGGCAATTGGAGATCATGCGACCGCAGGCGGCAGGCTACCGGGTGGACGATTCAAGCTCAGCCTCTGTGCTCTCAGGGGAGGAGATAGTGGCACTGGAGGTGGCACCAGAAGTGGGAGGGGAATCTGAAGATGAGGGGCCGGAGTCCGTAGAATCTTCTCTAAATCTGGCATCACCCACCCCAAGAGGAGGTCTTCCTGTCCCTTCAGCTATGGGCAGACTCTGCAGTGGTGCGGATGGGACATGGGGTTGAAGCAGAGGGAGGGGGCGTGGAGGAGGAATATCAGGAGAGTCCCGCCCCTGGTAGATAGGGGCGGGTGTCCGTCCCTTTTGGCGACCGATGGCTGCCACCATTACTCTACACTGATCCTCGTGGCAGCGCTGGAGCCATCTTGGTCTGAGTTGGCATATGGCCAGCCATGAGTCAATATATGGGAACTGGTCAGGGTGCTCTTTTGCTACAATTTGATGGACCAAAGACACAGTGGCCAGGTCAATGGACCCCTGGGGAGGCCACAGCTTAACTAAGGCTGGCCATTCCCTCTCACACAGAAAAGATAATCTGGAGGCGGAGAGGGGTACCCCGTAATCCTCTCTAAACCCAGATTTAAAATTGCGAAGCATGCACTGTAGGGGCGTTTGCACTTTTGACTTCCCCGACCCCATGCTTTAATTCTAGTTCAATGACTAAATGCCGTATACAATGTGGGTCTTCTAATCTATTCTTACTTCTGGAATTGCAATGTACAATATGGATCTGCTGATCTAACCTCAATTCTGGGGAAAAAAAACAAAATTGTACAATATAGATCTTCTTATCTAATTTCAATTTAAAGAAAGGCAGTATACAATGTGGATCAGATCTTCTAACCTAATCTTAATTCAGGAAAATTCAATTTACAATACAGATCTTATCTAATCTCAATTCAAGAAAATGCAATTTACAGTACAGATCTTATCTAATCTCAATTCAGGAGGGAAAAAAACACAAAATTTTACAATATAGATCTTGGCAATTTATAAAATATACACTCAGATTTGATTTGGATAATAGAGTTAAAAAAATATATATATATATAGCTAGCTATTCTTAAAATGTCCACTAGATGGAGCTCCAGGATCACTTTAACCATGAGGAATAGTAGTATGGGAAATACAGCTAATGTCCACTAGATGGAGCTCCAGAATCACTTTAAGTGTATCTCAGTGTAGCTTACACGTGGTCTTCACAAGATGGCTGCCTCCACGTGTGTTCCACTGCCCGACAACGATCCAGCTGCTCCTGAGCTAAAAAAGGAGATAGGCATCGGGTCAAACAGCTCCAGAGTGAAACAGAACCAGGGAACAGGAGAAGAAGAGAGAAAGAAAAAACAAATCAAGGGGGAGAGCCAGCCGGCCTGCGGCACACAGAAAACAGCGAATCTTAAGGGGAGAGCCAGCCGGCCCGTGGCACACAGAAAACAGCGCACAGAGGGAAAATAATTAAAGGAGGACAGCTACCGGGCCGCGACGGGCAAACAGCACACAGAGGGAAAATAATTAAAGGAGGAGAGCCACCAGGCCGCGACACACAAAAAATACAACGGATCTGAAAGGGGGGGCCAGCCGGCCCGCGGCACACAAAACCCACAAAAGGAACAGTTTAAAGGGGCCAGCCGGCCCGCGGCACACAAAACCCACAAAAGGAGCAGTTTAAAGGGGCCAGCCGGCCTGCGGCACACAAAACCCACAAAAAGGAACAGTTTAAAGGGGCCAGCCGGCCCGCGGCACACAAAAAACACAACAGATCCAAATCAAAGGGGAAGAGCCAGCTGGCGTCCACGGACAAATTACGGTCAGTACGATTTTTTAATTAGCTTGGGGCAAAAATATTTTAATAGCTTTTGGCAGCGCTGCACTCTAAATACCTTTTAAAGGGGCCCGAGGTGGCAAAGTTAAATTTTTACTGCAGTTATTTACCGGTACTCGCAAGCGCCCCCCCCCCCCTTTTTCCTCTGATTTCTACTCAAAACTGGACGAACGGTGGCTTCAGAAACCCCCCCCCTGGGGTCCCTACTAGGACCGCTCGTTGCGGGTGATCGGGCCGCTACAGGTTCACAGAATTTACTACCCAAAACAGTAAGGCAGTACTTACCAGACCTCCGATCAGAAAGAGCTTGGATGCCAGTCTATCCAGCCGGTTTTCAATCGGGGGGGGGGGGGTCAGCCGCAGGGACCGACTGACCACACAAGTCAAAGAGTCCTTCAGAGCACAAAGGGGCCCCGTGGCGCCAAGGATCGTTAATCACCTGGAGGGGTCGGTCCATGACCGGTGGAGGCCCTGATCCTGCAAAAAGCAGTAGTCTTCCCGCCGTGGGTGTGATGAGAAAGGCTTTTAAATTGGTCCCACCTGGGGTGCCAAAATGTTGCAGCAATGCTGTGAAAAAGCTCTTAATTCTCTCACTCACCCACAGAAGGAAGACCAACAGACAGGCTGGAATGCAAACAAGATTTAATGTGCACACAGGCTCAGACAGAAAGCCGGTACTCTCCACCAAAAATCTGAGCCCCGAGGGACGTCCTACAATGTCTTATATACAGTACAGTTTTAAACTCATTCTATAATCCCATTTGCCACAGGTATTTCCTGTCCACCAATCAGCAGCCCCTGGGGAAGGTACCTGGGTGACCTGTCCAAACCGGTGTGCTCTGGTCTGTTGATTTCTGGTCTGTTGATTTCTCAATCTCATTAGTTGATATCAACTAATGAGATTGAGAACATCATTGCTTCCATCAATCCTAGCACTGCACCTAATGACCCATGCCCAGCCAGCTGGATCAAAGATCTGCGACATGATCTAAGCCAAATCTTGTGCAAGATACTGAACCAGTCCTTTCTAACAGGCTCATTCCCCCAGAGTTTGAAACACACCTCTATCAAGCCCCTACTGAAAAACAGTAAATTTGATCCATCCAAAGTTGATTCATTTAGACCAATCTCGAGCATCCCCCAGCTTGCAAAAATCATCGAGAAAGCTGCCCAACAACAGATCCAACATCATATTGACACTGAAGCTCCACTGGACAAATCACAACATGGATTCAGAGAAGCACATGGAGTCGACACAATCCTTACAACCCTATTCAATGATCTGATCACAGGAATAAACAGCATCAAACAAGGATTTGTCCTCATCTTTCTTGACATTTCCGTCGCCTTCGACTCTGTGAACCACGATATACTTCTGCAACTTCTGATAGAGAAGGGGATTCGAAGCACAGCACTGGAATGGTGTAAATCCTACCTTTCCAATAGGTGGCAACAAGTTAAAACAGGCCAGGACTCCTCCGAACCATTCCTACAGTCTCAAGGTGTACCACAAGGATCTTCCCTGTCAGCACTAATGTTCAATATATATATGCAGCCGATATGTGAATTGATCCGATCCTTCAACGTGCAATGCCTGGCATATGCAGATGACATCCTCATATACATGCCATTCAAAACTGACCAACCAGTGTTTGCACCAATAATCAATTGTTTCGGAGCAGTAGCTGAATGGCTGCTGACCCAAAACTTAAGAATAAATCATAGCAAAACTGATGTTCTTTTTGTTACAAGGAACCGTAAGTTCGTACCTCCTCCGTCGCTACTGGTCAACAACATAGAACTGACGTCCAAACCCACAATCCGATATCTCGGCATCACACTGGACCAACACCTGGATATGTCAACGCATGTGAAGAATGTGACAAAGAGTATATATCATAAGATCAGAACACTGCGACACCTCCGCCCCCTACTTGATTATGCTGACTACCGATCAACCTTTCAGGCATTAGTCCTCCCACATCTTGATTTTGCAAACATCATCCTCCACGGGCTCTCTCAATCAACTTTAAATCCACTTCGTTTGGCTATGAATGCAGCTGCAAGAGTCCTCTCTGGGGCACCAAAATCTGCTCACATAACGCCTATCATGAAAGACCTCCACTGGCTACCCCTACAAGCTAGACTCCTATATAAGTCACTAGTCCTGACCTTCAAAGCCATGAATAATTACCCACCGACACCAATCAGCAAACTAATTCATATCACCCTCGAAAATAGGAACAGAAGGACTACTGCTATGAACACCTTAATAGTTCCCAAGTTGATGACATCATGTACTAAAGCTAAGAGCAGGAGACGTCGGATGAGATAAAACTTCTTTATTATAAAGGAACCCCAACGCGTTTCGGCAACGCCTTCCTCAGGGGGAGTAGCTCCAATAATCTCTTAATAAACAAACAGAGTAAATAAATAATTAGAATAATACATGATAATAACAATTAAAACAATAAAACAAATAGGACACCTGGCATGTTGGACATACATACATACATATTAAAACGAAACACAACCAAATAAAACATACTCATACTATATAATAAACAAATAAACAAATGAATAAATACGTAAGAAATATTGTGTAAGAAACTCATATGTAAATAACCTTGATGGAACACAACAAAGCAAACGCAGGGCTGAGCACACATGAAATAAACCAGAAAATGAGTATCTTAAAGTGATGTAATCGAGCAAAAAGGGGGAGCAATTCGAAACATGAAGTGACCGACACGCACACCAACCTTCTTTCTGACTCAGCTTGCGTCCCTGGCGATGACAGAGAACTTTTTCTGTTTTAAAGGGGTTTTCTATAAGCAGATCAAAGGGGTGGCTATGGGGTCGCCGATGGCACCTGATGTGGCCAATCTGTACGTTACTGAATTTGAAGCTAAATTTTTGACTTTTCATCCTTATCAATCGAATGTTTGTCTCTGGAAGCGTTACATTGATGACGTTCTTGTAGTTTGGAATGGTACACTTGATGCACTTCTCACTTTCCACACTTGGCTCAATTCATTAGATCTTAACTTACAATTTGAGGGCAATTATAGCATGGTGGAAATTCCGTATTTAGACATCTTGATCAAAAAATCTAAAACAGGCTTCACAACTACCCTGTATCGAAAACCTACTGATCGCAACACCTTATTGAAGTATGATAGTCATCATAATCCGGCTCTCAAGAAGAACCTTCCCATCAGTCAGTTTCTAAGAGTCAAGCGCTTATGTACGGATAATGTGGATTTTGAAATTCATGCCGATGACATGAAAAGTAGGTTTCAGCAGCGCGGGTATCCAACGTCATGTATTCAGAAGGCCTACCACAGGGCATGTACTACAGATCGTTCCATTCTTATGAACAAGACGTCACGTACACATACAGATAAAATTGTCTGTGCTTTGACCTTCTCCGACCATTCTAAATCTATTGTTGATATTCTTAAACAAGAGTGGCACTTACTTACCACCAAACCCTCCTTTGCCTCTAAGCGATTAATGATCGCCTCCAAACGTGCCCCTAATTTGACTAATTTTTTGGTCCCCTCCGCCTTCACAGTCCCAAGACCATCTCCTATAGTAAAGGGACATTACAACTGTGGGAACTGTTCAGTTTGTGTACACGTCATTACGGTTAAGAATTCCTTTATACATACATTGACTGGCCGGAAACTGTATCTACAACACTATTCAAACTGTAAAACCATCAACGCTGTTTATCTCATCCAATGTCCTTGCAATAAACTCTACATTGGTAAAACCTTGAGACAGATCCAGACACGCATAATAGAGCACAGGAGTAACATTCAGAGAAAACAGATGGATAAACCATTAGTTACACACTGGTTAGAACAGAAGCACGCTATAAGTGACATTAAATTTGTGGTTATTAAAACAGTTATTCCACATTGGAGGGGTGGGAATATTGATCACACTTTGCTCAAATTTGAACAACGTTTTATATACGAGTTCAACACCCTAGAACCACACGGTTTAAACCAAGAGGCGGACCTTACAGTTTTTCTGGGGTAACATGTTTTTCCCTGTCCCTTCCCCCTTTCCCTGTCCTTTCCCCCCTCCCCCCTCCCCCCTCCCCTTCTCCCTTCCCCCTTCCCCCCCCTCTCTCCCTCCCCCCTCCCCCTCCCCCCCTTCCCGTCCCCCGCCCCCTCCCCCCCCTCCCCCCCCCCTCTCCCCTTCTCTCCCCTCCCCCCCTCCCTCCCTTCCCTTCCCCTCCCCTCCCCCTCCTCCTTTCTCCCCCTCCTCTTCCCTTCCCCCTCCCCCCCTTCCCTCCCCTTCCTCACTTTCCCCTCCCCCCCTCTTTCCTGCCCTCCTTTCCCCCTCTCCCCCCCTTCCCCTCCTTCCCCCCCCCCTCCTCCCCCCTCCCCCTCCCCCTCCCCCTCCCCCCTTCCCCCTCCCCTCCCCCTCCTCCCCCCCTCCCCCTCCCCCCTCCCCCTCCCCCTCCCCTCCCCCTTCCCCCCCTCCCCCCCTCCCCTCCCCCTTCCCCCCCTCCCCCCTCTCCTTCCCTCCCCCTCTCTCTCCTCTCTCTCCTCTCCTTTCTCTCTCTCCCCCCCTCCCCCCACCCCTTTCCCTCCCTTTCCTCCCCTTTTCCCCTTTCCCCCCCCTCCTTCCCCCCCCCTTTCCTACTATCTGTTTCTTTTATATTTTCAAGAATTTTTCAGATGTGTCTAAAGGCCAGGTGCAATAAGTTCCTATATATAGGGTTCTCTTTTTTGTGGCAACCAGCCTGTCTCGCATGGATATATTTTTCTCTGTTATGCATTTCAGATTCTATTTGTCTTGTCCCTTATACTTTTAATTAGTAGTTTCATTATGTGGGTTCTATACACAATAAAAAGTTTTTATTCTCCCCTTTTTTTATCTTTCATGGCCATATTTTTATACCCATTATTATCTGTAACTACAGCCGTTCAATTGTCTATAGCCCTTTATACGAAACGTCAAGCTATGTCACTATAGATAGTCATTCTTAACCCCTCCCACGGTGTCGGGTTACTGTCTTTTGGCAGGAAAACCGGCGTCATATAAACGAATCTGATCTGGCACTTCTGTCTTCTATCTGTGTATAGTACCGATTGTGCAATTATCCTTTCGACGGAGCTGTTCTCTCAGGTTGGTCCTCTGTTCATAATTCTTTCATTTTCAATTTATCTCAGCGTTTCACAACCTCCCTTCTCTTAAATAGTGTTTATCTATTTTTCTTTTATATTTGCATTCGATAATTTGCCAACTTTTTTTCTCTTTCTATTATACCTGGTGAGGCTACATTTAGTAGTTTGTTTCATCTCCCCATTTTTTCTTTGGGTCTCGTTGCAGTGTTTAAAGTCTCTAACTGTGTTAAAACTACGTTCCTCCCTATACGTATACCTAACACGAACATCTAGGTGAGTGCGTTTTGGTTTTTAAATGCATTAGTGCAGAGCTCTAGGTATGATAATGTTTATTTTGTTTTATAAATGTTTGCTCTGCGGGGCACACAATATCTTTGATACGTTGTCAGTTGGCACTTTTTTACTCATATTCGTTTGCCGAAATACTTTATGTCTACAGATTCCTGGTGTTTGTCCAAACTAGAGCATTTCTTTTCTCTTCAGCCTGTTACACACTCAGTATTTGTCCAGTAGTTACCTCCGTAAGTTTTTTAGCCCGGTTCTGAATGCCTTCATTCTGAAGAAGGATTTGAACTGTCTGTGTTTGTACTGTTTCATTATGATCACGTGTCTCTTACTAGCGCTGCTGCTCTGATCGTTTTCTAACTTTCCATATAGCGGCATATTTATCACAATACATTCTTCGTACTTGAACCATCCTTTTTCGTGTTACACAATCAGGCTGTACATTATTTAAATTTGCTTTTACTGCTTTTATTACCTTTCACGTTTCACACTGTTATGACTTTAGCTTGCTTTTGCTCATGAAATTTATACAACGTTTTTTTTATGTGCTCTGTTTATAAATTGGTTGGTCCTAAGCGCTGCTCCACCTTGCTCTGATACTTTTTAATTCTACACAGCCGTTGTGCATTTTTACTCATTGTTAGTTAGTCCTTATGGGTACATTTACAAGTGCTTCTCTATTTTCAAATACACTTACTCATTACCAAATATGTATGTTTAGCTCAGCATATGCTTAGTCAGGCTTGATAATAACATATATATATATATATATATATATATTCTTTTCCTCTTTTTACCAGGTTTAAATTCATAATACATTACATTTGTTTCCTCTGATCTTTACATATAGTTAGGTATTTCAGTATGAATTTTTGCATGTCATCAATAGACATGTTTATATTTATTTTTATTGTTTATTATACCCATAATATGACCTTCTCCATTTAATTTTTTTTTTTTAATCTCTCTATTGTTGTATTTTATTATTTCTTTAAGACATATAATACTTTCATATTATTATCTCTATTATTTATCGTTCCACACTGTTTATTATGTAAGGTATTTGTCTTCTCTCATATTAGATATATTTTTACGCATTTTTACTTGTGTTCTTATTTGTTATGTATATATAGATGGTTGGTCATTTCTTATTATGTATTACTATGTGATTCTTAATATTATTGCTTTTATTATTCATTGTGCTCAATGCTTATCGATTGTGTTTATGATCATTTATATTACTCATGTCCCTTATTGGTCCCTCCTTTCTACTGTTCCTCTTTTATTGTGTTTTTATGATTTAATCGTTCATTTTTAATATATTTATTGATATAACTATCTGTGTCCCTGGAAGTTGTTATCTATATTATGAAGCTTCCCACTTCATGTTTCGAATTGCTCCCCCTTTTTGCTCGATTACATCACTTTAAGATACTCATTTTCTGGTTTATTTCATGTGTGCTCAGCCCTGCGTTTGGTTTGTTGTGTTCCATCAAGGTTATTTACATATGAGTTTCTTACACAATATTTCTTACGTATTTATTCATTTGTTTATTTGTTTATTATATAGTATGAGTATGTTTTATTTGGTTGTGTTTCGTTTTAATATGTATGTATGTCCAACATGCCAGGTGTCCT
Source organism: Ichthyophis bannanicus (assembly GCA_033557465.1). Taxonomy (NCBI): domain Eukaryota; kingdom Metazoa; phylum Chordata; class Amphibia; order Gymnophiona; family Ichthyophiidae; genus Ichthyophis; species Ichthyophis bannanicus. The sequence goes on from CM066035.1 coordinate 780,258,763, forward strand.
ATTTGTTTTATTGTTTTAATTGTTATTATCATGTATTATTCTAATTATTTATTTACTCTGTTTGTTTATTAAGAGATTATTGGAGCTACTCCCCCTGAGGAAGGCGTTGCCGAAACGCGTTGGGGTTCCTTTATAATAAAGAAGTTTTATCTCATCCGACGTCTCCTGCTCTTTGTGTTTCTCTGGATTACCTGCAGGAGGACCTGCTCCCCTTTGTGTGTATCATGTACTAAAGCTACATCGAACAGAGCTTTCTCAATATTCGCACCCATAAATTGGAATTCACTCCCCCATGAAATCCGTGGCATCAAAAGTCTATTACAATTCCGAAAAGCCGTGAAGCATCACCTATTCACAAAATTCTACCCAGAAGTGATCATGGATACTCTCACAACCAACAGGCCTCCCACATACACCAGACACCTTAGCACCCTTATACAACCAGAAAATGGTTAGACTACATGGTAGCCCACAAGACTACCATCTACCCGTAACACCCACTTGAATACATGCACAATATCCATTCGAGCTTGAATTTTGTATATAGTTAAATATATATATAATATAATGTTGATTGTACATAGTTATCCCTGTTATTCCATGTTATATATGCCCCGTTCTCTGTAAACTCAATGTTGCCTGTATGCATTGCAGTATATTTTGTTCAATGTAAACCGCGCTGATTTTAATAGCGCGGTATAGAAGAGATGTTAAATAAATAAATAAATAAAATAAATAGGGGATGTTGTGCTCAGACCTGGAGTGGGGGAAGGGTGTCTACTGAAATAGCAGGCTGCTTACTTTATGTAAGGGCCTCATGGCTTGGGGGAAGGGTCAGGCTGATCACTTGTGTAAGAGCCTTATGGCTTGGGGGAAGGGTCAGGCTGATCACTTGTGTAAGAGCCTCATGGCTGCCTCAATTCCACACATCTATCACTCTTTTCCGTAAAGAAAAAATTCTGCAAATTACTCCTGAGTCTATCTCCTTTATTTATTTATTATTTATTTTATTTAAACATATTTTTATACTGCCTTTCTACCATAAAAAATGGTTTACAGAGAGTCAATGGGCATCAAGTTACACTCTGTTGTACAGTGAAACAAAACATAGTAGAAGGTATCAGTAAGTTTGTACAATGTACGTAACTTGGGAATGCAACAATCAACTTTTATACATTGCACAGTTCTTGAGTCTGCTAACAGTGCATCTAGGTGGTGGTTTATCTAGAGCATGCTCCTTTCACCTTCATCCTATGCGCCCTTCTTGCACAGCTTTCTTTCAATTGAAAGAGGCTCTGCTCCTGTACATTTATGCCATGGAGGTTTTTAACAACTCTATCATATCTCCCCTCTTTCGTCTTTCTTGCAAAGCATAGCTATTGAGATATTTAAGTTTGTCCCCATATGCCTTATGGTGAAGCCCACTGACCAGGGCCGGCCTGTCCATTGTGCAAGAATATTGTTTGAACAAGGCCTTGCGCTTCAGGGAGCCCCACACAAACTTCATTCTGCTCAGTTTGCAGGGCTGGCTTCAGAGAGGCCAGAAGCCCCGGTTCACCTCTGCACAGTGCTGGAGTGAAGAGCAGCATATTCCTTCACTGCTGCTGTGTTCTGGTGAAGGGCGCTGAGTAACGGGAAACAGGAAATGCCCTTTAACCTTTCCCAACACTCAGCGCGCTTCACCAGAACACAGTAGTAGTGAAGGAACATGCTGCGCTTCACTGCAGCGCTGTGTAGAGGTGAGCCAGCCTCCCTAGCTCCCTCTGAAGCCACTCAGACAGGCACGACGCTCTTTGGGGGGTGGGGCTAGGATAGGACAGGACTGGAAATAGGCTGATGCAGGTGTGGCAGGTGCAGGCCTGTGACCCACAGTGTCCGAACATAAGCAGGCCAGCATGGCTAGCTTGACCTGCAAATGAGGCCTGTGGAGAGGCATATAGGATTGCACATCCCCCAATATGCTGCTATTGTAAGATAGAACTCAGTAGAAGTATTGAATTAGCTTAGGTAAGCAGAACTGCAGTATTGAAAGATGGAAAAATACAGAAAATACATGTTTAAAAGTTACTGATAAGAAAAAGTACATCTGCAAAGAAATAATTGGGAGTGCTGACAGATGAGTTGCAGAGCCCAGCTCCTCTGCACGTACAAATTGGTTCTATGGCCTTGAGAGTGTGAAAGTAACAAGTTGATGAACTGACCATTGTAATTGGGACTAGAAGGGGGGTATGCAGGTGTCATGCCCACTGGAGGGACATAATTGGATAAACTTATCAGTACCGGGACCAATAGAAGAGGTACGGGAGGTACGGGAGGTTACCGGGACCAATGAAATGTATTTCTATACCTAGAATGGAACAGAAGTCTATAAAAGTTGTTGTAATGCTTGAAAACTTTGCTCAGCCATTTTGAAATTGACTGGTTCGAGACTTGTGCACAAATAAATGATTTGGACCTTCTGAACAGACTCCTGGTATCATTGGTTTGTCTGCGCTTTGCTGCTACATATTCCTTGGTGCGTTGGCCGGGAAGTTGTGGAATCAAAGTGTATATAGGGCAATATACCACGACTTTCCGCCTCTATAGGCTTGGTCCTGCCGGGATCGCGCCCTTCCGACGAGGGCTGCTCCCTGGCGCCACCGGTCCCTTGTATCGGAGGGAGCTGGTCGGACCTCGGCGGGTGACGAGCCCGGCTGGAGTCAACGCCTCGAACCCGAGTGAGGGGAGTCCGAGGTCCAACTCATGCGCCTGCTTGGGAAGTTTGAGGACCGGATCCGGTGAGTATAGTTTTGATTTTGGGTCTAGACAGAAATAGAAAGCGCAGTACTGCCATTGGAACTTGGAACTTTGGAATTTGTAATCTCGAGATATTGGGAATTGGTAAGAGAGCATGATCAACTCTCAAGGAAGGGCCGAGTAACCCCGCATGGGAATTCGCCGGGTGAAACCCCCATCCTTTTTGTAATTGGGAAATTGGAAAAGACTAGTCAGAATAGATAGAAACGAATGCATTCTGGGATACGTTGCTAGCATGATTGTGTGAACGAAGTGTGAATGAGAGGTCTGGCAGCACGGACCAAGTGAAGGCGGACCCCTGAGTAGCGCATTTCCTGACCGGGCGACCGCGTTCAGGTCGCAAAAAGGGGGAAGCGATTGTCGTCTTGTCTTGTTATTTGTACTCCTTATACGTTTCCAGGGCCGTGAGGACCCCTTACCCACGGTCCGCCCTCCTTTTCCCTTCTGTCTGTTGTTGCGCGCACACATCGAAATGGGAGGGGCGGGGTCTACTAGAAACACTCCATTAGAATGTATGATCGCACATTTTAAAGAGGGATATTCAGGAGATTATGGTATTAAAATGACAGCAGCCCGTTTGCAGATTTTGTGTACTAGGGAGTGGCCCGATCTAGACCCCATCTGGCCCCGAGAGGGAACGTTCAATGTAGAGATTATTCAGTCAATACACCGTAGAGTGCGGATAGCGCACCCCGATCAGTACCCCTATATAGATTCCTGGTTAAGTATTTGTGAAGATCCGCCCTCCTGGGCGCAGCGCTGTTATGAGGAACAGTGCAGAATAATGTTAGCTAAAACAGATTCTAGACAGAAAACGGAGCAGCCTAGAATGAAAGAGCAGGATAAGAAAGCCAGAAAGAAGCCCATCCTGGCAGATCCTGATTCCCCAGAAATAACTCTCAGGCAGCCCCGAACCCCAGGTCCAGTAAGAGTAGCCCGGCGCCCTGCCCCAGAACCCCAGAGACGGCCAGAGCCGAGGCGGGACCCAACCCCTGATCCCCCTCCCGGAGGAGAGAAAGAGGAAGAACTAGTGGAAAAAGAAGAGGAGGACATAAAAAGCGAGTCAGAAGTGGAGATAGAAGAAGGAGAAAGAGAGAATCCCCCAGATGAGGAGGACAATGTACAAATAATTGAGAAAGCTAGCGCTAGCACTAGCACACCAGTAAAAGAGAAACCCAAAGCAAAACCTGTTGAGAAAAAGAAAGTGACTCCTGCAAAGGCAACGACAATAACCCTTAGATCCCAAAAGACACCCATGGCAGCCAAACTGTTTCCCTTACGGCAAGTCCCGGGAGTGCCCGTAAAGAATGATAATGATGAAGTGGTAGCGGGACCCCTAACTTATGTGTATATCCCTTTCTCTACAACTGATTTATTAAATTGGAGGTCGCATTACGCCTCCTATACTAGTAAGCCCCAGGAGCTGACAGAATTAGTAACTAGTATTATGGAAACTCACCAACCCACTTGGCCAGATTGCCGTCAGCTCCTGACCACCCTATTCACGACAGAAGAGCGAGCAAGAATTAGAAAAGCAGCTATTGAATGGATGGCAGAGAACCCTGTAGCTCCGGCACAGGGGCAGAATATAATAGACCGTCGGGAAGCAGCTCAGAGAGAATTCCCGAATGAAGACCCCCAATGGGATCCAAATACAGATGAAGGATCCACAGCCCTAGCCCGTTTTCGCCAAGGCTTCTTACAAGGCCTGAGAAGGGGGGGCCAAAAAGCTATGAACCTTTCCAAAGTTGCAGGAGTTATCCAAGGGATAGATGAGAGCCCAGCAGATTTTTATGAGAGATTAACTGAAGCATACAGAATGTATACTCCCTATGATCCCGAGGCACCAGGAAGTTTATGTATGGTGAATTCTGCTTTTGTAAACCAGTCTCAACCAGACATTAGACGCAAATTACAGAAGTTAGAAGGGTTTGCGGGCATGAATGCAACACAGTTATTGGAAGTCGCTCATAAGGTGTATGTGAATCGTGATACTGAAAGACAGAGAGAATGTGATAGAAAGATGAAGAAGAAAGCTGATTTTTTGGCTGCGGCCATAGTGGAACAGAAAAGGGGAGGTGTCCCTAGTCGAAGGAGTAGAGGAAGAGGGCGGGGTCAAGGCGGAGGCCGGACCCAGAGACTAGGCGTGAACCAATGCGCCTATTGCAGAGAGGAAGGACATTGGAGAGATACGTGCCCGCAACTCAAAGACGCCCAGCATGATGACGACAGCAGCCATCAGTGGCGAGAAGAAAGACGAAGCTATCCCCGAAGCCGAGGAGGAGCCAATCGAGAACAATTCCAGCGAGAGAGAGGAGGAGCCATTCAAGCATTGGCCACACCAGCCCATGACGAGAATGACGTGGATTAGGACAGACCGGGTTCCAAGTTTGCTTTAGGTCTCCAGGAGCCTATGGTCGGAATACAAATAGGAGACCAAATTATGGACTTTATGGTTGATACTGGAGCACAACATTCAGTAATAGACAAAAAGATAGCCCCATTCACTACAAAAGCAGTCACCATCATAGGAGCAACTGGTGCCAAAGCCACAAAGTCTTTTCTTCAAAACCGAATATGCAGTCTGGGAGGACAGCAAGTAACTCATCAATTCCTTTACATGCCCGAATGTCCAGTGCCACTACTGGGACGAGATATGTTAGCCAAGCTTCAAGCACAGATATCTTTCTCTGAACAAGGAGAAATGCAAATGACAGTAAATCCCCAAACCAAACCAGCAGGAGTAATGCTGCTGACAGTTCCTCGAGAAGAAGAATGGAGGTATTACGTTGATGACTCCATTCAAGATACCTATTTTGAACAAACTATAAAGAACATCGATGCACCACCTGGAGTATGGGCAGAAGGCAGTCCCCCAGGCCTAGCCAAGCATATAGCTCCAGTAATTGTTACCCTCAAGCCTAATGCTACACCAGTGCACGTCAAACAGTACCCACTCCCGAGAGCCGCAATTGAAGGCATTCATCGCCACCTACAAAGATTGCTTGAGTATGGCCTACTAAAAGTATGTCAATCCCCATGGAACACTCCACTTTTGCCAGTAAAGAAACCTGGGACAGATGATTATCGCCCAGTGCAAGATTTGAGAAGAGTAAATGATGCAGCTGAGACCATACATCCAGTCGTACCCAATCCTTACACCCTCCTAGGACTGATACCTGCTGAAGCTACCCATTTCACTGTACTGGATTTGAAAGATGCATTCTTTTGCATAAGATTAGCCCCTGTAAGCCAAATATTGTTTGCATTCGAATGGCAGGACCCCATCTCTGGAAGAGGGGGCCAACTTACCTGGACAAGATTACCCCAAGGATTCAAGAATTCACCTACTATCTTTAGTGCTGCACTGAATCAAGACCTTTCAAGCTATCCAGTAGCCCCGGGAAAGAGAGTGCTTCTCCAATACGTGGATGATCTGTTGATAGCTGCCGTATCAGAAGGTGAATGTATACTAGCCACCAAAGATCTCTTGCAGTTACTAGATGAAGCTGGATACAAAGTTTCCAGAGCCAAAGCACAGCTATGCCAAAAAGAAGTGAAATACTTGGGTTTTCGTATCACCCAAGGAAGCAGAAGATTAGGCAGAGAAAGAAAAGAAGCAGTATGTAGAATTCCAACTCCAACAACCAGAAAGCAAGTCAGAGCCTTTCTGGGTGCAGCAGGATACTGCCGAATCTGGATACCCAACTTTGCCCAAATTGCCAAACCACTGTATGAAGCCACGAAAGGAGAAGAAAAGTCACCGTTGGAGTGGGGACTTGAGCAGGATACAGCCTTCCAGAAGTTAAAAGAAGAATTGATGTCATCACCAGCACTTGGACTACCAGATGTCCACAAACCTTTCCACTTGTTTGTACATGAAGCACAGGGAAATGCCTTAGGCATGTTGACTCAGAAATTGGGAAATTGGGAGCGACCTGTAGCCTACCTATCGAAACAATTGGACCCTGTGGCCAAAGGATGGCCACCTTGCTTGAGAGCAGTTGCAGCTACAGCGCTACTAGTGAGTGAAGCAGACAAACTCACACTAGGACAGAACATACGAGTCACTGTGCCACATGCAGTCCTTGCCCTTATGGAACAGAAAGCAAATTATTGGCTCACCAATTCCCGAATGTTGAAGTACCAGAGCATGTTATGTGAAAACCCACAGATACAACTTGAAGTGAGCCATGCCCTGAATCCAGCCACCTTGATACCCATCAGTGAAGAACTCCCAGAACATGACTGTATCGAAGTCATGGAGACTGTGTTCTCCAGCCGACCTGACTTGACAGATGTGCCCATAGACAATCCTGACCAAATCTATTATGTTGATGGGAGCAGTCTCATCCTTGATGGACGACGCTGTGCCGGATATGCAGTCGTCACTCAACATGAAGTAGTTGAATCATCAGCCCTAGCCTCAGGCACATCAGCCCAGAAAGCCGAATTGATAGCACTTACCAGAGCATTGCTGTTAGGAGAAAAACTTGTGCTGAATGTCTATACGGATTCCAAATATGCCTTCACTACCTTGCATGCCCATGGAGCTCTCTATAAAGAAAGAGGACTCATCACATCCGGAGGAAAATCAGTCAAATATGGTCCCGAAATATTGATGTTACTTGATGCAGTATGGGCCCCAACACATGTAGCTGTCATGCATTGTCGAGGCCATCAAGCAGGAAAAGGAGAAGTTGCCCGAGGGAATAGATTTGCAGATGCCTCAGCACGACAAGCAGCTATGACAGGACAGATTGCCCCACAAGCTATGCCAATGCAAGCAGCATTGTTTCCAGTACCCTTGAATTTATGGACACCACGATATACCACCAAAGAAATGGATTACTACTGTAACAGAGAAAATGGAGTACTGAAAGACGGATGGATTGAGCTGCCACCAGAAGAGGGCAGTCAACCTCCGGGAAGAATAGTAATTCCTGAATTGTTAGGACCAGCCTTTGTCAAAGCTTTCCACGAAGCTACCCACTATGGAAAAAGTGCTATGGAAAAAGCACTCAGACCACATTTCTACATCCCTCTGATGACAACCATATCAGCTTCAGTAGCACGACAATGTCAAACTTGTGCCAAGAATAATGCCAAGCAAGGCCTTATTACAGCACCCCGAGTTCAGTCAAGAGGTGTGACCCCCATGCACAACCTCCAAGTTGATTTCACCGAAATGCCAAAAGCCAATGGGTACCATTACCTATTAGTATTAGTTTGTACTTTCTCTGGGTGGGTAGAAGCATTCCCAACCAGAACTGAGAAAGCCCGAGAAGTTACCAAAGTCTTAATGAGAGAGATTGTCCCCAGATTTGGAATCCCAGCAATAATAGGGTCAGACAATGGACCCTCATTTGTCTCCCAAGTTACTCAGCAGTTAGCAAAAGCCTTGCAGATACAATGGAAACTCCACACTGCATACAGACCCCAGAGTTCAGGGAAAGTTGAGCGAATGAATCGTACCTTGAAAGCCCAAATGTCCAAGCTTTGTCAGGAGACACACTTGAAATGGCCCCAAGTGCTCCCCATAGCTTTACTCAGAATACGCTCAGCTCCTGTAAAGTCAACAGGATTTTCCCCTTTTGAAGTTTTGTATGGTAAACCCCCACCAATAGTGCAGGGAATCAAAGGAAGTTTAGCCCAAATTGGTTCAGAAATAACCAGACAAGAACTCCTAGCTCTTAGTTTTGTTCTGCAGACTCTCCATACGTGGATCCAAGACCAGTTGCCTATCAACTTGACGGAACCCTTGCATCCCTACCAGCCTGGTACCTCGGTGTGGATCAAAGATTGGAAGAGGACACCGTTGGAACCCCATTGGAAGGGACCGTACACCGTCATCCTGTCTACCCCAACTGCAGTAAAGGTAGCCGAGATCGACGCCTGGATCCACCACAGCAGAGTCAAGCCCGCCGCTGATCCTGAACCTGAGCAGTGGACAGCAGAACAGCATCTTGATGCACCCTTGCGAGTTACTTTGAGACGGCAACCAGCAGCTTAGACACTTCATCACAAGTGCTTAGCAGCAGCCAAGTCTTTCGAAGAGGATTGCTGTTTTGCATACAGCAACAGCTTTGTTTCAACGAACCCAATCTGCGTGCGATTTTGCGCACTACTTTGATACTATATTGAACCATACTTCAGAAACCAACTAAATTACCAAGTTGGTTGAGGTGTGATGGACAACTTGAGGATCTTCAATCAACACTCAGCACCCGTTAAATTGCTTCATTAGCAGACGGGACGAAGAATAAAAGACCGTCGTGATCAAGATCAGCAAGCTGAGGATTCAGAAGAACTCCAATCAACATCGACATGCATCTTTACTTTTGCTTTGCTTTGGTTGCCTTCTTTGGAGGTTTTGAACAGACTCATGCTTTACCTCCATGCACTGCCTGCATTACTTCTACTAGAACTGGACTGAAAGTAACTCAGACTTTGCTTTATCATTCTTACTATACCTGCAAGGGGACAGTAACCCGGTGCATCTATAACACCACTGAACTGAATGTTTGCACTCATGGGAAAATTAAAGCATGCTATAATCCGCATCAGAATCCATCCTATTACACGTTGGAAATAAGATGGAAGGATGCAGATGGACCTATATTAGCTGCTACGTCACCACTTAAGGACATTACTAAACCTGCTGTTTTGAATTTTGATGCATGTAATGCTATTAATAGAGATAGTTATTCCACCTGTGGTACATGGGAGAAAGCGTATCGAAATGACCATAAGTATATGTGTCCAGAAGGTGCCACGGGATGGAGAAAGTGTACAGGTAAAAAGGAACCAGGCTATAGTACTGCCCCAGCAGCAGACTACTATTGCCCGTATTGGGGATGTGTTTTTTATGCTACCTGGAACACTGGTATAACTGATGAGAAAATAGATAAACGGATGGCTACTCTAACCAAGCCAACCACAAATGATAAATGTCAGAAAGATGCTTGCAACCCCTTACACTTGCGTATACATAATCCCCATGCATGGAAACAAGGATACAAGTTTGGTTTACGTATTGCTGGAGGAGCAATAGATCCAGGGACCATTGTGTATATCAGATTGAATACCCAAGCCCACAAGTCATCTAAATATCATATTCATAATACTTTTTATGAAGCCATGCATGTAAATAAGTTTGAGATCCCTCACCCCTCACAGAATTTATTTCTAGAATTAGCCGGAGCAGTAGTATCTAGTCTTAAGATCTCAGATTGTTATTTCTGTGGTGGAACCCAAATGGGAGATCAATGGCCATGGGAAGCCCAAGAATTAAATTATTCTATGACTTACAACCAGACTGAATTACACAAGACTACCAGTGAATGGGTGTTAGCGCACTCAATCGTTGGACGTCTTTGCTATGCCAGAACTGGACCCCAGTTCACCCAAAAGGTAGGACAGCTGGTCTGTCTTAGCCAGAAGTACTATAATGCCACGACCAAAAAGACAGCTTGGTGGTCAGGAATTAGACATCCTGAACCTCCTAACCCATTAGCCAGATTTCCTGAACTTGCTGGTTTATGGACTAACCTTGCCAAAGTCCAAGCCTGGCAAGCCCCACCTGGCCTATATTGGATCTGTGGAAACCGAGCATATGCACAACTCCCACCACACTGGGGAGGAGCATGTGTCTTAGGAACCATCAGACCTTCTTTCTTCCTGTTAAACACTGAACATGGAGAACAATTAGGATACCCTGTATACACTACTCACAGACACAAAAGAGCATTGAGACAGAAAAGAGAAGCCTTACAGATAGGTAAGTGGGAGAAGTGGCAAGGTGATGATTGGCCACCAGAAAGAATTATTGAGTATTATGGACCTGCCACTTGGAATGATGATGGTATGTATGGTTATCGCACCCCAATTTATATGATCAATCGTATTATTCGCTTACAAGCAGTAGTTGAGATAATAACTAATGAGACTAGTCATGCACTTACACTTTTAGCTAGACAAAGTACACAGATGCGCACTGCGATATATCAGAACCGCTTAGCACTTGATTATTTGTTAGCAGCTGAAGGAGGAGTATGTGGTAAACTGAACTTAACCAATTGCTGTTTGAAAATAGATGATAAAGGTCAAGTAGTTGAAGAAATTGCTAAAGATATGCAAAGACATGCTTATGTGCCAGTGCAGACTTGGCACTCATTGAAATTTCCTAATTGGTTTGCTAACCTCTTTTCATGGGTGGGAGGATTTAAGACTTTCATCGTATTGGTACTAATCCTTGTTGCAGTTATTTTCTTATTACCATGTTTAATCCCATGTTGTATGCGTTCCATTCATAACACTATTGATAGTACAGTAGAGCGGAAGACCGCAACAAAAATCATGGCTTTATATACAGCTAGTCCTGGTAGAAATCCTTTAATCAGGATGTGATTCTTCAGAAAGTGATTTAATTCTCACACCTTATTAAGTAATAGGGTGAGATTAATCAAAGGGGGGAATGTGGCAGGTGCAGGCCTGTGACCCACAGTGTCCGAACATAAGCAGGCCAGCATGGCTAGCTTGACCTGCAAATGAGGCCTGTGGAGAGGCATATAGGATTGCACATCCCCCAATATGCTGCTATTGTAAGATAGAACTCAGTAGAAGTATTGAATTAGCTTAGGTAAGCAGAACTGCAGTATTGAAAGATGGAAAAATACAGAAAATACATGTTTAAAAGTTACTGATAAGAAAAAGTACATCTGCAAAGAAATAATTGGGAGTGCTGACAGATGAGTTGCAGAGCCCAGCTCCTCTGCACGTACAAATTGGTTCTATGGCCTTGAGAGTGTGACAGTAACAAGTTGATGAACTGACCATTGTAATTGGGACTAGAAGGGGGATATGCAGGTGTCATGCCCACTGGAGGGACATAATTGGATAAACTTATCAGTACCGGGACCAATAGAAGAGGTACGGGAGGTACGGGAGGTTACCGGGACCAATGAAATGTTTTTCTATACCTAGAATGGAACAGAAGTCTATAAAAGTTGTTGTAATGCTTGAAAACTTTGCTCAGCCATTTTGAAATTGACTGGTTCGAGACTTGTGCACAAATAAATGATTTGGACCTTCTGAACAGACTCCTGGTATCATTGGTTTGTCTGCGCTTTGCTGCTACACAGGGGCATGGGAGTGGGACTAGAAGGGAGCGGATGCTGGGTGGAGCTGGAACTAGAAGGGAGCTGATTTTGGGGGAGGACTAGAAGGGGATGGGGCTGGGGAAATGAGGATGGAGAAGAGAAAAGATATTTTGTGTGGGAGGGAAGAAAAATCTACGATTGGCCAGATAGGATACAAGGGTGAAATTTGAGCGGATGAAAAAGGAATAAAGAAAGAAATGGAGGAAAGAGTAAAAGGGGAAAGATCAGCATGTTAGAGCAGATGTAGAAAGAGAATGGAAAAAATCTAGAAGAGAGAAGAAAGGACAAATGGACAGCAGATGATGGAGAGTTAGCAGAAGACATGAAGAAACCAGAAGAAAGTGGCTGTGCATTTTATTTTTCAGTTGCAATTGCTCCAAACAACAAAAGGCAGAAAAATACTTTCTTATTTTGAATTTATTAACAGGAATATGTCAGCTCTGGGAAATATGCATCGCTAACGTCTTTGTGTTTTTGTTTAGCACAAGAGGAAATTAATTTATAGTTTTATTTCTCCAGTGCTGTTGTACAGTCCAAGTTTGGCTTTTGGGGTTCCCAGTTTAACTATTGTCTTCCTGTTTCTAAATTGAGATCCCTTATTCTTTGTTTGATGATAGTCTATGTTCTGCATGTGTAACCGAGCTGAGATATTCTGTTCATGAAGTTTCTAGTTGACAGTGCAAGTTGTTCTCTTTCCCCAGTAGGTCATGTATTGTTATTCTCTGAGATGTTTGTAGTTTTGCCTTTTGCAGTGTTGATATTTGCAGTGTTGCCTTTTGATAAGTAGGGTTTGGTGCTTTGTGAGTCCTGGTAGTGCTGTTACGATACGGTGGGTTTGCTATGGGTTCTAAATGGGCAGTGTTTATAGTACTTCTTAAAGTGCCTGGCAGTTGTCACTGGAGTATAGTAATGTAGAAATCTGGTAGTCTTTCTTTATCCAAACACTCATTAAGAGGCATGTTTACTAAAAGTTAGCGCATACTAACATTATGAAAATATTTATGCAAATGTATTTATTTATTTAAGTTCTCTTCTATACCACGCTATTCAAATCAGTGCGGTTTACATATAACAGAACCGTATACAATGCAGTCGGGCTGTATTGTATTTACAATGAACAGGAACTATAACTTGGACATAACTGGGGTAACTATCTACAACTTATATACACTAGTAACACTAACAATCTGAGCTTACTAGTATTTACATAGAGTGGTGTTGGTGGGGTTAGCTGCAGGAGAGTGTGCTGGGTGTGTTGTTGGAGAGGTCCTGTATCTTGGGGTGTCTGTTTGTGAGCTGTCTTTTGGGTAGTATTGCAAGAATAGGTGGTGCTTCAGCGCCTTCCTAAAATGAAGCCCCTTATGCAAATGAGGCCCCACAATGAGTCTCCGCACTATCAGAGGCACTATCACCTCCTTTTTCTTGCTGGCCATTCCTCTCCCTATGCACCCAAGCATCCTTCTGGCTTTTGCCAGCACCTTTTCTACCTGTTTAGCCAAAGATCATCAGAAACAATCACCTCTAGAAGCACTTCACCCCCTATACTGTACTGCTCCCTTGGATTTTTGCAGCCCAAATGAATGACCCTGCATTTTTTAGCATTACATCCCAGCTGACAAAATCTCAACCCTTTTTCAAACTTCTCTGGATCCTTCTTCATGTTATCTGCACTTTCCTGGATATCTACTGTATTGCAGATTTTGGTATCATCTGCAAAGAGGCAAACCTTACTTGATAGCCCTTCCGCAATATCACTTACAAAAATGTTAAAAAGAATCATACCAAAGACTGATCCCTGTGGCACACCACTGGTGATATAATTCTCCTCATTTCTCTGTACAGTATCTTTTGTCACCTCCCACTCAATGAATTTCTAACCCATTCAGTCACTTTAGGGTCCAACTCTAGGGCATTCAATTTATTTATAAGTCACCTGTGCAGAACAATGTCAAAGGCTTTACTCTGTAAAGTGGGGACTTTTCAACTTGTTTCAGTTTTGCTGGAGAGCACCAAACACGTACTGCCAGGGTGGTTTTTACCTTTATGTCACAGCCAGGCAGCCAGCCATACAGAATACAGGGTGTGGGGGGAGCTTTGGGTGTAGCACATTGGTTGGTCAGAGCTAGATACAGCTGCATCACTGCCAGTCCACTACAAGAAGCACCATCGCTGACTCTCATAGGAGCCTATCTATGGAATGATCTTTCCACTTTCGTCCAGCTTGGCTGCAATGCCAGCAAAGTCTCAGCATGTTTCACAATTGCAACAGCTCTAACAGGCATCATTGAAGCAGCACTCTCAAAGAAGTCTCAGAAGAGCAGCCACGTGATGACGCTCACATTGATGCTGGCACAGTCGACTGTCAGGATTGCCGACATCAGCTCTGGGACTGAGTCCTGCCTCTTAATGCTCACCGTGGCTTCCATTCTGCTTAAAGTATTTATTTAACATAAATAAACTTAAAAGGATTCCGTAATTAACATGTTCAGAAGTTTGCGCTAGCAGTGTGACACAATGGCGTGTTTCCCCCATTTCTGGAATCGGGTATGTGGGGGGTTCATGTGTAAAGTATTTTGAATGTCCTTGCCACAGAGATGGTATATAGGAACTTTTTAAAGAAAATAAATGTGTTTCTCATAGCAAGTGTCAGGTGGTGCAGATTGTATGTGTATATTGGGAGGGGGGGCATGTCAGGGCCTGCATGTGTGTGCATATGTGTGTATTTCAAGAAGTGTGTGCATATGTGTGTGTGTGTCATGGGAAGTATTAGAGGATTCATATGTGTGTGTGTCCATGGGAAATGTTAGGGTTACGATGTGTGTATGTGTCTGTCATGACAAATGTCAGGGGCTATGTGTTTGCATGTATATGTCATGGGGAGTATCGGGTGCTTTGTGCATGCATGCGTGTATGTGTGTGTCATGGGGAGTGTCAGGGGCTGTGTGTGTGTATGTGTGCAATACCAAATATGGCAGCTAAATTAATTGTAAAGTAAAAAAAATAAGATAGAGCAATGTCAATTTTGATTTCTCTGCACTGGTTACTTATTTGGGCTAGAATTGATTTGATTATGCTTACCATTTAAATATATAAATGGATTAGCCCCTGCTCACCTGACATCGTTAGGCAGATGATGAATTACAATGAATATCAAAATAAGTTAATATTGCAACAACCTTCTCAGTTTAAGAAGTTGTATACTTTGACTATAAGTTCTTTTCAAAGTATGTTCCGAGTGTAGGTACTGACCAAAATGACAACAGAAAATGATTATTTTGGAAAGATTTGGGTCAGGCTCAATGTTAGTTCGATTGGCCAGATGTTTTATTAAGATGACTGCATGCACTGAATGTTTTATAATGAAGTCTTTTATTTGATGGATATTTTTATACTTGTTGGTAATTGGGTTAAGCGATAATTAAATTAAACTAAACCTAATCTCCCTCCCCTCAACTATTCCCCAGGTGCTGCCTCACTCCCTTCCCCTCTCCAGGCACACTGTTTGCTCTTTTTCCCCCCCTTTCCCAGCATGCAGCCTCCCTCCTGGCATCTTTTCTCCTTTCTCCAGGAACAAGCAGGAATGTAGTCTTCACATATGGGTATCGTCGGTACCGACGGAGCCTGTGTGGGAACGCTCCCCAGCGTCCAATAGGAAAGCTTTTGGGAGCATCTCACAGCGCCTGTGTGCTGCCTTCCCGCCTTTCCCAACTGTCCCTCTCCAGTTCTTTGTTTTCCACGGAGCCGACAGGTCGCACATCCTGTCACCGCAGAAAAGATTCCCTTCTTATTCTTCTTTTTTGTGGTCGCATCTGCCTTCCCTCGACACTACACTGGTACCGCCGGTTCTTCTTTCTTTTAAAAAAAACAAAACAAAACAAAACTTTCTTTCTGGAGTCTTTTCCAGTAATTTTCTCCTCAGGTGCCACGCACCATTTTGGGCACTAGGCCCAACTTTTTCCTTCAGAATGGAAAAACCCACTTCAGGTTTTAAAAAGTGTTCCAAGTGTGGCAGTACCATTTCCGTCACCGACACCCATGAGTGGTGCCTCAAATGTTTAGGTCCTGACCACACTATTTCAGAGTGTGTTGCCTGTGGGATGATGTTGAAAAGGGGCCTACAAAACCGAGCTGCTAAATTTATCACCCTTTTTCCCTACGATGCAGCCTCAGTGGCAACGACGTCTTCCAGGGCTTCGTCTTCCTCCCATGGATCTCAGGTAACTAAACATAAATCTAGCTGGTCCTCAAAGGGTAGATCTCCTTCTAAACATCGAGATGCCTCTGGCGTTGCCCTTGAGGGACTTTCACCAGCAAAATTGCCCCGGCAAGAGGCTTCGGCTTCCAAAGCACTAACGGGGCTCCAGGATGTTCTCGAGGCTTCAACCTCGGCAGAGCTACTGGTGCCATGCTCTGGGGTTCCGGCCGCTTCATCCGGCACCGATACCCAAACATTGGCAGCATAGATAGACCAGAGATTCTTGGCTATTGAACGCAGTCTCGCGGCTCTTCTCACGGCCTCAATGCCCCTGAAACCGCTTCAGACAATTCAACCGGTACCGGCACTGACTGCGGTACTGGCACCGACTGCATCGACATCGGCAGGTATTCTACCGGGACCGAGTCATGCGTCTCTATCCAGCATCGACAAGTCGGTACTGGACCACTCCGATGCCGACTTTGATCGGTACCGGTACCGTGCTTTGCACGATCACCCGGATCGGAGATACTTTGAATTCTCGGATGAGTCTGAAGACTCCGAAAGCTCTGCAGATACCAGAGTATTTCTTCCTGAGGATGCCTCTTCTCCTCAGCGTAGGATGTCTTCAAAAGAAGATATGTCCTTTCAGGATTTTATCTGAGATGTGGCCTGAGGTCTTTCCATCACAGTGGCTCCTGAAAAAGAGCCTAGGGCAAAGGACTTAGAAATCCTACAATACCCTAAAGCTCCCAAGGAGGCAGCTACCTTACCTATTCATGAGATCTTGCATGATCTTATGTTAAGGATGTGGGAAACACCTCTAACCACATCTCCTCATTCTCCAAGACTCGACACCATGTATCGAGTTCCTCCTTGTCCTGGGTTTCAGAAGACTCACTTACCACACCATTCTATGGTGGTGGAATCAGCCATGAGATGGATAAAGAGTGCAGAGACATGCATCTAATCCTCCAGGACGTGAGTGTAGGACTCTTGACGCCTTTGGACGTCGATCCTTCCAGGCTTCCATGCTTTCTACTAGGATCAGTTCCTATATCTTGTATATGGGAATGTTCCTTAAAGAGGTCACAGGAGATTTAGATCTTTTGAGCCCTCTCCTTCCTGATGATAAAAGGCAAGATTATCTTGCTCTTGTGAAACATGCTCAGGATGTTTCCAAGTTTGTCAATCGTGCAGCCTTTGACTGCTTTGAATGCATAAGCAGAACCTCTGCCATTGCCATAGGTGCACGTAGGATTGCCTGGTTACAGGCATCTGACTTGGAAATTTGGGTACAGGACAAACTAGGGAATATACCTTGCACAGGAGAGAATCTCTTTGGCAAGAATTGGCAGGAAAAAGCTAATGAGATAGATGCTGACAATATCACTTTGGATAGATTGTCTAAATCTACAGCTGATCCTGTGAGGAAAAGATCCTCTAAGAAACCATTCTTCAGCAAGAAGAAAAAGTTTTATCCCTTCTATACACAGCAGGGACATCGTTTAGGTCAGTCTGCCCAAAAGGGACAGCAGCAACAACCTAGGCAAAGAAAGACAAAAGCAGCTAAGCCTCAACCGGCTCAGCAGACTCAGCCTCCACAGGGGCTTTGACTCCTATCTAGAGAACTTTGCCTTCCTGGCCCTGAACGGCCCAGAACCCTCCACTATCCCAGGAAGGTTATGTCATTTTGCCCCCCAGATGGGGTCAGATAACAGCAGAAAATTGGACTCTGTCTATTGTAAGAGAGGGGTAAAAGCTTCATTTCCTCAGCATGCCCCCTCCTACAATGGTAAGACAGTTCAAGTCTCAGACCTCTCTCAACAACCAGTTAGGTCAGGAGGTCACCGTGCTCCTTGCTCAAGGGGCAATAGAAGAGGTACCCATTCCCCAATGGGGTACAGGGTTTTACTTCCCCTATTTCCTTATTCCAAAGAAAACAGGAGGACACAGACCCATTTTAGACCTCAGAGAATTGAACAAATTCCTGTTCAAAGAGAAGTTCAAAATGATTTCTCTAGGAACTCTGCTGCCATACCTTCAGAGTCAGGATTGGCTTTGTTCTCTAGATCTCAAGGATGCGTACACTCATGTTCTCATCCATCCAACTCACCGAAAGTTCCTTCGCTTTCTGTTTCAAGGGAAGCACTACCAATACAGGGTTCTTCCTTTTGGCCTGGCCTCTGCACCAAGGGTGTTCACAAACTGCATGGCTGTGGTGGTGGCATTTCTCCGCACCCTGGGAATATTCATCTTCCCTTACTTAGACAACTAGCTCATTCGAGCCCCTTCAGAGCCAGAGGCCAGGGTTGCTCTCTCTCGCACAATGCGCATCCTTCAGTATTTGGGACTTGTCATAAACTTCCCAAAATCCAACCTTGCTCCCACTCAATCCCTAGAGTTTATAGGAGCTCTGCTGGATACCAGACAGACAAGGGCCTTTCTTCCACAGCCCCGCTGCCTTCGCATTGCATTGTGCAATTAGCTTCCCAAGCAGTACTAAAACCTCACCTCACTGCTCGGGAAATGTTACAGTTACTAGGCCACATGGCATCCACCGTGCATGTGGTTCCTTATGCTCGCCTCCATATGAGGGCAGCCCAGTGGACTTTAACCACTCAGTGGACTCAGGCGTCAGGTTGCCTGTCAGACAAAATAGCAAACTCAGATCGCCTTATTTTGTCCCTCCAATGGTGGTAGTCACCGCAAAACCTTTTGGTGGGGTCTCTTTTTCAGTAACCCCCACCCCAAGCCACTCTAACAACAGATGCTTCACAGGTGGGTTGGGGAGCCCACCTGCAAGGTCTCTCTATCCAGGATTCCTGGACTCCACAGGAGGCCTATCTCCACATCAGTCTCCTGGAACTCAGAGCAAGCTTCCTTGCTCTTCGAGTATTCCACACCCAGCTCAGCTACAAGACAGGCCTAGTTCAAATGGACAGTCAAGTAGCCATGTTCTATGTGAACAAGCAGGCTCTCTGTCGTTCTGCAATGAAGCTTTGCGACTATGGACCCTCGCCAGAGAGCATCAGATTCATCTCCTTGCGGTGTATCTTCCAGGCATTCAGAACTCTTGGACAGACAGACTCAGTTGAGTTCTGCTTCCACACGAATGGTCTCTCCATGCAGACCAGGTGGCCAAACTTTTTCAAATTTGGTGAACCCCAGATATAGACCTCTTTGCAAGTCTGCTGAATGCCAAACTTCCCCGGTTCTGTTCCAGAATTCTGGCTCAGGGTTGTCAGGCCAGGGATGCTTTCCTCCTCCATTGGGGTCAGGACTTCATGTATGCCTTTCCACCCATTCCCCTAATTCCCAAAACCCTGTTCAAGCTTCAGAGAGACAGAGGTCATATGATTCTCATAGCTCCACGGTGGCCACGGCAAATGTGGTACCCTCTGCTCCTACATCTCTCTCAAGCTCCGCCTCTGGAGTTAGGATCTGCTCCAGATCTCCTTTCTCAAGAGGATGGGATGCTGTGGCATCCCAGTCCCCAGTCTCTGCATCTCAGGGCCTGGTTGCTGAAAGCCTAGAACTTCACGGTCTTAACCTTTCCCAGCAGGTAAAGGATATCCTTTATACTTCCAGGAAGCCTTCCACAAGACGCTCTTATGCATATAATTGGAAAAGGTTTACCATATGGTGCTCGCAGAAGGGTCTTAACCCTCTTGCGATACATCTGGAATCATTACTGGAGTATCTCCTTCATTTATCAAATGCAGGGCTTAAGACCAATTCAGTGAGAGTTCATTTGAGTGCTATTGCAGCTTCTTTCAAGCCTCTAAATGGACAACCTATTTCCTCTCATAGCAAGATTTATGAGAGGACTTCTTTTAACTAAGCCTTCCATTAAGCCACCACCGGTGGCATGGGACTTAAATCTGGTCCTTGGGCAGCTCATGAAACCACCCTTTGAACCATTAGCCACTACCTCTTTGAAATTTCTTTCCTGGAAGGTCATCTTTCTCATTGCAATCACATCAGCACGTCGCATCAGTGAATTGCAAGAGTTGGTGGCTGATCCTCCTTATACAAGGGTCCATCATGATAAGGTAGTCCTTAGGACTCATCCACACTTTATGCCAAAGGTGGTGTCACCTTTTCATTTAAACCAAGCGGTTTACCTTCCTGTATTCTTTCCAAGGCCTCACGCCTCAAATGCGGAAAGGAATCTTCATACTCTGGACTGTAAAAGAGCTTTGGCCTTTTACTTGCAAAGGACAGAGCAACATAGAAAGTCCTCTCAACTCTTTGTTGCTTTTGATCCTAGTCATTTGGGACTTCCAATTTCCAAAAGAACACTTCCTCTTGAAGGGCATGTCACAGCTCACAATGTGAGAGCCATGGCAGCTTCTATGGCTCATCTTCACTCTGTCTATCGACGACATCTGTCGAGCAGCTACTTGGGCTACAGTTCATACCTTCACAGCTCATTACTGCTCAAACAAGGACTCCTGCCGGGATGCCTTGTTTGGTCATGCTGTTCTTCAACACCTGTTCCATACTTAATCAACTCCTACCCACCAACCCTGGTAGGATGCCAGAGATCCATGGGGGGAAGTGGAGTCCTTTCACAAGGGCACACAACTTCTGGGGCCTTCTCCCTGACATCTGCAGCTAGGGAGTCCCCATATGTGAAGACTACATTCCTGCTTGTTCCTGGAGATAGCATAGTTACTCACCTGTAACAGGTGATCTCTGGGAACAGCAGGAATTTAGTCTTCACAACCCACCCACCTCCCCTAGGAGTTGTATCTCTCTATCTCTCTCTTTTTCCCTCTCTCTTTTGTCTCAGCTTTAAACTCAACTGGAGAGGGACAGTTGGGAAAGGCGGGAAAGGCAGCACGCAGGCGCTGTGGGCTGCTCCCAAAAGCTTTCCTATTGGATGCTGGGGAGCGTTCCCGCACAGGCTCCGTCGGTACCGACAATACCCATATGTGAAGAATAAATTCCTGCTGTTCCCGGAGATCACCTGTTACAGGTGAGTAACTATGCTTTCTTCTCCACCAGGTCCAGCATCTGAGCCTCTCCCTTTTGTCTCCCCACAAAGTTCAGTTCCATCCTCTTCCCTTTACCAAGTACAGCATCTCCTGTTCTCCCTTTGATTCCACCCACACCTGGTCCAGCATCTCGCTCTGTTCCTCTCTCTCCATTTCCTGACATCAGGTCCAGCATCTCTTTCTCTCTCTCTACCCTCCCCCTACCACAACCAGCATTTCCCCTCTCCCCTTTACCAGATCCACCAGTTCTCTCCCCTTCCCTTCCCCCAGGCCCATCATCCCCCCCCCCATCTCCCTCCTATTCCCCCTCACAAGCTACAGAATTTTTCCTTCTCTTCCCTTCCTCTCACCAGGTCAGGCATCTCCTTCTCTCCCTCCTCTTTTACCAGGCCCAGCATCTTCCCCCTCACCTTCCTTTCCGCTCAACACCAGGTTTAGCATATCCCCTTCTCCATCCCCTTCCTCCCACCAGGTTCAGCAACACCTTCTCCCAACCCCCCCCCCCCCCCACTAGGTCCAGTATCATCTTCCTTTTCCTCCCCTTTGAGTCTCACAAGATCCGCCATCTCTTCTTCCCTTCCCTAGCCCCCATCAAATCCAACATCTTCTCCCTCTTACACCACTATCAAGTCCAACATCTCCCCCTCTTTCTTCCCTTTCCCTGATAAGGACAAGCATCTTCCCCTCCCGCGCCTTCTCCCACCAGTTCTAGCATCTCCCCCTATCCCCTCCCCTCCCCTCAGGTCCAGCATTACCCCCTTTCTATCCTCTTGCTCTCTCATCTTCCATGTCTATTTCCCCCTCTCCATTCCTAACTTCCCACCAGGCCCTATATCTCCCTTTCTCCCTCCTCCTCATCCTACTAGGTCTAGCATCTTTCCTCCCCCACTAGGTCCACCATCTCCCTCTATTTCTCCTCTTCCACCCTCATCAGGTCCAGCATTTACCTCCTCTTTTACATAGAAACATAGAAATATGACAGAAAAAGACCACATGGCGTATCTAGTCTGTCCTTCCATAACAACTACAACAGTCCCCTTTTTACCTTTAGAGATCCTCTGTGTTTGTCCCATGGTTTTTTGAATTCAGTTACTGTCCTCATCTCTACCCTCTACTAAGTCCAGCATCTTCCCCTCTCCTACATTCTTCCCCTTACAGGGCTAGCATCTCCACCGCTCCCCCTCCCTCCTCTACCATTCTCCATGTTCATCCCCCCATCTCCCAGCCCTGCCATCAGCAGGCCCTATATTTATCTATTTAGAGCACGATTCTATAACATCCACATCCTGCTGGCGGAAACGTCTAAAGTGAAACCGGGCATGTAATATACCAGATGCTGACACTGTGGATATAAATACTCCCGTGGTTCTGAAATTAGGGAGATGTACGTTTCCGGCGTGGCACGAATATCACGTCTGGGGAAGCATGGGTCCTCGCTGCCATAATGGGACATGGGTAAGCTCAGCAAACAGCCTGTACATCTCCGTGCCCGCCGTATTCTGAAAATACAGATGTTTGCCATGCCTCCTGCCTCCGTGCAGCCATGCCTCCACTGGCAAAATGTACATCTCCTAAGCTGATGCTCACACTGACAATGTTGTGCTAATGCAAACAACACATTAATACTGATGAAACAGATAAGGTCATGCAACCCAGACTATATATACTACCTCTACTGCATGCCCATAACACTACAAGGTTTTCTGTGCACCAAAGCTATTGTAAAAGCAAATGGAAAGTGAGATGATTGTCCTCACAGGCCTTGTGGCAAAACATACATGGCATTTGATGAACACCTTAGTTATTCTTTCAGTGGTCATCACTGAAAATAGTATTTGCAATCCTAAGAATGGGCCAGAAAAAACTGAAATGGGTCTGTACAGCTTACATGTCGAAATATATCCGTGTCATTCATAAGGAAATCATCAGGATGAAAACATGTAACAGTGCACACATCAGAAATACATGCCCAAAAGCACCATCATCTGTCCTGACATATGCGCACAATGTTAGAGACCTCTGATAGTGCAGTTGGATATGTATTAGTGCTGTTTGCACTGCAGCATGCCCCCACTCAGAGTGTCCCCCACCATTGACAAGGACATGTTCTGTTATGTTGCTGCAGAGCAGCTGTACAGAGGTTACTGCCAATTCACATCAGCACCAGGTGATGCTGTTGTCAGCCGTACGGTCCAGCAACTGGCCAGGCATACATGTCCCCCCAGAGAAGCGGATGAAAACACCTGGACCTCCCCTGCAGCCCTCATACCACACACACACACTCTTGCCTATGGTCACAAATAACATACCACTGCCAAAACCATGCCCCGCACCTATAAACAACTACTGATAATAAAGCAGGGCATCTCAGGACCTCCCTTCTCAAGACAAACACACTTCTGCTCCATACTACCTCACATACTATCCCTACATTTACATTCTTATTTCTCCAAACAGGGAAGCCTAGAATAGGCCCTTTATCACTAACAGCAAATGTCTACATGGCCAGAATAATGATTAGTGTAGTGCTTTTATATTTCTGTGGGGTGATTTTTATTGTTACTTCACCTTATATATGTCCCGCAACTGTGCATTCTATTCTTTACAACTGCATTTTGTGCCTTCCCAGACAGCAGACACACCAGTTCAATATAGACTTGTCACAATCATTCATCTTTATGAAACGCTCTGACGATCGGAGCAGAAAATCATCTCACTGCTGGCCTTATTCACCTTGCCGCTGGTATAACATAGGCATCCAGGGGATACACTCAGGACATACACAGACCTTTCCTGAATACACTTTATACGTTTCTGTGGCTTCCCATGCCCCCATTCTGCCCCCTCCCACCCATGTTCTAAGATCCCCATTTTAGTGCCATGTATGTGCAGGGCTGTGTGATTTCAGAATAGGTTCTAGACATTTTTGCGAGAAAAATGTCTATCCTGCATGTCCAGGTGGCCTATTTGCATTTTGGAATGGCCCCCTTAGTCAAAGCAGATTATATTGTAACCTAAATTTGTTAATATACATTAAATAGAGATAACTTGGATTCTTATGAGACAATGGAAGGTTAAGTGCCTTGCTGAAGGCCACAAGGAGTACTAGTGGGACTTGAACAATGTTTTTTTGGTTCCCAAGCCAGTGTTCTAACCACTAGGCTACTCCTCTCCCTTCCTTTCCTTCCTGCCAGGTCCAGAATCTCCCCCTTTCCTTTTCACTGCCAACCAGAACCAACATCTCCCCATACCTCACCTTCTCTCACCAGTTCCAGCATCTCCCCTTCTTCCTCTCCCTCTCCCTCCTCTTCCACCCTCCACTAGGCCCAGCATCTTGCCCCCCCCCCCCCACTCTCCCTCCACTACCATGTCCAGAATCTTCTCCTTTCCCCCTTCTTTCCTCTCAGGTCCAGCATCTCTTCCTTCCTCTTCCATTTCCCATATCCATTTTTCCCTCTCCCTCCCCTACCCCCCACCAAGCCCTATATTTCCCTCCCTTTCCCCGAACTAGGTCCAACTTCAATCCTTCTCCTCTCTGCCAAACAGAATCAACATCTCCCCATCCTAGGGTTGCCAACTTTTTGAAAGAGAAAAACCCGCCAACTATGGCTAGTCACGCTCCACCCATGCACACCCCAACCCTGCCCTTTCCTGCCCCTGCCCCACCCTCTGCCCCGCTCCCACCCCACCCTTGCTCCACCCCCTGTCCCCAAAAAATTTGCAGAGAGGGCAATGTGCACACTGAACGAGCAAGACTTCTACACATTCTTAAACAGAAATTCTATATTGACAGAATACGTAGCATCTCCACATGCATGTATTTCATCTCCACTGGTTGCCTGTTCCCTTCCGTGCCACTTTCAAACTGTTGACCCTTGTACACAAAGCTTTTCATACCAGCACTCCGCAATACTTAACGGATCTCATTTTTTTTCATTCCCCCAGACACACACCACGTTCTTTTCACCTCAACCGCCTCACCCTCCCCTCTCCCTCGCGCATTCACCTGCAGTCCACCCGTACATCTGCCTTCTTTTTTGCCGGTCCCACCCTCTGGAATGCTCTTCCCCCCTCCCTCCGTCTGGACCCCCAATATATCACTTTCAAGCAAAACTTAAAGACCCATCTGTTTTCCCTGGCATTCGATGTTCCTTCCCCTTTCGTGTGATCCCTCTCTCCCCCTCCTCTTAACCCCTATCATGCTTTCCTTCTCTTGTCTTGTCTTGTCCTGTCCTCCTTCTTTTCTTTCCTATCCTATCATGATATTGTACTTTCCTTACCTTTTTATTGGCTTCCAGCCTCTTTTATTGAATTTTATTGTACACCGCCTTGGTTATTTTGGAAAGGCGGTTTTTATCAAATACAATAAACATAAACATTGGTTGTACACACAGACACACAATACAGACAGGTCTTCATCAATAAAAGAGCACAAAACAAAAAGAGAAATATATAGACAAAAATTAAACTGAAACCCCAAGAAGACACATTCTGCATGCAGTGCAATATCATATAAATAAGAGATGCAGTTCCCTATACTGTGTAAAATATAAAGGTAGTACAAAATCCAATCATTAAATTGAAAACAAAATTATTTTTTCTACCTTTGTTGTCTGACCATTTTATTCTCTGATCTTACTGGTTCTGATCCGAGGCTTCCATTTTCCTGTCTTTTCTTAGCTCGTTTTCTATGGTCTATAGTCCATCTGCCATTTCTTGTCTCTTCTTTTCTTTTCTTCACTTCCTTCCATCAACCTATTTCCAGTTCCAGTAACCCTCCATCAGCCCCCTTTCCAGTCCTCCCCTCCCATTACATTCCAGTGTCAATCCCCTTGTGTTCCCAGGACTGCTAGTGGTGTCCATTCCCTTCCAGTCCCCCTCCTTTCTCACTGTCCAGCCTCTTCTAGTCCAAACACCATTCCAGGTATCAGCTCACTTCCACTCCCAGTGCCTTCCCCGTGTCAACTCCCTTCCAGTCACCCTACCCTCTGTCCATCCCCCTTCCAGTGCCATCCCCACGTTCCAGTCCCAGTGCCCCCTCCCTTCCAGCCTCCTCCCCATTAACCAGTCACTTACCAGTACCATTCCCAGGTGTCAGCTCCCGTTGAGCCCCCTCCTTACCCCCTCTATCAGCTCCCTTCCAGCCACTTCCTCCCCCCCCCTTTCAGCTCTCTTCCAGCCCTCACCTTCCACCTGTCAGTCCCTTCTTCCACCTCTTTCCCCTTGCAGCCGCTGTTCCTGCTTCTTACAGGGCGACTGCAATAAAGTTAAGTTAAAAACAAATTTGAACCTGTGTGGAACGTTCCGCCCCCCCCCCCCCCCCCCCCCCACCCCCCCCCCCCCCACCTAGTGCAGCTTCACCCCCCCCCCAGTGCAGCTTCACCCCTCCCTAATGCAGCTTCACCCCCCCCAGTGCAGCTTCACTTTCCCTCCCCAGTCAGCTCCACCCCCCTAGTACAGCCTCACCTTCCCCCCTCCCCCAAGTGCAGCTTCAACCCCCCTCAGTGCAGCAGCTTCACCCTTGCAGCCACTGCTCCTGCTTCTTACTGAGCAGTGGCTGCAATAAAGTTAATTTAAAAGAAAAGACAGCCTGTGAGGAGCCCTCCGGTCCTATTAAACTCCTTCAGCAGCTCCCAGGCTGAAAACGAAGTGATGTCAGAGGGGGCGGGTGCTGCAGAAGGATTTTCATAGGACCGGAGGGCTCCTCACAGGTTTCCTTTCCTTTTAAATTAACTTTATTTCAGCCGCTTCTCTGTAAGAAGCAGGAGCAGCAGCTGCATGGGGGGCCAGGACCGCAGACAAAAAGCCGGTTTTCTGCTCTGGCCGCTCCCGATCTCGCGGCCAGAGCAAAAAAATGTTTTTTCAAGGGCTGGTTTCTCTTCTTTGCCAGCAGCTGGCCTGGCCACGGTAAAATTGGCCAGGCTGGCTGAAAACTGTCCGATTGGCAACCCTACCCCATCCCTCCCCTTCTCTCACCAGTTCCAACATCTCTCCCTATCCTTCCCCTTCCATTCCCCCACCAGACACAGCATCGATCCCTTCTGTTCCCTTGCACCATGTTCAGCATCTCACCCTTTCTCTCCTTTCAGTTCCAGAATCTCCCACTTTCCCTCTTCTGCCCTTTACTGTGTTCAATATCTATCCTTCTCCCTCCTCTTCTTCCTCCCTTCCACCTCCAATTCCAGCATTTTCACAGTCCCTCCTTTTCCCTCCACCAAGTATGACATCTCCCCTTTTCCCTCCCATTTACCTCACCAGGTTCTGCATCTTCCCCACTCCCCTCATATCGGGTCCAGTATCTCCCCCTCTCCCTCACCTTTACCCACCAGGTTCTGTATAACCCCTTCTCTCTTGCTTTCCACCCAACTAGGCCCACCATTTCCTCTCCCCCTCCCAGCATCTCCCCCTTCCTTTCCACTTCCCTCATATTAACCCTCCACCAGATTTGTCATTCCTCCCTTCCTCTCCTCCCCCCACCGGCATCTCCCCCTTTCTCTTCCCCTCATGTCTAGCATTATCCTTCTTCCTCCCCTCCCCCAATCAGATCCTGCATCTCTTTCTCTCTTCCCCTTCCCCCACCAGGTCCTGCATCTCTTCCCCTTCCCTCCCCTTTCCCCCACCGGGTTCTGTATCTTGCCTAACCCTCCCCTTTCTCCACAGGTCCCTCCTCTTCCTCCCTTTCCCCTCACCTATTTGTTCATCACCCCCTCCCTCCCTCCTCTGTGTTTTTACTTTGGGTTAAAACTACCACTTCATGCAGGTTACCTCCACTTTGTGCCTTTTTTGCTTTGATCATGAGTGTTCCTCTTGCTATATATGGATCCTTTGGGCCCGATATTAAAAGGGCTTAACACAGTTAGCAGACTTGCTAACTGTATTAATCCCCTTGGCTGGTTGCCCGGCATGCCCCTCCAGGCAAGGTTGGCAGCTAAACCACATGGCAGTATAACAGTCATGGTGTGAGCCTAGCTCAGCATGGCAAGGTGGGACCCCACTGTGCCTCAACATTCTTGGCAGGACAGTATGGCAGGCAATTTTCGCATCAGCTCGGGTGACCAGGCAGGTCTCCCACCTCATAAGTTCCTGGTAACAATAAAGCTGGCTGCGGCCAATTGTTCCCACTTATGAAGCATTGTCTAAGTTCTTGTGTGAGTGAACAAGCATTGATTTGACAATCGGGCGAACTGATGGAAAGTTCCACCTGCCTACGCTATGTACACTTCCTGGTGGAATGCATTCTCTTCTTGGTTCTCTAGTTTAGGTTCAGGTTTAAAAGACCTGTTTATGGCTTCATTAGAATTTATAGTGATAGCTGTAGTTTGTTGTTTTGCTTTTTCCTGTCTCCTGGCTTTTTATAGAAAATGGTTAACCAAAGTAACGACGACAACTCTTGTGCTCACGAGGAAAGAAGAAATGAAAGAAGCAGTTTCACTCCTGACTTGGAATGAACACACATTTGGAGAGATGCAAAAGGCTTCACTCTTATTGCACTGAAAGTGAATTATGAGAGATTCAAAGAAGGAATGAGAAGGAGAGAGCTGCTTTCCCCAGAATCCTCTCTGAAAACTCTATCTTGAAATGAGAGAATAGAAGCAGTGTCTGTGTGTGTACTGTGAACCTTCAAACTGCTGACAAGATGAATTGTAGACAGAATGCTCTATCCATGAATATACATAAACCAGAGGAAAGACAGGAATAAGGGGAGGTTAAGGAAGATGGGACCTAGACATAAGGCCCTGCAAAGAACCATAAAACAAAAGAACAAAGAAGAAATGTGTTTCCAAGGTTGTTGTAAGGAATAACCATATAAGGGAAAAGGGAGAAATGGGTTAAAGAGAAAAAAAGTGAAAAATGAATGTATAAAATAGTGCTTTGTAGAATGTAAAGTAGGCAGATAATGACTGGAGCTCTGTATCGAGTGATGCCACTTTCTGTCTCACAGGATAACAACACTCTATTTGCTGCAGAGACTTGTGTATTTTAGTTCAATAAATTAGATTGTTTTTTACTTATAAGTTGTCCTATCTTGCAAAGTTATACACAACTTATAAGGAGTGGGCGAGGTCCAATATTGGTGTGCCAACGCAGTACTAGGTTACAAAAGAAAAACTCCAGTAAATAGAAAACTTCAATCTGGGGATGCAGGTTATCAAGTGCATTTATGTGAAAATGCTTGTCATGAAGAAGTGATAGTTTGTTGATATCTGTTATTATTTTTGTTTCTTATTGTACAAGAAGCATAGTGATACATGTGATATTAAAGTAAAATCTTTAGGGATTTAGCTTTTACAAGTAACAAAGCGTAGTTACTCACCTGTAACGTGTGATCTCCGGGAACAGCAGAAATTTAGTCTTCACATATGGGTGATGTCGGCACTGATGGAACCCACATGGGAACTCTCCCCAGCATCCTATAGGAAAGGCTTTGGGAGTACTCCACTGCACCTGCGTGACTGCCTTCCTGCTCTTCTGACCCCTTCTCCTCAGTTGGGTTTGTAACTGAGAAGGGAGAGTAAAAATAACCCTACAACTCCAAGGGGAGGGTTGTGAAGACTAAATTCCTGCTGTTCCCGGAGATCACCTGTTACATGTGAGTAACTACATTATCTACAGGAACAAGCAAGAAAGTAGTCTTCACGTATGGGACTCCCTAGCTCCCAGATCTTCAGGAGACTTGGAAACCAGGTCAGAAAGGTCAGACTGGTTTTAGTTGGACATAAATATCCCTGCCATGGAGATCTGGATAAACCAAGAGGGCAAGGAGAGTAGTTGTAGCTATGTTCCAAAGAGATGTTGAAGGACCACTGGGCCGAAGGCTGCATCCCGGTGGGAGTCCTTGTCCAAGCAGCAGTAGGTGTCAAAGGTATGGATGGAGGACCAGCTTACTGCCTCGCAAATTTCATCAATGGCTACAGAAGTTGCCATGGCTCGGACATTGTGAGCAGTGACGTAGCCTGTGAGAGAGAGTCCTGCTTTATCATAAGCAAAGGTGATGTAGTCTGCTATCTATCTGGAGAGCATACGCTTTGTTACAGGAAACACCAAATGAATGGGGTCAAAGAAACAAACATTTGAGAGGACTTGCGGACATCCTGAGTCCTCTGCAGATAGAAGGCCAGGGCTCATTTGCAAACCAGGGTGTGCAGGATTACTTTTGCATGGGAAAAATGAGGTCTTGGAAAGAAGACCGGAAGTATTACTGATTGATTGACGTGGAAGGGAGATACCGCCTTTGGCAGAAAGTGAGGGTGTGTCCGTAAACGACCTTGTCATGATGGAATCTGGTGGATGGTGAATGGGCCACCAAGGCTTGTAATTCACTGATGCACCTGGCCAAGTTCAGAGCAACTAGGAATATGACCTTCCAAAACAGGTACCACAGGTGAGCAGTGGCTAGAGGTTCAAACGGGGGTTTGAGAAGCTGTGCCAAGACCACATTGAGATCCCATGCCACCGAAGGTGGTCAAATGGGTGACTTAGAGAGGAGGAGGCCTCTCAAGAAACACGCCACCAGGGGATGCACCGAGATGGATTGGCCATTGATTGGTTTGTGAAAAGCTGCAATGGCATTGAGATGAGCTCTAACCAAATTGGTCTTTAGTCCTGAGGAAGACAAATGCAATAGGTATTACAGAAGTGCAGGCACTGGTATGTCAAGGGATTGAGGTTGTCCCGTGAGCATCACGATCCAAATCTATGCCATTTGAAAGTGTAGGCCCCCCCCAGTGGAAGGTTTTCTTGAAGTCAGGAGGTGTCCTTTACCTCCTGAGGAAGGTGGAGATGCTGGAGCATCATCCCTTCAGCAGCCATGCAGTCAGATGAAGGGATTGCAGATTGGGATGTAGGATTGTTCCATCGTTCTGGGATAGAAAAGACCCTGATTGCAGCCCAGACTGATTGGTTGAGTCTGTTGCAGTCGAAATAGAAGGGGAAACTAGGATTGATGGGGCCAGAAGGGGGCTATGAGAATCCTAGTGTCTCCATCAAGCTGAAGTTTGAAGAGAGTCTTTGGAATTAGGCATGGGGGGGAAATGCATAAAGCAGCCCCTGATCCCAATATAGGTGAAAAGCATTGTTTGCTTGGCTTAGCTTAGCTTGGATGGAATTTTGGAACAGAACTGAGGGAGCTTGCTGTTCTGTGGAGTGGCGAAGAAGTCGATGCCTGGATTTCCCCAGGCCTTGAAGATCTGTGCCACTGAGAGAGGGTCTAGACTCCACTCATGTGAATGGAGAATCAGACTGAGCCTGTCCGCCTGGTGATTCTAATCACCAAGGATATACACTGCATGAAGGTGTATGTGATGAGAGATAGTGAAGTTCCAAAGGCAACAGGACTCTTCGCAGAGGGGAAGTGAGCCTGTCCCACCTTGTTTGTTCACATAGAACATTGCCACCTGGTTATCCTGACGAGCACCTGGCTGTTCGAGAGGTGGTGCTGAAACATCTGCAAGCATTTGTGATTGCCCAGAGTTCCAACAAGATGGTTTGTAGAGATGACTCCTGAGTTGTCCACCTGCCTTGAGTGGACACTGACTCCAGGTGGGCTCCCCAGCCCAGTTTGTGTTGAAATTGAGGCATCCAAAAAGGTGACCCTTCTAGCAGGTTTGCTGGGGTGCATCACCATAGGAATGGGTGACCCAAATGATCTCCTGTAGGTGTCCTGTGGATTGTGCCCATTGAGATGCTAGGGTCCATTGCGTTTGGCACATATGCAGTCTTGCATATGGTACCACATGTACTGTGGATGCTATGTGGCCTAAGAGACAAAGGAAGTCTCGAGCTATTGAGCTTGTCCGCTGACGCACGTGGGTGACTAGGGATACTAGTTGGTTGGTCCATACGGTCTAGTGGCAGAAAGGCTTTGGATAGCTGAGTGTCTAGAACTGCCCCTATGAATTCCAATCTTTGGGTTGGGGATAGATGGGACTTTAGGAAGTTTACAACAAATCCCAGGTGCTGCAGCATTGCGAGACTGGTTTTGAGAGAAGTGCAGAGTTGTCCTGGAGAGTCTGCCTTTATTAACCAGTTGTCTAAGTAAGGGAAGACAAAGTTCCCCTTGCTTCGCAGGTAGGCTGCTACCACTGACATGCATTTTGTGAATACCCTAAGAGCAGATGTCAGTCTGAAGGGGAGTACTCTGTACTGGTAGTGAGTCCCCTGAAAGATAAAGCAAAGATATTTTTGGTGCCCTAGATGTATCAGGATATGGGTATATGCCTCTTTGAGATCTAGGGAACATAGCCAGTCTTGTTCCTGCAAGTAGGGTAGAAGGGTTCTGAGGGAAATCATTTTGAACTTTTCCCTGACCAGGAATTGTTTAGATTTCAGAGGTTGAGGATAGGCCTGTAAACTCCTGACTTCTTTGGTTTGAGAAAATAAGAAGAGTAGAAGCCTTTGTGAAGTTCTTGTTTTGGAACCACCTCTATGGCACCCTGGGTGAGCAGATTGGATATTTCTTCTTTGAGTAGGGCCCTTAGCATAGGGTGGAAAGGATATTCGCCTCTGAAGTGAGGTGGAGGGGGTTGCATAAAGTTCAGTTGGTACCCCTCTTGAATGATGCTTAGGATCCATTGTTCTGATGTGATCATCAACCAGTGGGTGGCAAAGAAACAAAGCCGATCTGCTATCTTGATTGGATTGGATGCTTATAGGGATAAGATGACTTTGTTCCCCAGGACTGAGTCAAAAGCTGGGTGTCGCTAGTGGCTAAGCTGCTGGCTTTTGTTTAGCAGTTCTGGGCTTTTTAGCAGACTTAGGCCCCTGTTGTTTGCCTTGCTGGTAAGGAGGTTGTGTATAAGAAGAGTAGAACTTCTTCTTTTTGGGAAAGAAGGGTTTCTTTGTTGCTGGCTTCTTTTTTGAAGGGTCAGCTGTCTTTCTAGAGAGTCTCTTCAGAGTGGTATTGTCAGTTTCAAGCTATCCAGCTTTTTCTCTCCAGTTTTTACCGAAGAGATTCTCCCCAGTGCAAGGGATGTTACCAAGTTTATCTTGGACCCAATATTCCAGGTCCGAGGCCTGTAACCATGCTAGCCTTCAAGTTCCGATGGCAATAACTGCTTTGTTGGTAGATTTGAATGCATTGAAGACTGCCCTGTCTACAAATTTGGAGACATTCTGACTGTTCTAGAGGACTGCCTCAAAAGCTGGCCTTTTTTCTTCTGAGATAAAGGGAAGGAAGGCTTCCCAATTTTTATTAATTTCCTTAAGGGACATTCCCATATATAAAGTATAGGAATTGATCCTACTAGCCAGCATGGAGGCCTGGAAGGACCTTCAAGTGAAAGCATCGAGGTTTCTCAATTCCCTGCCGGGGGTATCAATGCATGTGTCTTACAGCGTAGTTACTCACCTGTAACAGGTGTTCTCCAGGGACAGCAGGAATCAGTCCTCACATATGGGTGACGTTGGCGCTGACGGAGCCCTTGTGTGGAGCAATTCCCCAGCTTTCAAAGAAAGTCTTTGGGATTGCATTGCGCATGCGCGGTTCCCTTCCCGCCCAAGGGTGCCATCTTGCTCAGTCAAATGACATAGCTAAAAAGACAGCAAAATGAATAAAATCAATAATAGAACTGCAACTCCAGGGGAGGAGGGAGGGTCGTGAGGACTTATTCCTGCTGTCCTTGGAGAACACCTGTTACAGGTGAGTAACTACGCTTTCTCCAGGAACAAGCAGGAAGTCAGTCCTCACATATGGGACTCCCTAGCTATAGGCTACTGAAAACCCATAGCTGAAAAATGGCTCCCTCTAGAAGAGCCGCAGCAGCTGTGATAGGAATTCAGCGGAGACCCAACACCCTCGGTAGCCTGACACCAGATGGCCGGAGGGTAGGAGTTGCCTAAACCTCAAATAAGTTACGGAGTACCACCTGACCAAAAGCACTGTCCTGTCGGGACTCTCCATCCAAGCAGTAATTGGCTGCAAAAGTCTGGCTTGAAGACCAGGTGGCGGCCCGGCAGATGTTTGCCAGCGAAACAGAGTGGAAGTGAGCCACTGACGCGGCCTTAGCCCTGACACAGTGGGCCGTGACTCGACCCTGTAATGGGAGGTCAGCTGCCCTGTACTCCCAGGCAATGCAATCTGCCACCCAGGTGGACAATGTGCGCTTGGAGACAGGTAGCCTCAGCTTACTGGGGTCATAAGAGATGAAGAGCTGACTAGCCCTTCGATATCCCCGCGTACGCTCCAGGTAGAAGGCTAATGTCCTTTTACAATCAAGGGTATGCAGAACCGCCTCTGCCTGGCTGGCATGCGGTCTAGGAAAGAATGTTGGAAGAATCACATCTTGGTTGAGGTAGAACGGAGAGACCACTTTCGGAAGGAACTTGGGGTGGGTGCAAAGGACCACCCTTTTCCTATAAAACTGTGTGTAAGGTCTTTATGAAACAAGAGCCTGTAGCTCACTCACTCGTCTGGCAGATGTGAGTTCCACCAGGAAGAGCACCTTCCAGGAAAGGAAGCGCAGATGGCAAGCAGACATCGGCTCAAAGGGTTGGCGAGTAAGCTGCTGCAAGACCACATTCAAATCCCACTCGGTTGCCGGGGGATGAACCGGGGGTTTTAGTAGAAGTAGACCTCTAAGGAATCTGGACACCAAGGGATGAACCGAAAGAGGTTGTCCTTCCACTGGAGAATGGTGTGCTGACAACGCAAACAGGTGGACCCTGACAGAGTTAGACTTGAGGCCTAATTCTGAGAGGTGAAGCAGGTACTGCAACACCACTGGTACAAGGCAAGAGAAAGGGTTTTCATTGTGCTGGTTACACCACACCTCAAACCTATGCCACTTGAAGGCATAGGTCTTCCTAGTGGACTGCCTCCTTGAGGCCAGTAACACTTCTTCTACGTTCTTAGGTAGGAGGAGAGGAGCCAGCGCTACCCTTTCAGCAGCCATGCCATCAGGTTGAGGGATCTGAGGTTTGGATGTAAGATAGAGCCCTGCTCCTGGGACAGGAGGTCGGGCTTCATCCCCAGAGGGAGTGGGGTTTCAACTGCCAGCTGGAGGAGAAGCGGGAACCAAGGTTGTCTTGGCCATCTGGGGGCTACCAGAATGACCGAGGCCTTGTCCCAAAGGATTCTGAATAAAGTCCGGGCCACCAGAGGCATGGGAGGAAACGCATACAGGAGTCCCATGGACCAGGAGATTAGAAAAGCATCTGCAGCCATCCTTTGGGGATGTGGCTGTCTGGAGCAAAGTTGGGCAACTGATGATTCTGCGGACTGGCAAAGAGATATATGGACGGGTGTCCCCAGCAGTGGAAGATCTGCTGAGCCACTTCCGGATTCAGTTGCCATTCGTGAGGTTGAAGAATTCTGCTTAGCTTGTCTGCTAGGAAGTTCTCCTGACCTGGCAGATAAACTGCTTTGAGGGACATACCCTGCTGGAGTGCAAAGGAGCAGAGGTCCAGTGTCTCCTGCCACAGGATACGGGACCCTGTCCCTCCCTGCTTGTTCACGTAGAACATAGCTACCTGATTGTCTGTCTGCACCATTACAGATTGATGTGAACGAACGTGACAGAAGGTTTGAAGAGCTAGGTGTATTGCTCGAAGCTCTAAGAGGTTGATTTGTTGTGTCCTCTCTTGAGGAGAACACAACCCTTGAGTGCATGAGTCCTGGCAGTGGGCTCCCCAGCCCAGCAGGGATGCATCCATCGTCAGGACTTTGAGTACGAGGGAGGCTGGAAAGGCATTCCCTCGAGCAGGTTGGATGGCTGAAGCCACCAGGTCGATGACTTCAGCAGTCGTTTGGACACTGATCCTGTCTTGGAGTCACCCCGTGGCTTGCGTCCACTGATCCCGGAGGCACCACTGAGCTGTCCTCATGTGGAGATGGGCGTTTGGGGTCACATGAACCGTGGATGCCATGTGTCCTAGAAGGCGCGAAAAGTGCCTCGCTGATATTTGAGACTTGTGGCTGATTTGGTGTACTAGCTCCAGAAGCCTCTGTGCCCTGTCCTCTGGCAGGTAAGCTTTTGCTTGAAGGGTGTCTAGCCTTGCCCCAATGAACTCTAAGGTCTGAGTAGGGAGCAAAGTGGACTTTGCTTGATTTATGACAAAGCCTAGAGATGCTGCAGTATGTTGATAGTGCGAGCTGTGGCCTGTTGGGCCTCTTGAGGCAGCAAGGCCCTGATGAGCCAGTCGTCCAGGTACAGGAAGATGAAAATTCCCTGGTTCCGTAGGAAGGCCGCCACCACCGCCCAAGGCTAGGCCAAATGGAAGTACTCTGTACTGAAAATGGTTTCCTCCCACTACAAATCTGAGATATTGTCTGTGGTCTGGATGTATGAGGATGTGTGTGTTGGCATCCTTTAGGTCTAAGGAGCATAGCCAATCTCCCTGGTGGAGGTAAGGCAGTAATATCCCAAGGGAAAGCATCTTGAACTTTTTCCTCACCAGGAACTTGTTTAAGTTTCACAGGTCGAAGATGGGCCTGAGGCCTCCTGTTCTCTTTGGTATCAGAAAATACCTGGAGTAAAAGCCTTGTTCTTGTAGGCCATGGAGCACCGGCTCCACCGCCTGATCCTCTAGAAGACCGGCCAACTCCTGTAAGAGGAGGTTCCTGTATAGAGGGGGTCTGACAGGCTCTCCCGGAAAGTAGGAGGGAGGTATCTAGTTGAAGTGGAGCAAATAGCCCTCTTGGACTATTTGTAGGACCCAGATATCTGTGGTGATTGCTGGCCACCTGTGGGCGTTGTGATGCAGCAGACCAGCAGGGGAGAAAAAGAAATGTTTTAAAGGTAGAAAAAAAGGCGCACAAACTGCAATATTCACAGGAGCCTGATAGGGGGAGCAGGAGAGAGCTCTGGAGGACTAAGGAGCCGCACCCTAGAGGGTGTAACCTGGAACCAGCCAGCCTCCAATCAAGAAGAACAGGAACTCCTCTTAAAGGAAGTCAGGAGGACAGAGAAGGGAAAGAGTATGGGAGAAGCAGCTGGGGCAGCCAGAATCCAGAGAGGAAGGAGTATGGGAGAAGCTGCTGGGGCAGCCAGAATCCAAGGTGCCAAAAGAACCAAGAAGGCAGAGAATACAGGAGGAGCAGTTGGAGTGGTGAGAGCTTTGAAGGACCTGACTGGAAGGGCAGCAGAAAACCGGTTACGCTTCCAGAAGCTGCAGAGACTGGAGAATCTACAGGTGCTACAAACATTGCTCAATTCAACAAAAGAGGTACAGAGAAATTACATTGTGATTGCTGTGGGCATAACACAGATCATAGGGTGAATACAAGGCAGAATCTACATAACAGTAGGCCTCAAACCTCAGCTCCATTGAATAGGTCAGAGTTACAAAGTAACCGACAGCCTGCAGTAGACAGCCTTTGGATAAAGCAGGAATCAGAAGCTCCCTATAAAAGCTCCTCTGTTCAGAAAAGAAGGATTGGAAAGTTTTTAGGGAATGGGAAACTTTTAAATAAGCCTACTTGTCAAGAGGTATATGAAAACTCCCAGAGAAGAGAGAGTCAGTCACACTATATGCATACTCCTGGCCGACGGCCCATGCTAGACTCCCAGCATTGGAGACTCATTCAGCAGTTGACTGAGAAACCTAGCGGTACCTCACCGATAGCTGTTAACCATAACACAGACAGTTCAGCTGAGGAAGCAATGCAAGTGGAAGAAGGAGAGGTCTTCCCCATTGAAGAAAAGGATTGTCGTTTTTGCACCAGAGGCAGCTTAGAATGCTTGAGTGACTAGTAAGCATTGGAAGCCGGTGCAAATTTGAATGCTTATTTTTGTTATAACTTTGCTGTGAAATGAACAGTTTTTCTGTTGAACCCGAATTGAGTTTCTAACCTGAAGTAAAGGACATTTCTGTTTATGTTTGAACCTGATCCGTTGGAACCTTTTGTGCATATTAGGGAAATAAAGCTTTTAAATTCCCTCCACTCGATGACCTATTTGTTCTTGGGGTACCTTTGGTATTGTAAGGACGCTACCGAGCCTCGCCAACCTCGGGCCCTAAAAAAAAAGACTTACCAAGCCCCACCTTTATTATATTCATGTCCAACCTGCCCTACCTATTACTAACCACTAGGGCGGCGTTGTGACAGCGTACAGGGTCAGCCTTCCTCCTGTGCAGGCCCTCACCCCTGGTTGGAGAGAGGCTATGCTGTGGCAGTCAAAAACCCACTCCCGGCTGGGTTGGAGCCGGGCCTGAGGCTTGCGGGTCTTCTGCTTACGCGGGCCATGCCCCTGTCCCTTGGCCTGCTGCCCCTGTGGGCAAGCTGGGGCGGCCTGGTGAGTGGGGTAGCTGTGGTAAGCAGCACCCTTCCTCGG
The DNA here is from genome assembly GCA_033557465.1 of Ichthyophis bannanicus. Taxonomy (NCBI): domain Eukaryota; kingdom Metazoa; phylum Chordata; class Amphibia; order Gymnophiona; family Ichthyophiidae; genus Ichthyophis; species Ichthyophis bannanicus. The sequence continues at coordinate 780,297,188 of CM066035.1, forward strand.
GAAAAAGGGATTTTTATCCGAGCCCTTCTTTTTAGAAGGGGCAGAAGTCTTCTTGGAGAGTCTTGTCCAGGTCAAGTACTCGGACTCGAGTTCAGCAGCCTTCTCAGTCATGGTTTTATCAAAGAGGTTTTCACCCCGGCAAGGGATATCGACCAACTTATCCTGAACCCATGGTTCCAGGTCCGACGACATTAGCCACGCCTGACGGTGGGCACCGATGCCGGCTGCGGCTACTCGGGCCAAGGCCTCGAAGCCGTCATAGGTTGCTCGAGACATAAACTTCGAGCACTCCCGAATCCCAGTGGACAAGTTCTTGAAGTGCTGCAAGGGTTCCTCGGAGAGGCCAGCTGAGAACCCGGCAATCTCCTTCGCCAGGTCCCGCAAGTGCATGCCCATGTACAGCTGGTATGTTTGGACTTGGCATGACAGCATCAAACCTTGGTAGCACTTTCTGCCGAGAGCGTCCAGGTTCTGGGCTTCCCTGCCAGGAGGCACTGAGAAGTGCGTTTTTTGGCACTTGAGCCTGTGCATGGCCGATTCCACAACCATGGAGTTGTGTGGCAGCTGTGCTTTTTGGAACCCAGGGCTCTTGCAGACTCGATCGATGGAATCGACCCACTTGCTGAGAACCAGCATCGAGGCCGGTGACTCCCACATGCGGAACAGCAGCCATTCTAGCATCGGAGGAACCGGTACCGTAAGGGCTACCCGAGAAGGAAAGTCATACTGGAGGGCTTCGAGCTCCTCAGCTCGAGGCTTCTCCTTGGTATCTGCCGGGAATGCCAAAGCTTTGTCCATGTCCCTGATGAAGTCTGAGAACTGGATATCCTCCGAGGGGGGGGGGGGGACCTTCTTCGAGGCTCAGAACCCGGCGAGTCCGATGGGACATACCGGGTCCGGTGGGTGTCCGGAGACTCCTCATCTTCCATTTCCCATGCCGAGTCCGAGAAGGAGGAATCGATGGGCTTCGGCCATGAGGGCTTCGGTCTCGACCGCCCCGACGCTGAGGGCACTGGCGTCGACAACCTAGGTCCCGAATGGGAGGTCGAGAGAGACCTCGGCCGAGGATCGACTCGAGTCCGAAGAGTCTCGAGGATCGGCTCGGCCTCTGGGGTCGACGTGGAAGTTGAGGTCCTGGTGGTCGGGGCGGATGGACCAGTGAGACCAGCCATCAGTGCCCACTGCTGCTCCATGAAGGCAGACATGCTACGCTCCAGGGCCGCCATTCTGAGACAGAGCTCACAAGGCTCCGCAGCCTCCGGGCCGTGTCCCGACGCCGGTTCTCCCGGAGGAGCGTCAACGAGGACAACAGCAGTTACTTCCTCAGCGTCTCCGGTTCCGTGTGAGGCACCTTTGCAGGCCGCTCCGACTCCGAGGACTCGGGACGGCGGCCAGGACTCTGCGACCTGGCCCGCAAGGATCCAGGCTGATCAGAGGCATCCAACGCCGCCGCCCTCACAGGTTTCTTCTTCCTCCGATGTTCCCGCGAGGGACACCCCCGCTCAGAAGAACCCCGACGATGCTCGGAGTCAGCTCCTGAGACATCGAGGCTTCTGAAGAGGTCCGGATCTAGGTGGATGCAGACTCAGAAAATCCTTTCACGCTGCTGCTGCCTACTTCTAAGTGCCTTGGAGGACATCTTGTCACATGGGCCATAGACCTTCGGGTCATGGTCGGACCAGAGGCAGCAGAGACAGCTGTCGTGTGTGTCGTTGAGTGACATTAATTTTTTACACTGATCACACTTTTTAAACCCGCTGGCAGCCATAGGGGGAAAAAGGGCCCCTTTGAGGTCAAAGGACCGGTCTGCCAGCTAAAAGGAAAAAAGAGCGCAAACGCTAGCTTCTAAGGACAAAAAACGAATAAAGAGTGACCAGACTCGATACCGGTGTACCGAACCGAGGCCGGAGAAGAGAATCTTCAGAGTTTTGACACACTTTTTCCACGAGGGAAGTTGGACTACATCTGTTGGGCTCTGCGGAAAAAGGGAGACAGAGCAAGATGGCACCCTTGGGCGGGAAGGGGACCGCACATATGTGATGCAATCCCAAAGGCTTTCTTTGAAAGCTGGGGAATTGCTCTGCATGAGGGCTCCGTCGGTGCTGATGTCACCCATATGTGAGGACTGACTTCCTGCTTATTCCTGGAGAACACTCTTGATTCAGCGCATCATTGATTCATGATGTGGTAACTACGCCTTTTGAAAGCTAGGGACCTCCTGTACTCGATACATTTTATCGAGGCGTCTGCTCATGGGAGAGATTGTAAATGGGGTTCTCACTTTGGAAACATTAGGTTATGTTGGATTTTATGTACTGGTAAAATTGTTGCCTCCTTTGGAGCCGTGGGGTATTGAAGAATTTCCAATTCCTTCACCTGGGGCTCAGGTTCCGTCGCAGTTGGTATCGAGAGCCCTGCCACCATGTCCCGAATAAATTCTTGGAAGGACATGTCCTCTGGAGATGACTTTCGATGGGAGGTGGTGCTGGGAGTTGACAGCTCCAATATTGATGCCATATCCAGAGTTGAGGGACCGATGATCTGAATCGGAGGGCTCAGACTCTGAGCTCAGTGAGCTTTGTCGGGGTTGATGACCATGTGAATGGTGCTGTTGATACCAATCATACTTGATGCTGTCCTTTTGCTGCCTGGGCAGCGGTGCCGAATCTGGAATTGACCAAGTCGATAGGGCTCCAAACTCTGGTACTTGTGGTGGAGTAAAGGTATGGGGGAGGTTGGACATCCGGCGGAAGCACCTGTGGCGATACCGATGTCAGTACCAATGTCGATACTGATGAAAGCGGTCCTGGAGTCATAGGTGCCTGTGGTACTGAGGCTGCAAGGAGAGCTGCTAAGGTCTTCTCGATGGATAGCATGCGCTGATCCAATGAGATTGCCGGTGTCAGAGACAGAACAGAACTTGCAGCCACCGTACCAGAGCATGGACCAAGGGTTCTGGTGAGGTTGAAGTCTTGGAGGCTTCCTAGTTCCCCACAGAGGCTTTGGAAGATAAGTCCTCCCACTGAGGGCGTTCAGTTTGGCGGCTAGCCTCAGAGGATGTCTTCGGGGAGTCTCTGTTTTGAACAGGACTTCTCCCTCAATCCTCTCAATGTCTCTTTGGATTCCTTGGATGAAGCTCAAGGCTCCTTCAGATCCCATGGAGATTTTTGTGGGGATCTTAGTCTTCTTTCTCTTAGAGTCCGAACTATGCTTTGAGATCTTCAAGGTTTTAGATACCTTTGAAGCTGATGAAGTGCGGGAGGATGTCTATGCCAATTAAACTGAATCCAATGGGAAATGTATTGACAACTTCCTGGCCCGGTTTCCCAGACTTCTTTTCATCATCTGCTTGCAGAGGGGGCAAGAATATGGGTCATGGTCGAGACCAAGGCACTTAAGGCACATTCATGTGTGTCTGTGACCGAAGTTGTTCTGGAACACTTGGTGCATTTTTTGAAAATGCTAGGGTGTTTCTCCATGTCGGAGAGAGTAGATCAAAGACCTATGAGGGGCTCAAGGCCCTCAAAGGAAAAATGAAAAATTAAATGAGGTAAAAAGAAATTGGAAAAAAGTACCGGAATCAGGGGTGATAAAGGTGGAAAAACGAGAAGGCAGAAGTCCTATACCAATATATTTTTTACAGTGTCAGGAAAAGCAAAAAATCGATCCTGCTGGCTCCATGGAAAAAGAAGAACTGAGGAGAGGGAGTCAGAAGAGTGGAAAGGCAGCCAAGCAGGCGCAGTGGAGTACTCCCAAAGACTTTCCTATAGGACGCTGGGGAGCATTCCCACGTGGGCTCTGTCAGTGCCTATGTCACCCATATGTGAAGACTACATTCCTGCTTGTTCCTGGAGATTGAGTGATATAGTTTCATTCTGACAAGTAAGTTAAGTAATTAAATCAAGGTGGTAAATGTGTATATGATGTTTTCTTTTTATGTTAGTAGAAAATCTAGATGTATATCACATCCATGAAAGTGTAAGAGATTAGAGTAGCAATGTCCCAGTATATTTTTCAGCCACCTGCAAGGAGTATATTGGATTTTAAATTTTCATGATGTGTGTTTCAGTTTGATATTATGAAATGACGCATGCAGAATTGATCTTATTAAGGAAGTGTGTAGCAAATGTCCTGTTAAAAGTGGAATAGTTGTAAAGCAAATGCCAAGACCGATTAACTAAATTAGTATCACTGATTAAGATAGAGTCAAGGTGTAAATAAATTTCTCTTTGCAAGAGCCTTACTTTCTGTATGCATTCTTACTGAAACCTTGCAGGGGGCAAACAGTGTCACATAGTTTTGATTAATTTTCAGGATGCTTGTAATCCTTTTTCTATATTGTCAAATGGACTATATATCTATAAAGACTTCTTCTAATCAACAAGATGAAGTTATGGACCAGATGTGCCTAAGTCTCTGAAACGAAGTGAAGTGAAAGGTGTTTCCCGCCATGGCAGCAGATTTATTTTATTTATTTATGTATCAAAACATTTATTTATTTATTTTTGTGTGCATGTATTTATCTATTTATTTTGGACATGGACATATTTTATAGTGATTCAGAATCATAGTGGGGACTGTTTTGAGGGACTTGAAATGTATTTATTTATTTAATAGGTTTTATATACTGCCTTTCGACAAGTCAAAGCAGCTTACATCGAACAGTAACTTGGTTTACATCGAACAGAGGAGTGCATACATAAAACCAACAACTGTGAAAACAGCAAACAGTAGAGAACATGTAGTATATTAGATCATGGTTGTAATATCAACCTTCATGAGGTAACTATATACAATAAAATGTGCAATTATATAAATATGAAATGTGGAACAGGCTTCGGGCTCAGGTGGAGATTAGGCTGGTGGGCATGGTAGGACATGGTTAGTCTGGTGCCTTGGAGAAATGCTCATAGAATAGGTAATTTTTTATTTTCTTTTGGAAATCTTTGAGATCTTGTAGCGCACGAATTCATCTGGTAGAGCATTCCAGAGTCTCTGGGCAAATAGGGAGAATGTCCTATTTGATGTTCGAGCATTGCATTTCTATTTGTTTGAAGGGATAACAAGAGTAGTTTGGATGCTGGCCCTTCTGGGTCCGTTGCCAGTGGTCCGTCTAGAAGTGTTTCTAGATGATCTGGTGCTAGATAGTGGAGAGCTTTGAAGGTAGTGATCAATGCTTTGTACTTGGCACGGGCTTTTATTAAAAGGCAATGGAGGTTACTGAGTATCAGGGTAATGTGCTCATGTTTGGGGGTGCCGGTTAATACTCTTGCAGCGGTGTTCATAGCCATCAGCAGCGGATGGATTGATGAGGCTGGTAATCCCTATAGAGCTTTTAAGGATTGGACGTATGGATGCATGTTTAAGGTGTTTTAGTAGGTAGCGTTGGGAGAGGGAGCTGTTTATGATCAGTAGAATTATTGGGGCTAGCTCCTTGGAGGCTGATTTGATCCATTGTATCAGGCATGGATCAAGCTGGGAAGTTGTTGTATTAAGGCCTGTAATAATATTTTTAAGCTGGCTTTCGGAAATGGGGCTAAACTCATTCCAGAGGCAAGGAGAAGGGCTCTCATATGTAGTTAGGAGTGTAGAGGGCAAAGGGTTCTTAGTGGCCTGAAAGAGATTTGCGAGTTTGTGGTGAGAGGGAGTCAGAGTTGGTCCCTGTTGTAGGATTCTTCAGTGTTGCAGTTACTATGTTGAAGAGTTCCTGTAGACAATTAATTGATTTAAATATTAGTTTTGTGTGATATTCTTTTCTGGTTCTGTTGATGATATCCTGGTATTCTTGCATCATGCTCATTTATACCTCATGGTCTGATGAGGATTTGGAATGTCGCCATTTTCTTTCAGTCTTTCAAAGGGTGAAATTAGACTTACCCAGAGGTTTTGGGACTAGACTGGGGACACGATCAGGAACTTACACTTTAAGTACCTCAGATCTGTTGAGTACCATGCAGCCTGATGGTGCCGTGTGATGGTACTAGGGGAGAGAGGGCTAAAGCAGCATGAGATAGGGTGTTATGCCAATTTTCCACTAATGTGTCCAAGTCATTGCAAGTCATGGTCAACTTGGGAAGGATAGTGTTAAGGAATGTTTTCTTGTTTCAGCTCTTGAATCACCTAGGTGGGGGTGGGGGTTGAGAGATTATGTTTGGTCATAGGATGAAGGTATGGTAAAGCTGAGGATCATGTGGTCTGACCAGGGGACTCTATGTATGGAGGAGTGGAGGAGTGGCCTAGTGGTTGGGGCAAGGTACTTCAGGCCAGAAAGTCGGGGGTTCAAATCCCACTAGAGGACAGCAACCTTGGGCCGGAAGGACTGGGGTTTCTAGTCCCACAGGTGCTCCATGTGGTCTTGGGCAAGCCACTTAACCCTCCATAGCCCATGTTCCCTGTAAAAATAGTTATCTCCAAGTTATAATGCCCTGTTCAATGTAATTTCAGTTTGTTCAATGTAAACCGCACTGATGCAGAATAGCGCGGTATATAAGAGAATGTAAATAAATAAATAAATGTATGGTAGGTGGAGAAAATTGGTGGGAGGGATCATGTTGCTTGTCAGAGAAGATGAAGTCCAGCATCCCTCCTTTTTCACGTATAGGCTCTTCCCATTTGGTGGTAATCCAAGGGCTTCCATCACCTCCAGGAAAGCATTTTCTGTTCCATACTGAGTTGGTGGTAGATTGAAATCCCCGAGGAGGATAGCATGTTTGCTAAGGGTGTATATATTGCAGGCTGACTGAAGTAGGGTGGTGAGTTGATCACCCATAGGAATGGGTGATTGGTATGTTAGGCAGATGGTCAGGAGTTTATTAGAGACAGTAAGCAGATCCAAGTCTGTTGAAGTGTCTGTGGCATTCTGATGGAGTCATAAGTGTTGTTTTACTAGAATCAGGACTCCCCTTCCTTTACGGTCTGCTCTGTGTGAGTGGAATAGGTCGCAGCCTGGTGGCAGTCCTTGGTTCATTAGTGCAGAATCTGTATTTGAGAGGCACATCTCAGTGATGCACATGAGATCCAAGTCATTATCCAGGAAGTAGGCTAATATGATTCAGATTTTATTCCTCACGGAACGGGGGCATTGAGAAGAGCACATCTCAAGTGGGTAGGTGTGGTATATTGTATGTTGGGTTGTGAGGTAAAGAGATCATTGGATTTGATCCAGATTAGAGATTCTGTGTGCCTATGTCTGGGGTATTTTGGGGCGATTGTGAAGACATTTGAGGAGCTATGCAGAATAATTGTGGAGCTGTCCATTGTAGGTCAAAGTTGCTGAGCTAAAATTTTCATTCGAGAAAGGAAAATGTTACATGAGCTCCAACTGTTTATATTTTTTTCTCAAGTTAATTTTAATACATCATTTTAAAAATAAATACACTAGATGATCATCTAATAGTTTCAAAATACATATATTTTGATATTTACATTGCCTATCTAACAAAGACAGAAGGTACTACACATAGAAGGAAGACGTCACATGCAGCATAAAATATTGGGATGGACAAATAATGATTCCCCAGAAAGAATTGATGGTGATAGTAAACTGGAAATGGAATGCAAGGCAACAACATCATAGAACAGACCATACTGCATTCATACAATTGAACAAGAAACCATGTGAGTTACTCTGCCATCCTGCTGTCCACTAGACTCCATGTCCAGTTTTGGGCCTCACACTTCAGGAAAGATTTGGAGTCAGAAAACATCCACAAAACGAATGCAGCAACAAAAAAGGTGATCATAAGATCAATGGGGAATAGCTGAAGGATTCTGAGTTTATTTGTCCTAGAGATGAGAAGACTAAAGGGTCACGAAAGTGGATTAAATGTCTTGTTTCATCAATACTATCCAGATCACATGAACTCCAATTGCTGCTACTTCTGGAATATGATGCTAAGATAATCTTCATTCTAATTTTAGATTTGCTCCGTTTGCTGCTTGCAATGGTTACAACTGATCTCACTTTAGTTAGTTCCTGTTCCTCAGTGAGGGGCTCATAAACCATGAAACTGCTGACAAGAGAGAGAAAAAGATTCTTACAGTATATACTGAAAATAATTATTATTCAGATTTAAAAGATAATATTTGCATTACCATGATCTATTTTTTCCCAAAACATCAGGACCCTTGACCAAGACTACTTATGATTCCCAAAATATGCAAATTCACCTGGTTCTTATGTAGAGTAAAATGTATAAGTTAGTCTGAGGCTTCAAGGAGGGTAGTTCAAAACTAAAATCAGAAAGTATCACTTCAGAAGGGTGGCTATATGGAGGAAGTAGTGAAGGCAATAACAGTAGCAGATTTTAAGAAAGGATGGAAAAGCATGGAGAGTCTCTAGCCACTAAGAAGTGAAGAGGATGCCAGAGATCAACTGGGGTCGATGGCATGCACCAGGCAGTAAATTGAACAAGATGGGCCTTACAGTTCTTATCTGCTATCATAGTCTGGGTAAATATGCAAAACAGACATCATTAAGTATTAGGAAATGGTATGATTTCAAATCAATAGGTGGTGAGAGATTCATCCTATACCTTCCTAGATTCAACATTTCTTTTAATCAAACTATAATAACTTTTGATTGCAGAGAATTTTCTAATACAAATCAGGTAATATTACTCACGTTAGGCATCGTATCCTCTGGTTATTACAAGTGTGATGATGCCGAGACAACTTCTAATTGACTATCATTCTTTGGTCTAGAATCATATAACAATATCAGTGGTTAGAAAGAAAGTAAATCCATTGCAGATACCACTTCCCCTACCTGTACGTATGGGAGTTATCTGTTACAGGCTCAATCTGGATAGAAACTTTGAGATATACTAGGTTCCTTGAAAGAATAGAACGGTCAATCGCTTCAGACTCTGGTTAATTAGAGGAAAATTTTCAAAGGGACTTCTGTAGGTAAAAATCATTTTGCCTACATCAGCCAGCTATCTGATAACTGTGCATCCTTTATGCAAGTAAAGCACATGCATTTTAGAAAGGCTTCTCCATGCATAAAGCCTTTTACATGTGTAAAAAATGATCTTTTCTAAAATGCATATACAGTATGTTCTGACAGAAATGTGCATACTTACACATGTGCTGTGCATAGCTGTTCCAGGGATGGAGTTGGGGCAGAGTGGTGATGTACATGGGTACTTTATATAGGGTTGCCAACTTTTTCACAGAGAAAAACCAGACACCTGTGGCTCGCCATGCTCTGCCCATTCCCCGCCCCTCAGTCCCACCCCATGCCATGCCCCAAGTCCTACCCATACTCCACCCTAGCCCCACCCACAAAAATTACCAAGGGCAAGTGTAGGCAGCTGTAGGGGAGAAACTCTAAAGGTGAAAGGCTGAAATTATATAGATCTATTATTAGAACTGTGAATACTGGGTATGAGTGTCTTCTTGGGAAATACTGTGAATGCTGAAGCTAAATGATATTTCAGTAAAGTTGCAGTTTAGTATACCTCACTGTGTGCTGTGGATTTATTTATGAACTTCCTGACCCCCAAGGTGGACCAAATGGAATAATATTGCCCAAATAGGAGAGCTATTTAAACTAAATATAATCCTATATATTGAAGGAATCAACACAAGAACCTACTCCAATCCTTCACCACTAATCTCGTACACTCAGTGCACTGCAGGATGAAGACTGCCGTTGAAGAAATGCATTGCAGTCTAAAGCTTGGATTGCATTCATTGAGCTAACGCCTTAGGCGGTGAATATGAAACCTAAAGTGGTGGGCTGCCCTTTCATGGTGTAAGTAACCTGCCAGTCAGTCCCAGGACCCACGGTGATGCAGGAATGCCGAGGCGCCATGTTTTGAAGACTGAAATGCTGACAAGGAGTTACAAAACCTGATAAGTGTGTGCCTGATTTGCGTTTAATAAAATATATAATGCTGAGAGTTTGCGTGACATTACATTGATTGGCTGAAAGCATATATATTGATATGAACTGTCCTTGGCAGCAGTGAGCATCTGAATAGTTGGAAGTTAAAAATAAGTGACGACATGGACATTTATTTAAGTGAGTCAAGGACCAGAGTTCAGACAGTGCAGCACACATAACAGCACCATAACCATCCTCATATAAAAAATCTTTTTTAAGACCCTGAGAAGTCCAGTATCGCTGTTCAGACCCACTCACCGTCATTTGGCTGGCTCTGACTCTGGCTCTAGCTTAGGGTTGCCAACCGGCCGGTATTCAGCTGGCCTGGCTGGTTTTTCCATGGCCAGGCCGGCTGCCGGCAGAGATGTAAAACCAGCCCTTGAAAAGCCGGTATTTTGCTCTGGCCGCAAGATCGGGAGCGACCAGAGCAAAAAAACGGCTTTTCTCCCAAAGTCTGCTGGGAAGGGAGCCAGGGAAGCCCACGCGAGGCCCCGGCTCCTCTGTACAACCGCCAGCGTGAAGATCTTTTTCCTTCACGCTGGCGGTTGTTTATATGAAGCCGTGATTGCTGGGAAAGGTTAAAGGCTAGAAGCATGAAGGATATCCTTTACCTGTTGGGAAAGGTTAAGATCCTGACGTTCTAGGCATTCAGCAAACAGGCCCTGAGATGCAGAGACTGGAGATTCGGATGCCACAGCATCCCGTCCTCTTGGGAGAGAAGATCTGGAGCAGATCCCAACTCCAGATGCGGAGCTTGAGAGAGATGTAGGAGCAGAGGGTACCACGTTAGCCATGGTCAACATGGAGCTATGAGGATCATATGACCTCTGTCTCTCTGAAGCTTGAATAGGGTTTTGGGAATGAGAGGAATGGGTGGGAAGGCATAGAGGAAGTCCTGACCCCAGTGGAGTAGGAAGGCATCCCTTGCCTGACAGTTTTGAGCCAGTATTTTGGAACAGAATCAAGGAAGTTTGGCATTCTGTGGACTTGAAAAGAGGTCTATATCTGGTGTTCCCCATATTTGAAACACTCAAGCAAGATGGTCTGAGTGGAAATTTTGTTTTATTATACACAAGCAACAAAAAGACATACAAAAATCAAAAACAGGCAACCCAAACAAGACCCACACCCCCCAAAACCCCCACCCACCCCGACATAGCACAAACACGAAACTGAGCCCCCCCCGTAACCCACCTCCCCAAACCCACCACCAAACCCAGCAACCAGCACACGTGCCCACTCCCCCCAACAACATCCCACAGCAGTCCACACAATGTCCATGTCCATCCCAACCCCCTCCCCAACAACATCCCACAGCAGTCCATTCAATGTCCATGTCCATTCCAACCCCCCCCCCAAACAGCAACCCACAGCAGTCCAAGTAATGTCCAATGTCCAGAATGTCCACTAGGACTGCCAACCCCCCCCCCCACTCACACCCACGAAACATATTCCCCCGTCCCCACCCCCGCCCCGAAGAAGGAGCAGCAGCTTCCCCACTCCAATCACTGCCCCATCCCCATCCTCCCCTCAAAGAAAACACAGCAAAAGCAAAAACCCCCACCCCCCACCCCCCCAAACAAAAACATAAAGGCGACTCTTGCCCTTCCCCAACAAAAACCCACCAAAACAAAACCAAAGATACAAACCAAAGAAGAAAACATAACCCAATACTGCCCTGCAACACTAGACAGCAGAGCGGGATGCACACAAAACAAAAACAACTGTTCCAGGGAAACCATCCCCCAAGGAGAGAGGGAGAGCGGACAAGTGGTCAAACCGCCGCAGAACCACAGCAGCAGCGCACCCAACCTCCCCCCCCCACCGGGAGAAAAACAACCCCAAGTCCCTAACCAGGAAGAAACCCTCCCCCTGCTTTCTCACCCCCCCCCCCCCCGGGAGACAAAGCAACCCCAAATCCCTAACAGGGAAGAACACCAGGGAAACCCTCCCCCTCACGGGGGCGGAGGGTGAGGTGACGCCACAGACGCTCCCAACGATGGGCCTCCACCACCCGCCTTTCGCGTTGCGCCATGCTGGACACTTCCTCCAAAATGTCCCGCACCACCTCGTCGAGGGGCAGGACCAACCCCCGGGCCGAGACATGACAGCGCGCTTGCCACAGGTGGTAGCGCACTACAGCCGTGACGAGGTAGAGGGTCCCGGAGTCCTGCCTTAGAGGAAAGGACCAGGCCCCGTACGCCCACTCCGCATACGTAAGGAGGGAAAGGTCACGCAGGTGAAGAGCAGCGGACACCAACCGGCAGGCCTCCATGTTAAAGGGGCACTGCCGGAGGAAATGGTCCATGGTCTCCGTCTGCCCTTCACACCCGGCCCTCGGACAGACCCGCTCGGCCTGTGACCTGTACTTGAGGTTGTCCCTCACGTACAAACGCCCGTGGAAAGACAACCAGGCCACATCCCGAACCTTCTTCGGCAGCCGAGTGGAGTTCAACTGCCGAAGGCCCCGCTGCATCACATCCGCCGGACAGTCCCGCAGGGCCCACCGTGGTTGAAAGTGGGAGGTGAGTACCATCCGGTACAATCCTTTCCTCCTGGGAGGTATGAAGGGTACCGTCCTCGCCCCATAGGACCATGACCTCCCAACGCCGAACCCTCTCCTTGCAATTCAGGAAAGGGTCTGGGGTGGCGACCCCACCGGCCGCCCCCTCGAAGCATAGGGAGGCATGGCGATCATAAAGCAGGCCACGGAGCTGGACGCGCACCTCTTCCACCTCCTCCCGCGCTGCCCCTCGGGATACCAAACGATCCAGCGACTTCCAGAGGACAGTGTAAGTGAGGTAGCGGGATCGAGCCATGGAGGTACCCCGGGAACGGAAGAGTTGGCGGGCACGCGTTTTCACCTCATCCCACCAAGCGTCACAGGAAGGAAAAACACCCAACAGGGTCTCCTGGTCTGCGAGAAAGACCAAGAACTCCTGGACCACCTCTGATGTTGCCAACAACTGCACATTCAGTCGCCACAGGCCAGGACCCCTGCTGAGCTCCTCGTGGTTAGCCAGGAGGGACACGGAGAGGACGCAGTGGTCCGAAAAGTCAACCGCCTGCAACTGCGAAGGGGAACACTCCACCCGGGCACTCACATATATCCGATCGATACGACTCCTGCGGGTCCCATGGTAGTAGGTGAACCCCAGCGACCGTGGAAAGGCCGGTGGAAGACATCCACTAGGTCAGCCGTCTGGGTCATCTCGGCCAAAAAGAGGCCCTCGTAACTGGGTGGGCAACGCTCCCACCCTTGGTCCTGCAACAGGGTGGTGGTGTTGAAATCCCCGGCGAGGACCACCAAACGGGAGGTGTGTAAGTAGGGGCGGATGACCCGAAAAAGGGTCTTCCGCGCCAACTTAGACTGGGGGCCGTAGACCACTACGAAACGAAACCGATGGGGTCCGCAGTAGCCGTCTAAGAGCAAACACCGGCCCTGATCCAGTTCCCACACATACTGCACCTGAAATCGGTGAGACGTGAACAAAACCGCCACTCCTGCGTAGGGCTGGGCCGCAAGTGACCAGTACGAAGGACCCCAACTCCACTCCCGCTTCACTCGATGAAGGCTAGCGAGCGAGGTGAGCCTGGTCTCCTGCAAAAAGATGACATCCAGCCCGCTCGTGGAAAGAAAATCATAGGCCGTAGCCCGCGCCTGGTCTGTCAAAATGCTGGCCACGTTGAGAGTGGCACACGAGAACGCAGGAGTGCACGCCATGCCTATTTCGTGTGCAGTGACCCTTTCCTCCTCTTCTCACCAAACCCTGGATCCCCGGAATCCCGCTTGCAGGACAAGCCCGCGAGCTGGAGCAACTCCTCACGGTCCACGTCGACCACCTCGAGGATCTCCTCCTCCTCCTGCCTGACCCTGTCACCCCAGGAGGTGCTGGTGCCCCCGGGACCACCAGGCAAAGCTGTCGCAGGGGCTAACCCAGCCCCCATGGGGCGAGGGGGCACAGACAGGTCAGGGGTCGGAGGAATGATCTCCTCCGTGGGGTCCACCACCGGTGCTGCCCCCCCCTCCCCGTACAAAGACTGAGACAACGGACCAGTGCCCACCCCTGCGGGGGAGGCCGGGACGGCCGGTTCAGCAGGGGGCTCCTGCGAAGGCCCAGCACCCAACTGCGGGGGCAAAAGCCTGTCCTCCCTCACCCGTCGGGCACCAGTATCCACACTGATTGGAGGACCCTGACCGCGGCGCACCTTCGGTAGTTTCGGAGGCCGCCGCTGAGGAAGAGGGGCCGCCCCCGCCGCTAACCGTTCCGAGCGCCGCACAGGGGGTCCTGCCTCCACAGGCAAGCCCTCATCCGCTTCAGCCGCATCAGCAGCCAAAAAGACGAAACGGTTGATGTCCAACACGGGCTCTTCATCCGGCAATGGGGATGTCTCCCATTTCTTCCTTTTGGACTTGCCACCCTTAGAAGGGACAGTGGTCCATTCCTGGGGTGGCACCACCCGCAACCCACTATCCTGCCGTGAAACAGCAACCTCCACCACATCAACCCTCTCCTCCTTCCTACCCAAATCCCCTCCCCCTGGTGGCTCCCTCGGCTCAATGGACTCCTCCACCCTAGGGCCCCCGGACTCCTCCTGAGGGAGAGGGTCCTCCACAACCTCCTCCCGCACAGGAGCCCGAGGTGGGGTGACGGCATCCCCCTCGGTCCATTGTGTGATGCGGAGGGGCAGCGGGCAAAGGGGTGGCCCAACTCCCTGCAAAGGTTACACCGAATAAGCAAACACCCGGCCGAGGCGTGACCCCGTCCACCACAACGGGTGCAGACCTGCTCGGGACAGTTCATGCTCAAATGACGGAATGAGCCACAGCGGTGACACTCGCGAGGTTGCCCGGGGTAGTAGCACAAGATGCGATCCCGATCGAGGAAACCGGCCGAGGGCACGTGCTGCACGACATTTCCCACCTCACGCAAACGGATTCTACCCTTCCACGACCCGTCCCACACCCCTAGGGGCCCAGCGCCCTTAACCAGGGGTGCGAGAAGCACCGCATGATGCGACAACCAAAACTGGATGTCCTGCCCTGGGAGCGACTCATTCCTAACCAGGATGGTCACAGGTACTGTCCCCTGGCGAGAGATAGGCACAACACGAAAGTCAGCCCACCCTCCCTGCCCCCTCTGCTGCTGGTATCGGTCCCAGAAAATCTCCAGCCCCCGTCTCAGCATGAAACTAACATCATACTCAATGGTGTTGTTCATGTGGATGAAGGCATAGAGATCTCCCGGGAGAAACCCCAGCCCAAGGACCATCCTCAAGACCTTTTCCCTGGCTGGAGGGGGGCCCTCCCCAGCCCACTGGATCTGCGCCACGTTGCGCCGTCCGGCCTCACCCCCTACCCCTCGGAACCCTCCCCGATCTCCTCCCCCTCCCGCTGGACCGCTCCCTTGGGAAACCCCCCTCCCCCCCAGCCCCACCTGAAGTCCCCGGAGTAGTACCGGACCCCCTCAGGGCCTCTGCAAAGGTACGGGGGGGCACTGACCCCCAGCCCCTGACCTCCGCTCGCCTCCCCCGCCACCACCTGCGAGGGAGTCTGCTGCTGCGATGCAGGAGCCACAGCCACCTCTAAGGGGGCGACCGTGGGGCTGGGCATGATCATCTCAGCAAATACGGAGTCAGGGAGACTACCTCTACCTGATCCCTGGGTGCCACCGAGAAACTCCGGAGCACCCTCCTCTACGAGACCCTGTTGCCGCCTGAATGTATCAAAGGCCCCTTGAGGGCCGTCCGGGGTTTCCAAGGCCAGCATGATAGCACCATGCACCTGTTTCTCGGTGACACCCGGAGGACCAGGGAACCCCCCCGTACCCCTGCACTGTGTTCCCAACCCGTCGTGGAGCTCCTGCGTCTCCGCCACTACCACCGGGGACGGACACTGCCCCCCCCCCAGTCCTGGGATCCGGGGTTTGTACCACCCCATCCCCCAGCCCCGCAGACTTCAGTCCCTGCCCCTTAGCAGGAGAAAACACTACCCCCCCTCCTGCTGGTGGACCAGTCGTCCGCTCTCCCTCCCTCTCCCCGCCAGCGACAGAAGATCCCTGCTCCTGTCCATGGACAGCAGACACCAACGACACCAGCCCTTTACCAACCCACCGTCCGCCACCCCCTGCAAGGCTACCGGCAATAAGGCAGGACCGTCCTGAGACAGCAGGACAGGTCCCCCCAGACCCAATCCCCCCAGACCCCCTCCCCCCTGCCCCCCGTCACCCCCAGGTCCTACCTGATTGCCGGTGCCAGACGTGGCACAGGGGTCAGGGACATCCAGGCTGGCAGCCAGGGCTCCAGCGGAGAGGGCAGACGCCCCCCCGCGAGCCCGGCCCCCCTTGGCCACACCAGCAGGAACGACAGACACCTGTGCATCCCGCTCTACTGACACAGGTTGCAGGGACAGCTGAAGAGCAGTCTTCCGGGCCCCCCCCCTGGGGCTGCAGGCGAAGAAATGCAGCCCCTACCCTGCTCCTTCCCCCCTCCTGCACTCCTCCGGCGCCAGACAGCCACCTCCGGGAACCAGGGGCGGCCAGTCTGCAGCTTCCGGGGACCCAGGAGAGAAGAGGAGGCAGGACCCCCACGAACCCCCTGCACAACCGCAGACTTCAGGACCTCCACAGTGGCTGAACCGGCAGGCATCCGACAGTCCAGGGCAGCATCCGCTGATCCCCGACGTGGACAGGAACCTTCCAAGCATCCACGGCCTGCTGCAGGAGTCCCTGACGTGAAGGAGCCGCGAGGAAGATCCCGCAATTCTTCAGCGGATCGCCGCCGGTGCTCTCTCGGCAGAACAGAGAGCAGAGTACCCCCGTCTTCACACTTCCGGGAGAACCCGGAAGTGATGTCACTCGAGTTGCGGCGGCCATCTTTGGAGCACGGTCGGGTGGAGGGAAGCCCTACAGCTTCAGCCGGCAGCGGGGCAGCCCTCTCAGGAACCCGGACGTCATCTGCTGGCACTCCCCGGCGATCAGGATGGGGAAATCCTTCTGCAGTTGATGTTGTTGAAGAAGCAGGAAAACCGTCCGAAAACACCCGCGGATGGGGGGGATTGATGCCTCCGGACCCCTCGTCCATTGCTGGACCAGTGTTGCCTGAAGCAGGTATCAAGAAATGCGATGCTGTTTCTGAATCCCGCAAACGCTGGCAGGCTGCAACTTTCCCAGGAATCCTCCAAGCACTAGCGGGGGATGTGGGATCCAGCGGATCATGGATCACCGGCCCAGCCTCCTGGAACGAGACAGCCATACTTCCACCAACACCTGACCCCTGAAGGTAAGGGTCTCCGGACCACGATGGTACACCAGGGAATTTTGCCAAACATTCTTCTCCCCTCACAGGGGTTGGATAAGGGAAGGGCAGGCTGCGGGAGTGGGGATGTCCACCCTGTCTACCTACCCCCGAGGGCCTCCCCTGGACTGCAGACATACCATGAGCCCATCTATCATAATTTTGGTATATTTCAGAAAGGGACCCACAACCCTGGCTTTTTAAATAGGTTATCTCCTGCTACTTGGCCTTCAAGGCCCGCTTCACCCCCTTCCGATAGGTGTTATAGGCCACCCACTCCTCACCGGGAATGGTGGCCTGCAGGCTCTCCAGGTGGGAGAGCTGGGCTTGCAGCTGAGCCGCCTCCTCCTGGAGACCCCGGAGCTGCCGTACCGCCGCCACGATCTCGTCGGGGGCCCTAGCTGGCTGCTGGAAGGACGGCAGGCCCGACCCTCCGTCCTCATCCTCACTGGAGGAGGTAGAGGCCTCCTCCAGGACCCGAGGCGGAGGGGGGAACCCGCCTCCCCCAGCACTGTACGGGGCAGTCCTCCAAGGCCTCCCCAGGGCCTCTCCCTGCCTCCACCCAGCCTCCACACCCTGCCTGGGAAGGAGAAAGGAGCCTCCTCCAGGGGGTAGCAGGCCCGAGCCTCCGGGCATGTGGGTCCCTCTTCCCTGGCCATGTGCAGTCCTACCTGGGGAGTCTCCCTCACGGGGTACCGGCTGTACCAGGCTACCATCCGCCCCGTCCGGCTTCAGCGAAGGAGGCCTACGAGGCCTGGTAGGCCTCTGGGCCTGGGCCTCTCCTGCTGGAGATGGCCCAGGACCCGACATCCAGGCACCAACAGTGAGCTAGGCTCCGCCCCCTAGCAGGAGCTCACTGAGATAGGTCCTCTCCCTAGCACTGCAGCAGAGCAACTGAGTGGAAATTTTGTTTATTGTGTCATGCAACAGAAAAACAGACAAAAAGCAAAAACAATCACCCCAACCAAGTCCCACCCCCCCCCCAAAACCCCCACCCCCCGACATAGTACAACAACAAATAGCATAACCCCCCCGTGACCCACCTCCCCAAACCCACCACCAAACCCAGCAACCAACAGCCGTGCCACTCCCCCCAACATCAACCCACAATAAGCCATACAATGTCCATATAATGTCCCTATCCCACCCTCCCCCCCCCGCAGTCCAATGTCCATACCCGACCCAACCCCCCCGCAAAAACACCCCAGAGCAGTCCACACAATGTCCATTGGTGTTTGCGAACCCACACCCCTCCCCCGCACAACACCCCCACCAGTCCAAATGTTCATTCTGTCCGCTGGTATTTGGGGACTGCCAGACTCCCCCCCCCAACCACCCAAAGGCAAAGTCCCCCGTCCCCATCCCTACCCCTGCAGAGGGAGCAGCAGCTCCCCCCTCCCTCCACCCCGATCCCCGCCCCCTCCCCATCCACCCCAAAAACAAAAGCAAACACATGAAAAGCAAACAATACCCCCCCGACCCCCCCCAACAAAAACAAAAGGGCACCGTTTGCCCGTCCCCAACAGAAACCCACCATAACAAAACATAACCAATTATATAAAGCAAAAATGAAACAAAAGATAAACAGAACCCCGTGCTGCCCTGCAACCCAGACAGCGGAGCGGGATGCACAGGACACAAAAAGAGCAGACATACACAAAAACAATTGGGACAGCGACCCCCACAGAGAAAGGGAGAGAGGACAAACGGTCTAACCCCTACAGCAGCACCAGCTCAAACCCCCCCCCCCCACCCGGGAGAAAAACAACCCCCAAAATCCTACCCAGTAGCAAACCCCCCCCCCCACTCCTGTCACACCCCTCCCCCAGGGAAACAAAACAACCCCAAAGCCCTACAGGGATGAGAACCCCAGGGAACCCCTCCCCCTTACGGGGGGCGGAGGGTGAGGTGACGCCACAGACGCTCCCAACGATGAGCCTCCACCACCCGCCTTTCGCGTTGCGCCATGCCGGACACTTCCTCCAAAATGTCCCGCACCACCTCGTCGAGGGGCAGGACCAACCCCCGGGTCGAGACATGACAGCGCGCTTGCCACAGGTGGTAGCGCACTACTGCCGTGACGAGGTAGAGGGTCCCGGAGTCCTGCCTTAGAGGAAAGGACCAAGCCCCGTACACCCACTCCGCATACGTGAGGAGGGAAAGGTCGCGCAGGTGAAGAGCAGCGGACACCAACCGGCAGGCCTCCACGTTAAAGGGGCACTGCCGAAGGAAATGGTCCATGGTCTCCGTCTGCCCTTCACACCCGGCCCTCGGACAGACCCGCTCGGCCTGTGACCTGTACTTGAGGTTGTCCCTCACGTACAAACGCCCGTGGAAAGACAACCAGGCCACATCCCGAACCTTCTTCGGTAGCCGAGGGGAGTTCAACAGCCGAAGGCCCCGCTGCATCACATCCGCTGGACAGTCCCGCAGGGCCCACCGTGGTTGAAAGTGGGAGGCGAGTACTATCCGGTACAATCCTTTCCGCCCCAAGGACTGGGCGAGCGGGTCGGTCACCCCCCACCGCCGAATGAGCCCCACCATCGCAAATACGTACGATGGGGCCTGTTCCCCGCTCCGGCGCACACGTGGGACCGAGGACGCCCCCTCCCACTGCTCCCAGAAGCGGGAGAACCATTCCCGATAGGAGGCCACCCACCAGACCCCACCCCCTTCCCGCATCCTACCCAAGTGGAACGCCATAGACAAGACTGACAGGAAGACAAGGGGGTGCAACATACCCAAACCGCCCTCTGCCCGATCCAGGCAAACGATGTTGTGCTGGACAGGGTTCAGGCGATTACCCCACAGAAAACAGAAAAAGACAGCACAGACAGACGCCTGACGGGACGACGGAAGGACGAAGACCGTGGCCACCTGCAGAAAGAGAGGAAGCAGAAACGTCCCGAGGAGTTTGATCTTCTCCTCGTACGTACACCTCCACCCCCTCCACCGCAGCACCCGACACCGTGCAGTCTCGAGACAACGGTCCCAATTGGACTCCGCACAGTCCTCCGACCCGAAGACGAGGCCCAAAACGCGGACCTCCCCCACGGGAGGAGGAAAGGGGGCGCAGGAAGGCAGGGAGGCCCCCGAGGCGCCCAACCACAGCGTCTGGCACTTGCTGTGGTTGACAACAGAGTGGGCAACCTCCAAGTACTCCTCCACGGCCTCCCGCAGGGCCTCTACCCCTTCAGTGCTGTCCACGTAAACTGAGATGTCGTCAGCGTAGGCAACAACGGACACCGGGGGCGCACCCGGCGCCTCCAGGCCCCGCAACCCACCTGAGGACAATCTCCGGAGGAAGGGGTCGAGGGAGAAGACATACAGCAAGGGGCTCAAAGGGCACCCCTGCCGCACCCCCGAGGCGACACCAAACGGCCGTCCGAGCCACCCGTTAATAAACGGGAAGCTCACCCCCCCTCGGTACAGCGCCTGCACGACGAAGAGGAAACCTGCAGGGAGGCCGAAGTGCTGGAGCACCACCCACAGGTACCGGTGACTGACTTGATCAAAGGCTTTGGACTGATCCAAGGAGACCAACCAATGGTCCCGTTGGAGCGACCGGCCTCTCTCCACAACCTCCCGGACTGTGGCGACAGCGTCCAGAACCCCTCTCCCCCGAACGGAACAATACTGGGAAGGTGACAGCAAAGCGCCCGACACCTCCACCAGTCGGCTGGCCAAACACTTGGCCAGAATCTTCCGGTCCGCGTTCAGGAGAGAGAGCGGCCGCCAAAAGTCCAAGGAGCTATCATCCTTCCCCTTGGAGAGCAGCAGCAGGACAGACTCGCGAAATGACTGCGGGAGAAACCCCGTATCCATGATCTCCTGAAACAGAGAGGTCAGGAAGGGGGCCAACTGGGCGATGAAAGTGCGATAGAACTCCACAGGGAGCCCATCGCGCCCAGGCACCTTCCCCAACGGCATGGCACGAATCGCCCTCTCCACCTCCACCTGCTGAATCGGAGCAGCGAGTGCATCAACCTGTGCCTGAACCACAGCCGAATACACCGGGGGAAGGCCCAGGTACTCTCGGATATGGGTGAGGTCCACGGGGCGATCCCCAAACAGGTCCGAGAAGTATTCCCCCACCATCCGCAAAAGGTCCTCCTGGGAGGTATGAATGGTACCGTCCTCGCCCCGCAGGGCCATGACCTCCCGACGCCGAACCCTCTCCTTGCAAGTCAGGAAAGGGTCTGGGGCGGCGACCCCACCGGCCGCCCCCTCGAAGCATAGGGAGGCATGGCGATCGTAAAGCAGGCCACGGAGCTGGACTCGCACCTCTTCCACCTCCTCCCGCGCTGCCCCCCGGGATACCAAACGATCCAGCGACCTCCGGAGGACAGTGTAAGTGAGGTAGCGGGATTGAGCCATGGAGGTACCCCGGGAACGGAAGAGTTGGTGGGCACGCGTCTTCACCTCGTCCCACCAGGCGCCACGGGAAGGAAAAACACCCAACAGGGTCTCTTGGTCTGCGAGAAAGGCCAAGAACTCCTGGACCACCTCTGATGTTGCCAACAACTGCACATTCAGTCGCCACAGGCCAGGACCCCTGCTGAGCTCTTCGTGGTTAGCCAGGAAGGACACGGAGAGGACGCGGTGGTCCGAAAAGTCAACCGCCTGCAACTGCGGAGGGGAACACTCCACCCGGGCACTCACATATATCCGATCGATACGACTCCTGCAGGTCCCATGGTAGTAGGTGAAACCCGGCGACCGTGGAAAGGCCCGGTGGAAAACATCCACCAGGTCAGCCGTCCGGGTCATCTCGGCCAAAAAGAGGCCCTCGTAACTGGGTGGGCAACGATCCCCCCCTCGGTCCTGCAAAAAGGTGGTGGTGTTAAAATCCCCGGCGAGGACCACCAAACGGGAGGTGTGTAAGTAGGGGCGGATGACCCCAAACAGGGTCTTCCGCGCCAACTTAGACTGGGGGCCGTAGACCACCACAAAACGAAACCGATGAGGCCCGCAGTCGCCGTCTAAGAGCAAACACCGGCCATGCTCCAGTTCCCACACGTACTGCACCTGAAATCGGTTAGACGTGAACAAAACCGCCACTCCTGCGTAGGGCTGTGCCGCAAGCGACCAGTACGAAGGGCCCCACCTCCACTCCCGCTTCGCCCGATGAAGGCAAGCGAGCGAGGTGAGCCTGGTCTCCTGCAAGAAGATGACATCCAGCCCACTCGTGGAAAGAAAATCATAGGCCGTAGCCCGCGCCTGGTCCGAGAAAATGCTGGCCACGTTGATGGTGGCGCACGAGAACGCAGGAGTGCACGCCATGCCTAGTTCGTGTGCAGTGACCCTTTCCTCCTCTTCTCACCATACCCGGGATCCCCAGAATCCCGCTTGCAGGACAAGCCCGCGAGCTGGAGCAACTCCTCACGGTCCACGTCGACCACCTCGAGGATCTCCTCCTCCTCCTGCTCGACCCTGTCACCCCACGAGGTGCTGGTGTCCCTGAGACCACCAGGCAAAGCTGTCGCAGGAGCTAACCCAGTTCCCATGGGGCGAGTGGGCACGGACAGGTCAGGGGTCGGAGGAATGATCTCCTCCGTGGGGTCCACCACCAGTGCCTCCCCCCCCTCCCTGGACAAAGACTGAGACAACGGACCAGTGCCCACCCCCGCGGGGGAGGCCGGGACA
Organism: Ichthyophis bannanicus; assembly: GCA_033557465.1. Classification (NCBI taxonomy): domain Eukaryota; kingdom Metazoa; phylum Chordata; class Amphibia; order Gymnophiona; family Ichthyophiidae; genus Ichthyophis; species Ichthyophis bannanicus. The sequence goes on from CM066035.1 coordinate 780,320,019, forward strand.
GCCAGGTCAGCAGGGGGCTCCTGCGAAGGCCCATCACCCAACTGCGGGGGCAAAGACTCGGCCTCCCTCACCCGTCGGGCGCCAGAATCCACCTTGACCGGAGGACCCTGACCGCGGTGCGCCTTCGTTATTTTGGAAGGCCGCCGCTGAGGAAGAGGGGCCGCCCCCGCCGCTAACCGCTCCGAGCGCCGCACAGGAAGCCCTGCCTCCACAGGCAAGCCCTCATCCGCCTCAGCCGCATCAGCAGCCAAAAAGACGAAACGGTTGATGTCCAACATGGGCTCTGCATCCGGCAACGGGGATGTCTCCCGTTTCTTCCTTTTGGACTTGCCACCCTTGGAAGGGACCGTGGTCCATTCCTCAGGTGGCACCACCCGCAACCCGCTATCCTGTCGTGATGCATTAACCTCCACCACATCAACCCTCTCCTCCTTCCTACCCGAATCCCCTCCCCCTGGTGGCTCCCTCGGCTCGATGGACTCCTCCACCCTAGGGCCCTCGGACTCCTCCTGAGGGAGAGGGGCTTCCACAACCTCCTCCCGCACAGGAGCCCGAGGTGGAGTGACGGCATCCCCCCTGGTCCATTGTGTGATGCGGAGGGGCAGCGGGCAAAGGGGTGGCCCAACTCCCCGCAAAGGTTACACCGAATAAGCAAACACCTGGCCGAGGCGTGACCCCGTCCACCACAACGGGTGCAGACCTGCTCGGGACAGTTCATGCTCAAATGGCGGAATGAGCCACAGCGGTGACACTCGCGGGTTTGCCCGGGGTAATAGCACAAGATGCGATCCCGACCGAGGAAACCGGCCGAGGGCACGTGCTGCACCACGTTTCCCACCTCACGCAAACGGATCCTGCCCTTCCACGACCCGTCCCACACCCCTAGGGGCCCAGCGCCCTTAACCAGGGGTGCGAGGAGCACCGCATGGCGCGACAACCAAAACTGGATGTCCTGCCCTGGGAGTGACTCATTCCGGGATAGGATGGTCACAGGTACCGTCCCCTGGCGAGAGATAGGCACAACACGAAAGTCAGCCCACCCTCCCTGCCCCCTCTGCTGCTGGTATCGGTCCCAAAATATCTCCAGCCCCCGTCTCAACATGAAACTAACATCATATTCAATGGTGTTGTTCATGTGGATGAAGGCATAGAGATCTCCTGGGAGAAACCCCAGCCCAAGGACCATCCTCAAGACCTGTTCCCTGGCTGGAGGGGGCCCCTCCCCAGCCCACCGGATCTGCGCCACATTGCGCCGTCTGACCTCACCCCCTACCCCTCGGAAACCTCCCCCACCTCCTCCCCCTCCTACAGGACCATTCCCCTGGGAACCCCCCCTCCCCCCAGCCCCACCTGACGTCCCCGGAGTGGTGCCCGACCCCCTCAGAGCCTCCGCAAAGGTACGGGGGGGGGGGGGAACCGATCCCCCAGCCCCCATCCCCTGCCCTCCTTGGTCTTCCCCGGCATCCACCTGCGGGGGACCCTGCTGCTGGTCCGCAGGATCCACAACCGCCTCACAGGGGGCGACCTGGGGACTGGGCAAGGTCAGCTCCGCAAACACGGAATCGGGGATACTATCCCGTCCTGATCCCTGGGTGCCACCGAGAACCTCCGGAGCACCCCTTGCTGTCATATCTGGCTGCTGCCGAAAGGCAGCAAAGGCCCCGGGAGGGCCCGTCGGGGTCTCTAAAGCCAATTGCAGGGCGTCACGGACCTGGTTCTCGGTAACACCCAGTGGACCAGAAAGCCCCCCCAAACCTCCGTCCCGGGTTCCCAACCCAGCGCAAGGCTCCTGGGTCTCAGCCACCACTACCGGGGACGGACCCCGCTCCCCTCCAATCCCGGGATCCAGGGGGACCACCCCATCCCCTAACCCCACTGAAAAAGGACCCTTCCCCCGATCAGGACCAACCACTACCTCCTTCCCCACTACTAGATCAGTCGTCCGCTCCCCCTTTCCCCCCGCCAGACCCTCCACCGACCCACCGTCCGCTACCCCCTGTACGGCTACCGGCAACAAGGCAGGACCATCCCGGGACAGAAGGGCAGGTCCCCCCATAACTAAATCCCCCAAACCTCCGCCCCCCTGCCCCCCGTCACTCCCAGGTCCTACCTTATTGTCGGTGCCAGACGTGGCACAGGGGTCCGGAACCTCATGGCTGGCAGCCAGGGCTCCAGCAGGAAGGGCGGACGCCCCCCTGCAAGCCAGGCTTCCCTCGGCCACAGCAATAGACAAAACAGGTATCTGTGCAGCCCGCTCAGCCGATCCAACTTGCAAAGACAGTGGAGGAACGGTCTTCCGGTCCCCCTTGGGGGCTGAAGAAAAAGAAAAACAACCCCTCCCCTGCCCTGTCCCCTGTCCTGTGCCCTTCCGGCGCCAAACAGCCACCTCAGGGAAAGCTGGATGGCCATCCTGCAGCTGTCTGGAAGCCGGAAGGGCAGCCATACCAGGGGACTCCTGCCTCCCAACCTCCCCCCCACCAAAAGCCTGCCCAGGAATCCTGGCAGGCACACAAGCAGAAGATGTGACATCCACAGACCCCCGGCGCTGCAGAACCGGATTACAAAAAGTGGGAGCAGCCACCCGCTGCACCCCCAGTGGCACAGCAAGCTGGGGAAGAAGTGGAGAATCCTCCGTTGCTGTTCTTTGACCCTCCATTGGCAGCAGCGCGACAGACCCGCGATGATGCTCCCACTTCCGGGAGAACCCGGAAGAGACAGGCTCCTGCAGTCGGCGGCCATCACAGCTCCCCACCGAACCCGGGGAAAGCCCCACGAAAACCTCCTCCGGCAGGGCACGGCCGTCAGCTGTAGAGACGGCACGGCAGGAACTCCGGCGGCCATCTTGGATATCGCAGGCAACCGGAACGGACGGCTGGAAGGCGGTCAGAGAGGCACTCCTGACCCCACGAGCCTGCTGCTCACCGCGGCGATATCCCAAGCAGGGGACCAGCAGCTCTTCTCCATCTACTGATGCGGCAACCCTCTCCTGTTCCAGTGAATCGTGTGGACCTGTAGCTCCGCCCCCAAACATCCCGTCTGCACCGGCCACCAAGGAAACTGGAAACGGGTCAGGAATATTCTGAACAGCATTCATGGAGGTCCCCTCAGATGACCCAGGCACCGGCAGGTAAGAGATTCGTTCTGCAGGAAAACGGGGGGAGGGGAATTGGCTACCCCCTGATGCACCCTGGACTGGTAAGGGTGGTGGAAGGGACCTGGGAAGGTCCACCCGCCGTCCCACCCCCGGGGGCCCCCCTGAACTGCACCCTTTACTGCCCAACGATCATAAGCCTGATAGAGCTCCTTGAGGGACCCACAACCCTGGGATTTTAAGGAATAAAGCTGATGATATCGGTCCCTCAGGGCCCGCTTTACCCCTTTTCGATAGGTCTTGTAGGCCACCCATTCTTCATCGGGAACGGTGGCCTCCAGGCTCTCCAGGTGGGAGAGCTGGGCTTGCAGCTGGGCCGCCTCCTCCTGGAGACCCCGAAGCCGCCGCACCGCCGCCACGATTTTGTCTGGGGCCCTAGCTGGCTGCTGGAAGGAAGGCAGGCCCAACCCCCCGTCCTCATCCTCACTGGAGGAGGTAGAGGCCTCCTCCAGGACCCGAGGCGGAGGGGGGAACCCGCCTCCCCCAGTGCTATACTTCACGGTCCTCCAGGGTCTCCCCAGGGCCTCTCCCTGCCGCCACCCAGCCTCCACACCCTGCCTGGGGAGGAGACAGGAGCCTCCTCCCTGGGGTAGCGGGCCCAAACCTCCATACCTGTGGGTCCCTCCTCCCTGGCCAGGCACAGTCCTACCTGGGGGGTCCCCCACCCGGGGCGCCGGCTGTTCCAGGCTGCCGGTTCCTCCATCCAGTGTCAGAGTAGGAGGCCCACCAGGCTTGGTAGGCCTCTGGGCCTGGGCCTCTCCTGCTGGAGGTGGCCCAGGACCCGACATCCAGGCTCAGGCTGTAGTGAAGCCCCGCCCCCTAGCAGGAGCTCTGCAGGATAGGTCCTTCCTCCACCACAGCTGAACAGCAACTGAGTGGAGGGACCACTTGTGTGGCAGCAATACTCGAATGAGTTTGTCCGCTCATGAATTTTGAATGCCTGGAAGGTATACCGCAAGAAGGTGGATTTGAAGCTCTCTGGCGAGGGCCCATAGTCACAAAGCTTCGTTGCATAGTGACAGAGAGCCTGTTCTGCCTTGCTTGTTCAGATAGAATGTAGCTACCTGATTGTCGGTTTGGACCAGAACTGTCTTGTGGCTGAGATGGGCCTGAAATACTCGAATAGCATTGAAAATGGCTCTCGGCTCTAGGAGGTTTATGTGAAGAAAAGCCTCCTGTGGGGTCTAGAGACCTCCTGTGGGGTCTAGAGATCGTGCAAGGGGCCCTCCAACCCAACTTGGATGCAGCTGTTGTTAGGGTGGCTTGGCAGAGAGGCTGCTGGAAAGGAGAGCCTACAAGGAGGTTTTCCAATGATTGCCACCATTGCAGGGATGAAATTAGACGTGTGGAGTTTCTGATTTTGTCCGTTAGCCAACCCGAGGCTTGTGTCCACTGAGAGGATAGGGTCCACTGGGCTGCTCGCATATGAAGGCGAGCGTAGGGAACCACATGGACAGTGGATGCCATATGCCCCAGAAGCTGAAGCATCTCCCGAGCAGTCAAAAAGACCTTCATAGCTGCTTGGAATGCCAGTTGTATTATATGCAGACAGCGCGGCTGTGGCAGGAAAGATTTTGACTGCCGTGTGTCTAGACGAGCCCTTATGAACTCGAGAGATTGAGAGGGGGTGAGATGAGATTTTGGGAAGTTTATGACCAATCCCAAGTATTGAAGGATTCTCATTGTTCGAGAAAGAGCAAAGCTGGCCTCTGGAGCTGTTGATGCTCGAATGAGCCAATCATCTAAGTAAGGGAAGACGAATATTCCTAGAGTTCTCAGAAATGCTGCTACCACTGCCATGCATTTTGTGAAGACTCTTGGGGCAGAAGCCAGACCGAAGGGAAGAACTCTGTACTGGAAGTGTCTTCCCTGGACCAGGAATCAAAGGAATTTCCTGTGATTTGCGTGGATGAGAATATGCATGTACGCATCTCTTAGATCTAGAGAACATAGTCAGTCCTGACTCTGAAGGTATGGTAGGAGTGTTCCGAGGGAGATCATTTTGAACTTTTCTCGGAAGAGATATTTGTTTAATTCTCTGAGGTCCAGTATAGGTCTGTGTCCCCCTGTTTTCTTTGGGATGAGAAAATAGGGGGAGTACAATCCGTACCTTGTTGGGATATGGGTACTTCTTCTATTGCTCCTTGAGCAAGAAGTGATGTGACCTCCTGCCACAAAAGGTCGGTGCAGGGACCTGAGAATTGAACTGTTTGATTATTGTAGGCGGGGGCATGTTGAGAAAGTGAAGCTTGTACCCCAGTCATACAATGGACAGAGTCCAGTTTTCTGATGTTATTTGTTGCCATCTCTTGGCAAAATGGCATAACCTGCCTGGAATGGTTAAGGGTTCTGGTCCTTTCTGGGGCAGAATGACTAAGTTCTCTAGGTAAGAGTCAAAGCCCCTGAGGAGGCTGAGTCTGCTGGGCCAGTTAAGCTCTTTGAGCTTGTGGCTCTCTTTGCTGTCTGTTCTGTTGTTGTCCCTTTTGGGGAACATGAACTGGACAGTGGCCCAAATGGGAGTATGACTAATAAAACCTCTTTTTTCTTGTTGAAAAAGGGTTTCTTGAATGACTTTTTCTTTGCTGGGTTGGCTGTAGACTTTGATAGTCTGTTTGAGGTAGTATTTTCAGATTCAAGCTGATTAGCCTTGTCCTGCCAGTCCTTGCCAAAGAGATTTTCTCCTGTACAAGGGATGTTTCCCAGCTTGTCTTGCACCCACTGCTCTAAGTCTGATGCCTGAAGCCAGGCAATACGACGTGCACCTATGGAGATAGCAGAGGTTCTGCTTATGCATTCAAAGCAATCAAAGGTTGCATGGTTCATGAATTTAGAGATATTCTGGGCATGCTTGACCAGGGTAAGGAAATCTTCCCTTTTGTCCTCAGACATATTAGGGCTCATGAGCTCTAAGTCACGTGCGACTTCTTCCAGGAACATATCCATATAAAGAATGTAGGAACTGTCTCGTAACATGGACGATTGGAAGCATTGACGCCCAAAGGCATCGAGTGTCCTCGATTCCCGGCCTGGAGGATTAGAAGAATGTGTTTTAGCACTCTTAATTCTACACTTGGCTGATTCCACTACCATTGAATGGTGTGGTAACTGAGTCTTTTTAAAGCCAGGACAGCTTGGCACTCGGTGCATGGTATCGAGGCGTCGGGAATGTGGAAACACCGTTAAAGGAGTTTCCCACGTCCTTAACATAAGATCATGTAAGATCTTGTGAATGGGAAGCATAGATGCTTCCTTAGGAGCCATGGGATATTGTAGAATTCTTAATTCTTCTGCCCTAGGTTCCTTTTCTGGAATCACCGTGATTGAAAGACCTTTGGCTAAATCACGTATGAAATCCTGGAAGGACATGTCTTCTGGAAGAGACATTCTGCGTTGAGGAGAAGGAGTTGGATCCTCTGGTAGGATCGCTCTAGTACCGGTAGAGTCATCAGAGTCATTGGAATCGGAAGACTCAAAGTTGCTCTGTACCGGGTGCTCCTGTAATGCACGATACCGGTACCGCTCAAAGTCAGTACCGGAGTGTCTCGGATCCTGTCCCCCCAATACCTGAGATAGACTCAAGGCTCGTCATGGGGGGAAGCATACCCACCAAAGCAGGTGCACGTGGTACCGGTACCGATGTCGGTACCGATAACTGTGGAACCATCTGTAGCGATTTTAGCGGTACTGAAGATGCTAAGAGGGTCGCTAGACTGTGTTCGATAGCGAGGATTCTCTTATCCATCGCTCCTGCCGATGCCTGGGTGTCGGTACCGGTGGAAGCGGCCATGACCCCAGAACATGGCACCAGTAGTTCTACAGAGGTGGAAGCCTCTGGTACATCCTGGAGCACCGTTAATGCTTTGGAGACCGAAGACTCCTGCTGAGGCTGTTTTGCCGGTGAACTTTCCTCGAGGGCAACGCCAGTGGCATCTCAATACTCAGAGGGAGATCTACCCTTTGAGGACCAGCCAGTCTTGGAAGACTTAAGTTTAGTTACCTGAGATCCATGGGTGGAAGATGAAGCTCTGGAAGACGTTGATGCAACCGACATCGTATCTGCGACAAAAAGGGTACCAAATTTTTGCAGCTCTATTCTGCAGGCCCCTCTTTGTCGTCTTTCTGCAGGAGAGACACTCCGATGGACAATGTTCAGGACCTAAACATTTTAGACACCAATCATGGGTGTCGGTGACGGATATAGTACCGCCACAGTTAGAACATTTCTTGAAACCACTAGCTGGCTTCTCTATGTTTGAAGAAAAGTGGGCCTAGTGCCCAAAATGGCACCTAGCACCAAGAGGGGAGAGGCCCCTGAAATAAAAAAATCTTCTAGAAAGCTAGGTTTTTTGTTTTGTTTTAAAAAGAAGAAAAGAGAACCGGCGGTACCAGTAGGCGTCGAGTGAAGGCAGATGCGACCACAAGAAAACAAAACAATAAGAATACATTTTCTGCGGTGACAAGGTATACGTCCTGTCGGCTCTGCGAAAAACGAAGAACTGAAGTGAAAGAGTTAGAAAGGCTTTTCTATTGGACGCTGGGGAGCGTTCCCGCGCAAACTCCGTCGGTACCGACGATACCCATATGTGAAGACTACATTCCTGCTTGTTCCTGAAGATTACACACACACACTGTGTGTATCTATCTATCTATCTATATATATAGATATATAGATATAGATATATACACACAGGGTGGCCCAAAAAAAGTGAGAACATCTCGTAGCATATAAGTTATTTAAAAATTCAAAAAGACAGATTTAAACGACTGACAGATTAAAAAAAAAATATGGCGACCATAAATTGTAGAAATGAAAACGTTATATAGCTAAAAATGGTAAATAAGTAAACTATTTAAGCTTTTAATTTACGAGATGTTCTCACTTTTTCTGGGCCACCCTGTGTATATATATATATATATATATATATACACACTGTGATAAGGAAGCTGATCCAATTACATTGGTTACCCATTCAGGCCAGAATTCTCTTCAAAACTCTACTTATCACATTCAAAGCTCTCAACAAGCTCACCGCTACATCCTTATCTGCCCTTATCCACACCACTACACCAAACAGAGCAAGAAGATCCTCGACCATCAACTCCCTAAAACTCCCAAAGGCCCTTACAAGCTGCTCTTCATCTACTGCCAACAGAGCCTTTATCCTTTGTGCCCCTAGGTGCTGGAATGCACTACCCCCTGGCATCCGGGCCACCAACGGCTTATCACAATTCAGGAAAGCCCTCAAATTCCACCTCTTCAATAAGTATCTTATAGAGCCATCAACACCCATTGACATCAGTGTTCCCACCTAGTTACCCAAGTCCACAATGTCATTGACATTGATGTCCATTGACATCACTGATCCCAACTAATTCCACGATGTCTCATTAACATGATTAGGCTGACTCTCTATAACGATTGACCCTGTTCCTAGTAACATGTATCTATTCAGTTTGATTACACCTGTAAATAGATTGTAGATAGTTTCCCTTGTTATCCAAGTTCCTTCCCTTGTTATCTGTAAACTCATGCAAGTTGACTGTACTGAGATTTTTGTTCTATGTGAACCGCGCTGATGCTGAATAGTGCGGTATATAAGAGAATATAAATAAATAAAATAAATAAATAAAATAAATTATCAGAGCCCAGAGAGTACTGACAAGGGAAGGGAATTTACCTTAATCAAGGGACCTGTGCTGGCAGGTCAGAGAAATAAAGCAGCATGTTTCCCTAAAAGACAGCTTATTCCCAGCTGCAGTAACTTGCAGAAAGCCCCTAGTGGAGCTAAGGAGGAGAAGCATAAGCATAATCTGGAAAACCCTTATGTCATGCCTAATCAATCAGCTGCCAGAAGAGAGTTTAAGCACCAACACCTGAGCACTGCAAGGGAGGAGTTGGAAGCTAAGAACTTTAAAGGCAGAACTGAATATTCAGAAGGCAGACAAGCACAGGGCCAAGCACAAAGACGAGCACGGGGACAAGCACAGAGACAAGGACAAGGACCATCATGAGGACGAGAAGGAGAGGAGAAAGAGAGAAGGAGAAGGTCCAAGAGAGGGAAGGCAAGAGGAGCTCTGAGAGAGATGTGTTCTTGGAGAGATTCCTGTGAGAAGCCAGCTTCAAAGGAATGGAGAAAGCCAGAGGTTTAGAGAGCTACAGCTAGGAACTCTAAAGCAGCACCCTGTAAGCAGACAGAAGCAGCTAAGGAGAAAAGGAACATGAATACCTATGGGAAGAGGTATGGAGCAGCTGTCCTGAGGTCCAGGGATACAGACTGGAGGACAGGTCACAGAAGCACCCATGCTTACTGGCCAGAATACCTAAGGAGACAGCCCAATGCTACCTTTGACTCAGGTATGAACTTTGAACGTTTGACTAACCTAGAGCAATGCAAACTGCTGGGAAACAGTGTCTCTCCCAATAGAGGTCAGTAAAGGAAGCCCTCTGAGCCAGACATTGATATTGAGCCTATGCAATTGGAAGAACCAGGTACAAGTCCTGAGGAAGATGATTTTTGCATGGACTGTTCTTTGTGTAGGATTGGTAGCATAGAGAAATCCTAAAAGTAGGATTAAACCATCAAAAGGAAATGTTCTAATAACTGGCTCCCCATAAAGTTTTATATGAAAAGAAAGAGGCTTTTGGGGAAATGAAACACGTGTGCAGGGAAGGAAACTAGCTATTGATTGCAGCTTGTTATCCACCTGATGTGAGAACAAAGCATAGCTCAAGCCGTGCACACGTTGTATATAGAAGTGCTTTGAAAGTGGAAAAAGAAGGCTGTTTGTAAAGAAGTTTTTTTCCTTTTGGTTTATTCTCCAGCACTGTTGAACACGTTGCCAGCAGTGACTGAGAGGAAGTTTTTCTGTTGCTTAAAAGACTCTGCAAGCTATTTGCATAAAACTTTCAGTTGTGTTGTTTATTTTGAATATAATCCCTGGAAAAGTTATCCTAAAGGTATTACCAAGTAAAATCTGTGTGTGGAATAATTTACCCCATAAATAAACTCTATTTTGCCTTATACTCGAGCCAACTACTACATCTTTATTTACCTCAAAGGCAAACACTATACAACTGTACTACTATTACCACAATCCTTTGCGGCATAGTTAGTCTGGATCTTTGCAAAAGGTGGTGGAGCTTTCATAACAAGCACCCCCTTTTACAACACACATACTTTTTGATCACATCTTGTATATGTGTGTGTATCGAGACTTGTACAGTAAAACAAGAAGTATAACACTGACAGTTATTGCACTCAGTCTCCTTCAAAGTAGTCACCTTCTGATAAAACACACTTCCTCCAGCATTCCTGCCACTGCTGGAAACAATTTTGAAATGCCTCTTTCGTTATGCTGTGAAGCTGCTGTATCGAATTTTGCTTAATGGTTTTCAAGTCATCGAATCTCCTTCCTTTCAGTAGTAATTTCAGTTTTGGAAACAAGAAAAAGTCCATAGGGTGTGAGGTCAGGTGAGTATGGAGGCTGACGGACTTGCTCAATTTGGTGTTTGGCCAAGAACTGCTGGATAAGATGTGATGCCTGCGCTGGGGCATCATCGTGATGAAGCAACCATTTGCCATTCCTGTGCAACTCTGGTCTCCTACGATGACCTGCCTCTCTTAAACGAGTCAGAACTTGGATGTAGTACTCCTTATTGATGATTTCACTTTTTGGACATACTCATAATGAACAATACCCTGGTAATCAAAGAAAACTGTGAGCATGACCTTGACATTCCTCCTCACCTGACGGGCTTTCCTGGGTCTGGGAGAGTCTAGAGTCTTCCATTGTGAGAATTGAGCCTTAGTTTCTAGGTCATAACCATAAACCCACGATTCATCACCAGTAATGATCTTTTTAATGAAATCTGAGTAATTTTCAATGCATTCCAACAACTCTCTGGCTGCAGACAGTCAATCTTCTTTTTGGTCAGGGGACAGGAGTTTTGGAATGAATTTTGCAGGCACACATCTCATCCCTAAATCGACAGTAAGAATGGACTGTACTGACCCAAAACTGATGTACATGTCCTCAGCAAGTTCCCTGATAGTCAATCGACAATTTGAGCGTATTGCAGCACGCACTGCTTCAACTTTGTCTTCATTCCTGCTCGTGGATGGCCTTCCAGAACGTTCGCCACTGTCAACACTTAGGTGGCCCTCTTGCAAATGTTCGTACCAGTAATAAACTCGAGCACCACTCATGCATTCATTGCCATACACTTACTATAACTTGTCATAAGTCTTTTTGCATGAATCTCCCAAGTTTTTAGCTGAATGTAATGCAAATTTGCAGTTCAATTTTTTCACTCATTGTAAATCTGCCGAACTGCTTTTACATGATACCAAACATCACGTGATTCAAAAAAAGACAGGTGTGCTACAGCTATGCTATACTCTGCATATGCAGAGCACATAATGAGGTCACTGCATGCTTAATAGCATCATGGTGCGACATATTGTTATATAACTACACAACAAGTCTTGATACTTTTTGATCACACCTCATATATCATATAACAGTAGGCATTTAGGCACTATCGACTCAATATTCAGCTGGTGTGCTTATTGGCTTAAGTCAAATGCAGGCACTGTACTTTGAATATCCATATAGTTAGTGGCATGTGCCTGTACAGTGTTGCGTATGCCTTGTAGTGCTATACAAGTGATCAGTAGTAGAAACAGTAGTAGTAGTATAGGTAGAAATGCTGAATACACAAATAGGACCCGATTCTGAGCCACAAATAGTGGGGATGGGTGTCCCAACGGGACGTCCTTCCCCACTATTCGTGGCAGCTCCTGCCCCCAACTAACTTCCCCACCAGTTGAGTAGGGAAGTTAGTCGGGGGCGGGGAAGAGTCAATTCAGGGGTGGAGAGTGGGTGGGCGGTCGCCAGCCTTGGACGTACAGGGCCAATTCTAATGTCAGCCCTGTACGTTCAGGGCTAGCGAAATGGCTGGGAAGTTATTCCACCTCTGAGGTGGAATAACTTCGCTGGACATATTTTTCTGCTCACTCTGAAGCGTGGAAGGGGCTGGGGGAGGGGGGCAGGATTTATTCCCTGCAGCCTGACCCTGGCCTTATGAGGCCGGATCGGGGGTCAGGCTGTGGGGAATAAACCTTAATTTCTGGCGTCCGGCATCGTGGCTTTTAAATGGAGCCGCAGTGCCATGGCAACATGACGCCATGGTGCTGTGGCTCCCTTTAAAAGCCTGACTCAGCTATTCGTGCAGTGCCTGTATGTGCAGGCCGAGACTGAATCGCAGTCCTGGCCTGCATGTACAGGCCTGATTGTGATTCTGATCCCGTGGGGCTAGACATTCCCCGCGGGATCAGAATCGCGACCTCCTTTATACATCCGGCTCAGACCGGACGTACAAACGGGATGTACGTGCGGGACAGAACCAGGCTGATACTGTGATGACCATGCCTGAAGAGCAGGACTAAATTAAACATAGAACTTATTTGGAAAATGGATGAAAAGCATTGCTATCCGGATAATTTTCTGGCCCATCCTCCCTCAACCCAGCCTACAAATGTATGGATAATATTTGAACTAAAGATAAGTCAATTACACAGGTACACTACCAAAAAACTGCCTCCAGTTTTGCAACTGATTCCTATAGATTTTGGGGTGCTGAATCCAGGAAAAATAGCCAAAATGTTCCATCACGTCACGTTTTCTTGCAAAATTAGATTTCTTACCCATATAAGGAATGTTCACATAATTTCTTTTTAGCCGACTGCAGTTTATTTTCTTGGCCCAAAATAGAGGTTGTAATGGTTAACTAACTAGAAACACTCCCTCATGATATTTTAGAGTGTTTTGTATTCATTTTATACATTAACAGGACAATTGGGAGGCGGGGGGCTAAATCCAGTACTCGCGCTGGCGCATGTTCTTTCCTGTTCGCCTTGCCTCGTTCGCTCGCTCAAACACGGTGGTTGCGACATGAACGTTCCTGTCAAATTTCAGTTTCTTGCAAGTTCATTATTACCTTTTGTTTGCTCAGTCGTAATCCAGCTTTATTCCGAAGTGGTTCACTACAGTTGTAGTTTGCAGTGCTGTGTATTTGTGATGGCTCACAGAGCCAGAGGTTGCGTCAACTCTCCGGACAGTTTTTGTTTTATTTGTGGGGAATATACCGTGAAAAAGCGGCAGAGGAACATTTCTGCATTTATTAAAAAAGTATATTTCGCCTATTTCGGTTTGAAGTTAGGCGATCAAGACAAACCGTGGGCTCCTCACAAAGTGTGCAAGACATGTGAGGAAGATCTACGCTTATGGATGAAAGGTAAAAAACAAGCATTTTGTTTCGGAATACCTATGATGTGGCGTGAACAAAGAGACCACAGCAGTGACTGCTATTTTTGCTCTTGCATTGTGAAGGGATACAACTTAAAAAATAAGAACGTAATAAGTTACCCCGACCTTCCCTCAGCAATTAGGCCTATGCCTCATAGCAACGAAGTACCTGTGCCTGAACCACCAAAATCTTTGGATCATATTTGTGTGGATGGTTCTGATCATGATGAGACTCATCAGATGGCTTTTCCCGATGAGTCCAGTACTTCCGAGTTTCAAACTGAACCAGATCCGAAACCTGAACTTTTCTCTCAAGCTGAATTGAATGATTTAGTCCGGGATTTAGGACTCCCAAAAGATGCTGCCCAACTGCTAGGTTCTCGGCTTAAACAGAAAAATCTATTGTCACCAGGAACAACTTTTTATTGGTACCGCAACCGCGAGACACAATTTTTGAAGTATTTCAGCAAAGAGGAAGATTTGGTATTTTGCAACGATATATACGGAGTGATGGAAAAGTTTAAACTCAAGTATGATCCTGCTGAATGGCGGCTGTTCATTGATTCGTCAAAAGACAGCATAAAAGGTGTTCTTCTTCATAATGGCAACACATTCGCTTCAGTTCCTATTGCTCACTCTGTTATTCTCCAAGAAAAATACGAGAATTTGGCCCTGATTCTTCAGAAGATTCGTTATGATGAGCATAAGTGGATGATTTGTGGAGACTTTAAAATTCTATCCATGCTATTAGGGCAGCAATCCGGTTTCACCAAATATCCCTGCTTCCTTTGCTTGTGGGATAGCCGGGCCCGCGACCTACACTGGGGGAAAAAAGACTGGCCAATTCGGGAGTATTTGAGACCCGGTGAGAAAAATGTTCTTCATGAGAGCTTGGTACCTCGTGATAAAATTCTACTACCACCTCTCCACATTAAGTTGGGTCTCATTAAGCAATTCATCAAGTCCCTTCCAAAAGATGGTGAGTGCTTTCGGTACCTTTGCTCAAAGTTCCCCCGACTTTCTGAAGCAAAGCTAAAGGAAGGAGTGTTTGTTGGCCCTGATATAAGGAAACTCATTTCAGATGGAGCATTCGCTGAAACGATGTCTGAGAAGGAAAAAGAAGCCTGGGATTCCTTCAAGGATGTTGTTCTCAAATTCTTGGGGAACAGGCGGGATGAGAACTATAAGGATATTGTTGCCAGGATGCTCAATGCCTTCAAAGAACAAGGCTGTAACATGAGCCTGAAAGTCCATTTCTTGCACTCCCTTGTGAACTACTTTCCCGAAAACTTGGGGGCGTAAAGTGAAGAACAAGGTGAAAGGTTTCACCAGGACATCAAGGACGCAGAGAGAAGGTACCAAGGAAGATGGAACACTACTATGATGGCTGATTTCTGCTGGTTGCTGCTGCGGGAAACCCCAGATGAAAAATACGCCAAGCAGCGCACCAAGAGAAGCATTCGGGGGAAGAAGAAGAAACGGGCCCACCAGGAGATTGATTGACCCAAGAATGACTTTAAAATCTAAACTGTGTTGACAAATATCGTGTTTTTACTAAACTTTGAAATAAAAATTTGCTAGTTATTACCACAGTGTCGGATCTCATTTATTAGAATTTTATTTTCACACCATCGGGTGTTTGTCTTCATGTATTGCAATGGTGCGGTTTGCGTTTTCTATTCTTACATACATACCTGTACAACATTTTTTGCACATTTCTTTGCTTTGCTTTGTGTCTAACCTCGCTCTTATATGCTCAATGTTTGTGCACATGTATGTGGCTGTTCTAAGTGCAGACAATTTTGCTACCATCACAGTGTGTTTTGTTGACATTACTCTATTCTTATGTGCTGCCTTGTTACAATTTTCTTTATTCTTATTTGAATAACTACTAAACAATTAGTATAAAGAATTCATCCAAGAAACTTTTATCTCGATCGCACTCAATCTGAAACGTTCACCTCAAACTGCTAACCCAATGTAGCAAAAAATCTGTACGTGATGGAGCAAATTGGTTACCAGATTTGGATTCAGCGCACCAAAAAACGTAAAAATCAATCGAAACATTAGAGGCAGTTTAAAAAAAAATTTTTTTAGTGTACCTGTGTTATGTTTGTTGACTGCCAGCAAATACATAATGGGATTTGAATAGTGCATTGTATGTTTTCTGCATGCTTACTTTTATGCATGAATACATTTTATAATTGTCTATTTAAGTATGTAGCACATGCTCATGCCAGTTATAAAGTTATACCCTTGATGTATAATTAATTAAGGATGGATATTTTAGCATAGATAGGGTCTTGATTCAGATGGCTGTCTAGATTTCAGCTGTATAGCAGTCTGGATAAAATACTGGGATGACTTAACTAAGGTTAATGTTGCTCATATTTTTAGGAGGTTTTGATCAGCTATTTGATATTAGTTAGCTTTGATGTATACAGCTTGAAAGCATGGGGCTGGATTGGAAGACTGCTTGCCATTCAAGCAGCTGTGCTACATTAAAACGGGCATTTTAAAGTGATTTTAAAGTGCCCGTTTCACTTGACCCTGCCCTGTTCCTGATGCCAAAGCTGAACTGGAAGCAGCTGAGCTCACCCCACTGTCGCTGCCTTTCTTCCCAACATCCATAACGACCAATGATCCAGCACCTCTCCCCCTCTCTTCCCTCCCCCCCCCCCCCCCTCAATCTTTCTAGCTTGCTTTTTTCCAGGAGTGTAACTAGCAGCAACAGAGATTTACAAATGTTGCCTCTTGTCGGCAGGAAGCTTCTCTTCTCCTGCCTCCCGTCTCCTCTGTTTCCTGTTCATGTTAAGGGCAGGACATGGCAGAAGAGAGGCTCCTAGCCAGTGAGCGGCAACCACTGTACATCACTGCCACTGCTGGCAACTGTCCTGGAAATGAAGTAAGTGGGAGGCCAAAGGGGGAGGGAAGGAAGAGATGGATAGAAATGCTGGACTGTGAGGGGGTGGGGGCAGGGGAGGATGCTGCAACAAAGGCTCTTAAGGGGAGGGAAGGAAGAAGATTGAGAGATGCTGGACTTCATGGGGAGGGGGGAATTTGTGAGGCAAGATGCAACCCACAGGCATGGAGAAAATAGAGGAGGGAAACTGGACCCACAGGGAAGGGGAGAAGAGAGAGAGGGAAAGTTGCTGCATCATGGGGAAGAGGGAAGATGCCAATGGTCTACCAAACTATTGCTCCAGAGCCT
Organism: Ichthyophis bannanicus; assembly: GCA_033557465.1. Classification (NCBI taxonomy): domain Eukaryota; kingdom Metazoa; phylum Chordata; class Amphibia; order Gymnophiona; family Ichthyophiidae; genus Ichthyophis; species Ichthyophis bannanicus. The sequence continues at coordinate 780,336,689 of CM066035.1, forward strand.
TGATTTAGAATTTTTGGCAGGAGCTATCTCACCCAGAATTCAAATATGGAGGGACAATACCAGTCAACCTATAAAAGTGACTTTGAGAACTACTACATGAATGGAGAGGAATTGCTAGTACATTAAATTCTCAAATTTTAACCCCCCTGATCCCATGAGAAGATTATGTTCAGTCAGGATTTAGAGACCTTATGGAACATGTTCAAGCTATTCTCAAATATTAAAGCAGTGATGGTACTCTTTCAAACAGAGAAGAATGCATTGCTGTGGTATGCCCTGATCAGGGTAAAGGTCCAACCTCTGTTTCATTTCTTACCCTTTTAACCACAACCTGCTCTTATTCAGAATCGAATAAACCATATGCAATTATACAAGATAGAATAACTCAACTAATCAGAGATATCCCAAATATTTTTGATCGCAGCTACAGGAAGGGAAAAAAGAGAAAGCATAATTGCTTACCTGTAATGGGGGTTTTCCATAGGTAGCACACTGTGATGGCAACATCCTGGACAGAGCCATAAAGTCTTTTTAGACTTCTCTGAGCATGCGTGCCTTCTCCCGCCTTGATGATCCTGCTCTGCCTCTCAGTTCTTAGCCTTTGTTAAGAACTATGTAGAGTGAATATATTTACTAGAACAGCCAGTGAAAGCCTTGGTAGATATAGTACTTGTTTGTCCTTTCTTCTCCTCTTCTTTTTTTTTGTGTGGAGATGGTGGGAGGGTCAGTATGGCTTCATACAGCTGCTTTCTTTGGTGACCCCCATTACAGGTAAGCAACTATGCTTTCTCCAGAGACAGCAGCTGTCCCCAGAATGCATTGGGCCTCACTGCCTCCAGGCACTGCCACCTCCATTGCCAGTCTGACTTCTGTTCCGACACAAGATATCTGCCAGGTGGCAACAAGGTTATCCATCCACATCTTCACCAACTACTACAGCTGTTGTCCCTGATTATAACAGAAGGAGATGCAGTCCACTAACCAAGAGGAGATCATCTTCTTGGATGCTGACTGTCCAGGGTTATTGAGATTGAAAGTAACAAAGAGCTGGAAGCAGGAATGTTTGCTTTTGTCACTTTCAGATAGTATAAGAGAGCCCTCTTGCAGTCCAAGGTGTGAAGGGCTTTCTTCGGTGAACCTGTGTGCATCCCCAGGAAGAAGGTACGTAGAACAAGGCTCTGATTTAGATGAAGCTGGAGATAACCTTGGGAAGGAACTTCAGGTGAGTTTGTAGTATGACATTGTTGTGCAAAAACTGGGTGTATGAAGCATAGTGCACCAAAGCTTGAAGCTCACTGACCTATTGCACAGAAGTAATTGCCAAGAGAAAAATGGTTTTCCACATGAGGTGCTTGAGGGAAGTCATTCTGAAGAGCTTGAAAAATGGATTCATGAGCTTAGAAGGAACAACGTTGAGGTCCCACATGGATGGGGGTGGTTTGGTTGGGGGCTTCATGTTCATAGGGCCCTGCATGAATTGAGACACCATGGAGTATGCTGACAGAGATTTCTCGGCTATGGGGTCATAGGAAGCTGTGATTGTAGAGAGATGATATCTAAAGGAGTTAGTCTTCAGGCCTGACTGAGACAAGTACCATATGTAGTCTAAGATTTTTCTGACTGGGCAGGACAAAAGGTTAAGTTCATGTGTTGTGGCCCAATGCACAAAGTGTGTCCATTTTTACTGGTAGGAATGCTGTTTTGCTGGTTTTCTGGAAGCTAAAAGTACCCTAAGAACATCTTCAGAAAGGTCCATCATGCCCCTGTCACTCTCCAGGCCACTAAAATGAGGCTCCTGAGATTGGGTGAGGAGAAAAGGATCATTCCCTAGCCTTTGAGAAGGCAAGGGGGTGGGAACCAGGCTTGCCTCGCCCAATTTGGCAATATGAGAATGATGTTGGCCCTGTACTCCCTTATCTTGATCAAGACTTGAGTTAGAAGTGGAAAAGGGGGAAATGCATACAGGTATCCCCGGTTCCAGGGGGATAGCAGGCAATGTGCACAGAGAAGTAGGGGCTGGGGCAGAGTAGTAAAGTGGGCACTTTGCATTTTCTGTAGAGGCGAAGAGGTCCATGTGCAGAGTGCCCCATCTGTCAAAGATGTGTTGGATGACATGGTGATTGAGGGACCACATGGAGATTTGTGTTGACTGAGGGTGTCTGCCCACTGATTCTGCATCCCTGGCAAGTAATTGGCCTGCAGAGTAGTCCCCAGTGATCGAGCAAATAGCCAGAGGCAGACCCCGTTCCAGAAGAGATGAAGGGAGCCAGATCCTTCCTGCTTGTTGATGTAGGACATGGTGACTTAGTTGTATGTGTGCACCAGAAGGTCTGTGACAAGCCCAACTTTGAAAAGCAGTTAGTTCATACAATACTGTGCAGAACTCTAGTACATTTATATGTAATTTGCGTTCATGGACAACCAAACTCCTTGAATGGTGAACAGCAACAGGTGTGCTCCTCATACATGAGGGGATGCATCAGTGGTGAGGGTAAAATGAGGTAGTGGATCCTGAAAGGGACACCCGCCACTGAGGTTGGATGTCATGTTCCACCATAGAAGTGAGTGGTATAGTGCAGATGAGGTGGTGATTCATAGAGGGACCTTCATGTGAAGGGACTCTGAGTGCGGGTTCCATTTGAGTTTGAGGTGCCACTGTAACAGACACATGTACAGTTGTACTAGCAGAATGGCATGAACAGAGGCCGCCATGTGGCCAAGGAGGCGAATGATGGAGTGTGTCGAGGTCTGAATGCGTCACAGCAGGTAGGAGGTGAGCTGGATGAGGATATGAATTCTCTCATCTGATAGGTATGCTTTCCTCATCATGGTGTCTATGCATGTGCCTATGAAACAGAGTATCTTTTGAGGCTCCATTTCTGATTTCTGAGTGTTGACAAGAAAAACTAGGTCTTGCAGGGTTTAGATGTACTGTGTATGGCCCGCTTCATCTGGTCGCTGGTGATGGCAGAGAGAAGCCAGTTGTCGAGATAAGGGTAAACACAGTGACCCTTGCAGCACAATTGGGCTGGTACTACTTAGAGACATTTTGTGACGATACAGGGGGGCTGATGAAAGACCAAATGGCAGCACCCTGTATTGGCAATGTTAGTCTTTGAATCTGAATCACAAGTAATTCCAATAATGAATGGTGGATGGGGATGTGAGTATAGGCATCATTCAAGTCCAGGGAGGCTAAGCAGTCATTCCTGTGTAACAGTGGGAGGATGGTGTGGAGGGAATGAATTTTGAACTTTCCTTGTTTGACGTGGAGTTTGAGATTATGGAGGTCTAGGATGGGCCACATGCCCCCAGATTTCTTTGTAATTAGGAAAAAATTTTAGTAGAAGACTTTGATGTGTTGTGAGAACGGGACCAGCTCTATGGCTTGGTTGCACAGCAGTTTACTCATTTCTTGCTGAAGAATGAGAATTTGTTGGGCCGGTACTCCTCTGATGCCTGAGCCTGAGAGTTGAGACTGCGGCAGTGACCAAAATTTTGTCCTGTAACTCAGCAGTCCATGATGATGGACTACCAAGCCTCCATGAAATGAAGTATTCTGCCTCCCCATCATAGTCAAAAGGTCGTGATGGAATTTCTGGTGAGAGCAGGGGCTGCAGGTTACTGCTTCCTCTCCCAGGGCTGGGAGCATGAGTTGTGTGGTGGCGAGACAGGTTTAAAGCCCAAGGAAAGTGGAGAAAAACAGCCTTTTTCCCCTGAGCAGAAAAGTGATTCAGGAACTGTAAGGGTTAAAACTGTAACTAAAGAAAAAAACTCTATGCACCAAGAGGTAGAGAGAGAGCCACACCCTAGCTCCATAGTAACCAGGGGAGGTGACGAGGGAAGCCTAGGGGTGGAGTCGGAGGCTATAGGACAGCACCAATCATATAAGCAGAAAGAAACTGCTAGTGAGAGGCAGGCGAGGCAGGCAAGACCCACGGCGCAGGCAAGGCACACGAGGAAGGAGAGGAACACGAAGAACAGAAAGGCAGGACACAAGAGGAGCAGAAGGAAGGAAAGCGTGGAGAGTCTTTCCAGAAGGGGCCGGAGTACTTCTAGTGAGTCTTCCACAGAAGCTGCCCTGAAAGGAGGGAGAGCAGGAAGAGACAGGTGCTCCAGCAAAAGCCTCAAAAGGGATTCTTATTGCAGGCAGCGTTCAGACAGCTCAAGCCCTGAAAGCAGCCCAGCTGTTAGAAAGAATACAGCTGGCTGGGAACGCAGGAGAGTTGACTCTGAGGCAAATGCTGCTGGAAGGCATGGAACAGGAATCCAGCTGAGGGAGTCTGTGGAGAAAGTTTTACCTGTAGCACAGGCTGAGAGGAGACAGAGTACTGGGAATAAGGTGAGCCCTTTACAAGCCTTTAAAAGTTTGGTAAGAAAGAAAAATCTCCTGGGTCCTTCCCCCGTATCTCAGCATAGTGAGGAATCTCAATGGGGACAGGTTCTGAAGTTATTGGAACAATTGAAACCTCCCATTAGAGACGCTGAGGCCAGCCAAGTGTCATTTGAACCAGATGAAGAGAATATGGAGATAGAAGAATGCCTTTCAGGAAGCCTGTGCTCAGATTTTGAAATGGACTGTTCTTATTGTATGAGCCAGAAGCAGTAAAGCTGTTTGGTTTTAAAAATAGTGGAAAAAGCCAGAAGCTTTGGAACTGTGTGACTCTGTGAAGTCTGGTTAATTGAAGCACCAGTGTTAAGCTAGCCAGTTAAGCTCAATGAACGCTGTGAGTGCTGGAAGTTAGAAAGCCATTAATTGCAACTGGATTGTGAAGAGTGCAATGCCTTAAGGGTTTGATACAAACGTTTAGCAGCTTATGAAGAGGCCAAGGTGCTGTGCAGAGCCCTGAGTGTTTTAAGCTGGTGTTATATCAAGCCTGGGACTGGAAAGTGTAATCCCTGCTGAAGAAGGGGTTTGATACTCTGTGAATAAGCTGTTGGAGAAGAATAATGCATGGACTGTGCTGTGATATTTAAGCTTTGTTTCTTTTGGAGAAGTATCCTGTATTTTTATGTTCTTGTAATACCTGAACTGCTGCCAAAGAAGTTCACCGGGGCAGTAGAAAATAATCCTGTGCAAAATAAATTTTCCTGTTACCCTTGAAACCCTCGGCTGTATATTCTTAACACAACTACACTATTGAGAGACCAGCAGTACTTATAAGGGACATAAAGAGGTACGCCCTCTACTATTAGGCAACCGCCTGACCAGTAGGAGGCGCTACAGTTGTTGTTAGGATCTGGAGGACAACTGCAGTGGAGGCCAGGTGTATGGGTGGAATCGCCTGCGAGGGTAAAACTACTGGAAATATTGGTAATGGTATACCCTGTGGAACTGAGAGGATTGTCCTCAAGGAGGTTGTGAGGAGGTTTTGGCCAGTTGTACTGTGGACAAGTGATCTTTGACCTCAGAGACTGACTCTTGAACCTTGGATCTTAACAAGCTGTCGTCCTGGCAGGGAACATCTGCTAAGCGATCATGCAAGTTTTCATGGAGATCTGAGACCCTCAGTCTAGCAGAAATGACTATGGCTGTGGCTTCGGCGACTGAATCATATGCATCACTAGTGGAGTGGATGATATGATATAAGGACTCATGTAGGTTGTTTGAATATGCTCACAATCTTCGACCATCAAACCTTCAGGGGCATCCAGCTGCAAGAGAAGGTTATGGTGATAGTGCAGGATCTGTAGCTGCTGCACTAAAGCTTGCATCGCTAGGAGTGTGCTGTGATAGACTTTTCTTCCAAAGGCATCCAGGGTTCTTTGTTCTTTTCCATACTGTATTTGTGCTACAGATTTTTCACTTTTAGACTTCTTGAGGAAAACTTCAGATACCACTGACTGATGTGGTAACTGTTGGTGATAAAACCCCAGAGCAGCAAGCACCTTATAATGGAGGTCCAGGCTCTTGGAAGTGACATTTACTGATCTGGAGTTTTTCCAGATTGAGAACTGAAAGTCCTAACATAGTAATGTGGAGACCAGTTCAGAGAGGGGGACGTCTGGGCCATCCGTACATCCCCAAGGAAGAGGGACTGGGCCCATTAGGACCCGATTCTGGACCGTGGGAACAGCATAGTTACTCACCTGAAATAGGTGTTCTCCGGGGACAGCAGGAATCAGTCCTCACATATGGATGATGTCGGTGCCAACGGAGCTCTCATATGGAACAAATCCGCAGCTTTCAGAGAAAACCTTTGGGAATTGCATCACGCATGCGTGGTCCTCTTCCCGCCCAAGGGTGCCATCTTGCTCAGTCAAATGACATAGCTAAAAAGATACTAGATATAGGACTTTAATTGCAGAGTGTGTATAAATCAGCTTGTAGTCAAATACACTCCAAATACATCAAAATAAAGTAGACAATGAAACTCAAAATTCTCTAGCAGGGATTAACAAAATGAAGTGCACCCATACTATAACATACGAGGTCTCAGACTGTGGGATTGTGTGGCCAAAACTGACCTACTAGATCTCCCAATTTTGCATCAACGACCTCCCTGAAAATGTTAGTAATAACCAGGTGCACTCTCAAATTTCACTCATCCTGCTTAAATGAGTACTAAAACATAAAAACCAGAAGATCTTCAATCTTCAAATCAAAAATCATTCACTGAAAATATTGTACTCTTATCTTATTTGCTGTAGATAAACAGGCTGGCAAAAAACGTTTGTTCAAACTATCGCCCAATCTCCCAGGGGGTCATCTCTAAACTACAGTACCCCTCCTCAATCCACAACTCCTCAACAAAAAGCCTCTGCGAATATACTCAGATCCCCTAAGTGAAATTGCGCTTCAAAGCGCACGCGCAATAGTGCCACTTCTGAGCCATACCCGAGTGCTACACTAAATATTCATGTCTCACCGAAAACTTCACAAAAACATATTTTAAACAATAGATTACTCATCGAGACACACGCGCGAAAAAGCTACTCTTAAGCCATGCTCAAATGCTAAAGGGAATGGTCATGTCTCCCCGAAAAACTTCACGAAAACACCTTTAAGTCGGAAAATCAAATCATACATGCCCGCCAATCTATATCTATGTGCCCCATCCATAGCCAATCTCTACATGGCTCGCTATGAAGAGCAGTGGCTGGAGTCCACCCCTTACAAACATCACATAAAATTGTGGAAGCGGTTCATTGATGATGTTTTTTTGCTTTGGGAGGGTACGGTTGAGCAGTTTGAGAATTTTTATCATTGGTTAAATCGTTGTGATGCCAACATAAAGTTCACCTATGAATGTAATAGGGAGGAAATAACTTATTTGGATGTCAGGGTCATCCAACATATAGGGGGTTGGGTCACCACCATTTTTCGGAAGTCAATTGATAGGAACACATTTTTGCATTTCCATAGTGCCCATCCGCCCCGTCTGAAAACAGGCTTACCGTTCTCCCAGTTCCTTAGATATAGGAGAAATTGTTCGGATAGATCTGATTATAAAGCTCAGTCTAAGCAGCTCATTACCAATTTTATTGATAGGGGATACCCGCCAGTGGTAGTTAAGAGGGCTTACCAAAGGGCTCTGAATAATGATCGGGAGTTGTTAATACAGTCAGTTTCTAGCTCCCGTAGGAAGGTAGATGAAATGAATGTAAATCTGATTACCCCCTATTCGCCACTGAGTCGGTCCATTCAACAAATTGTGAAAAGACATCGGTCAGTGTTACAGGTGGTTCCTGCCCTCCGGAGTAAAATGATTCGGTGTGTTTGGCAAAGGGGGAGAAATTTTAAGGAGTTTTTGAGTCCATCACGGTTGCATCATAGTGTTTCTCTGGGGACTGGGGGGGGAGGAAATGCGAGGTCATCATAAGTGCGGTAACTGCACTATGTGCACGATTACCAGGGAAGTTGACATTTTTCACTACCGGGGCAATGAGTATCGTTTGCGTTGTTTTTCGAATTGTGATTCAACCGATGTCCTTGTCAACTATTATATGTTGGAAAAACCAGTAGGAAGTTTAAAACACGTATGGCTGAACATAAGAGCCGCCTCAAACACCAGACACAGGAGGCTCCTATGGTGCAACATTGCCTGACACTGAAGCATTCTTTTGAGGATTTACAGTGCTTTTGTATAGAGGTGGTTTCCAGAGGTCAGCGGGGTAGATCACGGGATCAGTGGCTTACCTTGCGGGAACAACGTTGGATTTTTGAACTTGGCACTGTGGTTCCGGGGGGATTAAATGTGAATATAGATTGGCGGGCATGTATGATTTGATTTTTCGACTTAAAGGCGTTTTAGTGAAGTTTTTCGGGGAGACATGACCATTCCCTTTAGCATTTGAGCATGGCTTAAGAGTAGCTTTTTCGCACGTGTGTCTCGATGAGTAATCTATTGTTTAAAATATGTTTTTGTGAAGTTTTCGGTGAGACATGAATATTTAGTGTAGCACTCGGGTATGGCTCAGGAGTGGCACTATTGCGCGTGCGCTTTGAAGCGCAATTTCACTTAGGGGATCTGAGTATATTCGCAGAGGCTTTTTGTTGAGGAGTTGTGGATTGAGGAGGGGTACTGTAGTTTAGAGATGACCCCCTGGGAGATTGGGCGATACTTTAAAGCCCAGCCGTGGGGTTAACCTGCATGCGCGGCGTTTTCCACCGGCTGTGGTTAATGGTATTGCGGAACAGTGCGGTATTGAAGTAGAACGTGGGCAGCATTCTGTAAGTTCTGTGAGTTTGAGAGATGTGACAGTAGTAATGGTTTATTGTAAGGTCTAAGTTTTTAGTAGCGATGAATGGAATAGATGAGGTGACTTTGTTTTTTCTTTCTTTGTTAAACAGTTACTTGCTGAGCAGTTGTTTGGAAGTTTGGCATTTTCACAGTTAACCCCTGAAGAACCGCGTGGAGAAACGCGTAGGCAGTGCCAGTGAACGGTGTTGGGTGATCTGATAGTTTGAACAAACGTTTTTTGCCAGCCTGTTTATCTACAGCAAATAAGATGAGTACAATATTTTCAGTGAATAATTTTTGATTTGAAGATTGAAGATCATCTGGTTTTTATGTTTTAGTACTCATTTAAGCAGGATGAGTGAAATTTGAGAGTGCACCTGGTTATTACTAACATTTTCAGGGAGGTTGTTGATGCAAAATTGGGAGATCTAGTAGGTCAGTTTTGGCCACACAATCCCACAGTCTGAGACCTCATATGTTATAGTATGGGTGCACTTCATTTTGTTAATCCCTGCTAGAGAATTTTGAGTTTCATTGTCTACTTTATTTTGATGTATTTGGAGTGTATTTGACTACAAGCTGATAGCTAAAAAGATGGCAAAAATGAGCAAAAACAGTAATAATAGGATGGCAACTCCAAGGGCAGGAGGGAGGGTCGTGAGGACTGATTCCTGCTGTCCCCAAAGAACACCTGTTACAGGTGAGTAACTACGCTTTCTCCAGGAACAAGTAGGAAGTCAGTTCTCACATATGGAACTCCCACCCACAGCTGAAAAATAGGCTCCCTCTATGAGAGCCACAAGCAGTCACAATAGGAATCTAACTGAGAAAGTAGCACTCTGGTAGCCTGACACAGAAGGGCCAGAGGGCAGGAGTTGCCTAGACCTCAAAAAGGTTACGGAGTACAGCCTGGCCAAAAGCACTGTCCCATCGGGACTCCCTATCCAGGCAGTAATGGGTTATGAAAGTCTGACCCGAAGACCAGGTGGCGACCCGGCAGATGTCTGCCAACGGAACAGAGTGGAAATGAGCCACTGATGCCGCCATGGCCCTGACCCGATGGGCCGTGACATGACCCCCCAACGGAGGTTCGACTGCCCTGTATGCCCAGGTGATACAATCCGCCACCCAGGTGGACAGTGTATGCTTCAAAACAGCCATCCCCAGCTTACTGGGGTCGTAGGATACAAAGAGCTGAGAAGCCATTCTATGGCCCTGTGTACGCTGAATATAGAAGGTCAATGCCCTCTTAAAGTCCAGGATATGCAGTTCTGTCTCTGCCCGACTGGCATGCGGCCTGGGAAAAAAGGTAGGCAGCACCACTTCCTGGTTGAAGTGGAACAAGGAGACCACTTTCGGAAGGAACTTGGGGTGCATGCGAAGCACCACCCGGTTCCTATAGAACCTTGTGTAAGGCCTGTCTGACACAAGGACCTGAAGCTCACTCATCTGCCGAGCTGACATGAGTGCCACCAAGAACACCACCTTCCAAGAAAGGTAGAGTAGATGGCAGGTTGCCATCGGCTCAAAGGGCAGCCGAGTAAGCTGCCCCAAAACCACATTCAAATCCCATTCAGTCGCTGGAGGGCGAACCGGAGGCTTCAGAAGAAGCAGGCCTCTCAAGAAGACCAAGGGATGGGCAGAGAGAGACCAAGGGATGGGCAGAGAGAGGTTTCCCCTCTACCGGGAAGCAGTTTGCTGCAAGGACACTGAGGCGAACTCTGACAGAGTTGGACTTAAGGCCCAAATCCAAAAGGTGGAGAAGGTACTGTAAAACCACCGCAACCTCGCACCAAGTCACAAAACTACGCCACTTCAAGGCATAGGTCTGTCTAGTCGATGGCCTCCTTGAGGCCAGCAAGACCTCATCAACATTTTTTGGAAGGAGGAGTGGTGCGAGTATTACCCTTTCAGCAGCCATGCCATTAGGTTGAGGGAGCTGAGACTGGGGTGCAGGAGAGTACCCTTCTCCTGGGACAGGAAGTTTGGAGAGGACCCAAGGGGAATGGGGGCCTCCACCGCTAGCTGAAGTAGAAGCGGAAACCAGGGTTGCCTCAGCCACCTTGGGGCTACCAGGATGACCGAGGCTTTGTCCTGGAGGATCTTGAATAGAGTCTTGGGTACCAGAGGCATCGGAGGAAACGCATACAGGAGGCCTACAGAACATGATATCAGAAATGCATCGGCAGCCACCCTGTGTGGGTGCGGCTGCCTGGAGCAGAACCGGGGCAACTAATGATTGACCGGACTCGCAAACAAGTCCATCACTGGCCGTCTCCAGACCTGAAAAAGCCAATGGACTACTCCCCTGTCTAGCTGCCACTCGTGGGGCTGGAGAATCCTGCTTAGCCTGTTGGCTAAGCAGTTGTCCTGGCCCAGCAGGTAAACTGCCCGCAGATGAATGCCATGGCGGGCTGCAAAGGAGCACAGATCTAGGGTTTCCTGACATAGGAGGAGGGACCCTGTGCCGCTCTGCTTGTTCACCTAGAACATGGCCACTTGGTTCTCTGTCTGTACCAAGACAGGTTCGTGAGCCAGGGTCCGCCAGAATACTCCTAGAGCTAGGCGGATAGCACGGAGCTCCAAGAAATTGATTTGTTGTGTTCTCTCGTTTGGGGACCACACTCCTTGAGTACAAAGCTCCTGGCAATGGGCTCCCCAGCCCAACAGAAACGCATCCGTGGTCAGGATTCTCATTTTTCGAGGAGCCTGGAAAGGCATTCCCGCCTCCAAATGGAATGGTTGAAGCCACCAGTCCAGGGACTGTACAGTCACCTGGACACTGTGACTCTGTCTCTGAGGCAGCCTATGGCCTGTGTCCACTGGTCCCTGAGGCACCACTGAGCAGTTCGCATGTTGAGGCGGGCATCTGGTATCACATGAACTGTGGACACCATGTGCCCAAGAAGGCGCAGAAACTGTCTTGCTGACACTGTGGATCTGTGACTCACCTGATGTGCCAGAGCAAGAAGCCTTTTTGCTCTGTCTGCCGGCAGGTAGGCCCTTGCCTGAAGGATATTTTGTCTGGCCCCAGTGAACTCTAGTTGTTGAGTGGGAACAAGGCTGGACTTGCGGTAACGGATTACAAACCCCAGATGCTGTAGCACCTGGATGGTGCGAGATGTGGCCTGATGGACCTCTTTGGCTGAAGTGCCTCTGATGAGCCAGTCGTCTAGGTAGGGGAAGACAGACTCCTTGAAGTCTGAGAAAGACAGCCACCACCGCCAGGCACTTTGTGAATACCCTGGTTGCGGAGGCTAGGCCAAAGGGGAGTACCCTGTACTGGTAGTGATTGCTCCCCACCACAAAGCGCAGATACTGCCTGTGGTCTGGGTGTATTAGGATGTGTGTATATGCATCTTTAGGTCTAAGGAGCATAGCCAGTCTCCCTGGCGGAGGTAAGGCAGCAATATTCCAAGAGAGAGCATCTTGAACTTCTCCCTCACCAGGAATTTGTTTAAGCTGTGCAGGTTGAGGATGGGTCTGAGGCCTCCTGTTCGTTTTGGTACTAGAAAGTACCTGGACTAGAAGCCCTTGCCCTGTAGGTGGTGAGGCACTGGTTCTAACTGCCAACTCCTTTAGAAGAAGGTCTTGGTGAAGGGGAGACCTGAGGGGCTCTCCTGAGAAATAAGGAGGAGGTACCTAGGCCAGATGAAGGAGATAGCCCTGATGGACTATCTGCGGGACCCAGGCATCGGTGGTAATGGCTGTCCACATGTGGGCATACAGGGCAAGCTTTCCTCCTGTGGGGAGAGGGGCCATGCTGTGAGAGTCAAAAGCCACTACCAGGCTGGGCGGAGCCGGTGCCTGGGATTTGGGGGCTTTCTGCTTATGTGGTCCATGCCCTGTTCCTTGGCCTGCTGCCCCTGTTGGGGAGCCGGGGAGGCCTTAAAATGGGGGCAGCTTCGGTAAGCAGCACCCTTCCTCGGGTAAAAGGGCTTCTTACGAGAAGGAGCAGAGGTCTTCTTTCAGAGCCGTGTCCTTGTCATGTACTCTGACTGTATTTCCACAGCCTTGTCGGTCATGTGTTTGCCAAAGAGGTTCTCTCCTTGGCATGGGACATCGACCAACTTGTCCTGAACCCATTGCTTGAGGTCCAACGACTATAGCCATGCTTGGCGGCGTGCACTGATGCCCGCTGCAGCTACCCGGACCACTGACTAGAATCCGCCATAGGCTGGTCGAATCATGAACTTCGAGCACTCACGGATGACAGTGGACAGGCTCTTGAAGCACTGCAAAGGCCCCCCAGAGAGACCAGCCAAGAACCCGGCGAGTTCCTTCGCCAGGTCTCTCAGATACATGCCCATGTACAGCTGGTAGGCCTGGATCCGACTGGAAGCACTTTTTGCCAAGGGCGTCCAAATTGCGGAGGCACCAAGGAGTGCATCTTCTGGCTCTTCTGCCTGCGCATAGCTGATTCCACAACCATGGAGTTGTGCGGCAATTGTGCCTTTTGAAAACCAGGGCTCCGGTGGACTCGATACATCGAGTCGATCCACCTGCTGATCACCGGCACTGACGCCGGTGTCTCCCACGTGCGGAGCATCGATCGTTCCAGGATTGGAGGCATGGGTACAGAAAGGGCCTCCTGAGGGGGAGAGTCATACTGTAGGATCTCGAGCTTGTCGGCTCGAGGAGCCTCCTCAGTCTCCGTGGGGAATGCCAAAGCCTTGGACATATCCCTCACAAAGTCCAAGAACCTCCTGTCCTCCGGAGGGGACATTCTCTGAGATTTGGACACCGGGGAATCGGACAGGACATCCCTGTGCCGACAGGTGGCCGGGGACTCCTCTTCCTCCGTTTCTCATTTCGATGCCTCCGAGGGCCTGGATCAGGCTGCAGGGACTCCCCTGCACCTGACCCCGGAGGGGGGGAACCCGGGCCCGATTGCAGATTAGTGCTGCTTCGAGGTGGAATAGGCAGCACACCTCCTTTGACCCAGCAGGACGTATAGGGCCATGACCGGAATCGGCCCTGTACATCCTGCTGGGCTGGCCCTCCCCTGATCATGACGCCACCCCCTCCTGACCACCGCTGCCTCTTCCTGTCCTATGGCTCAGGATGTGCGGGGAGAGCAGGAGGGAGAAGGGCTTACCAAAGAGACACGAAATTCCCCTATTTCACTTTTAACAGTGCGGGCAATTTATTTATTTAACCAGTTTTCTATACTGCCTTATCCTTCAATCAATGCGGTCGTTCTGGTGGCTGCAGTTTAGTACAGCCGTGGAACTGAAAGAGAATGGCCCCGTGGCTGTGTGGTGAATGGGTGCCACGGAAAGGTCTAGTCCATCGGGAGTAACTGAGGGGGGGAGGCACAGAAGGACTGCAGCTTGGGGTGGGAAGGCATGGAAGGACTGCTGCTGGAGGGCAAGGACTGGAAGGGAGTTGATGCTGGTGCGGGGGCTGGGACTGAAGGAGAGTTGATGCCGGGAGGGGCAGGGACTGGAAGGAAGCTGATGCTGGTAGGGACAGGGACTGGAGGGTAGCTGATGTTGGGAAGGGCTGGGACAAGAAGTGAGCTTATGCTGGGAGGGACAGCAACTGAAGGAGAGCTGATGCTGGGAGAGACAGGGATTGGAAAGGAGCTGATGCTGGGATGGACAGGGATTGAAGGAAAGCTGATGCTGGGAGGGACAGGGACTGGAATGGAGTTGATGCCGGGAATTGCTGGGACAAGAAGCTGATGTTGGGAGCGACTGGGACCGAAGAAGAGTTGATGCTGGGAGGTACAGGGACTGGAATGGAGCCGATGCTAGGAAGGGCTGGTACAAGAAGCGAACTGATGCTGAGCTGATGATGGGAACGGCTGGGACAAGAAGCAAACTCATGCTGGGAGGGGCTGGGATTGAAGGAGAGCTGATACTGGGAGGGATAGGGACTGGAATTGAACTGATGCTGGGAGGGACAGGGCATGGAAAGGAGCTGATGTTGAGAGGGACAGGAACTGGAAAGGAGATGATCTTGGGAAGAAGCAAGCTGATACTGTGAGGGACTGGGACTGAAGGAGAGCTGATTCTGGGAGGGACTGGAACTGAAGGAAAGTTGATGCTGGGAGGGCCAGGGACTGGAATGGACCTGGTGCTTGAAAAGACAGGGACTGATGGGGACATGATGCTGGGAGGGACAGGGACGAGGGGACCTGATGCTGGGAAGGGCTGGGAGAAGAAGCAAACTCATCCTGGGAGGGACAGGGACTGGAAGGGAGCTGATGCTAAGGAGCTGAAAAAAGGACAGATGCTGCGAACAGGGTGGAGAAAAAGGCTGGGGCAGTGAGGATGGGGCGGGAGGACAGATACTTTGTGTAAGAAGGAACTAACACAGATATTTTGTGTAAGCAGGAAGAAACAAGGCGGATGTAGAGAGAGTAGAAAAAATAAGAGACAAGAGAAGAAAGGATAAATGGACAGCAAACAATGGAGAGTTAGCAGAATATATGAAGAAAACAAATGAAAAAGACTGGGGCAATTGTGACTGAAAAATAAAATACCCAAACAAGAAAAGATAAAGAGAAATTTTTTTTATTTTGAATTTACTAACTGGAATATGTCAGCTCTGGGAAATGGAGTCCAAAAAAGAGCAGTCACTCTCGCAGTAAAACACCGGGTACAAAAACAAGCAAGGAGTCTCTGGCAGTAGATAAACTTTATTGCTGAGGAGCTATCCCGACGCGTTTCGGCAGTGCCTTCCTCAGGGGGATTATAGCCTCAGAATTAAAAAAGCAAATCAGAACAAAATGAAATCAAAATACAGTCATAATAAATAAAATTAAGACCATATCAAAAACATATAAAAAAAGAAAACCACAATCAAACATACATACATCAGACACAATCTCTTAAAAGGCAGCATAAAAACTCAAAAAACAGAACATAAACCTATAAAAATGGGACCAATAACCATATACATCTTCTATGTTTTGCATATATGACCAAGCTGCGGTATTCTGTTTGTGAAGTTTCAGTGTAGAAGTCCTACGTATTCTCTTTTCCCAGTAGGAGATGTATTGGTTTTCTATGAGGTATATTGTTTTTATATTTTCAGTGCTGTCTTTTTATATGTAGAGTATGGTGCTGTGTGAATCTTGGTAGTGCTGTTATGATTTGGCAGGTTTGCTATGGGTTCTAAATGAATAGGGTTTTGTAGTACTTCCTAATGTTCCTGGCACTGGAGGATGGTAATGTTGAAATATAGTAGCCTTTCTTTATCATCACTGTCCATGCAAATGGTATTAAGACACTCATTACGAGTCATGTTTACTAAAGGTTAATGTGTATTCACAAATGTTGACATGCACTAAGTGCAGCAGCACCTATTTATTTCTATGGGTGTAGTGACATTTAATGCACATTTATGTTTACTAAACATGTCTCTATTTCATTGCTGGGACAAAAAAGAGCTCCTTTGAAATCCTGCAAAAATTTTAGATGGGCTGCATATAAATTTTAAAATTAAATATATGCAAATGAAGCCCAGTGGGTATGGGATGAGGGGCACCAGGATCACAAGTTGCACAGGGCACAGTTAAAACTTGGTGTGGCCCTGCCCCTGTACAAGTCATTGGTGAGGTCTCACTTGAAGTATTGTATTCAGTTCTGGAGACCATATCTCACAAAGGACCATAAAAAGACTTGAAACGGTTCAGTGGAAGGCAATCAAAATGCTTCAGAGCCTGCACCAGAAGATATATGAGAACAGACTTGAAGACCTAAATATGTATATCCTTCAGGAGAGGAGGGACATGGGAGATACCTACAAGCTACCGAAAAAAACCTGTAGATAAGCCCAATGAGGCAACCAGAAAAAACAAACTGAGAAAAACAGCATGAGATAATCGCTGACAGTTTCCAAGAGTCATCGTTTGCAGGGACATCAACATTAGGTTGACTTTATGGTAGCCTGAAAGGACATAAGGGCCAGTGGGAAGGACTTGCTTCAATTCTGAAAGAGATGCCGGGGTACGGCTTGGCCAAAGTTTCTGTCATGGGAATCTGCATCCAAATATTAGTGGGCTGTAAAGGTGTAAGCAGAGGATGACATAGCAGCCCTATAGATTTCCACAGTGGAGAGTGAGCACAGGTTGGCCACTGAAGCAGCCATGGCTCTGACATTATGCGCCGTGATATAGCACTCCAAAGAGAGTTCAGCCTGAGCATAAGTGAAAGAGATGCAGTCTGCCACCCAAATGGAAAGGATACACTTGGAGCCAGCCATGCCCAGCTTGTTGGGGTCAAAAGAGACAAAGAGCTGGGAGGAACAGCAGTGGGCTTTCATCTTCTCCAGATAGAAAGACAGTGCTTTCTTACAATCCAGGGTGTGAAGTGAAGCCTCAGCTCTGTTCGCATGAGCCCTGGGAAAGAAAGTGGGCAGTACCACTGACTGATTTAGGTGGAAAGCGGACACTACCTTAGGCAGGAGTTTAAGGTTGCCTGGGTCAATGTGGCGCAATGAGAATCATTGTGGTATGCTCCACTTGCACCTTGAAGAGGGATTTGGCCACCATGGGAGTTGGTGGGTATGCGTACAGAAGTCCCTCGCTCCAATCCAGGAGAAACGCATTGGGCGCGACCCGGTGCCTGCAGGGTATCCTGGAGCAGAACAGCGGGAGCTGGGTGTTGTGAGGGGAGGCAAAGAGGTCCATTGACGGTAAGCCCCATAGCTGAAAGATGTTGGTGAGCATGCTTTTGTTGAGAGCCCACTCATGCAGCTGTAGGACTCTACTGAGGCAATCTGCGAGGACGTTCTGCTCCCCTGGCAGATACATAGCACTGAGGGTCATGCCGTGCAATGCGGCAAATTTCCAAAGGCAGGCAGCCTCCCAACAAAGGAGGCAGGACCTCGTGCCACCCTGTTTGTTGATGTAGAACATGACTATTTGGTTATCCATCTGGAAGAGGACTATCTGGTTGGAGAGCTGCTGCTGAAAGGCCCACAGGGTATTTGCTATAGCTCAGAGTTCCAAGTTGTTGAGCTGGTGGAGGCTCTCCCAAGCTGTCCAGAGTCCTTGCATACATAAGCCATCAAGATGGGCTTCCCAGCCCATCTTGAAGGCATCTGTGGTCAGGACACGTTGATGAGGTGAAGACTAGAAGGGAAACCCCACAAGGAGGTTGGAGGGTTACTGCCATCAGGAGAGTGACTCCTTGAGCAGGGGAGTTACTCTGACCCTGTTCCCGAGGCAGTCAGTCACCTGATGTCATTGAGTGCAGGGTGTCCACTGCGCCTGACACATCCGGAGTCTTGCCATTGGTGTCACATGGACTGTGGAGGCCATATGACCAAGGCGGCACAGCATTTGATGAGCTGTGATGAGAGAGGAACTCTGAAATTTGTGAGACAGGACTACCAAGCACTGGGCTCTGTTCTTCAGCAGAAAAGCTTAAGCCTGAGTGGTATCTAGTAGAGTCCCAATGAACTTGAGGTGTTGAAAGGGCTATAGATGGGATTTAGGGTAGTTGATCATGAAGTTGAAGTGCTCCAGGACCTGGATGGTCAGCTGGGTTGAGTGCTGAAATTATTTATTTAAGTTTTTTTTATACTGCTTTATCCTACAGTCAAAGCAGTTTACATTGTAACGGAACAATTTACATTAAAAAAGAAAGACAACTTGGAAGCATTGATATATGTATTGGGGTAGTAACTGTGTGCATTTGTAAATGTATGGAGGTATTGAGGTTAAGGGGAAACTGGGGGGGGGGGGGTTGAGGCTTAGTGGGGATGGGGGAAATTGTGGGGGGTTTGAAGGGGGAAGGGGTGGGCTAGGTTTGCGGGTAGAATTCTTTGAAGATGTGGGTTTAAAGGGCTTTCCTGAAGGAGGGTAAGTCAGTTGTAGTCCTTAGCTTTTCAGGAATAGAGTTCCAGATTTGCAGTGCGTAGAAGGAAAGGGCTTTCTTAGACGTGGTAGTGTTGGTTTTTGTGAATATCAGTGGTATTTGCAGTATTTTCCTTGAGTTAGATTGTCGCTCTCTGTTACAGAGAGATTGTTTTTTTCCATCTGGTGTGCAGGATCTTTGCTTAGTGATTTAACTATATCAAACTTCCACCAGTGTTCTGGCCGTGATCAACCAGTCGTCCAGATAAGGGAGGACGAAGGTCCTTTGGGTGCGGAGAAAAGCAGCTACTACCTCCAGGCACTTGGTGAAGACCCTGGGGGTGGAGGCAAGGCCATAGTGTAGCACTCAGTACTGGCAGTGATGTCCAATGAGCATGAAGCAGAGATACTGCCTGTGGAGGGGGCCAATGAGGATGCCAGCATACGTATCCTTGAGATCCAGGGAACATAGCTAATTTTGAGGTCAAAGGTAGGGTAAGAGTAGTTACCTGTAACAGGTGTTCTCTGGGGACAGCAGGAATCAGTCCTCACATATGGGTGACGTTGGCGCCGACGGAGCCCTCGTGCGGAGAAAATCCCCAGCTTTCAAAGAAAGCCTTTTGTTGGCAGGTAGGCCCTTGCCTGCAGTGTATCCAGTGTGCCCCTATGAACTCCAGTTGTTGAGTGGGCACTAGGTTGGACTTGGGATAATTTATCAGAAACCCTAGGTGTTGGAGCACCTGAATGGTGCGAAGTGTGGCTTGTTGGACCTCCATGGCTGAAGTGGCTCGGACGAGCCAGTCGTCTAGGTAGGAGAAGACGAAAACTCCTTGAAGTCTGAGGAAGGCAGCCACCACCGCCAGGCATTTTGTGAATACCCTGGGGGCAGAGGCCAGGCCAAAGGGAAGTACCCTGTACTGGTAGTGAGTGCCTCCCACCACAAAGCGTAGATACTGCCTGTGGTCTGGGTTTATCAGGATGTATGTATACGTATCCTTTAGGTCTAAGGAGCATAGCCAGTCTCCCTGGCGGAGGTAAGGCAGCAATATTCCAAGGGAGAGCATTTTGAACTTCTCTCTCACCAGGAATTTGTTGAGGTTGGGCTGGTCGAGGATGGGTCTAAGGCCTGTCTTTTTTGACACCAGAAAGTACCTGGAGTAGAAGCCCTTTCCCTGCAGGTGGTGGAGCACCGGTTCTACCGCCTGATCCTCGAAGTCCTGCTAACTCTTTCAGAAGAAGGTCCCGGTGAAGGGGAGACCTGGAAAATAAGGAGGAGGCACCTGGGTCAAATGAAGAAGATAATCCTGATGGACTATCTGCAGTACCCAGGCTTCGGTGGTGATGTCTGTCCACCCATGGGAATACAGGACAAGCCGTCCCCCTGTGGTGAGAGGGGCTATGCTGGAAGAGTCAAAAGCCACTACCAGGCTGGGCCGGAGCCGCTGCCTGGGGTTTAGGGGCTTTCTGTTTACACAGGCCATGCCCCTGTCCCTTGGCCTGCTGCCCCTGTTGGGGAGCTGGGGAGGCCTGAAAAGAGGGGTAGCTTCGGTAAGCAGTACCCTTTCTCAGGTAAAAGGGTTTCTTACCCGAGCCCTTCTTCTTAGAAGGGGCAGAAGTCTTCTTTGAAAGTCGTGTCCTGGTCATGTACTCGGACTCGATCTCAGCAGCCTTGTCGGTCATGGGCTTGCCAAAGAGGTTCTCTCCCTGGCATGGGACATCGACCAACTTGTCCTGAACCCATTTCTCGAGGTCGGACGACTGTAGCCAAGCCTTGCGGCATGCACCGATGCCTGCCGCAGCTACCCGTGCCACCAACTCGAAGCCGTCATAGGCCGCTCGAGTCATGAACTTCAAGCACTCACAGACCCCGGTGGACAGACTCTTGAAGCGCTGCAAAGGTCCCTCGGAGAGTCCAGCCAAGAACCCGGCGAGTTCCTTCGCCACGTTCCTTAGGTTCATGCCCATGTACAGCTGGTAGGTCTGGATCCGACATGTCAGCATAGATTCCTGGAAGCACTTATTGCTGAGGGCATCCAAGTTGTGTTGGTTCTGGAAAAAGTCAACTTTTGATCGTACTGTCAGATACTTGTGAGCTGTATTAGCCATTGTTGGAAAACAGGATACGGGTTTTGATGGACCTTTGGTCTGACCCAGTATGGAATTCTTATGTCTTTAAATCACACCTGAGATAGATATGTATAAGGAAAGTAAATTAAAGCATGGGCTACACTGTGTTCTGCATTTTTATTAAGTGGTTATCACTCTGCAGAAATAAAGTGAAACTTATTATATATTCCAGGTGTATATGAATCTTAGAGGTTGATGTTCAGAACCCTTATCCAGTAAGTCAATGGGAGGCTGGTCGGCTAAGGGTGATGACCGCAATATTCAGCGGCACTATCTGGACAGTGCTGCTGAATATCTCCACAGACTGCTCCAGCACTATCCTACTCAAACAAGCCCATATAGCTTCCTGTCTATTGTTAATATGTATATAGTTATTGTTAACTTAAGTTGTTCTTCTGTAAAACCACTATGTAAAAAGTTCACATAACCTGTGATCTGTAACCCGCCCCTGATCTCTGGAAGGGACAGTATAGAAAAGTGTAACAAATAAATAAATAAATCAGGTTAGTGCAAGGGTGATCTATTGGCAGTGTTTGCTTTTTCAGGAAATATTACGAACTTGCTTACAGAGAACAGTTTATCTAAAGAAGGTTAAGCCCTATACTGACTTCTTCCTCATAAAGTGATCTTTCTTTTCCCCTTTCTGCTGGATTTTGATAGAAGTTGAGTTGACTTCTCTTTTAAGATGTGCCTATGCAGCAGAATGGGATAGTGTTGACGGTGGAGGATCACATTTCTGTGACAATGGCAACAACACTTAAACTGCGTGGAAGAAAGGCCCGGCAATCTACTTCTGTATCTTGCCATGAAAACCCAATGGATAGTTACAACAAAATAAACTGTGCTGTAGTGCTGGAAGATGAAACCCCCAGGTCGGAAGGCACTCAACTAGCTACTGGGGAAGAGCTGAAGACTTTTTAGAGTAAAGCCAGCATTTATGATGTGGTTGGATCACAGCCCTCGGGACGTCTGACTGCTGATGTAGCTGCGCATGAAATGAGAGTCAGAAGCTGTAAAGATGTCTTACACATTGGAACATACGAAGCATGAACCAAGGGAAGTTGGAGGTGGTCAAGAATGAAATGGAACGTGTACAACTTGATCTGTTGGGTGTCAGCGAACTGAAATGGACTGGCATTGGGCACTTTGCATCAGATGATCACATGGTCTACTATGCTGGAAATGAAAGACAAAGAAGAAATGGTGTTGCATTTATAATAAAGAAGAAACTTGCAAGAACTGTAATGAAATACAGTGCAGTCAGCGAACGCTTAATGTCTATTCGTCTACGAGGAATGCCTATCAACACAACTATAATTCAAGTATATGCCCCAACAACAGCTGCAGAAGAGAATGAAACTGAAGAATTCTATGAACAAATACAAGCTGAAATTGACAGAACATGCAAACAGGATATCCTGATAGTCATGGGTGACTGGAACGCAAAAGTTGGCAACAAAGAAGATGGTGCTGAGAAGATCAAGAAAAGATGGAAGGAATATACAGAGTTTTATATGATAAAGATCATGCATGTCCAATACCCAATAACTCCCTCTGACATGTATATAGTTACCCATTCATGGTTATGCATATGTATATAGTTTACCCTGTTTTCCAAGTTACTTGTTCCTGTTCAATGTAATGACCTGACTTTTGTTCATTGTCGGTTACCTTCTTGTTTTTATGTAAACCGCGCTGATCGCAAATAGTGCGGTATATAAGAAATGTAAATAAATAAATAAATAAATAAAAATAAAGTGGACCAACAGTCGTTTCAACCTGTACCTTATGATCGGGAACCATTGGTGATGAAAGAAGAAGTTGAAGCAGCATTGAAAGCCTTATCAAAGAACAAAGCACCAGGCATTGATAGCATTCCCATAGACGTATTACAGCAATCTGATGTAGCTGTTACCATACTTACAAGGCTCTGCCAAGAAATATGGAAGACAACATCATGGCCAACTGACTGGAAAAGATCTGTGTTTATGCCAATACTAAAGAAAGGTGATCCAACTGACTGTGGAAATTATCGCACAATCACTCTGATCCCACATGCCAGCAAGATTCTACTGAAGATTATTCAAAAGAGACTACAACCATACCTGGAATAAGAACTACCTGAAGTGCAAGCAGGGTTCAGGAAAGGGCGAGGAATGAGAGACATCATTGCGGATGTGAGATGGATCCTTGAAAAGACTAAAGAATATCAAAAGGATATCTATTTGTACTTTATTGACTATAGCAAAGCTTTTGACTGTGTAAACCATGAGAAACTCTGGGCCATATTAAGAAGCATGGGTATAAAAGAACACTTGATCGTACTCTTGCACAATCTGTACATTGATCAAGAAGCAACAGTTCGAACAGAACAAGGAGAAACAGAATGGTTTAAAATAAGCAAAGGTCTAAGACAAGGCTGCATACTTTCCCCCTACCTGTTTAATTTATATGCAGAACAAATCATCAGAGAAGCAGGATTGTATGAAGACAACAGAGGTGTGAAGATTGGTGGAAGACTCATCAACAACCTTCGCTATGCTGATGATACCACATTACTGGCTGAAAGTGAAGATGATCTGAAACATTTGCTTCTCACAATCAAAGAACATAGTCTCAAAATGGGCCTGCACCTTAATGTAAAGAAGACAAAGATCATGACAACTGGCATAATCAACAGGTTCATTGTTGAAGGAAAAGAAATTTAAATCGTGAACAACTTTAACCTACTTGGATCAACTATCAATAAAGAAGCAACAAGCCGTCAAGAAATCAGACGACGCATTGGTCTTGGCAGAATGGCTATGAAAGACCTAGGTAAGATTCTCAAGAGCAGAGATGTCTCTCTCTATACAAAGATTCAACTTGTTCAAGCCGTGGTATTTTCAATAACATCATATGGATGTGAAAGCTGGACAGTGAAAAAGATAGACAGGAAGAAAATTGATGCCTTTGAATTATGGTGCTGACTTCAAATACTGTGTATACCCTGGACTGCCCGAAGAACAAACCAGTCGGTACTAAAGGAGATCAAACCTAAGCTTTCTTTAGAAGCTCAGATGACAAGACTTCGACTTTCATACTTTGGACACATCATGCAAAGAGAGAGATCATTAGAGAAAGACATCATGCTTAGCAAGATAGAAGGTCAACGCAAAAGAGGAAGGCCAGCAAGGAGATGGATCGATACAATAACAGCTGCTACGGGTACCAGTCTGTCAACAATGAGCCTCCTGACTGAAGACTGAACACAATTTGGGATAGCTATCCAAAGGGTCGCCATGAGTCAACTCCGACTCGACGGCACTTAACAACAACAACAACGTTGCTGTTTTTTTAACCTATTCATTCAGAACATGAAGATTTGGCAAGGAGGAGCTCGTGAATCAAACCCAACGGTGCAATCATACCTTTGTCTCTGAACTGTCTTCAGCTGCTTTTGTGTGAATAGAAATGGAGGGATTTTTGGACTATGGCAATAGGAGATTGGTTTTCTCACTATTTTTCCCCCCTCTCCTAGCCCTTCAGTCTTTGCTTGTATCTGTTCTCTGTTCTGATTTAGTTGTCTGACTAGGTAAAGGCACATTACATCTTTGTTGGCTACCTGTGCAAGCAGAGCTGTTTTGTGCTCATATTAGGTGCGTGTTGCTCCAATAAAAGTGTATTTTATCAAGAGTGAGTCTGTATGCACGCATTTGCTACTGAAATTATATCCTAACAGGGAGAGTACATTGACATGCTTTTGGGGTTCCCAACCCCTCCTCCAAAGAGGAGGTCCCAAGACCTGAGTCATTAGTAGTGGCTGGGGTCCCAATCCCCAGTGGGCGAAGAGGATGAGATGAGATTAGATTGTTAAGCTCTGATGAGCAGGGACTGTCTCGTAAATGTGTCTGTACAGCGCTGTGTACGCCTTGTAGCGCTATATAAATGATCAGTAGTAGTAGTAGAGTGTGGGCAGTACTGGTGCTAACTGGATAAGTGCTAGCACTTATCAGATTAGCATGATTTTCCATGGCCAACGCCTGAACAACTTAGGTTGCAAGAAAAGCAGGCCCAAGTTGCAATCCTGGCAGGTGCTGGCTGCTGGCTGAAAATCATGCTAACTGGGGTAAGTGCTTACCCAGTTGGCGCCACTCAGCTCAGATAATCAGCAGTAGCTCCTATATGGATATTGCTGCTGAATATCCATTGATATTTAAGCACCATGCCTAACTGCCATGGCATTTGAATATCAGCCTTTTTGAAAACTGGGCTCATAGCGCCCATATTTTCTTCGTCTCCATTCACACATAAGATTTCAACTCAGTAGGTGCTTGCACTAAGACTACTGCAGTGCCCTCTTTAATAATTTTTTAGTACAGTCATATATATAAGCTATTTCTTTTGGAGATTTCAGTTTATATGATCTGTGACAAATGGAACTGCTGTGGTGATTTGGTGGGGCAGGGGGAAGAAGGGTAGATGTTCTAAAGCAGGGGTGGGGAACCCTGGTCCTGGAGAGCCACAGACCAGTCAGGTTTTCGGGATATCCCTAATGAATATGCATGAGATATATATGCATTAGAGATATCTTGCCAACCTGACTGGTTTGTGGCCCTCCAGGGCTGGATTTGGAGACCCCTGCCTTACACCTCTGTCATTTAAGATTGTGAGTGGGCAAGGTACAGATGTCCAAGACATCAAAAAGGTTAGATAGAATGTGTCACATTCCTCCTCACTTCTCACCACCACCAAAATATTGTCTATTAGACAACTTTTTGGTGGTGGTGAGAATCGAGGAGGAATGTGACACATTCTATATACCCTTTCGATGTCTAGGACATCTTCACCTTGCCCACTCACAATCTTAAATGACAGAGGTGTAAGGCAGGGGTCTCCAAATCCAGCCCTGGAGGGCCACAAACCAGTCAGGTTGGCAGGATATCTCTAATGCATATATATCTCATGCATATTCATTAGGGATATCCCGAAAACCTGACTGGTCTGCGGCTCTCCAGGACCAGGGTTCCCCACCCCTGTTTTAAAGGAAGCATTCCCTCTTGTGACTCAAGTGTTTTTTCTACAGCTACTGAAATAGCATTCAATGAAATGGAAACTCCTTTGACTCTCTTGCATCCCATCCCAAGTTGGTCTTTTCCTCAGTTCTATTAACAGCAAATGTTTATAACCATTATACAAAGAGTCAAGAGCAATATTTACGCATAGGGGTGTAGTTCCAACGTTCTAGAGCTTTTCTTCCGGTTCATCATGATAATGGCGATCAAAGAAAGAATAGGGACAAATATGGAGAAGGCAATCAGCAGCCACATCTTCCATGATTCTTCAAAGTCATTAGTTCTGAAGTCAGTCATCTCTGCAGGGTGAAATTATTTTTATTTTAGAAATTGTACTTCCATAGGTTTATTTATTTGGATTTAGCTTACACCTCTTCATTGGTAGCTCAAGGCAAGTTACATTCAGATATTTTCCTATCCTAAGAGGGTTTACAAACTAATTGCCTTATTCACTAGACTTTATTAATGCACATTAACACAATTTAATGCACATTTTGTGCGTAAAAAGTAATTTTAGGTCGCCTAAGTTGGGTGGCCAGTAGCACCTATTTTAAGTCTCATTTACAAAGCTATATAGGCGCCTATGTGTCTTTATAAAATTGCCTTACAAAAGCAGCTGAAATTGCATT
This sequence comes from Ichthyophis bannanicus, assembly GCA_033557465.1. NCBI lineage: Eukaryota > Metazoa > Chordata > Amphibia > Gymnophiona > Ichthyophiidae > Ichthyophis > Ichthyophis bannanicus. Next base: position 780,362,994 of record CM066035.1, read on the forward strand.
TGAAATGATGCCATTGACAAATTTACACTTGCTCAAATAGCAGGTGTAATATTTGTGAGTAGGGTATGTGTAAATGTGTATATTTTATAAAATATGTGCGTATATAACAATTCCGTCTATGCTACAAGAAGCTGCATAACATTACATGTCATCAGTAAGCATAAGTCATGCATTTCCCATGACTTACATATGCAGATGGGCCTTTATGCATGTATTTTAGAAGGTTACTACTGTTGGAAACAGGATACTGGGATTGATGGACCTTGGTCTGACCCAGTAAGGCATTTCTTATGTTTTTATGGGAGACTGGGCATCCAAAAAGTAGATAAAATTTAATGTGGACAAGTGCAAAGTTATGCACTTAGGGAACAATAATCCAAACTACAATTACATGATGTAAGGTTCTACATTAGGAATCACCACCCTGGAAAAATATTTGGGCATCATTGTGGATAATACATTGAAACCCTCTGCCTTGTGTTCATGGGTGTCCAAGAAAGCAAATAGAATGCTAGGAATCTTAAGGAAAGGAATGGAGAATAAAACTAAGGATAATATAATGCCTCTGTATTGCTCCATGGTGCAAACGCACCTCAAATATTGTGTGCAGTTCTGGTCACCATATCTTAAAAAGGATGTAATGAAATTAGAAAAGGTACAGAGAAGAGCAACCAAAATGATGAAGAGGATAGAAGGATACCTCTATGAGGAAAGGCTTGAAAAGATTAGGACTCTTCAGCTTGGAAAATAATGAGGGGAGATATGATAGAGATCTATAAAATAATGAGGGAAATGGGACAGGTAAATTTTCTCTCCCATTGCACTTTTAGTGTATATTCTGATGGTTCCTCCTCTACCGCATCCCGCTTCCAGTTGATGTACCTCAGGCTCTGACTTGGGACCTCTCCTTTTCTCTCTCTACACTCAGTCCCTGGGTGCATTTATTTCCTTCCATGATTTTCAGTACCATCCTGATGCTGACAACACTCAGATCTACCTCTCTATACCTGAAGTCTCTCCAGGAATCTAGGCTCAGATATCTCTGTGCTTATCTGACATTGCTGCCTGGATGTCTCACCGCCATCTGAAACTGAACATGGCCAAAATTGATCTCCTAATCTTTTCCCCTAAAACCATCTCCCCCTTCTTCCCTTCTCTATTTCTGTGGATAACACTACTGTATACTCATCCCTGTTTCCTCAGCTTGCAACCTTGTCATCTTTGACTCTCTTTCTCTGCCCACATCCAATAAATAGCTAAAATCTGTTGCTTTTTTCTCTGTAACATTGGCAAAATATTTTCCTTTCTTTCTACACACACTACTAAGACAGTTATCCACTCTTTAGTCACCTCCCATCTAGACTATTGCAATGTTCTCCTTGCTGGTATCCTTCTGAATCATCTCTCCCCTTCAATCTGTTCAAAGCTCAGCTGTACGGCTAATTTTCCACCAGACTCAATATACTCATATAACCCTCTTCTCAAGTTGCTTCTCTGGCTCCCTATCCATTTCCTTATCCAGTGCACTCATTCTGCTGCTCCTCCTCACTACATTTCATCTCTTATCTCTCCCTACACCCCTGCTTGGAAGTTCCGCTCTTCTGGCAGATCTCTTCTATCTATGCTCTTCACTTATACTGCCAACTCCAGACTTTGATCCTTCCACCTTGCTGCTCCTTATGCCTGGAAAAAACTATCTGACTCTGGGCATCAAGCTTCATCTCTGGCCCTTTTCAAATCCAGGCTGAAAATTCACCTGAGACACTGTTGAATTCTGATCCGCTTAGTTTCCAATGTGTTTTCTTATCACTCCCCTAGATATATCCCTTTCTCCAGCTTTTGTGTTGTCTATCTTGATTAGATTGTAAGCTCTGATGAGTGGGGACCATCTTTTACATATGTTTGTTCAGCATTGTGTATGTGTTGTAGCACTATACAAATGCTAAGTAGTTGTAGTGCGAGTAATACTTCTTCAAAAAGTAGAAAGACTAGGGGACACACAATGAATTTACAATGTAACACATTTAAGACTAATCGGAGAAAAGCATAGTTAAATATCTGTAACAGGTGATCTCTGGAAACAGCAGGACTCAGTCTTCACATATGGGTGACGTCGGCATTGACGGAACCTGGCACAGGAACACTCCCCAGCATCTAATAGGAATGTTTTTGGGAGCATTGCTTCACGCGTGCATAACTGCCTTCCCGCCTTCCCAACAACTCTCCTCAGTCAGGTATATAGTGGAGAGAAAAAAACCCATAAGAGAGACAATATAAAAGGAATTTTATAAGGACAACTCCAAGGGAAGGTGGGCGGGTTGTGAAGATTGATTCCTGCTGTTCCCAGCGATCACCTGTTACATGTAAGTAACTACGCTATCCCCAGGAACAAGCAGGAATGCAGTCTTCACATATGGGATTCCCTAGCCAATGACTACCCGGCAGGAGGGAGGATACCAGAACTACAACAGGTTAAAGCAGGGATCAAACAGACAGCCCATTGGGAACACTTCTCGTTGGGTAGTCGAAGATGGACAATGGGCGGAGTTGCTCTAAACCTGAAAAAAGATTCGTAAGATGGCTTGTCCAAATTGAGCATCTCGACTAGAGTCCTTGTCAAGGCAATAATGGACAGTGAAGGTATGCAAAAAGACCATGTAGCTGCTTGAAAAACTCAGAAATAGAGACAGAATGAAGGTTGGCCACAGTGGCAGCCATTGCTCGGACATTGTGTGCTGTGACATGTTCCTGCAGGGAGAGACCGGCTTGGGCATATGCAAATGAAATGCAGTCAACAATCCAGTTGCAAAGCGTCCTCTTGGAGACTGGGAGGCCAAGATGACTTGGATCAAAAGAGACAAAAAGCTGTGAGGATTGTTGATGATCCTTAGTGCAATCAAGAGTGTGCAATTTTGCTTCCGCCTCAGATACATGAGGTCTAGGGAAAAAGGTCTGAAGGAATTTAGGGCAAGTCCAGAGGATGACCTTATGGTGGAAACGAGTGTAAGGGGCATAGTCCACCAAAGCTTGTAACTCACTGACCCTATGGGCCAAGATTAGAGCAATGAGAAAAAGAACCTTCCAGGTTAGAAACTTGAGGGGAGCCATAGTTAACAGCTCAAAAGCGAATCTCAAGAGTTGTGCAAGAACAACATTAAGGTCCCATGCTATGGCTGGTGTGCGTAGAGGTGGCTTTGTTAACAGCAGCCCCTATATGAAGCACACAACTACTGGATGAGAAGAAACTGGGCAATTCCCAATTGGGCGGTGAGATGCAGAAATTGCACATAAGTGGACTTGGACGGAATTAGTCTTGAGACCAATGAAAACAGATGGAGAAGCTACTGGAGTAAGTGCTCCACAGCACAAGTGAATGGATTGAAATCCTTGAGGGAGAACCAGAGGGGGAAATCTGTGCCATTTAAAGTATGTCTAGTAGAGTCCTTCCTGGAAGCTTGCAAGACCTGAGTGACATCCTCTGGGAATCCATGTCAGGTCAGCACAAGGTCTTGAGGTTAGGATGAAGCAGAGTCCCATGGTCCTGCGAGAGCAGGTTGGGTATACATTCCAATTGGAATGGATGGTTCTGAGTTAGAGGAGGAAATAGTGGAAACCATGGTTGATGGGGCCAGAATGGGGTGACCAGATTCATTCTCCCCCTGTCCATTTGAAGCTTGAAGAGTGTTTTGGAAATGAGGGGATTTGGCGGGAATGCATATAGCAGACTCTGTCCCCAATGAAGAAGGAATGCATCTGAGCTCTCACTGTGTGGCGAGGGTATCCTTGTGTCAGCTGGGCATTCTCCAGAGCAGCGAAGAGGTCGATTATGGTATTATGGGTGTTCCCCATAAGTGAAATAAGCATTGTGCCGTCTGTTGATGAAGCACCAATTCATGCAGACGAAGGACCCAGCTGAGTTGTCGGCTAAGTGATTCTCCTCCCCTGGGAGATGGATCACCTGGAGATGAATGCGATGAGCTATCACAAAATTCCAAAGATGGATCACCTCATTGCAGAGGAGGTGAGAGACTGTTCCTCCTGTTTCTTGACCTAGAAGATGGCAACATGATTCTTTGAACTAAAACAGTTTGCCCCGATAATTGAGGGCAATAGACATGGAGGGCATTCGCAATTGCCCTCAGTTCCAGGAAATTTATGTAAAGCGAGGCCTCTGAATGGGTCCATTGCTCCTGTGTGGTGAGGTTACATAGATGTGCACCCCAACTATGCTTGGAAGCATCGGTAGTGAGGGAACACTTCATCCATCCCTGTTATTCGTGGCTCAGAATGACCCTGATAATGTCCAAGGGCAAAACCTTGGGATGGAGTGAATCTCTCCCACAGACCTGCAGCTCAGAGTGACCACACAGTTCATCTCAGTTGATGCTGGACCTTTGTAAAGGTAACCCTACGAGAAGGTTTTGGAACGTGTGCCACCACTGAAGGGAGGTCACCAGTTGAGAAGAGATGGTGATCTTGTCTGAGAGACGACCTGTGGATTGTGCTCACTGTTCTGACAAGGTCCATTGTCAAATGTGTATCTTGAGATGGGCATTCAGAGTTATATGGACTGTTGAGGCAATGTGGCCTATGAGATGTAGCATGCCTCAGGCAGTTATGCTTGTCTGATGTTGGCAGTGGGTGGCCAGGGAGATGAGGCAATGAAGACGTTCTCCTGGCAAGTAGGCTCGAGCTTGTGTCGTGTCTAGACACGCTCCTATAAACTCCAGAGTTCGTGTAGGAATGAGGTGTGATTTTGGATAATTTACCACAAAACCCAGATTCTGCAGGACCAGGATGGTTTGGTGAAGTGATAAGGCAACTACTTGAGGGATATCACCCTTGACAACCAATCATCCAAGCAGGGCAAGAGAACGATGCCCAAGATGTGCAGGTAGGCTGCCATGACTGCAAGACACTTTGTGAAGACTCCTGGAGCTGAGGCAAGGCCGAAGGGTAGGACATGATACTGATAGTGCCGTCCTTGGAAGACAAATCTGAAATATTTTCTGCAGAGGGGATGGATCAAGATGTGCATGTAAGTGTCCTTTAGATCCAGAGAGCAGGCCAGTCATTTCTCTGAAGACAGGGGAGAAGCGTGCCCAGTGAGATCATCTTGAATTTCTCTTTCACTAAAAATTTGTTGAGGTTTCTAAGGTTGAGGCTTGGCCTGAAACCTCCTGACCTTTTGGAAATGAGAAGGTAAAAGGAGTAGAACCCTAGGCTTTGCTGAGGTGGAGGGACTTCCTCGATAGCTCTTTGAGAAGTCATATTCAGGATTTCCTGCTGTAAGAGAGCGGATTGGTGGAGATCCCTGTGGGTCTCACCCATAAAGGAAGTGGGGGCAGAGCTTTGAAGTTGAATTGATGGCCCACACTGACCAGGTGCAAGGTCCAGGATTCCGAGGATACTAAGGACCATCTATGGGCAAAGAGGGTCAATCTTTCAGGACTGTTAGAGGGCAGAGGAGTTTTGAGAGGTCGACTGACTATGCTCTCCAGGAAGGAGTCAAAAGCTTGCCAGAGGTTGAGGCTGTGAAGTTGTTGAGTCTTAGGAGTTTTAGGTTTCCTTGGCTGATGGGGACCCTGTTGTTTTTGTTGTGATTGTTGAGGATGGTAGGAAGGGTATGATGGATACTACCATCCCTTTTTAGGGTAGAAGGACTTCTTTGCAGAAGCCTTCTTTTTGGCTGGATCAGCTGTCTTCCTAGACATTATATAAGTGAATACTTGCATGTTGTTGTTGTTGTTAAGTACCGTCGAGTCAGTGTCGACTCATGGCGACCTCTGGATAGTTGTCCTAAATTATGTTCGGTCTTCAGTCAGACGGCTCATTGTTGACAGAGTGGCACCCATAACTGCTGTTACTGTATTGATCCATCTCATTGCTGGCCTTCCTCTTTTGAGTTGACCTTCTACCTTGCCAAGCATGATGTCTTTCTCTAATGATCTCTCTCTTCACATGATGTGTCCAAAGTATGAAAGTCGAAGTCTTGTCATCTGAGCTTCTAAAGAAAGCTTAGGTTTGATCTCTGCTAGTGCTGACTGGTTTGCTCTTTGGGCAGTCCATGGTATACACAGTATTCGCCGCCAGCATCAGTTTTCTTCCTGTCTATCTTTTTCACTGTCCAACTTTCGTATCCATATGATGTTACTGAAAATACCATGGAAATATCCAATTGACCCAAAAGAAAATTCTACCAAACGCCTAAAGATTTTTTGTCAGAATGAGTATACCCAGTGTCCAGAACCAGTTTGTCAAAGACACAGCCGAGACTGCTCCATTTTATTATTTAATTTAAAAATGAACAAAAAGTCCATCACTTAGCTGTAAAGCACCAGAATGCTGAGATTCTCAGTAGACCAGTAGACGACGCGGCTCGCGTTTCGGGTTTTAGTTCTGAAACTCTGAAAAACACTGCTTCAGGTCAAAAACAAGCCAGCAATTGGTAAGTGGACAGCATACAGGCCTTGCTGTAGTCAATAAAGCCCAGGCCTGTATGCTGTCCACTTACCAATTGCTGGCTTGTTTTTGACCTGAAGCAGGGTTTTTCAGAGTTTCAGAACTAAAACCCGAAACGCAAGCCACGTCGTCTACTGGTCTACTGAGAATCTCGGCATTCTGGTGCTTTACAGCTAAGTGAAGGACTTTTTGTTCATTTTTAAATTAAATAATAAAATGGAGCAGTCTCGGCTGTGTCTTTGACAAACTGGTTCTGGACACTGGGTAGACTCACTCCGACAAAAAATCTTTTTAGGCGTTTGGTAGAATTTTCTTTTGGGTCAATTGGATATTTCCTTGGTGGTGTTCCCTTTCTAATCCAATTGAGGTTTGTTTTCATTCACAACTGAAAATACCATGGCTTGAACGAGTCAAATCTTTATATGGAGAGAAACATCTCTGCTTTTGAGAATTTTGTCTAGGTCCTTCATAGACATTCTGCCAAGAGCAATGTGTCATTGGATTTCTTGACTGCTTGTTGCTTCTTTATTGATAGTTTTTCCAAGTAGGTTAAAGTTGTCCACAATTTCAATTTCTTCTCCATCAACAATGAATTTATTGATTTTGCCAGTTGCCATGATCTTTGTCTTCTTTACATTAAGGTGCAAGCCCATTTTAAGACTATGTTCCTTGATTTTGAGGAGCAAATGTTTCAGATAGTCTTCACTTTCAGCCAGTAATGTGGTATCATCAGCATAGCGAAGGTTGTTGATGAGTCTTCCACCAATCTTCACACCTCTGTTGTCTTCCTACAGTCCTGATTCTCTGATGATTTGTTGTGCATATAAATTAAATAGGTAGGGGGAAAGTATGTTGCCTTGTCATACACCTTTGCTGATTTTAAACAATTCTGTTTCTCCTTGTTCTGTTCAAACTATTGCTTCTTGATCAATGTAAAGATTGTGCTAGAGAACGATCAGGTGTTCTTTTATACCCATGCTTCTTAATGTGGCCCAGAGTTTCTAATGGTTTACACAGTCAAAAGCCTTGCTGTAGTCAATAAAGCACAAATAGATATCCTTTTGGTATTTCTTTAGTTTTTTCAAGAATCCATCTCACATCCGCGATGTCTCTCATTCCTCACCCTTTCCTAAATCCTGCTTGCATTTCAGGTAGTTCATGTTCCAGGTATGTTTGCAGCCTCTGTTGAATAATCTTCAGTAGAATCTTGCTGGTATGTGGAATTAGAGCAATTGTGCGATAATTTCCACAGTCAGTTGGCTCACCTTTCTTTAGTATTGGTATAAACACAGATCTTTTCCAGTTAGTTGGCCATGAATTTGTCTTCCAAATTTCCTGGCACAGCCTTGTAAGTATGATAACAGCTGCATCAGATTGCTGTAATACTTCTATGGGAATGCCATCAATGCCTGGTGCTTGATAGGGGATAATAAGGTTTAGTTTAAGTGTACATACAGAAGGATTCGAGGCCTGTAAGAGGGGCCCGTAAGAGGGAAGATGGCAATCCTGTATATGTCTATATATGGAAAAGGAATGTGCTGTGCTAAGCTAAATTGATTGTTCTACTCAGAGAGACTCACATTTGCATAGTTACTGATAAGTTGTAGTGGGCCCCAGGAGATGGGTGGATGACGTATGAATATGTTTTTGCTAATGTATAAAGGATACACAATCTCTCCACCCCGATGGAATAAACTGCATACCACTTATGTTCAAGTGTGTGTGTGTTTGTTCCCCTGGATTCCAGACAAAGAAGGTAAGGTGATTCCTCGACCCAGACGGACGTCCCAAGGGTTAGTGATAAAAAGTGCTGGGAAAGGAATAATGAACCCTTACAATTATTTGGTGTCAGAAGTTGGGATTTCCCCGTTGCACTTTCTAAATTGAAGCAGCTTTGGTAGCTGCACAAGGATTTTTAAATTGACTTTGCTTTGGTAGCTCGTCTTGGGAATGCGCTTTGGTAGCGCTGTGCTTAAAATGCGCTTTGGTAGCGCTGGAAAATATGCGCTTTGTTAGCGCAGTGAATAATAGGGACGTCCTGCTGGGTTTATGGTAATATCCTTCTCCTTCTCTGTGTGCCTGTGTGAGTTTGGCAAAATGCCCCTGCTGTACTCTGAAGCGATAGCGTTAGTGACGAGTACTGTGCAGAAAGCAAGTGGCCAGACGTGCGTTTGTTGTGAATTAATTAGAGGATGGGGGGGTCCCTAGGTAAGGGGACCGCTCCAGAATCCGCGGGAGTGCATGCGCAGCTAAATGTTGTGATAAGGTTTAAAACTGCAGTTAAAAAAGCCATCCTACATAAATTGTCAGTGTAGGTTACAGGACATTTGCCAAATCTGCAGAAGAAGTCTGTTAGCTTGTTTATTGTGAAGGTGAGAATCCTGTGTCTTAGTTTATCTATTAAGAGGCTCCCAGTCTCTGGAGAGAGTAAAGCCGCAGACTCAGTCTCTGGAATGCAAGTGCCAGGCAGTGTTTATTTGTCTCTCATCTCTCTGTTCTTCCAAGTCTTTCCTACCTTCTTTAGCTAAGGGGACCTTTCATAAAATTTAAAACAAACATTTCCTAGGGTCTGCCGGAATGTATTGTTCACTGAAGTAAGAACCTTAAAAGCAGACCGTACAGATAACAAATCTGGCAATAATATTGAAGAGCTCTTAAACTGCTTCACAATATTCCTCTCAGTCTTATTGGCCAGGTTGGCCACAAGCAAAGGTATAGTTAACAGCAGGGACTCGCCGGGACTTTCCCACAGTAGAGTGACTTCTGCTGAGTGGAGTTGGGAAGATGCGTCCTGTTGGATTTCAACAGTCTCACCTCCTTCTCTGCGGATATGTTTCTCTGCTAGTTGGTAATGGTCCTAGGTGACTAGAGGTGTTGTGAACCAGAGGTGTGAAAGACGGTGATTTAACAGCAGGCACTGCAGTAACCAAGTAATTTTGTGCACGGACCGAGGTAAGGCAAAAGTGGGATTTTAGTACCTACCTTGGTGCAGGACATATTCTGATTAGATAGGCTGTTATACTTAAAGATTGATAGATGCCTAGGCATATCGCACTTGTAAGCTTTGATTTGTCTCCTGTTTAAATAAGAACTGAAACAGAAGTTTCCCAAATAAGTAACTCCTTAGTGTCCTTCCCAACAAGCTGGAAAAAAAATATGTTTTAGTTTACAGTAAATATTGCTTTTCTTTTATTGCTGGTTGGTGCAGGATTTAAGGAATCTGAATAAGATTGTCCAGAACTAGCAATGGATACTTTCCTTTGAAAACCTTATTTCAAAAGAAACCCCTTGATTTGTATATTTATGCTTTTGGTTAAAAATATTGAGCAAAATTTTGCATGACCACAGATGGTTCAGTATTGTAGATTTGAGGTATATGTTTTGAGCCTGCTCCCTAGGCACTATGTAGATGATCTTCAAAGTTCAGGGCAGGAGAAACCAGTTGTGATAGAAGCCATTAACAATCTGCTGAATTTCTTGGGAAAGAAAGGATTAAGGGTGCCCTGGAGAAAAAATTAGGTAAGGGGCTATCCCCTTCCCCCTACAGCATCAGAATCGAAACCAGAAACAAAACAAAACCAGAAACTTAACAAAGAAGAGAAAGGGAAAGGGGGCAGCCCCTCCTGTGGGCTACAGATGGCATAAATGGCCTTGGATTAAAGCACAGCCCTTCTCTGGCCGTTTGTCAATGTATTTTGTTGCATGGGCATATTTACTGGCCAGGGGCTGAATTCCTTTCATCCTGAGGTGACTGCCACATTATAAGTGAAGGAAAGAAAAACAAAAATAAATCCGGAGAGAATAAAGGGTATTATGGAGTTACCTTTGCCTAAAACTAAGAGAGCTGATATCCGCTTGGCTGGGTGTATGCCAACGTGTGAGAAATCTCAGACTTTCTCTCCAGCTGTCGCTGTGCTCACCTAGCCAATGGTAAAAGGATTGTGATGATGTCAGAAAGGTCTGGTGGAAACTGTTCTGTTTTTCTTTGACCTTCAAAGTAGGGGTTGAGAACCCTGTCAGGACAATGGGGCATCCTGAGCCAGTGATTTGAATCCTGAGTGAATAAGAAGGTTATGTTATGTGTCTGGTCTTTGTCTGTGTATGCTATTGAGTAAACTTAAAGAGTTTAAAAAAATGAATTTTATATATTGTGGTAAGCACCTCCTAGAGGGCATAATTACTGTTCATATATTACAAAACACATAGAGTTGTAACTATAGGAATTTAATAGCAATCACAATTAGTGACAATTCTCAAGCAACTTTTTCTTTTTAAACTTAATTTAGGACTCTTCTCTCTCTTGTTCAGCTATCTGCATTTGCCTGAAGGAATCTGCTATTTGTGTTTGAGATAAAATCAAGGTTGAACTGTTACTCTAAGCAAATTGCTTTAACATAATTTCATTGTTTCAGATCAGTTTGATACCTGTCTCAAGTATTATGTATAAGGTTTTAATTTAAATGTGACAAAGTATGATTCTGAATTCACCTTTTTTCAGTTTCATGTTATTTGAATGTCTGTTTCCTGAACTGTAAGATTTTAAGTTAATTACTTTGCATTGTTAAGCTTGGTGCGGATGGCTGATGAACAGGACAGTAGCACCATGGGTGCTGACTATATTGATCTTTCTGATTTGATTTATTACAATATTGGATTTTAGGATAAATTCATCTGTTTTTCTGTATTTGAATTTTATGTGTTGGGGTCCTGGGAAAAAAGGTGCACTTCGTTTTGAAAGTTTAAAAAAAAAAAATTCAGTTTTAGGAATACAGTATATTGTAGCACTATGACATACGAATTTCCTTTAGTTTATACACTTGCACTTATGTTACCAAAATACTTGTTGTAGCAGTACATTATGTAGAGGTCCAGTATACACAGAAATTATAGAATTTTGGACAGAGGCTGATCTGAAATTGCTTTGTTCCCAAGCATATAGATCACATTTAGTGGGAAGGTGGAGCTTAGTTCCCAGGAAATATGAGAATATTTGTAAAGTTAGTAGACAAATAAAACAATAACATTAACTTGAGTTGATTGGATAAACAAAATTTCACTTGTTAGCAACGATCTAGGTGAAGTTTGAAAAAAAAAAAAAAACCCCAGAGAGAGAGGCAGAAGGTGAGGCTACAGCCTTGCAAAAGGCAATAAACGTGCTGCTCCGAGTGTGACTGCACCAGAATTTTGACTGCTTTAAGACTCCTCGAGGACCCCCAAGGCCTGAAGGACATGAACCTTGTATATTTATGCCTCGGCAGAGACATGAATAGGCAGGGGAAAGTAGGCCAAGAAGAACCCGAGGAAGTATCGACATGAAGCCCAACCACAACTGCCATGTACCTTCTTAGGCCTCTCTCCTTAAAAGGGATCTTTTTGACACCATGAGTAGCTTACACATATCCTTGTGAACACTGCAGTTATAAGATCAGTCCTCAAATATTTTTAAAGTTTCCTACAGCACACTCACTGGGAACTGGGTATAAGATAGACTTTAGTCACACCTGAGAGATATGTGGCTGTCCTGTTGGAAGCCATACTTCTTTCTATTGGGATTGATATTATAAAATGTTGTAAAATAATAGTTTTACATTCTATATAGAAAGAGCACATGTCCACTTAGTATTGGACTAGTTAAGTTAGTAGGAAAGGGATGCTGTTTACTCATATTGTTATGCTTATTGAAAAGGATCTACATTTATATTTTATATATACCTTTTGTTTACAAAAATACTACGTTTTTAACAATTGTTTGATGTTCTTAGCAGCCTTGCCAAATAAGGATACATTAGTATGGTATAAAAAAAACAAAAACAAACAGAAGGACCTATGCATGTAGTTTGATGGAATGATGTAAGTGGAAAAAGAAGTGGTGTTGAGAGGTGTGTGATGGAATATTCATATCGGAATAGAGAACTCAGATTGACCATTAAAAAAAAAAAAGGCGATGAAGGTAAATTGAGATGTGAAATGATGTATCTGATGTATCCACCTAGAAAAGAAACTGACAATGAATATTCTACAATATTTGATTATGCCATCCCCATTAACTCCAATTTTGAAAGTCATCTAGCTCAGAGATATACCCAATAATTGGAAATAGACAATTGGAGATACGCTGAGTGCACTTTTCATCCTAATGAGCTTTGGGGAGATCCACACTGGCCATGTAGTGCTTTTCAGATGCTTTTATCCCTTTTTGCCTCTATGTGTCCTGGCCCGACACATGAAGGTTAAGGAGGAAAGTTACTTACACAAATTTTTACAAATTGGTATAATTCTAAAATTGTGAAAAATTGAGGAAGTGTGGGCATCTTGTCAAAATGTATTAGCTGATTGAGTTGCGTAGGATTGGCTGTTGTATGCAAGCAGCAATCCAAGAAGGGGGGAGCCTCCGAAACCTTAAAAAACTTTGTAAAGAAACTAAACAGCCTTGCCTTTGACTCTGTTCAACAGAAAAAAAATTGCCCTAAGGGAGTAGACTGAAATTTTTCTCCCTTTGAACTCTTACATGGAAGACTGCTTACTTTTTATACTCCTGAGCCTCACCTTTGATCTCTTGTATTTCCTAGCAGCAGAGGCAACTTTCTTCCCTCCACAGGTATGCTCAGCAGGTCCAGTCCTTTCTGCTGGATGACTCAGCTCTTTTCTTTCAATCCGGAGAGTGAATTTTGGTAAAGACATACCACCAGCACACAGTACAAGCCCCTTTTCCAGTATGGGACCGTTCCAAGTTCTTCTGATAACACCGATTGCAGTGAAAGTGGCGGCTAAAGATCCTGAAGCCATTGCCCTCGCTGGAAACATTCTCCATCTACAGATCAGGCTTCAGGACCAGGATGAGAAGTAGCTGATGCCGGGGCAGCCAAGGCCCTAGCAACTGGAGAGGGGAGGAGAAGACTCCTGAAGAAAAGCGGCTTTCGGACTAGAGGTACTGAACCAACATATCCCTTCAAAGCTGGTGACCAGGTACAGGTCAGAGCACCTCACAGGCACGGTGCCCTGGACCCGCCCTAAGGACTCCAACTGCAGTGATCGCCATCACATGGACAGCCATCCTGTGGGACTCCTGCCCTTCGTGGATCCACATGTCAGGAGCCACGTGTGCACCGCCTTTTGACACCTTTTTTGGTTCCAGACCATCATGCGCAAGACTGTGTTGATTCCTCCTACCACTCATGTGGTGCCTCCTTCAGCCCATCTCTGGCAGCAATACTACTTGCCCAAACTGCTTTAAATGTATCAAGATCTTTGTGTGCGCAGCTTGCTACAAGCTGGAGCTTCTCTTTCAACATGTCTCATTACTGTACCCTCTAATCTGTGTGAAATGCAGAGGTTTACTGTACTTGACAATTTAAACTGCACCCAGCCCCATGTTTCTTTTTCTACTTTCTTGTATAACATTGGTGTTACTCGCCCCTCTTTGGGATATAACTAGGTCCCTTTCTCATTGTAAACTGTCTCTAGTCCTAATGCTACAGATTATTTTATCGTTTCTGCTTTTAGCCTGTCTAATACTGCTCTATACTGTTCTTCAACTACAGGGAAGTTTCTCATGATTACTCTCTGATGTATCTTTCTTTGGGATGGTCTCAAAGGGCTGCTTATTGCCCTATTGAGCGGTTTTATAATTCTTGTTCTTTTTTGTTGTATATTTTCATTTGTTCTTGGCTGTTGTCAAAAGGCCCTACAAAGCTCTCCCCCGTTTATGTACTCTTATACACCTGTTTCCATGGTGGCTGATGTACCTGAGCATGCCTCCACTGACCTCCCGTTAATAATGTCTGCTTAACGGCCCAGTAGACTGTTTGGCTGTTCTTATAGTGGGCCTATGCAGGCCCAAAGGGGGGATTGATAGGGGATAATAAGGTTTAGTTTAAGTGTACATACAGAAGGATTTGAGGCCTGTAAGAGGGGCCCGTAAGAGGGAAGATGGCAATCCTGTATATATCTATATACGGAAAAGGAATGTGCTGTGCTAAGCTAAATTGATTGTTCTACTCAGAGAGACTCGTATTTGCATAGTTACTGATAAGCTGTAGTGGGCCCCAGGAGATGGGTGGATGACGTATGAATATGTTTTTGCTAATGTATAAAGGATACACAATCTCTCCACCCCTGGAATAAACTGCATACCACTTATGTGCAAGTGTGTGTGTGTTTGTTCCCCTGGATTCCAGACAAAGAAGGTAAGGTGATTCCTCGACCCAGACGGACGTCCCAAGGGTTAGTGATAAAAAGTGCTGGGAAAGGAATAATGAACCCTTAAAGTGCTTTGTTCTTTGACAAGGCTTTCAATGCTGCTTTGACTTCTTCTTTCATCACCAATGCTTCCGGATCATGAGGTAAAGGTTGAAACGGCTGTTGGTCCATTTGATCTTTATCATATAAAAACTCTGTATATTCTTTCCACATTTTCTTGATCCTCTCAGCATCATTCAACATAGATCCTTGAGCATCTTGTAACATTCCAATTTGAGAATGGAATTTTTTCTGTAACACTTACATCTTTTGGAAAGCCAATCTTGTTCTTCATCTAATAGTTTCTGCTTCTGTTTACTTGCATGCATCATTGTAGTACTTTTCCTTGTCTTGTCTTGCTGCACATTGGAAATCTCTGTTGAGTTCTGTGATTGCCTCTTTTTCTCCTTTGACTTTAGCTTCTCTGCATTTCTGGGCAATTTTCTGAGTTTGTTTGGACATCCATTTTGGCCGCTTTTGCTTTTTCACCTTTTGTAGAGACTTCTTGCTTTCTTCCAACACAACCTTCTAGATGTCATTCCATAACTCTTCTGGAGCTCTGTCATTTGTATCTAAAGCATCAAATTGATTTTGCAGGCAGTCTTAAAATTCCAGTGGTATATTCTCAAGGTCATATTTTGCTACATTCATCAGTGGCTTTCTCTTTTTCAACTTTAGCTTGAATTTGCATACTAGTAGTTGGTGATCTGTACCACAGTCAGCTCCAAGTTTTGTCTTTCTTGATGTTATAGAGCTTTTCTGTCTTTGACTTCCACAGATGTAGTCAATTTGATTTTTGTACATTCCATTGGGTGAAGTCCATGCGTATAGTCGCCGCTTGTGTTGCTGGAAGAAAGTTTTTGAGATGAATAGATAGTTGGTCTTGCAGAATTCTATCAGTCTTTCTCCAGCTTCATTTCTGTTGCCGTCCATATTTTCCAACCATTTTGCCTTCTTCTTTGTTGCCAACTTTTGCATTCCCGTTACCCATGATATCAGGATATCCTGTTTGCATGTTCTGTCAATTTCAGCTTGTACTTGTTCATAGAACTCATCAATTTCATCCTCTTCTACAGCTGTTGGGGCATATACTTGAATTATAGTTGTGTTGATAGGCACTCCTCATAGACGAAAAGAAATTAAGTGTTCACCGACTGCATTGTATTTCATAACAGTTCTTGCAAGTTTCTTCTTAATTATAAATGCAACATCATTTCTTCTTTGTCTTTCATTTCCAGCATAGTAGACCATGTGATCATCTGATGCAAAGTGCCCAATGCCAGTCCATTTCAGTTCGCTGACACCCAACAGATCAAGTTGTACACGTTCCATTTCATTCTTGACCACCTCCAACTTCCCTTGGTTCATGCTTCGTATGTTCCATGTTCCAATGTGTAAGACATCTTTGCAGCTTCTGACTCATTTCATGCGCAGCTACATAAGCAGTCAGATGTCCCGAGGGCTTTAATCCAACCACATCATAAATGCTGGCTTTACTCTGAAAAGTCTTCAGCTCCTCCCCAGTAGCCAGTTGAGTGCCTTCTGACCTGGGGGTCTTCCAGCACTATAGTGCAATTTGTTTTGTTGTAACTATCCATTGGATTTTCATGGCAAGATATGGAAATAGATTGCCAGGCCTTTCTTCCATGCAGTTTAAGTTTAGTGTTGTTGCCATTGTCACAGAAATGTGATCCTCCGCCACCAACACTGTCCCATTCTGCTGCTGCCCAGATGGGTAGTTTGTCTTGGTCTGGCATCTCAGCTGAGACCTGTCCATCTTGGGAGACCCTGCCAGTAGTTAAACTACCGATAGTTGAGCCCTCAGCATCACTGATGCACACAAGCCCTCACAGCACGACAAGCTGCAAACCAAATGAGGGGGGATACTTGAATACACACAAGAAAAAAGCCTTTATAAAATTACCCCTTAAGTTAGTAAAAGAGTCCCCATTGATAAAAGTGGAGCTTATATTAAATAACATATCTTAACTCACATTAATGAGTATTGACACCTTAAACACAGGTTAGTAAATGACACTACTAAAGTTTGTACCTGAAGCAATGAAAGGTGAAGTCATTTGCTTTTCGGAAACCTGAAAGTTTCTTAAGGCATCCTGCATTTCCAGAAATACTTTTCAGGTATTTATCAAATGACATTTCCTTCAATTTATTGGTCTTTACTCTTTGGGTCTCTTTTAATAAAGGGCTCTAACTGTCAGCATGGGTATGGTGCATGCTAAAGGCGTGCATTGGACATGCATTGAGCAATGACAGTTAGCGTTACCATATTTGCATGGCCCATCAAGGTTGCTTTCCATGCTTCCGGAAGTTAATGGTGTGGTATTGCCCTAATGCGCCATATATTTGCATGTTATTGGTGCGTTTGGGGAATCACCACAGCACTCTTTAGTAAAAGGGCCCCTTTTATGGCTATTAAATCAGGAAATGTGCAATGTTGTTATACAGTAAATAAACTAGTAAAGTATATAAACTGTTTCTTGCAGTAGACTAGGTGCTGTAAATGAAACTTATATAACATTTCAAAAGTACGCACAGCACTTGTAACATCACAATGGTGATACGCAGTAGCCTTGTAACATTCTTACGGCAAAGAGGCCAATTTTCAGATTAATGTGATTGAAATATAACCTGTAAAATGCCTGTATGGAAATGCTAGAAGTCTAAAAAATAAGATGGGAGAGTTAGAATATATAGGTCTAAATGAGAAGTTAGATATGATTGGTATCTCAGAGACCTGGTGGAAGGAGGACAACCAATGGGAAACTGTGATACCTAGGTACAAACTATATCGTATGGGAAACTGTGATACCTAGGTACAAACTATATCGTAATGATAGAGTAGATCAAAATGGTGGAGGGGTTGCGGTCTATGTTAGAGAGAGCATTGAGTCACATAGGATTAAAGTTTTGCAGGTAAGAAAATAAGCTGTAGAATCTCTATGGATAGAAATTCTATGTAAAAAGGGGAAGGCAATGGCAGTGGGGGTGTACTACTGACCGCTTGGCCAGAACGAACAGATGGATAATGAAATGCTGAAAGAAATCAGGAAAGCTAACAAAAGTTACAACACAGTAATAATGGGTGATTTCAATTACCCAGGTATGAACATAGTAACATAGTATATGACTGCAGATAAAGACCAGTATGGTCCATCTAGTCTGCCCAGCAAGGCGGCAAGAGTAGGTGCATTTGCTGCTCCATGCAGGTCACCCTTCCCCATGCCTTTGTTTAAGGGTGTACCCACCGCTCCATGTAGGTCACCTCTATTTTTTGAGACATAAGAGATGGTTATGCTTATTTTGATTTTATCCTGTTGCTATAAAGGGATCCACTGTGTCTGTCCCATGCCATTTTGAATTCTGTCACTGTGTTTGCCCCCACCACTTCAATCAGGAGGGCATTCCAAGCATCCATCACCCTTTCAGTGAAAAAGTATTACCTGGCATTGCCTTTCAGTTTACCCCCTTGCAGCTTCATGTTATGCCCTCTGGTTTTACAGCTTCCCCATCTTTGGAAGAGGTTTGTTTGTTCATTAATACTCTTTAAGTATTTAAAGGTCTGAATCATATCTCTCCTGTCTCTCCTCTCCTCCAGAGTATACATACTTAGGTCTTTAAGTCTTTTCTCATAAGTCTTCTGACACAGGGTCCAAATCATTTTGGTCTCCTTCCTCTGAACCGCATCCAGTCTTTTTATATCCTTTGCGAGATTCGGCCTCCAAAACTGAACACAATATTCCAAGTGAGGCCTCACCAAAGATTTGTATAGTGGCATTAGTACCTCTTCCTTTCTGCTGGTAATTCCTCTCTGTATGCAACCCAGCATCCTTCTGGCTTTTGCCACCGCCTTGTCACACTGTTTCGCCACCTTGAGATCGTCAGAAACAATCACACCAAGGTCCTTCTCCTGGTCCATGCACACCAATCTCTCACCCCCTATCGCATATAATTCCCTTGGATTTCTGCTTCCCAAGTGCATGACACTGCACTTCTTTTCATTAAATCTTAACTGCCAAGCATTAGAACCATTCTTCCAGCTTTTGTAGATCTTTCCTCATGTTCCCCACTCCCTCAGGGGAGTCCATTCTGTTGCAAATTTTGGTCTCATCTGCAAAAAGACAGACTTTTCCATTCAGCCCTTCGGCAATATCACTCATGAATATATTAAATAGTACCGGTCCCAAAGCCGAACCCTGGGGCACACCACTAATCACCTTCCTTTCATCTGAGTGAGTTCTGTTTACCGTCACCTTCTGTCATCTGTCAGTCAACCAATTTCTGATCCCGTTCACCATCTTGGGACCCATCCCCAAGCTGTTGAGTTTATTGATAAGTCTCGTATGAGGAACAGTAACAAAGGTTTTGCTGAAATCTAGGTAGATCACATCCATCACATGCCCTTGATCTAGTTCTCTGGTCACCCAGTCAAAGAGCTCAATCTGATTTGTTTGGCAAGATCGTCCTTTGGTAAAATCATATTGCCTCGGATCATACAACCTGTTGGTTTTTCGGAAGTCCACTATTCGCTTTTTCAGGAGCGCCTCCATTACTTTTCCTGCCACTGAGGTAAGGTTTACTGGCCTGTAGTTTGTCACTTCTTCCCTATTACCACTTTTGTGGAGGTACCACATCAGCCCTTCTCCAGTCCTCTGGAACTTCTTCTGTCTCCAAGGATCTATTATAAACATCCTTTAAAGGCCCTGCAAGAACCTCTCTGAGTTCTTTCAGTATCCTGGGGTGTATCTCATCTGGTCCCATAGACTTGTCCACTTTCAGTTTTGCAAGCTGTTCTAACACATCATCTTTTGTGAATGGTGTGATATCTACTCCATTCCCATTTGTATATTTGTCAATCACAGGTGGTCCTTCTCCAGGATTTTCTCTAGTGAAAACAGAGCAGAAGTATTTGTTTAGCATTGTCACTTTTTTAATGTCACTTTCCATGAATTCATTCCCAGCACTTTTGAGTCCTGCAATTCCACCTCTGATTTTCTTCTTCTCCCAAATATACCTGAAAAAAGTCTTGTCGCCATACTTCACATCTTTAGCCATCTTTATTTCTGACTGATTTTGCTATCCTTATTTTTCTTTTTGTCTCTTTTAGTTTGATCTTGTATTCTTTTTTGTGTTCATCTGTTTCCGAGCTTCTGAATTTTGTGAAAGCTGTGCTTTTTGCCTTTATTTGTGCAGCCACTTCTTTGGAAAACCAAATAGGTTTCCTTTTCCTCTTGTTTTTATTTACTTTCCTTACGTATGTATCTGTTGCACCTTTTATTGCTTTTTTTAGTTTATTCCACTTCTCTTAACCCCTCCCACCCTACAAACTCTTCCTTCATGTACTTGGCCATTTTACTGAAGTTAGCGTTTTTGAAGTCTAAGACTTTGAGTTTGCTGCGATTGGATTCCACCTTGGCTTTTATCTCATACCACACTGTGTGATGATTGCTACTGCTCACATGGGCACCCACCTGGATATTCGACATGCTATCTCCGTTGATAAGCAGTAAATCCAGCACGGAGCTCTCCCTGGTCGGTTCCATCACCATTTGTTTAAGAACAAAATACAACCTCTTAAATGCCTGTACGCAAATGCAAGAAGTCTAAAAAATAAGATGGAAGAGTTAGAATATATCACAGAAAATGACAGGTTAGATATGATTGGCATCTCAGAAACCTGTTGGAAGGAGGACAACCAGTGGGACACTGTGATACCTGGGTACAAATTATATCACAATGACAGATCAAATTGGTGAAGGGGTTGCACTCTGTTAGAGAGGGCATTGAGCCATACAGGATTCAAGGTTTTCAGAAAACAAAATACATGGTAGAATCTCTATGGACTGAAATTCCATGTAAAAAGGGGAAGGCGATGGCAATGGGGTTGTATTACCGACTGCCTGGCCAGAATGAACAAATGGATGATGAAATGCTCAAAGAAATCAGGGAAGCTAAGAGAAGTTACAATACAGTAATAATAATGGGTGATTTCAATTACCCTGGTATTGACTGGGTCAGTGTCACGAAATGACATGCTAGGGAGATAAAGTTTCTAAATTAAATAAATGACTGCTTCTTGGAGCAGCTGGTTCAAGAACCAACAAGAGGAGAAGCCCTTTTGGACCTAGTCCTTAGTGGTACACAAGATCTGGTGCAAGAGATAAGGGTGTTTGGGCCACATGGCAATAGTGATCATAGCATGATCACGTTTCATTTCATAAATGGAAGAAGGATGGCAAGGAAAGCCACAATACTGCCTTTTAACTTTCAAAAGGGAGACTATGATAAAATGAGGAAAACAGTTAAGAAAAAACTAAAAGGAGCAGCTGCCAAAGTTAAAGATTTACATCAAGCATGAGCGTTGTTTAAAATACTATCTTGGAAGTCCAGACTAGCTATATTCCACACTTTAAGAAAGGTGGAAGGAAGTCCAAAAAACTGCCAGCATGGCTTAAAGGTGAGGTCAGAGAGGTTGTTGTAGCCAAAAAAGCATCTTTCAAGAAATGGAAAAAGGAGCCAAATGTTGAAAACTGGAAACAAAATAAGCACTGGCAAGTTAGATGCAAGACATTGATAAGGCAGGCAAAGAGAAAATTTGAGAAGCTTGCTGTGGGAGCAAAAATGCATATTAAAGACTTTTTCAAGTACATTCATAGCAAAACTACTACTATTACTACTGAGCATTTGTATAGCACTACAAGTCGTACGCAGTGATGCACAGACATGTAAGAGATAGTCCCTGCTCATCAGAACTTAAAATCTAGTCAAGACAGAGAAGGTATACTATTTTCCTTGCCTAGATTAAACGGTCCCTGGAGTTATTTATTTATTTAGTTTATTTATTTAGTCTTTTTTATACTGTGCTATTCGACATCAGAAACAGAAACTTCTATGGTGCAGGGGACTGTTCCGTATTTACAATAAACAGGTGCTTAAAACTTGGATAAACTGGGGTAACTATTTACATATGGGCTTCATATCAGGTCCTATCGTAGATTAATGATGGTGTGTTGGTGTATGTGAGATGGTTGTTGGTACACCTACGTCTAGGTAGTGTTTGAGGAAGAGGTGGTGTTTTAAAGTCTTCCTGAATTGTATTAGGTCAGGGATTGCCTGGATGTCAGGTGGTAGGGCATTCCAGCATCTGGGTGCACAGAATCTAAATGCCCTGTTTACTGTTGCCTGGGTGCATTGAGTTACTGTCTTAGGGATTAACAGTGTGTTTATTGCTGCAGTTCTTCTGGCCCTGTTGGGGGGAGTCATGTGGGTGAGCTCTGTGAGTGAGGCGGAGAAGAGCCCGTTGATGGCCTTGAAGGTCAGCAGGAGGGTCTTGAAGGTGAGTCTGCTGTGGATAGGGAGCCAATGGAGCTGTTTCAAGATGGGCATCACATGGTCACACCTGGAGGTGCCATGTAGCACTCTGGCTGCGGTATTCATTGCTAGCTGGAGTGGACACAGCGTGGCTCGTGGAAGCCTTTGTAGAATCACATTGGCGAATCGAAATGTGGGATGATCAGCGCTTGATAGATTGTCCGGAAGTCGCAAGGTTCTAGCAAGGAGCGTAAGTGTCTGAGAGTCCGGATCTTATGATAGACTGCTTTTACCATGTTGCTAATGTGCGCTTTCATGTCTAAGCGTTGGTCTAAGGTAACCCCAAGGTATCGGATTATGGACTTAGTTTGTAGCTCCACTTCCTTGACTTTTAGACAGGCTGGAGGGATGAATTCTTGGTTCTTCGTGACAAACAGAACTTCTGTTTTCTTGTGCTGTATTCGGAGGTTTTGGGTCTGGAACCAGTTGGCCACTGCGTCAAAGTAGTCTGCCAGTGGGGAAAAGTCTGGATGATCGATTAAGAAAGGCATGTAGAGTAGTACATTGTCTGCATATATCAGGCAGTTAACCTTGAAAGATTGGATGAGGTTACAGATTGGCTGCATGTAAAGGTTGAACATCAGGGCGGAGAGGGAGGAACCCTGTGGAACGCCCTGCTTCTGGTGGAAGGGTTCCGATGTTGAGGTTTCCGAGCGTACGTGCTGCCATCTGTCAGACAGGTATGATTTGCACCAGTTTAGTGCTGTGTCACAGATACCCTTCTCTTCAAGCCGCTTCAGGAGGATCTCATGGCTTACCGAGTTGAATGCGGCGGCTATATCCAAGAAGACGAGGACAAACCCTTGGTGGGCGTTATCGATTCCGGTAATTATGTTGCTGAAGAGGGTAGTGAGTAGGGTTTCCACACCATGGGATTCCCTGAATCCATGTTGGCAGGGGTCCAGCGGGGCAGTGTCATCAATGTGGCGTTGTATCTGGTGTTGGGCTTCTTTTTCAATTATTTTGGCTAGTAGTGGTATGCTCGATATAGGTCTGTACGATTCAACCTTCTGAGGGTCGAGCTTGTTATTTTTCAGCAATGGCCTGATGGATGTGTGTTTGAGGCTTTGTGGGAACAAGCTGGTTGCGAAAGACAGGTCCATGAGTCTGGCTATGAACGGGCTGAATTTGCTACGTAGCTCTTTTATCCAGAAGGCAGGACAGGGCTCTGTCTGTGCCGTGGAGGTGTTGATCGAGGCGATTGTGTCTTCGATGTGCTTCTTGGATGGGGTGGAGAAGGTGGTCAGTGATGTTGTGTATGTTGGTTCTTGGGCAGTGGTGGGTACTGAGGACTTGTTGGTGTGGCATAGCTTTGATTGCAGGAAATCTGCGAATTCTTGAGGGTGAATCATACTTGTTTGTTCCGGTCCCGGTTCTTTTGTTAGGTTCTTGACAAGGTTGAATAAGTCATGTGGTTTGCTTAGTGAGTGTTTCAGAGTATCGGTGTGGAATTGCCTTATTTTCCCTGTGATTGCCTCACGGTGTTTTGCTAGGTGACTATTATATGCTTTCTGGTCTGCCAAGGAGCGTGAACACCTCCAGCATCTTTCGAGCTTCCTTAGGCAGAGATGTTCTTAACTCAGTGGAGTATCAGGATGCAGTGGCTCATTTCCTTGGAGGCTTGTTTGATGGAGGGCGTTGTGCAATGGTACTGAGGCTGTTATTCCAGCTGGAGAACAGCTCGTCGAGGTTAGGTGTTGTCAGGGCAAGGAGTGAGCGGGATTGGGTCAGGATAGTTTCCTTGTCGAAAGGTCGGAAACTCCGTGATGGTGCTACTCGGACTTCTGGAGTACTTCTGGTGGTGGCCCGATACTGGTACTGGAAGTTGATTAGCTTGTGATCAGACCATGGTATCGCGGTGAAGGACGGCGAAGGGACGTGGGCATTTTCAAAGGCTGTTTGTGGGGCGAATATCAGGTCCAATATGTTTCCTTTTACGTGAGTGGGTTCATTGATTAGTTGCTGGAAATCTAGTTCCTTGAAGGCTTCGAGGAAGGCTACGGCTTGTGTGTCCTGCAGGGTTGGTAGATTGAAGTCTCCTAGTAGCCAGGTTGGGGTGCGAGGGTCCAAGGCGTTGCAGGCAAGGTCGATTATCGTTGAGAGGTCGTCAGGGGAGGTTCATGGTGCTCTGTACATTAGGTTGATGGAGCAGTATTTGTTGGCTATGGTAACTGTATCGAGATTCATTGTGCTGGATGCGTTGATGAGGCGGAATTGGAGGTCAGTTTTGGAGAGGATGAGTACTCCTCCACCCCTTTTGCTGTCTCTATGGCAGCTGTGTGTTGAGAAGTTGGTGGGTAAAAGGTGGTTGAGGAGGACTGCGTCGTCACTGGATAGCCATGTCTCTGTGATCAGGAGTATGTCGAGGTCATAGAGGGGTATCAGGTCGGAGATCACCGGCCATTTCCTGCGGATTGAGCGTGCATTTATAAGGGCACATTTTAGGTGTTGGGGCTGTGGGCTTTCCTTCGGCTTGGCTTTTTTGGTGTGTTGGAGTGCGATGTGTAGTAGGTGCTGGTGGGGCGTACGGGTGACTTCCATTGACCTGTGATGAGAGGTACTGGACCATCTCCTCTCGTGTCTTTGTAGTATTGGTATGTGGTTGTGGGTAGGTGTTAGGGCCAATGTGTTACTGAGCCATCCAAGGAGGAGGTGGCAGCTGACTATGTCAATGAGGGATGGGGCCATTGTGGTATCTGTCCTGTTGTGCGTGGTCAAGGGACTCTTCTGGGTTGGCCGGAGGGTAGACGGAGGCGCTGCTCTCTTACAGGCTGTTATGCGAGTATTTAGTTACCCTAAGTAATAGGCTCTAGTATCCCAGAGGGTAACACCAGTGTGCTGCTCCTTAAAGCACCATAACCTTACAGGCCTGCAATAACAGTATTATAGCAGGCACAGTATCCTTACATGCAGACAACAGTATTATAGCAGACACAGCATCTTACAGGCAAACAGTAGTATGGCAGGTACAGTATCTTATAGGCTGTTATGTAGCTACTAAGTGGCAAAGTAACACTGACAGATTTAAAACTTACAGGAACAGAGTCATAGACCGGTAACATAGGCATGTAACAGCATTACTTGTGTAAACATCTATGGCTCTTATGCATGGTCGAGACAACTTATGTTCTGGGTAAGCTTCCTAGGTAAGGGTGGTGTCTGGCTTAATGTGTTCCATATGGTGTTCTATCGTACCTACTTTGCTGACAGTGTTTGTGTTCTGCTGCAGTTTTGGCTATGTCTAGAGCTGGTGGCAAGCTTGGCCTACGTTGATCTGTGTCCCTGATGCTCGTTCCGCGTGCAGGCATGGATTCTGTTGGTTCTTGGCAGGAGTTTTCTTCTTTGAGGTCCCCGCCTAAGGGCCATGCCAAAGGGCCCTCTGGCGAGGCCCTCAGGCATGGGCCCGCCTGGTGCAGGCGCACCCGATGGCGCTCTCTTTAAAACAGGAGCGGACTGCCCCGATTGGGCAGAGCTGGAGCTGTGCGGGCTGCCCCGAATGGGCAGAGCTGGAGCAGGAAGTCTGGGTCGCTGGCTCAATCCTCGCCGGGAGAGCTGCTGCTGGGTCAGTGGAGGGCTTCTGATGCTGCACCCAATGGCGCTCTCTTTAAAACAGGAGCAAACTGCCCTGATTGGGCAGAGCTGGAGCTGTGCGGGCTGCCCCGATTGGGCAGAGCTGGAGCGGGAAGTCCGGGTTGCTGGCTCAATCCTCGCCGGGAGAGCTGCTGCTGGGTCGGTGGAGTTAACTACACAAAGAGCCTGAAGATCTTCCACCTTGGTTTCCAGCTGGGATACTCTGGAGGTCTGACTTGCTAACTCTGAAGCCACCGTTGAACACTGAACTTCAACTTCACCAAGTTCTTGAGAAAACACAGCAACCACAGGTAGAAGGGATTGTTGAAGCGTGGAAATAGCTTCCCATAAGCTATCAAGTGTCACAAGCGCAGGTTTTTCCAACAATCCAGGAGGCCGGATAGCCAAGTTGCCGAAGGGGCTGAGCTCTAAACGCTCCACTCCTAAGCTGCCCCCAGAAGAAATGGCACAAGACCGACCCCCCCGCAGCAGCCACGACCAACTGCACCTTCGCAGGAGAACCCTCCACAGTGCCGGTGACCTCACGACTCGGAGATACACCGACTAACTGCCCCTCCTCGAAACAGCTTCCAGGCTGCCCTGGAGACGCCTGCACGGGGCTTAGATCCACCCCTCCCTCACTCAGATCCGTGGAAAGCAGCCGCGGGTCTCCTGAAGCCATATGCACTGAGGGGACGCAGAAATCGGCGATGGAAGACTGCACCAACCCACTCACAGGAGAAGAGGCACCGGAGGGCTTCAAGGTGCGTTGTTTTCGCTTCTTCCCCATTAGAGCAATGAGTGCAGGAGCCGGCTCGGCACACTACACGTCCTACTCCTCCGCCATCTTGGATTCCCGAAAATAGAATTTCTTAATAATCAATTACATAGGAATAATTTGAGATTCCTGAACTTTCCTCATTCTCCATTGATGGATCCGGTGGATCTGGTCCGTAAATGTTATTTATTTATTTATTTTATTTACGTTTCCTATATACCGTGCTATTAAGATCAGTGCGGTTTACAATGAACAGAATAATAGTACAATGTAACAAAAAACACATTGTGCTTACAATGAACAATGAACAGGGTAATAACTTGGATGAGAACTTGGGTGAGAACTATTTACAGCACATATTGCAAAGTTAGAGAATATTCACCATCGAGTAGGATAGATTGCACAGGTTTAAGCCAAGGGAAGCGCAGATTTTCTATTCTCTTGTTGGCTTAAAGTATTGGGGCAGATATGGAGGGGTAATACATGTTTCCCTGGGTTGCCTTCTGGGTAGTGTTTTTGGAATAGGTGGTATTTTATCGCTTTTCTGAATAGGGTAAGGCTCGTAATAGATCGAATTTCAGAGGGGAGGGTATTCCAGGATGTGGGTGCATAGACCGAAAAAGCCCTATTGGCAGTTACTTTGAGGCATTTTGACATTATCTTAGGAATTTCTAATGTATTCCGCATTGCAGATCTTCTGATCCTGTTGTCAGGCATGATGTTGATTAATTTACTGATGGGTGAGGGTGGCTGGTTCCTCAGTGCTTTGAATGTCATGATGAGTGCCTTGTAGTGGATTCGAGCTTGTAGGGGTAGTCAGTGGAGCGCCTTCATTACAGGCGTAATGTGTTCTGACCTTGACACACCTACAAGTACTCTAGCGGCAGAGTTCATGGCAAGTCGGAGTGGATTTAGAGTTGACTGTGGAAGCCCGTGGAGGATGATGTTGGCGAAGTCTAAGTGTGGGATAACTAGGGCTTGAAATATAGTCCAGTAGTCGGAGAAGTCCAGGAGTGGTGGATGGATGGATGTCCTTCAGATGCCTGCTGATTCTTTACCTCCTGTGGTACGTGCTCAATATGTGATGGTTGCTTCTGTGGCGGCTGGCACTAAGTTGGAGCCTGACGGTGCAACTGGGCCTCCTCAACTGGATCTCTCAGAGTTCTTGGAAAGTTCTCTGGAACTGGTGACTAGCCGGGCCACCCTGTTGGTCTTTTATGCCTTTGAATCTGATCGGAACTCTGTGCTAAGGTTATATTTCCGTAAAATGTCTGATTCTCAGTTTATTTGGCTCAAATATTTCATTTTTTCCTGATTTAGCTAGAGATACCCAGAAAAGGTGGAGTGATTTTTTGGCCTTGCGTCAGAGAGCCATCGCTGTGGGTGTGCAATTTAGATTAAAATATCCATGTAAATGTGGGGTTCTATTTCAATCAAAATATTTTCTGTTTTTTGAGCCTCAGCAACTGTTGCAATTTCAACATATTAGGGAATTAGAGGGGCGGGTTTGATTCCCATATCGGCTGCCATATTTTGTTATCTGTGCTCATATGATTTCTTTGGTCTTTAGGTTGAGGGGGTTCCCTTAACCTTATAAAGGTATATTTCTTTTTTCTTGGTTTCTTATTGTGGGGAGTATTGTGGGCTAAACCAATGAATAACTATTATTGCTGCATTTTCTGGTTTTGATTGTTATTCTGTAATTCATATTCAGATTTATTTTCGGGATTGTATTTGAAAATTTTAATAAACTATAAATTTAAAAAAAAAGACAGAGAAGGTATAGACAGGGATAGAACAAGGGGGAAAGGTAAAGAAACAAGGAGATCAGGGACAGAGTCAATTGGACTATTAGGTGATTGAGGGGTAAAAGGGGCACTAACAGGGAACAAGGCCATAGCGGAGAGATTGAATAAATTCTTTGCTTCGGTCTTTACTGAAGAAGAAGTAGGGACATTACCCATGACTGAAATGGTATTGAAAGGTGATGTATCCAAAGTATTGACAGAAATATTGATAAACCGGGAAGATATATTACAACTATTTGATTATCTAAACAATGGCAAATCACCTGGACTGGATGATACACACCCGAGGGTGTTGAAAGAAGTGAAATATGAGATTGCAGAACTACTATTATTAATCTGTGAACTATCATTAAAATCATCTGTAGTACCTGAAGATTGGTGAATGGCCAGTGTAACACCAATTTTTGAAAAGGGTTCCAGGGGTGATCCAGGATACTACAGGCTGGTGAGCCTGAGATCAGTACTAGGCAAAATGCTAGAAACTATTATAAAGAACAAAATTACAGAACATGTAGATAGTTATGGTTTAACGGGTGAAAGCCAAGATGGCTCTATTCAAGGAAGGTCTTGTCTTACTAATCTTATATTCTTTTGAAGGTGTGAATAAACAGGTAGACAAAGGTAAGCCGGTCTATACAATATATCTGGGTTTTCAGAAAGCCTTTGACAAGGTCCCTCATGAGAAACTCTTGGCAAAGTTAAAAAGTTATGGGATTGGAGGCAGTATACTATTGTGGATCAGGAACTGGTTAACAGATAGAAAGCAGAGGGTAGGGCTAAATGGCCAATTTTCCCAATGGAGAAAGGTGAATAATGGAGTACCCCAGGGATCTGTGCTGGGTTCGCTGCTTTTTAACATATTCGTAAATGACTTGGAAATGTGAATAACAAAAGAGGTAATCAAATTTGCAGTTGACAAAAAATTATTCAAAGTTGTTAAAACCCAAGAGGATTGTGAAAAATTGCAAGAGGACCTTGATAAATTGGAAGACTGGACGTTCAAATGGCAGACGATATTTAATGTGGACAAGTGCAAAGTTATACACCTAGGAAAGAACAACCCAAACTATGGTTACATAATGCAAGGTTCCACATTAGGAACCACATCCCAGGAAAAAGATTTAGGCGTCATCGTGGCTAACACATTAAAACCCTCTGCCCAGTGTGCAACGGTGGCCAAGAAGGCAAATAAAATGTTAGGAGTCATAAGGAAAGGAATGGAGAATAAAACAAAGGATATTATAATACCTCTGTATCGTTCCATGGTGTGACCGTACTTTGAATATTGTATGGAATTCGGGTCGCCGTATCTTAAAAAGAGCCACCAAAATGGTAAAGGGATGGAAGGATACCCCTATGAGGAGAGGCTTAAAAGGTTAGGGCTTTTCAACCTGGAAAAGAGACGGCTGAAGGAAAATATGATAGATGTCAATAAATTAATGAATGGAGTGGAATGGGTAAACATAGATTGATTCTTTATGGCATCAAAAAGTAGAAAGACTAGGGGACATGCAATGAAGCTGCAGTGTAACCCATTTAAGACTAATAAGAGAAAATATTTTTTCACTCAACGCGTAATCAAACGCTGGAATTCGTCACCGGAGGATGTAGTAAAAGCTATTAGTGTAACTGGGTTTAAAAAAAGGTTTGGGCAAGTTCCTGGAGGAAAGGTCCAAAAACAATTATTAAAGAGGACCCAGGAAATCCACTGCTTGCCCCAATACAGGCATTGTAGAACCTGTGTGTCTTTTTGGGAAACTGCTAGGTACTTGTGACCTGGATTGGCCACTGTTGGAAAAAGGATACTGGGCTTGATGGATCTTGGTCTGACCCAGTATGGCATTTCTTATGTTCTTATGTTCTTAAGATGGAGGTGGCCATCGCTGGGTTGAGGTGCCACTCGTAGGACTGCTCAATCAATCTGCGAGCAGATTATCCTGGCCTAGTAGGTTGACCGCCCGGAGGGTCATGCCCTTCTCCACACTGAAGGTCCAGAGGCAAACTGCCTCCCAGCAGAGGAGGTATGAGCCGATTTCCACCTGCTTATTGATATAAAAAATCGCTTCTTGCTTGTCCATCTGGATGAGGACAACCTGGCCCACCAGGTGGGCCTGGAACACTCGAAAGGCATATCTTGCATTTCTGAGTTCCAACGGATTGATCTGGAGGGCACTTTCCACCAAAGTCCAGGAGCCCTGTGACTGGAGACCGTCGCAGTGGGTTCCCCAGCTGAGCTTGGATGCGTCCATGGTCAAGACACATTGGGCCGGTGGGGCCTGGAATTGTAGGCCGGCCATGAGATTCTGTCAGCTCTGCCACCAGGTGAGATAGGCCGCCAGGACCGAATTCTCCAGAAGGCCGGTGGCCTGAGTCCATTGAGAGCTGAGAGGCCTGTTGGGTCACGTGAACCATCAAAGCCATCTGCCCCAATCAAGGGTAGCCCATCCTCTAGGCAAGCTAGGCAGCTGCCCCCTCCAGCTGCCACCGATTCTGTTTAGGGTGTTAGGCGGGCAGGGCAGTATTTCCAAAAGTGGTGGAAGAAAGCCCACCTTCCCCTTCCGAGACAGAATTGGCAGCAGCTGGAGAGGGGCGGTGTTGGTGGCAGCTGGGGGGGGGGGGGGCGAGACTGGGATTTCTGCCTAGGGAGGCAGAAACCCTTGGGCTGGCTCTGGCCTCAATAGGTGCAGCAAGAGAACATAAGAACATAAGATATGCCATACTGGGTCAGACCAAGGTCCATCGAGCCCAGTATCCTGTTTCCAACAGTGGCTAATCTAGGTCATACGTACCTAGTAGTTTCCCCAAAAGACACAGGTTCCGCAATGCTTGTACTGGGTCAAGCATTGATATCCTGGGTCCCTTCTTAATAATGGTTTATGGACCTTTCCTCCAGGAACTTTTCCAAACTTTTTTTAAACCCAGCTACACTAACAGCCTTTACTACATCCTCCGGTAACAAATTCCAGAGTTTGATTACACGTTGAGTGAAAAAATATTTTCTTTTATTAGTCTTAAATAGTTTACCCTGTAGCTTCATTGCATGTCCCCTAGTCTTTCTATATTCTGATAACGTAAACAATCGATCTACGTTTACCCGTTCCACTCTGTTCATTAATTTATAGACTTCTATCATATCTCCCCTCAGCTGTCTCTTTTCCAGGTTAAAGAGCCCTAACCTTTTTAGCCTTTCTTCATAGGAGTATCCTTCCATCCCCTTTACCATTTTGGTGGCTCTTCTCTGAACCTTTTCTAATAACTCTATATCCTTTTTAAGATACGGCGACCAGAATTGCACACAGTATTCAAGGTGCGGTCTCACCATGGAACGATATAGAGGCATTATAATATCTTTTGTTTTATTTTCCATTCCTTTCCTTATGATACCTAGCATTCTATTTGCTCTCTTGGCTGCCGCTGCACACTGGGCCGAAGGTTTTAACATGTTATCCACAATGACACCTAAATCTTTTTCCTGGGTGGTGGCTCCTAATGTGGAACCTTGCATTGTGTAACCATAGTTTGGGATGTTCTTCCCTAGGTGCATAACTTTGCACTTGTCCACATTAAATTTTGATGCCCAGTCTTCTAATTTATCAAGGTCCTCTTGCAATTTTCCACAATCCTCTTGGGTTTTAACAACTTTAAATAGTTTTGTGTCATCTGCAAATTTGATAACCTCACATGTTGGCTGTCTCCCATTAGGCCATGACTATCTACATGCTGAGTAATTTTATTCTTTATGATGGTTTCTACCATTTTTCCCGGTACTGACGTGAGGATCACCGGTCTGTAGTTTCCTGGATCACCCCTGGAACCCTTTTTAAAAATTGGTGTTACATTGGCGATCCTCCAATCTTCAGGTATTAGAGATGATTTTAATGATAGTTCACAGATTACTAATAGCAGGTCTGCAATCTCATATTTCAGTTCTTTCAACAACACCCTTGGATGTATACCATCTGGCCCAGGTGATTTGCTACTCTTCAGTTTATCTAATAGTTGTAATACATCTTCCTGATGAATCAATATTTCCTTCAATTCTTCCACATCTTTAAATACCACTTCAGTCCTTGGTAAAATCCCTACATCTTCCTCAGTAAAGACCGAAGCAAAGAATTCATTCAGTCTCTCCGCTATCGCCTTGTCGCCTCTTAGTGCCCCTTTAACTCCTCTATCATCTAATGGACCAACTGACTCTCTCACAGGTTTTTTGCTACGAATGTACTTGAAAAAATCTTTATTTCGCGTTTTTGCTTCCACAGCAAGCTTCTTCTCAAATTCTCCCTTTGCCTGCTTTATCAATGCCTTGCATTTGACTTGCCAGTGCTTGTGCTGTTTCCAGGTTTCGTTGTTTGGCTCTTTTTTCCATTTCCTGAAAGATGCTTTTTTGGCAACAACAGCCTCTCTGACCTCACCTTTAAACCATGCTGGCAGTTTGTTGGACTTCCTTCCACTTTTCTTAAAGCGTGGAATACAGCTGGTCTGGGCTACCAAGATAGTATTTTTCAACAATGCCCAAGCTTGATGTAAGTCTTTAACCTTTGCAACTGCTCCTTTTAGTTTTTTCTTAACTATTTTCCTCATTTTATAAATGAGGCGGAAGCCAATGAGTGACCCTGTACCTCTTTTGCTAGGGTTGCCAGACGCTGCGCCCTGTCTAGAGGAAGGAAGGCTGTGGTCTGGGTGGAGTCCAGAAGGGATCCTATGAACTCTAGGTGTTGGGCCAGCAGCAGAAGTTGATCATGAACCGCAGATGCTGTAGCATCCTGATGATAATGCAGTGGGCCACATGGTGTACCTCTTCTGGCGAGCTGGTCTTTAAGAGCCCACTATCCAGAAAGGGGAAAACAAAGACTCCCAGCAAACAGAAGTGAGTGGCGACTACTGCCAGGTACTTGGTGAACACCCAGAGAGCCAAGGACAGGCCGAAGGGAAGCATCCGGGACTGGTAGTGGCAGCCTCTGATGACAAAGCAGAGCTACTGACTGTGCCGGGGATGGATCAGGATGTTGGTATAGGCATCTTTGAGATCCAAGGAGCATAGGCAATCTCCTCCTTGGAGATAGCACAGCAATGTTCCAAGGGATAGCATCAAGAACTTCTCCTTGACCAGAGAGTGATTTAAGTCCCGCAGATCCAGGATGGGCCGAAAGCCTCCTGTCTTTTTTTGGGATGAGGAAGTACCGGGAGTAGAATCTGCATCGGGGATCAAAAAACAAAACACATGGACATTAAAAATACAATAATATTCTCCAAACGGTACAGTAAAGAGCAAACAAAAATAAAATAAAAAAGAAATATACAATACCATTTAAGAGTCAATTGCATAAATACTCCATTGGCAAGCAGGACATTGTAACAAATAAAAACCTATAAATAAAAACATACATATGTAATCTAAAAGGTGCATATGAGGCAATACAATTGCTACAGACAATACCAAAAAATTCTGCAGCTAACTTGCTTCATGATCTTTACATAAACATAACCATAAAAATAAGAGAAGACTAATGTTAGCTAAAACAATTTGGACACAAACAAATCCACAACTGCTAACTGAGGGAGAAGGAGAGTGAAAAAAGGGGACAAAAGTAAAAAGCTATTGCAGTCCTATCAGTAGCTGAAAGCTCAATAAGTGCTTCTCAGGTATGCCTGTATGACAGCAAAGGAAAAAATATAAAACATAATACTCGTAATCAGCTGACTAAATAATGTCAAGCAACGGCAAGAACACAGCAGTACAAAATCATAATAAAAAGACCTACATCTCCTCACTTATCTAATTAAAGAAAAAGAGAGAAAACCTCTAAAAGGGGACATATATTTTGCATACACTCTTTTAATTCATACCCCTATTATGTAGCCACGTTACTAAAGTATACATCTGCCTATATCTAGCCTTATTACAACAGTAAAGACAGTTTAGAAAAACTTGTGTTCTAAATAACAAGGCATAAAAGGTCACACTGTCTATGATTCAAAAAAAGGCACAGAACAACTAATGGCCAGAAAAAGTAAACACATAATAATAAAACAATAAACATTGTTACAGCTGTACAGAAAACCTAGCAATATAAAGCTACAGAACTGTTTCTACCACCCAATCCTTGAGCCAGGGACTCAAGTTCCTTCTGCAGAAGCTCTCTATGTAGGGAGATCATGGGAAGTTTCCCTGGGAAGAAGGGATGAGGCATCTGGTTGAAGTGCAGAAGGTAACCTTCTTGCACCACCTGCAACACCCATGTTTCGGTGCTGATGCCCAGCCAGAGTGAGCAAAATAACTGGACATCTTCCCGTGTGCCTTGGTCCTGAGCTTCAGGGTGCCCAAGGAGTCAAAAGCCACACACACCCCCCCCCCCCCCCCAGGCTGCAGCTGGAGAGTTGTTTAGGGCTTGGGGACTTTCTGTTTAAGGGGGCCGTACCCCTAGTCTTTGGCCTGTTGACCCTGTTGGGGAGCCTGATAGGTCAGAAATTGGAGGTATTTTCTGTGAGCCTTTTTCGCCTTTCGGTGGAAGTGCTTTTTCCCTGAAGCCTTTCAGCGAAAAGGGTCAGTGGTCTTCCAGGACAGCCTAGTCCTGGTAATAAATTCTGACTCCATCTCAGTCGCCTTGTCGATCATGGGTTTGCCAAAGAGGTTCTCTCCTCTTCAGAGGACATTGGCCAGTTTGTCCTGTGCCTATTGCTGAAAGTCAGAGGAATGTAGCCAAGTCAGGAGGAGGGCACTAATGCCCACCACAGCCACAAGAGCCATGGACTCGAAGCCATCATAGGCCGCTCAAGTCTGGAATTTGGATCATTCCTTGACTGAGGTGACAAGGATCTAGAAGCACTCAAGAGATTCACCTGCCAGCCCAGCTGAGAACCCAGTGAGCTCCTTTGCAAGGTCCCTCAGGTACATATCCATGTACAGTTGGCAAGCCTAGATGCGGGCCGTTAGCATCAAGCCCTGGTAGCACTTCCTGCCAAACCCGCTCATGACACGGGCCTTCCTATCAGGGGACACTGAAGAGTGTGTATTCTGACTCTTTATCCAATGCATGGCTGACTCCACCATCATAGAATTGTGAGGCAGCTGTGTCTTCTGAAAACTGGGGCTTTTGCCAACTCAATACTGAGAATTGAGTCGCTGGTTCAATATTGGCACCGTCATTGGGCTCTCCCACATCCTGAACAGCAAGCAATCCAGCATGGGGGGGATTGGCACTGTCAGTGCCTCCCTCAGAGGGGCTTGTACTGGAGGATCTCCAGGTCCTCAGCACAGTGCTCATCCTCCAGTTCTGCTACGAAGGGCAGGGCTTTTGATATCCCCCGAATAAAGTAGAGGAACGTGAGGTCCTTAGGAGGGGACCTCTGGCGCTCCTGAGGGGGAGACCTTGAGGCCCAGACAGTCATCGGAGCGATGAGCCACCAGCGCCGATGGAGATCGAGGTGCCTGACGCACTGACCCCGAGGTGCTCAGGGGTGAGTTGTGCCTCAAACAGGAAGCTCCAAGCAAGCGAATCATTCCTCCAGGGAAGTCCACGCAGTAGAGGGTCCCGTTGTCATCACCGACGACCCGGAGGCTCCGGGCATCCGGCCCTACTGCACTTCAAGGAAGGCAGCCAGGCTGCATTCCAAGGCCGCCATCCTGGCTTTGATTCCAGTAGGCTTCACAGAGACAAGTTCGGGCCTTGAAGGCATCGAGCCCGAAGCAGATTCCCTCGAAGAGAAATCACTAATGGTGATCACGTTGGAGGATGGAGCCCAATCCTCTGATGAGGTGGGAGTCTTCTCCCACCGGGGCAGCTTCAAGGGCTGCTCCCTGCCATCGCCCTTGGTGTCAGGTCGAAGGCCAGGTACCGGAGGTCTTACCCCCAGCTCCGGGATCGGTCTTTGACTTGGACAATGCCTTGGACCTGCAGGGGAGGTCCTTGGAGAATGACCCTTGGTCCGAGGCTCCACAACCTCAGGGCTCAGATCAAGCAAGTGCATGCAATGCTGAGTCTTCAGACGCAGTCTCCAAGGGCAACAATTCCAGGCTCGATGCCTGTACTGCAACAGAATCCTTCAAGTCAAACAACTCCCCCCGCTGCTTTTCACAATTCCTCCAGTTCTTGCTTGACATCTGCAGGCTGAGTGGACAAGTGGAATCATCATGATCAGTACCAAGGCACTTGATTCAGCAAATGCAGTGGTCCGTTATGGACTTGATACAGGGGCATTTGCCATACTGCTTAGATCCACCGACCGAAGACACAGCGGGGAAGACGGCACCTGTGAGATCAAAATCAGACATCTTGGTCAGGGAGAGCATGAGAAAAGACCCATTTATTGAAAAAGAAAAAAGGACCTGAGAAAAAGATGATGCCGAGGCAAAGGCGGACTCGGGCAGTGAGAAGGTGATCAGGAACTGACTGGCAAAAAGAGAAAAAAAAACACTAAGAGAAGGGGTAGAAAATCAACTTTTACTGGGGACAACAGACAGGATGTCTGCATGGCTCCACGGAAAAAAGAAGACTGACATAAGATGGCACATTTGGGCGAAGGTGACTGTGCATGTGCGGACAAGTGTAAAGTTATGACCTAGGAAAGAACAACTCAAACTTTGGTTACATGATGCAAGGTATCACCTTAGAAACCACCATGCAGGAAAAAGATTTAGGCATCATCATGGATAAAGTGTACTTACTCACCTGTAAAGCCTTTGGGATATGCTACCATGCATGCACGGTCCCTTTCCCACCCAGGAGTGCCATCTTGCTCAGTCAGATGACATAGCTAGGATGGCAGTAAAAAAAATAAAATAAAAGAAGGTAGGTAGCAACTCTCAGGGGAGGAGGGAGGGTTGTGAGAACTGATTCCTGCTGTTCCTGGAGAATACCTGTTACAAGTGAGTAACTACGCTGTCTCCAGGAACAAGCAGGAAGTCAGTCCTCACATATGGGACTCCTTAGCTCCATGCTGCCAAGGACCGAACCAAGACAGCACCAACGGCGATCAATTGGGTAGCTGTGAGCTGCAGAAGCTGAGTCCCCAATGAGAGACTCTGAAAGACCCTAGCATCCAGCGACACTATCACTCCGGTACCCTGAGCACAGAAGGGTCCGAGGACAGGAGTTGCCTACACCCCAAGAATATTAAGGAGTACTGCCTGGCCAAAAGCACTGTCCCTGCAGGACTCACTCTCCAGGCAGTAGAGAGCTGCGAACGTATGAATTGATGACCGTGTGCCAGCCTTGCAGATTTCCATCACCGGCACTGAGCGGAGGTTGGCCACCGATGTGGCCATCACCCTCACATGATGTGCTGTGATCTGGTGTTCCAGGGAGAGCCCAGCTCGCTCATAGGCAAGGGCAATACAGTCCGCCACCCAAGTGGAGAGAGTTCACTTAGTCACGGAGAGCCCCAGTTTGCTGGGGTCATAAGAAATGAAAAGCTGAGGAGCTTTGCGATGCCCTGAGTCTGCTGCAGGTAGAAGGACAGGGCCCGTTTGCAATCCAGTGTATGGAGTACAATTTTCTCCCAACCAGCGTGAGGCCATGGGAAGAAGATGGGAAGAACCACCTCCTGGTTGAGGTGGAAATGAGATACCACCTTTGGGAGGAATTTGGAGTAGTTGCGGAGTACCACCCTGTTCTTGTAGAATCTTGTATCTGGTGGCTCTGCCACTAGGGCCTGAAGTTCGCTTACTTTTTGAGCGGACATGAGGGCAACCAGAAAGGCAACCTTCCATGAAAGATACCGCAGATGGCAAGTGGCTAGCAGCTCGAATGGTGGTCTAGTGAGCTGTGAGAGCACCACGTTGAGGTCCCACTCTGGCACCAGAGGGTGGACAGAGGGCTTAGACAGCAGGAGGCTCCGGAGGAACCGAGAGACCAGGGACTGGCCCAAGAGGGGTTTTCCCTTGATAGGGAGGTGATGTGTGGCTATTACACTCAGGTGCACTCTCACTGAGTTGGACTTCAGTCCAGCTTGCGACAGATGCAGTAGGTACTGGAGCACTAGTTGCACCTGGCAGGAGAATGGGTTCTCCCATCTCTCCGCACACCATACAGAGAATCTTCACCATTTAAAGGCATAAGCTTTCCTGGTGGAGGGCTTTCGGGAGGCCAGCAGGACCTCCTCGACCTTCTTTGGGAGGTTGAAAGGGACCAATGCTATCCTTTCAGCAGCCACGCTATTAGCATAAGAGACCCCAGATTGGGGTGCAGGAGGGAGCGCTCTTCCTGTGTCAGGAGGTTCGAGGCATGACCCAGCAGGACTGGGAGTGCCGCCGACAGGGAGAGCAGCAGTAGCAGGCTTGTCTGGGCCACCTGGGGGCAATTAGTATTAGAGATGCCCCCTCATACTGGACCTTGAAGAGGGTCTTGGTGACCAGAGGGATCGGTGGAAAAGCATAGAGGAGGCCTTCCGTCTAGGGGATCAGGAAGGCAGCCACCACCATCCTCTCTGGGTATGTTTGCCATGAGCAGAAGCGGGGCAGCTGGGTGTTGTCCGAGGTGGCAAATAGGTCCATCACAGGTCTGCCCCAGAGGTGGCTGAGTGGCCACTCTGGGGTCCAGGCGCCACTCGTGTGGATGGAAGACCCTGCTCAGCCTGTCCGTCAGGAGGATGTCCTGGCCCAGGAGGTGAACGCCTGCAGGAACATGTTGTTGCACACTGCAAAGGAAAGGAGGGTCATTGCCTCCTGGCAGAGAGAGTACAACCCCCTTCCCCCCTGCTTGCTGATGTAAAACATGGCGACTTGGTTGTCCGTTTGAATCGGTGTCGCAGGTAGTGGCGAAACGCCCGTAGGGCCAGGGAGCTTGCCCTGAGCTCTGGGAGATTGATCGGTAGCCAAGATTCCACCTGAGACCAGCTGCCTTATGAGCGGATGCCCTCACAGTGCGCCCCCAAACCTAGGAGGGAGGCGTCCGTTGTCAGGATCCTATGAATCGCGGGTGCCTGGAAGGGCATCCCTGCTTGGAGGTGTCAGAGATGTTGCCACCATTTGAGGGAGTCTGCCAGCGGATGGGTTACCTTGACCCTGTCCTGTAGTCTACCTGTGGCTTGTGACAACTGCGAGCGGAGGCACCATTTAGCTGCCCACATATGCAAGTGGGCTAGTGGGGTCACGTGGACCATGGAGGTCATATGGCCCAGCAGGCAGAGGAGGAGATAAGCTGGCACTGAATGACAATGTTGAACTTCTACCACCAGCTGTCTGAGGCATTCTGCCCTCTCCCTGGGGAGGACAGCCTTGGCCTGTAATGTGTCAAGCTGAGCACCTATGAACTCCAGACTCTGGAGAGAGGTGGGATTTGGGGTAGTTGATGATGAATCCCAGGTGCTGCAGCAGGAGGCTTCTGCAGCCATGCTCTCCTCCTACCACGAACCTCAGGTACTGCCTTTGGAAGGGGTCGGTTAGGAAGTGTGTGTATGCATCCTT
This sequence comes from Ichthyophis bannanicus, assembly GCA_033557465.1. Classification (NCBI taxonomy): domain Eukaryota; kingdom Metazoa; phylum Chordata; class Amphibia; order Gymnophiona; family Ichthyophiidae; genus Ichthyophis; species Ichthyophis bannanicus. The sequence goes on from CM066035.1 coordinate 780,402,646, forward strand.
TAGGTCCAAGGAGCACAGCCATTCTCCCTGATGGAGGTAAGGCAGCAGTGTTCCAAGGGAGAATATCTTGAACATCTCCTTCACCAGAAAATTGTTTAAGTTTCACAGGTCTAGGAGGAGCCTGAGGCCCCCAGTCCTCTTTGAGACGAGGAAGTACCTGGAGTAGAAGTCTTTGCCCCATAGGTATTTTGGTACAGGCTCTACTGCGTTGTCCCTGAGAAGACCTGTGAGCTCTGTAAGTAGCAGGGTCTGGTAGAGGAGGGATCATACTGGCTCTCCGGAAAAGAACCTGGTGGAATCTGCTGTAGGTAGAGGAGATATACCTCCCTGACCACCTGCAGTACCCATTGGTCCGAGGTGATTGTAGTCCATCTGTGGGCAAAGAGCGTCAGGCGCCCCCCCCCCCCATGGGCTGGTGAAGGTCTCCTGGGGGAGGGGAGGTCCTGCCCTGGGAGAAAAAAGCTCCCCCCAGGCTTGGTGGGAGCTGGGGTCTGGGGCTTAGGTGCTTTTGTCTTCTGAGCCCCATGCCTTGCCTTCTGGGGTGAGAAGGCTGCTGCTGCTGGCCTGAGAAGGGTTGGTTTTGGTGATCCGGCCCAAAAGACCCTTTTTACCTCAGGAAGTGGCCTCTTCCATGATGTTTTTTTGCAGGGATGGGATGAGGTCTTCTTAGAGAGCCTCTGGCAGGTCCCCATGTCGGTCTCAATCTCAGCCGCTTTGTCAGCCATGGTTTTGCCGAACAGGTTTTCCCCGGTGCAGGGGATGTCGAGCAGCTTGTCTTGGACCCATTGTTTGAGGTCAGAAGATTGCAGCCAGGCTTGGCATTGAATACCCGAGCCGCTGCATGGGAAAGGAACTTGGAACAGTCCTTGATCCCCAAGCTCAGGGTTCCCTGACAAAACCTGTCGCAAACCCTGTCAGCTTTTGGGCCAGAGCCTTTAGGTACATGTCTATGTAAAGCTCATAGGCCTGGATCTGGCACCCGAGCATTGAGCCTTGGTAGCACTTGCACCTGAGGGCATCGAGGACCCTGGCCTCCCTCCCAGAGAAACAGAGGAGTAGGTCTTCTGGCTATTTAGTTTCTGCATGGTCAACTCGATGACCATGGAGTTATATAGGAGCTGGATTTTGTGGAACCCTGGGTTCTTCCGGACACGGTAAATGTCATCGAGGCGCCTGCTCACCACCAGCACTGATGCCAGCGTTTCCCACATCCAAAGAAGTAGGCTCTTGAGGATCGGCTGTATGTGCACCATGAGGGTTTCCTTGGGTACAGACGCATACTGAAGAATCTCCAACTCCTCGGTGTGTGGGGCTTCTCCGTCTTGGTTTGCACCAAGAGGGCTCTGGTCATGTCCCTGATGAAGTAATGGAAGGCCACGTCCTCAGGAGGAGAGTCGTGCTGGCTCACTGGGGGTAACGGATCTGAAGGAATGTCTTAGTGCCACTTGGTGTCCGGAGAGGCCTCATCATCCATCTCCCACTCGGAGTCAAGTGGTGACAAGTCTGAGGCCCTGCAACTCCTTGCCTCGAGGCTGGTGCCAAAACGTTGGCGGCCTGTCGAGGACCTGGGGTCTGAACCATGGATACTAGCCAGTGAGGACTGGATGCCCAAAGAACTCAGAGCTCGGTTCGACGACTGGGGACTCCCTTGCAATCAAGGGTCCGGTCGTCGGGGCAGATGAGGTAAACAAACTCACCATCATCGCTTGCTGCAGGGCCAGGATAGCAATGATGTTCTTCTCCAAGGCCGCCATTCTGGTTTCCAGACTAGAAGGCTCCGCAGCCTTTAGTGGGGCACTGAGGATCTCGGGCCCGGCGCCTGCACTTTTGTGTGTTCTTGACAAGGACTACAGCCTTAAGGAAACTCGCACGTTCTCCGCCAGCCGAGGAATCCTTCTTGATGATCTTGGTGGGGTGCTTCTTGGAGTTGCCCGAGTCTCCGGTGCAACTTCGGTGGACTTCCAAGACTTCTTCTTTTTCTCTAGGACTGAGATCTTCTCAAAGGAGCCACCACAGCGGGACTCCGAGGATGCTCCAGCCTCGTGAGATGTGTTGGGCTTGGAGCTCGGGGTCAGGGAGGCTGGGGCCCTAGGGAACAATTTCTCCTCCAACTCTGATCTTTTTCTGTTAGTTTTAGGCATCGTAGCCTGGCACAGGTCACAGGAGGGCTGTCATGACCCGGGTCCAGGCAGTGCAAGCAGAAGTCATGGGTGTTGGTTACTGACATGGTTTTGACTGCAGCGGTCACATTTTTTGAACCCACCGGGAGACATGGTGGGTGGACGGGGGTCAACAAGCCCCAGGCAAAAAGAGGCGTAAATGCTGGTCGAGGAAGACCTTGATGAAAAAAGGAGCCGAGAACTGCGTCAGACTGCGCCGACTTGAGGCGGGAAGAGGAACTGATTGTTAACCAGTGAAAATAAGGGAATTTTTCTGGGGAAACAGAACTCACATCCATTGCGCTCTGCGGAAAAAAGGAGACTGAGCAAGATGGCACCCTTGGGTGGGAAGGGGACCACGCATGCATGGTAGCATATCCCAAAGGCTTTCTTTGAAAGCTGGGGAAATGCTTCCACGCAGGCTTCATTGATGCTGACGTCACCCATATGTGAGGACTGATTTCCTGCTTGTTCCTGGAGAATTTGTTGAAACCCTCCACCCAGTGTGCAGTGGCGCCCAAGAAAGCTAATAGAATGATAGGAATCATAAGGAAAGGAATGGAGAATAAAATGAAGGATATTATAATATCTCTGTATCATTCCATGATTCAACTGCACCTTGAATATTGTGTGCAATTCTGGTCGCCGTATCTTAAAAAGGATATAGCGGAATTAGAAACGGTACAGAGAAGAGCCACCAAAATAGTAAAGGGGATGAATGGATACCCCTATGAGGAAAAGCTTAAAAGGTTAAGGCTCTTCAACTTGGAAAAGAGAAGGCTGAGGGAAGATATGATAGAAGTTTATAAATTAATGAATGGAGTAGAATGGTTTAATGTAGATTGGTTGTTTATGCCATCAAAAAGTAGAAAGACTACAGGACACGCAATGAAGCTACAATGTATGTAACCCATTTAAGACTAATAAGAGAAAATATTTTTTCACTCAACGCATAAACACACTCTGGAGTCTGTTATAAGAGAATGTAGTTGTCTAGCTGTACTAGGAGACTACAACCTAACATCCGCACCCACCAGAGAAACTGCAACATTCTTAAAAGCCATGGAGTCACTAAAATACTGCCAGACAATTAACGCCCCAACACACAAACATGGTACAACTCCGGACATGATATTCATGCCAACACAATTAGTGGAACAGAACAAAACTACAAAACCAATAATCACCCAAGTCCCCTGGTCAGACCACCATGTAATTGAATTCACCATGACCCTGAATAACCCCACCCAACGCAAAGAAGATGAAAGAATAATCAGACGGTTCAAAACATTTGACAGAGACTCATTCATCAATGAAATCAATCCACAACTTCATCAGGAACAAGACACCCTGGATCTTAATATAGAAGAATGGAACACAATAATAGCCAACGCAGCATCTGCCCCAACCAACAATGAACCACAAACATGCAAAAGATCCAACGCCCCATGGTATTCACAAGAAATAAGAGTTGCAAAGCGCACACTAAGAAGACTAGAACGAAAATGGAGATGGAACAAGACACATAACTTCCTAACACAGTACAGAGACAAACAACGGGAGTATAACAATCTAATAAATGAACGCAAACAACAACACCATACCAACCTAATCATAAAATCTACCAGTAGACCAAGAGAACTTTTTAGCATTATCCAAAAGCTCACTAAGGATGACACGCAACAAAGCACCAACCATCTTGACCCACAAAAATATGCAGACTACATGAAGTCAAAAAACACAAGTCAAACAAACTCTGCATCACAACAAACAAATGAGCACACGATAAAGAAGAAACATCAAACATGGGAGAGCTTCAACATACCAACAAAACAGCAAGTAGAAGACATTATATCTGGTCTAAACACAACAACTTCACCATCAGACCCATGCCCAGTGTCATGGATCAAAGCCACAAAAAGCCAGCTCTCTCATCACATTCATAAAATTGTCAAGGATTCACTCCAACAAGGATACATGCCGCAATCTCTAAAGCATGCAATGATACAACCAGTAATTAAAAATAGTAATCTGAGCCCATCCGAACCAAAATCATACCGTCCCATCTCTAGCCTGCCATTCCTTGCTAAAATCGTGGAAAAAGCAGTCCAAAGGCAACTTCAGGACCATATAGATATCAATGCCCCTCTGGACGTACATCAGCATGGATTCAAGCCCCAACACGGCGTGGAAACACTACTCATCTCCCTCTTTGACAATCTCCTAAGAGGCATTGACAACATAAAGAACGGCTTCCTCCTAGTGTTCATAGATATCTCGGCGGCCTTCGATACCGTGTCACACCCTAAGCTACTGCAACGCCTACAACAGATAGAACTATGCAAGAATACCCTAAAGTGGTTTACATCATACCTGGAAGGACGAATGCAACAAGTCAAATGCGATCAAAAGAAATCCCTACAATTCCCCGTCACGTAGGGAATACCTCAAGGCTCAGCCCTATCTTCAATGCTCTTTAACATCTACATGCAGCCCATATGCAACATCATCAAGAACTATAATCTATGCTACCACATTTATGCTGACGATATCATAGTGTTCTCTCCAGTCAACTTACTGGCACTAAACACCACACCAATAACAAAATGCCTCGAAGACATGAATGACTGGCTCATAGACAAAAACTTAACATTCAACTACGACAAAACTGAGGCAATGTTCGTCACCAGGAACGCCACATTCACACACCCACAAACCATAAGCATCCTAGAGAAAAACATAATAGTCAAAGAAGAAGTTAAATATCTGAGCATAACGCTAGACAGAGCTCTGAACTTAAAATCTCACATCAACAAAACTGCGAGCAAGGCATATCATCGATTGAAAACAGTCAGACAAATCAAACCAATGCTCCGTCAAGACCACTTCCGCACAGTATGTCAAGCACTCATCACACCTCTGCTTGATTATAGAAACTCACTATACCAAGGCCTTCCTCACCAAACACTACACCCACTACAGATAGTACAAAACACTACAGCACCATCATTACAGACACCCCAAGGACCGAGCACATCACTCCCATCCTACAACAACTACACTGGCTCCCAATGGTGGCAAGAGCTAAATACAAAACAATCATGATAATCTTCAAAGTCATTCACCATCTCTCAGCGGACGTACTCCAAAGCATTATAACAAGAGACATCAGCAATAGACCAAGAAGAACCAATAATAACAACATGATCAGCACCCCTGCAGGCTATCACAAAACCAAACAAACAACCTTAAAAACAGCACCATCACTACTGGCATCCTCAATATGGAACTCCCTACCAATGAGCCTGAGAGCTTTAGAAGACCTCACAGACTTCCGCAAAGACCTCAAAACATGGTTATTTATAGAAACCTATGGGCATTCAAGCAACATCCCTTACCCAAACAGCAATACTAACATCACCGCCAACTAACACCCAACCACCCCATCCACACGAACAAATTCATCACACCAGTTAGTAAATACCTTTATGTTATATGTTACCTCAACTGTACTGTCTAAATAGTCACTTAACTGTACTGTCTAAATGTTTACACATACCCTAATGTTAAATGTAACCCTCCGATTGTGTTGTGACGTCACCACCTTGATTGAAGGAAAAGGTGGCATACAAATCTGTCTAAATAAATAAATAAATGAAGGAAAAGCTGTTTGTGTAGTTGGGTTTAAAAAAGGTTTGGACAAGTTCCTGGAGGAAAAGTCCATAAACCGTTATTAAAAAGGACCCAAGAAATCCACTGCTTACCCCAGGATGAGCATTGTGGAAGCTGTGGACTTTAGGTACCTGCCAGGTACTTGTGACCTGGATTGGCCACTTTTGGAAACAGGATACAGGGCTTGATGGACCAGTATGGCATTTCTTATTTGTTTATGTTCTTATGTCCAACTCCCATAGGCTTTCTATGAAAGCTGGGGAGTGAATCTGTGCGGGCTGTCGATGCCTATGTCACCCATATGTGAGGACTGACTTCCTACTTGTTCCCGGAAAACTTGGTAATTTACATTAAATAGGGACATTGATAACTTGGTCTGTAAAATATCGGGCTCTAGCTGTCTAAGCAGGTAGGATTCTTTAGCTTGGAGAAATAAATGACTGAGAAGGGATATGATAGAAGTTTATAAAATCATGGATAAGGTGGAGTGGTTAAATAGTAACCTGTTGTTTAATCTTTCAAACAACACAAAAACAAGAGGACAATCCATGAAATTAATGACCAACAGATTGAAAATAAATTGTAGAAAGCTTTTTTCATGCAATGCATAATTAAGCTGTGACTGTGGAGTCTGTTGTCAATTGCTAAAACATCTTTCTCTGTAACATTTGCAAAATGTGTCCCTCCCTTTCTACACACACTAATAAGACCCTCATCCACTCATTAGTCACCTTCTGTCTTCACTATTGTAGCCTGCTTCTCACTGGTCTCCCTCTGAATCATCTTTTTCCCCTTCAATCTGTTCAAAACACAGCTACACGGCTTATCTTCCACCAGTGTCGCTATGCTCGTGTAACCCCTCTTCTCAAGTCACTTCACTGGCTCCATATCCATTTTCGCATCCAGTTCAAACTTCTCCTATTACCGACAAGTGCATTTCATTCTGCGACTCCTCACTATTTTTCATCTCTTATCTCACTCTATACTCCTCCTCGGGAATTCCGCTCCTCTGGCAGATCCCTTTTATTTGGGCCCTTCTCTGCCACTGCCAACTCTAGACTTCATCCATTCCACCTTGCTGCTCCATATGCCTGGAACAAACTATCTAAGTCGGTCGGGCTCCTTCTTTGGCCCTACTCAAGACCCACCTCTTTGAAGCTGCTTTTGGATCCTTATGCTCCTCATTATCTTGCCCACTACTTATGTGTATCTTGCCATTCTCTAGTCCCCAGTTTTGCAATGGTTTTTCATCTTGATTAGATTGTATGCTCTGATGAGCAGGGATTGTGTCTTACATCTATATGTGGAGGAGTAGCCTAGTGGTTGGGGCAAGGTACTTCAGACCGGAAGGTCGGGGGTTCAAATCCCACTAGAGGACAGCAACCTTGGGCCGGAAGGACTGGGGTTTCTAGTCCCACAGGTGCTCCTTGTGGTCTTGGGCAAGCCACTTAACCCTCCATAGCCCATGTTCCCTGTAAAATTGTTATCTCCAAGTTATAATGCCCTGTTCAATGTAATTTCAGTTTGTTCAATGTAAACCGCACTGATGCAGAATAGCATGGTATATAAGAGAATGTAAATAAATATGTACAGCATTGTGTTTGCCTTGTAGTGCCATACAAATGATTAGCAGTAGTGGTAGAAGGATGTGATCAAGGTGACTAATACGGTGGAATTCTTAATGGGTTTGGACAAGCTCTTGGAGAAAAATCCATAAAAATTAACCAAGTAGACGTAGGATAGCCATTGCTCATCCCTGGAAATGAGCTATTAGAAGCTGATCTACTTTTTGGGATCTGCTTGGTACTTATGTCCCAACCAAGCAGCTGATGGAGACAGGATACTGAACTTGATGGACCTTGGTCTGACATTGTATGACTTTTCTTATATTCTTATAACGAAACTATATTATGTATTATAAGGGTCCCTGAAATTGAATAAAAGGCTCTTTCTCATCATTTGAGTTTGACTTTTCTTTATCCTTGGATCTCTCTGTCAGCTGTGAGGCTCGCGGTGCTTCATCTCTAGAGAAGCCTGGGATGTCTCATAATGCACAGAAGAGAATTTCAAGTAGGTGTTTAGACAATATGAGACTTTGTGGCTACTAGGCAGCAATTACTATAGAATGGCTATCAGTGAGTAGCTACTCTGTGATTTTTTGTTGTCTTTTAGTTACTGGTGCTTGATTTTATGTTTTGCACCTTGATATAACATGAGGATACTTGGAAGCATCTCTCACTGTTTCACCAAATTTCACTACATCTCCGTCCCTAATACAGTTATTCCTTCATTTCTTCTTTAGGATTAATCTTTTCCCTAATATTCACCACTGCTACCTCCACAACTTGTCATTAATGGTATGCAGTAAGTAAAATGGTTTCTGCTTTCTAAAATTGTTTTATGACATATGTAGCACCGCCATTTCTTTCTAATGGAAACTAACAGATTGCTGCCAAATTAATACTAACCAGTGTAGTCAACCTTATGTCCACTGTCAATGCTGCCCCCTGCTCCTCTTTCTCTGCAGTCTGGAGGAGACCAACCTTCTAAACAATGGCACTTCCCAGCATTATTGCAAACCTAAAATGCAGAAGAAAAACATGAAACCTGCACTCAGCAAATACATTTACTGCCATTGGGGATCAGGTTTTACGTCTGATATCATGGGATCTGAGATCTGTAAAGAAATTTGTCAGTGGGAGAATTTGTTTTAAACCAGGCTGTTTCTTCCTGCTCCTTAGGTTTTCCAGCTCAGTCAGAACTCGGGCTGGCATCTAGCACCATGAGTTGTCATTTGTAAGTACACAAGGAAGTTTTTACCCAATTTTATATCCCTCCTCCCAAATTACATTAGCAAAGCTATTGCAGTGACTGTCCTTGGCCAAGGGCCAAACACCAGGACTCCTGAGCACTGCAATTATGAGCCTGAACTTTAGCCACTAGGAGTCACCACTGCATAATTTATTTATTTTTTAGTTTTTATATACCGCTTTGTCTTGGTAATCAGAGCAGTTTACAGATAACATTTGAACTACTGCACAAGGCAGTTTACAAGGAACAATTATAGTATAGTTTACAAGAAACAAGTATGACTAACTAATGAATAATTCTCTCCTTCAAGTATGACTAACTAATGAATAACTCTCTCTTCCCACAGACTGAAGGCTATTTCCCTATCCCCAATCCATCCAGGTCCCTCCATTGCACAGCACTGCCACTGAGCCACTAGGCAAGTCAATGGGATAAATTTCATAAAAAACAAAAATATTGAAATTGGTTTATGTATACATGTATATGTCCAGTTCCATTCAAAAATTCTTCCCTTTGAAAACTATGGCAAAATAATTTAGCAAAAAGTTGGAATTTTCTATAATTTCTTTCTACAAAGTCAAGAATTCATTGCTATGGCAAAAAAATGTACCCATCATTTAAATGTAACAAAAAAGAAGAGATGAGCAGCTAAAGGCAGACGTATACAACCAACACAAGGAGCAGCATGGGAAAATATATTATACTTTTGGAAGCATCTCAATAAATAATTGAAAGACGTATTTATTCATTTTGGATTTCACTCACACCTTTTCAGTAGTAGTACAAGATGAGTTAAATTCAGGAAGAGTAGATATGTCTCTGTCCCCAGAGGGCTTACAGCAGTGGTTCCCAAACTCAAATGGGGTCACATCATCAATGGATGGGGTCACAGAAACATGGTCATTTCCATTTTTTTCTGGACTTTCACTGTGACCTATGCCAAGTGGTGACAACCACCAGTCAGCATGTGGCCTGTGAGCATTTATAGGTCCTGATCTTCTACTGTTAGACTGGAAGCACATACAGAGTACTGCATACTGGGATCTGTAAGCACACACTGCATACTGATACAAGGGACCTTGTGCTGATGCTACTGCTGCTGCTGCCTTCCTGCTTTAGATGCATGGAGAGAAGAGAAGGAAGCTGGAAACCTGCTATTTTGATTTCATCATTATCTGGGGTCATGTGCATTTTCAGTTGTTAAAATGGGGTCTTATGGGATAAAAGTTACAAAGCACTGGCTTAGTGTTGATTTCCTAAAGTGTGTTATTAAGTTAGCGCACACTAATGTAGTCAATGCACATTATTAGTACGTAAATAGGTCCCATTGCCCCATATGGGACCTGCGGTAAAACCAAATTACTTACCTATAGCAGGTGTTCTCCATGAATAACAGGATACCAGGCCACAAAAATGAAAGATTTCATCAATGGAGCCCAGCATGAGAAAGGCTTCTCCAGCTTAAATATATTCTGGAAACATTTGAGAAGCCACTTTGTGCATGTGCATCACTTCCAAGCTACCTACATTGCTCATGAGACCCTCCATACTCCCCCATGATGTACACACACCCCTTGACACCCACATGACATATACACATGCGTACCCTAACATCTTCATCACACACACATGCGCACACGCATACAACCATGACACCCCCTTTGACATACACATGCTCACCCTCTGATACCGCAATGATAGACACATGCCCGCACCCTCAGTATGACACACATACATGCATCTCCCACATGCCTGATTCTGTGAAGGGGTAAATGTGCCATTGTGTCATGCTACAAGTGTACATTTTTCAACTTGTTTCTTATTTTAGAGCTAGCCTGCAACAGATGCAAAATAGGCATGGGGGAATGGAGTTGCATTCCAAAGAGATTCTAGAGGATGGACTGGCCAAACCTACTGTCGCATCTGGAATCCCTCTCCAGACAGTGGTGAGATATGAATGTGTGGAAGTTCAAGTCACAGATGAAGCCGACTTCAAGTAGGCTACTTATGTTCCCATAGCTTGTACATTATGAGCTTTGACATGACCCTCAAGAGTCAAGCCTCTTTGGCATAAGATAAAAAAATGCAATCTGCTAGCCAATTAGAATTTGCTTTACAATGGAAGTCCCTAGCATAAGATTGGTGGACTTTCTAAGGGTTTTAGTCTACTCCAAATAGAAGTATAAGGCTAGTTTGCAATCCAAAGTGTGCAAAGTGCTTTCTCCCTTGTGGGCATAAGGATGAGGGAAAAATTTGGCAGGACTGACTGTGATGGAATTCTAATACTACCTTAGAAGGAACTTTGGATAAGTGCGCACAACCACCCTATTGTTGCAAACCTTTGTGAAAGGTGGATCAGTCTCTAGAGCCTGGAGATCACTAATTCTATACTACTACTACTGATCATTTGTATAGTGCTACAAGGCATATGCAGCGCTGAACAGACACATGTAAAAGACAGTCTCTGCTCATCAGAGCTTACAATCTAGTCAGGACAGTCAACACAAAGAGCTAAGGACAAGGAAATGTCAAAGGGAATGGTAAGGAAACACATAAGAGTCAAAGCTGATCAGGATCCAAAAGTCACCTCAAAGTGAGTTCTTAGCCTGGATTTGAAAAGGGACAGAGATGAAGCCTGACACACAGACTCAGGTAGTTTATTCCAGGCATAAGGAGCAGCAAGGTTGAATGATCAAAGTCTGGAGTTGGCAGTAGTAGAGAAGGGCACAGATAGAAGGGATCTGCCAGAAGAGCGGAGGTCCCGAGGAGAGGTGTAGGACGAGATAAGTGAGGAAAGATAGCGAGGAGCAGCAGAATGAGTGCACTTATAGGTCAGTAGGAGAAGTTTGAACTGGATATGGAAACGGATAGGGAGTCAGTGAAGTGACTTGAGGAGAGCCGTTATATGAGCATAAGGAGGCTGGTGGAAGATTAGCTGTGCAGCTGAGTTTTGAACTGATTGAAGGGGAGAGAGATGATTCAGAGGGAGACCAGCAAGGAGGAGGTTGCAGTAGTCTAAACGGGAGGTGACTAAAGAGTGGATAAGTGTCTTAGTAGTGTGTGTAGAAAGGAAGGGACAAATTTTGTCAATGCTGTAGAGAAAGAAGCGACGGGTTTTAGCTATATGTTGGATGTGTGCAGAGAAAGAGAGATTGAAGTCAAAGATGACCCCAAGGTTCCGAGCTGAGGACACAGGGAGGAGTGTATTGCTATCCACAGAAATAGAGAAAGGAGGAAGGGGGGGGGGAATAGGTTTAGGGGGAAAGATAAGTGCTCAGTTTTGGCCAGGTTCAGTTTGAAATGGCGGTGAGACATCCAGGCAGCAATGTCAGATAGGCAGGCAGAGATCTGGGCCAAGATTTCCATAGAGATTTCAGGTGTAGAGAGGTAGATCTGAGAGTCATCAGAGTAAAGAAGGTATTGGAAACAATGGGAGGAGATGAGTGTACCAAGAGACAGGGTATTTATTTTATTTATTTATTTAACAGGTTTTATATACCACTTTATCATTTCAATCAAAGCGGTTTACATTGAAACTTAAACTTTGGTAATGTACATTAAACAGGGACATTGATAACTTGGATTTTTCTGAGGCAATGGAGGGTTAAGTGACTTGCCCAAGGCCACAAGGAGTGCTAGTGGGAATCGAACCCTGGTCTCTGGGTTCCCAAGCCAGTATAGAGGGAGAGGGAGAAAAGAGTGAGCCCAAGACAGTGCGATGGGAGAGATAAAAAGAGAACCAGTATAGTACAAAGACCCTGAAACCAAGCAAGGCCAAGGTATTAAGAAGGTGGTGACCAACAGTGTCAAATGCAGCAGAGAGGTCAAGAAGGATGAGGCTAGAGTAAAGGCCCTTGGATTTTGCTAAGAGCAGGTCACTGCACACTTTGGAAAGAGTAGTTTCAATAGAATGTAAAGGACAAAAACCAGATTGCAGTGGATCAAGGAGGGCTTCAGAGGAGAGAAAATCAAGGCAATGGTGGTGAACTGCACATTCTAGTAGTTTAGAAACAAAGGGGAGGAGGGAGATTTGTTGATAATTAGAAGGACAGATAGGGTCAAGTGAGGGTTTCCTGAGGAGACGTGTGACCAGAGCATGCTTGAAGGCTGCAGGAACAGCTGCAGTGGAGAGCAAGAGGTTGAGACTGAAAGATGGAAGGGATGACAGTGGAGGAGAAGGAGGTTAGGAGATGGATGGGAATAGGATCAGAGGAGCAAACAGTGAATATAGAGGAGGAAAGATGTATGATTTCCTCATCCAAGATTTTATGAAAGGAAGAAAGGGTGGCAGAGATTGAGGGGAAGAGTTGGGAATGAAGAGGGGGAAGGGGGGATGGAATGGACCTGGTGGAGAATTAAAGTGTAATTTTGTGAATTGTCATGAAAATAATCAGCCAAAGTTTGAGCAGAGAGGGAAGGAAGGAATGGAGGTGGAGGCATCTTGCGGAGAGAGTTGAGAGTTGTAAAGAGACTGCAAGTGTCAGAGGCAAGAGAATTAGTCAGATGGACATAGTAGTCGGGATTTAAACCAAGTGAGCTCAGTTTAGCAAACACAGGAATATAGACAGCAGGTAGTCAAAGACTGCCAGAGCTGAGGTGCAATATGCCTCACCAGACATGACAAGGGCAGAGAAAGAGCATCCAGGACAGATGAGAATGCAGTGTTATAAGAAGTTACTGCCTCATCAACAGATTCAGATGACACAGTGGAGGAAATAGGTGATAAGACAATGGTGGAGAGAGCCGGTGGGTCAATAGCATGGAGATTTTGAAAGAGGTTGGAGACAGGGTGATGTTGAGGCAAGGGATGATAAAGAGTAAAGCTTAGCAGGTGATAATCAGATAAGGGAAGAAATAAGGTACAGAAGTTTGAGGGCAAGCAATTAGAGAAGAAGAGAAGGTCGCAGCAATGGTCCTTCCGGTGAGTGGGGGCAGAAGAGCAAAGCTGGAGGTTGAATGAGGAGATAAGGGAAAGATATTTTAAAGCATAAGGATCAGAGGGGTTATCAGCATGAATATTAAAATCCCCAAGAATAAGGGAGGGGGAAGATGAATCCAGAAAGAAAGAAAGTCATGAGTCAGTCAGTGAGAAAGGTAGAGGTGGACTTGTCAGGGGGTTGATAAATAACAGCTATCCGGAGAGGTAGTGGAGTAAAAAGGCGGATGGAGTGGACTTCAAAGGAGGGAAAGCAGTGAGACTGAGGCAGAAGAAAGGGTTGACATTGGCAGGAATGAGAGAGAAGAAGCCCAACACCACCACCACATCCAGTGGGATGGGGTGTGTGGGAGAATTGACAGCCGCCATGACAGAGAGCAGCGACTGAAGCTGAGTCTTCTGGGAGGAGTCAGATCTCAGTTACAGCAAGAAGATCGAGAGAACTATAGATAAAGAGATCATGAATAAAGGCAAGCTTATTGGAGATGGAGTGTGCATGCCACAAGGCACATGAGAAAGGGAGAGAGGAGGGGGAAAGGAGAGGAATGTGAATAAGAGCAGTTGCATGAGGATCTGTTCTGGGAATGTGACAAAGGTCTAGGGGGGCCAGCGTTGGGATTGATATCTTTGGAAGACAGAAGGAGAAGGCATAGAAGAGTGTGGGGAAGAGAGGAGACAACATTGCGGAAACAAGGGTGAAGTTGTTTCAGAGCTACGAGCTAGCAAAGACCTAATTGACTTTAGAAAAAAACTCAAGACTCACCTGTTTCAGAGTCAGTTCAAATTGATTTAAACCCAAGGGGTCTAAGCCTAACCACCCTGGGAGACAGGAATGCATTTATGTACGCTTTGCTCATTTATGTAAAAATGTATATATGTAAATTATTGCTCCTCTCTACAAATAGAACCCACTACTGTGTGATGTGCTTACATTCCGAATCAACGTGTACATACCCCAAATTATACTGTACTGATTTGACAGTTTTCAATTTGTAATCAAACCCGCTGCTGATCGCTGGAAGTAGCGGTATATAAATGTTTGTTAAATAAATAAAATAAATAAGAGAGAGAGGAGATGGTTGAATGAGAGGGACAAGGTGGTGAAGCTCAAGAGCTGATGAAAGGGTAGAAGACAGGATGGTGGAAGACGTGAGGATGGTAAAGTGGAGATAGGGAGGGGAGGCTCAAATTTGTTGATATGTGGGGAGACAATTTGGGAGTGTGATCAATAGGAGGAGAAAGTGATGTGAAGACATAACAGATGGAGAGGAGGGCAGAAGTCAAAAGTAATATAGGAAGGATAGGCAGGAGAGATTTCTCAAGTGATAGGGTGCACCTGAGAGTAAACATGGTAATGAGCACAAGATGGCTATAAGAGTCACTCAGGTAAATGAGGGCTCAGAAGGGAGAAAGTTGCACAAACTTCCAGAAACATAGAAGGTAAAAAGCACAATAACAATGATAAAATATATACAGCAATAGACAGACAAAAACTCACAGGCAATGTGATTAAAATATGACTAAACTCTATGTGCTTGAAGTGACAGTCACCAAAAACAAGACCTTCCAGGACAGGTAAGCATCTAGTGGCTCAAAAGGACCATTCATCAGCCGGGTTAAAACAATGCTGAGATAACAACTAAAGGCTGTAAAGAGAATGCTTTACCTTCTACAAGCTGGCGATATGCACCAGTTTTACTAAGGTGAACCCTAACAGAGTTGGTTTTCAAAACCGACTCAAAGAGATGTAAAAGGTTCCCAAGTAATTTTCTGTGGGATAAAAAAAAGGATGTAGGGCCTTACCATTACACCAAATGGCAAACCTCTTCCATCTTAATCTGCATGACCTAGTGGAGTCTCTCCTAGAAGCCAGAATCATATGAGTTACACCCTCAGACAGATTCAGGGGTACCAAGTTAAACTTTCAACATTCAAGCTGTGATGGCAAGGGACTTGATGTTGATATTGGGGTGCAAATCTGTGCCCTGCACCTGCATGATTAGTGTTGAAGAATTACCCAGTTTATGGGCCTTCTTATGGACAGTTACAGAAAAGCAGCTACCACACTGTCTCAGCTAATATGGCGCTACAAGAATCATGGTTCCCTGGCCTTGTTTGAGTTTCAGGAAAATCTTAACTATTGAGGAATCAGAGGATACACATACAGAAGACCCCCTCCCTCAATGTAGTAGGAAGGCATCCCAGACAAGTCTGCCATGCATCCCTATCTTGGAGCAATATTGAAGTGCCTTTCTGTTTTAAGGAGAGACAAACAGATCTATAGGGGTGTGCTCCACTTGCAAAATATCATCTGCACCAAGTTCTCGTTCAGGGATCTTACATGTGTTTGAAGTACCTGACTAAGGAGGTCATTCAGAAACACAAGTTGGACCCTATTCCCTCTCCTGCCCTCCCCGCACGTCTCGTGCATTAAGATGGGGAGAGCTGGCGGGGGGGGGGGGGGGGGCAGGGTCTGGGCCTGGGCATAGTGGTGGTGGGCCAGCCCAGCAGCACGTACAAGGCCAATTGAGGTCACGGCCCTGTACATAATGCCGGGCCGATAGGGACGTGCTGCTTATACCACCTCAGAGCCTCAGACCAGCCGTGGGTCGGATGGCAGGGAAAAGGGATGCCAGAAATGCTGGAGTCAGGGGTGCCTATGGGGAGGACATCACCACAGGCAGCAGGGGCACGCCGGGCCATCCATGGGCACACCAGGCTGTCCTCGGGCCCGATTCTGGCTACCACAGGAATGTTTTGTTCTCCTGGTCCAGAATCGGGTCCAAACAGGTCCCTCTTGCCTGGAGCCATCCGGATGGCCCATACGTGCCCCTACAAGAATCAGGCTCTAAGTCTATTTGCTAGAATGTCCTTCCCTGCCACAGTTCCACATTCTGATAGTCTTCCAACACAGGAGGTAAAATCCTGTTACTCTCTCCTTGTTGGTGTAATTCATAGCAACCTTATTGTTAGTTTGGACTAAGATTATTTTGTTTGCTATCTGATCCTTTAAAGCCTTTACAGCATTTGAAATTGTTCCCAATTCCATGAAATATAACTTCTGGATGTGAAACCCATTTTTAGACTGGACTCCCCAGTCCTGTTTGGATGCATTTGTAGGAATAATTGTTCGTACTGGAGGAATCTGGAATGGAATACTGATTGCTAAGTTGATGTTTTGTTTTCTTTAGCAGGAGAGAGAGTTCTGCAGAGGAACTGTGATATAGATGACATCCCTGAGCCTTTGAGTGGCTCCTGGTTGGTAGCGCAAATGGTTCTTTGGGCTCCTTTCTGATATGTACTTTTGACTAGCTAACTGTCAAAGGACATAGCATCACACAAAACACAGCCACATGCTCCCTGGTACTCTGCAGCTCTAAAAGTGCAGAAGCGCAACCTGCACCATCTTGAATGACAGTGGAGAAAGTCTCAAAGCCATCAAGTCTAATCTCTTTACCTACAGGAACTAAAGTTATACCACAACACAACCATCAACACCAAAAAGGAGTATTACAACATGACGATACATCATCAAACCCAGAGAACTCTTTGATATTGTCAGATCACTCACCAAAGACCCAACACAAACATACTAGAACCACACTCTCAACCCACAGGACATGGCATTTTATCTGCTGACCAAGCACAATTCCTCCCCTCCCCAAAGCCCTACCATACCAATTTCAAATGAAGAGACCCTTCAAGACCACCAGTGGACCACCTTCAACTTATTATCACAAGAGGAACTCAACAGCATAGTCAGCAACATCAAAATCCACAACCTCCCCACTTGACCCTTGCCCTGTCTCCTGGCTTAAAAACACAATAGACCAATTCTTACCAATCCTTTCTGACATTGTCCATGCCTCCTTCTCTCAAAGATTCCTTCCTCCCTCCTTCAAGCAAACTTCAATCAGACCGCTACTAAAGAAACATAAACATACTAAAGAAACCAAACCTTGACCCACACTCACCAACCTCCTACAGACCCATAACCAGCATACCATTCATCTCCAAGGTCTTTGAAAAAGCTATACAAACACAACTCCAGGACCACATTAACCTACATGTGCCTCTAAGACATGCATCAACAAGGATTCTGACCCAACCACCATACAGAAACATCCATGACCTCCCTCCAAAACTCACTCATAACAGGCCTTGAAGGATTCATCCTACTCTTTCTAGAGATCTCTGCAGCTTTTGACACCATATCCCATCAACTCCTTCTCAAGCAACTCCACCACATCGGAGTCCATGGCACCCCCCTCAGATGGTTCCACTCTTAGCTCACCAACCAAACTCAATGAATAAAAATTCAGTCACAAACCTCATCAGCTTTCACCTTCACCAAAGAGTATCCCCAGGATCTTCCCTCTCTTCTCTGCTATTCAACGTTTACATCCACCTGCTTTGCACCATTCTTCAACAATTCTGAGTTGAGTACCTAATATATGCAGGCAACATCATGATCTTCGCACCATTCTTCACATCCGCTCCTGACTACTCTTTGCTCTCAAATTGCTTCACCGAAGTAATTAAATGGCTTCATCTCAACAATTTATCCATCAACCTTCATAAAATAGAGCTCCTCCACATCACAAAAGACCCCAAGATCTGAACGCTAAGGCACCTTCGCCCATTACTTGATTTCTCTGACTACCGATCAACCTTCCAAGCTCTAATCATCCCGCATCTCGACTTTGCGAATGTCATTCTACATGGACTTCCACAGTCAACCTTAAACCCACTCTGACTTGCCATGAATTCAGCTGCAAGGGTTCTAGTCGGAGCATCAAGGTCGGATCATATAACGCCTATCCTGATAAACCTACACTGGCTGCTACTACCTGCCAGAATCACCTACAAAATTCTAATACTAACCTTCAAAGCCCTCAAGAACCAGCCCCCCATGCCCATCAACACACTTCTCCACCGTACCCCAGTCAACAGAGTCAGGAGAACAACACAGATGAACACAATTGAAGTCCCCAAGTTTCCAACAAAATGTACAAAGTCAACAGCCAACAGAGCATTTTCCATTTTTGCACCGATTGCCTGGAATGCCCTCCCAGCTGAACTCCGAGCCATCCCAAACCTGATGTTGTTCCGAAAAGCCCTCAAACACCACCTGTTCATACAACACTACCCGGACTCCAAGTTTGAAAAGCACACAACCATTTCTTTGACCCCCCACCTAACTCCCCCCATTGAACAACCCCCCACTGATAACGGTTAACCAGCTTTTTTCCTCTTTCTCCACCCTGACCCATGAGTACCAGTATTCATTACAGACCCCTTATATGCCCCATTGAGACTACTCATTATTATAACATGTATATAATTTGTATATCGTTCCCCTCGTTCCTCCATGTTTCTGAATATCCTGTTCTATGTAGGCTCAATGTGCCTGATACATTGTAGTATGTTTGTTGCAACTGTGAACCGCACTGATTATAATAGCGCGGTATATAAGAAATATAAATAAATAAAATAAATAAATAATAAACTTCATACCCCCTGCCTCTATCCAAATTGGCAACAGCGATATCCGAGTCAGCTCTCAGATAAAATATCTTGGAATCATACTCAACCAGCAACTAGACTTCAGACTCTAAATCAAAAGCATCATTAAAGTGGTATACTATAAGCTTAGAACTCTATGGAATTTACGCCCCCTCCTATCCACCAACACCTTCCACTCTGTCTGTCAAGCCATCATCACACCTCTATTCGACTATTGTAATTCCATATATCAAGGTTTACCTAAGCACACTCTCCTCTCATTACAACTAGCCCAGAATACTGTTGCTCGTACCATCTTCCGAGCCTCAAAGCAAATCCACATCATTCTAACCTCAAACACCTCCACTGGCTTCCCATCAGCTCAAGAATACAATACAAAGTCCTAACCATCATCCACAAAACCCTAGAAAAACTATTTTCAGAGCACCTCCAAACACTAATTCACACCTCGAACTCCAAAAGACCAAGAAGAAAGAGCCACCAAAACCTCATCAGTCTTCCAACACAAATACATAATTGTAAGAAAGCCATAAGAATGAGAGCATTCTTTCTCTACGCCCTTACCCTCTGAAATTCACTACCCCTCTCAATATCAATTCAGCCACAGACTTTCTCAAACTAAAGACTCACCTCTTCTTGGGACACCATGGAGATGGGCACTCTCAAATTGCTGCACAAAGCTTCCATATATAAAATAGGCACTTCACCCACCACCCCACCTCCATAAAGCTCACTAGCCTACAGCCTCACACTCCCAACCCCTACCTTCCAACCTCCATGCCCCCTCCCTTTGTACATAGTTCCTACCAGGACCTATGTACAGGGCACAAAGGCTTAAGGGGAGCATTTCAGCTGTCTGCCATTGCCTACCGCCGCCACTTTTTCTTCACTCAGCAGCAGCAGACAACAGCAGACAGCTGAAATGCGCCCCTTAAGCCTTCTTGCGGCACTCTAAGCAGGTCTGGTCTCTCCCTCCTCTGACGTGATGTCACAGCAGGGAGGGACAGATCTGCTTAGAGTGCCAGTGACTGCACATCGGGCACGCCTCTTCTCTCCCACTGCCATCCAGAAAGTGGCTGGATGGAAGGGGGGGGGGGGCACGCCCGATGTGCAAGTTGCACAGGGTACAATTCATGCTTTGTACAGCCCTGGTTCCTACATATACCTTGAGAAAATGTAGCGAGCCCTAAACTGCTCTCTGTTCCTTGTTTATATTGCATTTACATTTATTACTTGTACAGTGTTCCAAATGTTGATTGTTAATTGTTTTAATGTTTCCTTCAATTGTTCCCTGTATCAGTTTAAGTTCCATGTAAACCATTTTGACTTGTAGTAAAATGGTATATTAAAATTTCTTAAATAAATAAATGGTCTAGACAGGGAAAGATGTGTTGTTCCAGTCTGTATAGATATGCTGATACAATGGCAAGGCAGTTTTTCAACATCTGAGGAGTTAACAGGAGCTAAAGAACAGGACACAATGCTGGTAATGGTGGTTTCCTATTACAAATCTGAGATACTTCATGTGGGTGTAAGCATCCTGTAAATCTAGAGAAGATATCCAGTCTCCCTTTTTGGAAATATGGAATGAGGGTGCCCAGGGAAACCACCTTGAACTATTCTCGAATTAGAAACTTCTTCAAAGCCCTTAGTTCAAGAATGGCATGGAATTCTCCCATTTTCTTTGTGATCAGGACATACTTAGAGTAAATTTCTTATCCTCTTTCCCCTGATGGAATGTGTTTGTCTGCACTAGCGTCTAAAAGGGAGGAAAGCTCCTTTAGAAGTATTTCCTGATGTGGAGAGTTTGACCACAACACCCTTGGTGGATAATTTGGAGTAAGCTTGAATAGATAAAAGTCTGTATCTCATACAGGCAATTTTCAGAACCCAATGGTCAGAGTTATAATGTCCAGCAGTTTGTGAAAACTTCCAGCCTCCCTCCTACTGGAAGGTTGTCTGGCAGAGATACTGGCACACTGGCTATGTTCTCACAGAGGCAGTTTTCTTAACCTTTTCTCCAAATTCTTCCCTTGGCAAGGAACATCAGCATGATTTTTTTGCGTGTCATATCTGAGGTATGAAACCTAAAACTTTGTCAGTCTTCGAACACCAATGCCCATTGCAGAAGCTCCTTGATGCCGTTTCAAAAACATAAATTGCTTGGACCATGTGTTTTCCACATTCCTTCCCTTTGCCCCATAGCATACTGAGTTGCTCTGCCTTCTCTTTTGGAGAGTGTCAGAAAACTCCTTCATTTTGCGCACCATGTTTCACATGCTTATGCTCATGTAGAACTGGTAAGAAACTACATGGGAAGCGAGCATAATATTCTGAAAAAACTTCCTCAGAAAAGACTCCAGTGTCTAAGCCTCTTTCCTCATGGGCATCAAAGAGTATGACTTGGAGATTTTGGCCCTTTTGAGAGAAGATTGAACCACCATGGAATGGTGAGGAATTTGCTACTTTTTGAATCCAAAAGCCTTCTGAACTCTGTACATAAAGTCAACCTTCTTATATATAGGCTGAACAGAGAAAATGGTCTCCCACATTCTCATCTGAACTTCCTTGAGGATTCTGTGAACAGGCACTGTCACAGCTCACTTGGGTGGGGTCAAGGAATTGAAGAATGTCTAATGTTTTTGCCCTTGATGTTTCTCCTCCATCTCTAACATAAATAGAAGGACTTCTGCCTTTCCTTAATAAAATCAAGAAAGGAGAGTTCCTCAGGTGAGGACTTTCCCCTTTTGTGTGGTGGTAACTGGATCTGATGGTACCCACCTTGTCAGAGAATCTGGTTGGTTCATAGTTAGAATCCTGGGAGAGATCTTTTTCAGACCCTGAGAAAAACTCCAAAAGAGATGCCTAGGTCTCTAACTGGCTCAAGTGTGAGTGTACTTCAAATAAGAGTGCTGAGATACTGATGATATCTGATGTCTCAGTGACATTTCATTCCCCAATGCACTGGTGAAGAACATTGGTGCGGTACATGTAGAATCTGAGGCCCTTCAAGTTCTCAGTGTCTTTCCTTTAGGCAATATGTAGGTTTTGAGGACTGCCTGGAGCTCTGAATGCATCAACAAACAACATCAAAGTCCCTCGATCACGTTCAGCAAGGTGGTAACCCAGCTATTTGTTGATTCTTCTGAAAACTGCCAATGCAAAAGGCATGGAGGACCACTAGTAATAGCCATGCCCTCCTGAGATGCGTGGGGTATATCAATAGCATGGTCCCAGGTCCTTGGAAGCTGTCACATCCATTCCTATACTAGGGAGGATCAGCAGTCCTCTCAGAAGGGGCACTTTGAGGACATCATGCTCTGATGAAGTTGATATTGATGCACTCCAACCTCCCCTTGGTGTTTTACATTATAGGCCCTCAACATCTATGAAGAAGAGGACAAATCCTTCCATTTCTTTGGGTAGGATTCAGGGGATGTCCAATCCTGATGGCCTCTATTAATGTTCAATGTCGAGGATGGTTGATGCACTCTTGATGTTAGTGCATCCCCTGTGAATGATTAAGCTCTGAAATCCATAGAGACTGATTCCTCTGATGCAAATTTTGATAGACTAGACTTAGAAGTGCCAAAAATTCATTGTCACTGCTGTTCTCAACCTTTGATCCCTCTCTTGGATATCTGTGAACACAAATCACAATGAGAGGGCTCAAGGTCAGATCCTAGACACTGCATGTAGCAATTATGGTATCTGTGATGGATATGGTATTGAATACTCGGAGTACTTTTTAGAGTCTCTGGCAGCTTTCCTTTAGAACATGTCATTGAAAAGGAAAGTTGCAGTGAAATCAAACGACTCAGTTGTTAAAAGATACCCCAACCAAGATGCCAAAGGCACTTAAAATTAGGTAGACATGAAAAAATAACCTAAATAACTTGACTGAAAAGTCTAGCAAAGAAACCATGAGGAGCACTAAACTTGCACAACAGTGATGGTCCAAGGAAACATTGGAAACAATATTTTTCTGAAGAAGAGTGCCGGTGACATGACTGGTTCTGCAAAAGAATGAAGACTGAAGTGGTCCTGCATGACAGTGGCAGGAATGAATCGATTCACATACACAGAGAGTCTTCTCAAAAGCTTCTAGAATACATCTAAGCTGGAGAAGCTTTTCCCATGCTGCGCTGTGCCAGTGATGTTATCCATCTGTGAGGATTTGCTATTCTGCTTGCCCTCAGAGAAATAATGCATGTTAGCATGTTGTAACACAGTTGCACCTTTTAGCTTGAAGTTTGTTTCAGGTTGTACTGTATTGTGAATCTGTTGTTTCATCAAAACAGAAATTCTGACTGAAATTTATGGAAATGAAATAATTTTTATAACGTGTCTTTCGAAACAATGAGCTCCATTTCCAAGAGCAAATGAAGGAGAACATAAAATAATTTAGTTACTTACACCACGTGCATTGCAGTTTGTATTATGGTCACATGTTGGTATAAACAGCTTAGCAGCATCTTCACATTTTTGACCTATGCAAATCTAAAATATGAAAATGCATTTGATTCTAGTTAGCAAGAATAGAAGAAAATAAATGTCTGGATCTTCATTCAATCTTGTTTCAGCCTATTGTAACAAAAAGCCAATTCAGCAGTTCAGGTACATTTGCTTAAAAAGTAACATCAAAGATTTAGTGGGTGTAAGCATGAGGGCAGTTGGTTTATTGAAGCAAAAATGCATTACTCAAGTAGTAGATAGTTTATTTAGTTAGCAAATACAGTACCACAAAAAACATGATTGATTCCTTATGTGCTGAATTAATTTTGTTAAACTGCCTCTAAATTCAGTAATGGGATTGTCCTCAGAAATATATGACATTGCCTGAATTTCACCTTAGTTACATAAGGGGTTGACACGAAAGCTCGAGCTTTGAAACGTTAGAAGTGCATTGTCCTGGGCCAGTTCTTAATCTATTCACCAGGTCCCATTCTTGATATGATACATCAAACCTATTCTCAATGTCTGCAGATTCATCCTGATCGGGCACACAGTGAACTCCTAAGACATGTTTGCTAGGTTGCTTTGTTAAAGAAATATTGGCTGGCTGTTGAATGCATAAGCTCCTATATAGAGTAATGTCATCAAACCAATGGTTCTCAGTCTCTGCTGGTAGGAGAGCATAATCCCATGCTTCTAGATTGATTTGGAGAGACTCAAGCAAAAAAATGAGAAGGAAAGGCCTAATTTCTTCTTTGGTCATCTGTGTTTGATAAGCTAATTTTGGTCTTACTTAGGCATGCTTAGACATGTCAGATCTTGCTATGATTATACACTCCCTGGTGACATATATACTATATTACTGTAAATCCCTTTATCAGAGCTTGGCCCTTCGAAGTATTCAAAGATTGCAGTTGTTGCACAATACAGCGGCCAGATGATTGATTAGCCAGAAATGATATGACGGTATTATACCTGTCTTATATGATTTCCACTGGCTGCCAATTGAAGCTAGATTCAAATTTAAGATATGAAGCCCAATTTTGCAAAGGGAAATGGAACTTCAAGGTCAGGATGTGTACTTTATCCTGATTATTTTACAAAAGCCTTGCAAAACATGGAGCCTTTTGTAAAATACATACAAGGATGCCAGGAAATACACGTACAAGTACCAGTACAGCTAGTGTGAACAACCATTATATTAAGAAACCTATTCAAAAAAAGAACACCATCACTCAGGGTTTGAATGTTTAAGTGCTATTACTTACACGCTAAGGGAGTAATTCCAGGGAGAGACTGCTGACATCATGGTCGAATATGGCTGCCTAAGCCCAAATTCCAGCTAGCCAGAGGGAAAAAAAAGCATGTTCTTACCCTTGTTCAATAATGCATAGAAGTTAACAGACTACGGGGTCCGAGTGCTGAAGTCCACTTAATGGCAGCTAAAAAGAAACAAGTGGATCTGAGAAAGTTTTCCTATGCAGGAGCAGCAACTATACAATGTAGTGCCGGGGAAAAGATGGTGGCCGCAATGATGCACAGCTCTGGGAGTTATCATTGTGAGGCCAGTGATGTAGCGCAGAGTTCAGTGGCTGCAGGTGAGGGGAAGATGGGTTCTACTTATGGTGATGGGTTCTACTTATGGGTTCTACTTATGGTGATGCCGAAGTGTGGGCATGGTTCAAAGAGATTAAAGTGGATATCTCTCAAGTTAAGGAAGAGATAATAAGGAGTTCTGAGATCCTGCATCAGAACATGTATGAGTTGGGCACTGGAGCAGAAAACGGCACTGATTGAGCAGCTGCATGAGTCAATAAGGTGGAGGACCTCAGGAATCGGTCAAGGAGGAACAACCTCAGGTTCTGAGGGGTTCCAGAAGAGGCAGATTTTCTGGACTGTGCCTCTGGAGTGCACAGGATCTCTAAAGCAATTCTGGTAGTTGCTGGATTTGAGATGGCAGATTGGGACTTCAGGTGGCTGGCCCTTTAGGGCTTAGTAATAAACTGAGAGATGTAATTGCCTGCTTCCATGACTATGACGTGAAAGTACAGGTGACAGCTAAATTCCATGTCTCTGGCATCTTTAAGTGAGAATCGTTTCAGATTGAGGTTTATGCTGATCTTGCCCATTCTACACTACAGAGACACATGGCTATGAAGGATGTGCTGTAAAAACTGAGAGAAGGTCTGCTATAACTGGGTATTCCCCTTTGGCCCGTGTTTACCCTGAAAGGCAAGTGTTGGAGGTATGTAACCGGGAGGAGGTGGTGATGGCATTGCTGGATGCCATTCCCAATGAAAGGATTACCCCCAGTGGCAAAGAGAATAGCATGGGAGACGAGGACTCTGTCATCAACCTTCAGAGGTAGACCAAGTTGTTGCAGACACAACATGAGGAGAGCTAATGGCAGAAATTGGACTGTGCTTTCAAAACGTTTTGCCTTATTTCTACTTGTTTCTGGTTGGATTTGCTATAATGACATGGACTTATTACACTAAGGCTGAGTTGCAAGGGGTCTAGGGTTCCTGAATCAAGAAAAGGGCTGGACTGCATTGTCTCACATTTTACTAGTTTATGGCTATGCTGAAAGGACCACTGGCCAAAAAGGCGCTCATGTTTTGTTTTGACTTTTTTTCCTAGGTTCACAGCTCCTCTTGTGGTGCCACAGACGTTTTTGTTTATTGGGATTCTTGGGGCCTTTCTGTGTGCCTGTGGACCCTTATTGCATGTCGTACTGTCTTTTGACTATTTGTCTAGGGCTATGGCCGGCTTCATAATGAGACTTTAAGGGTACTGCCTCCATTTGGGGGGCAGGGAGGAGGCCTTTGCTTGCTCATTTGAGGGATGTTTCACTGGCCATGGGGGGCTCCTTTGTTCTATGGTCGTGGGGACTATTGAGGGGGACTGGTTAAGGCAGAGTGAGTTTGAGCCAGTCATACGAGATGGTAAGCTCAGTCTTGGGATATAATCTTGCAGTGGAGGTCTGCAGGGGGTAGGGGTTGGGTGGGGGAGGACTTATATATGCTTGGTGTTGCGAGGGGGGATGAGTTTAATTGGTTGGATGTTTGAGTGCGAGGGGGATGAGTTTAATAGGATGAGTTTAGTTGGTTGGATGTTTGAGTGCAAAAGGTGGGAATTGACACGGCTGAGGTTTGGGTGGATGGATGTTAGTGAGCAAAAGGTGGGGATGGTGTGTGATGTTTCACAGGTGAGGAGCTGAAAGTGGTTACATGGAATATGAGAGGTCTGAACTCCCTTTTAAAATGCCATAAGCTTTACAAGGAGGTGGGTAGGCAGGGGACTTTGGTGTTTTTGATTCAGGAACACACTTGCTATGAGCACATGAGAAACTTGTTTTCCCAAAGAAGTACACTACACCACCAAATTGTTCACATCCAATGTTATTGATAAGAAAAAAGGAGGGGTGGTTTTTTTCTTTTCTGATGGGCTAAAACTGGAGTTAGGGGAAGTGATAAAGGACAGGGGTGGGAGAGTTTTGGTGGTTTGGGTGTGGATTGAGAATGAATGATTTAAAATAGTGAATATCTATGGCATGAATGGTGCTCAGGGAAAATTCTTTGAGAACATGGGGGAGCATTTGATAGGTCTAGGGGAAGGAATATTGATTGTGGGATCTGGAGAGAGACAATATGGGTGGGAGGAAGGGGAGAGACTAGAGATGTGACTAGGATGAAATTTAAATGCCTTGTGCGGGAACTGAGGATATCAGATGCATGGCAACTCTTGCACCCAGGTAAAAGGTAGTTCTCCTTTTATTCTGGTGTAAATAGGTCTTATTCTAGGATTAAACAATACAAACACAGGTCTATATCAAAGCCAAATAATGATACTTCATAAATTAATAATTAGCTTTACTTTATTCACCAAATCTGTGATAATTATTACTTAGCAAAATTAAGGTAAAAAGCAAACCTCAGAAAGACTCGCTGGACCTTCAAAACATCACCTCCTGGTGAAAAAAAGGTCCAGCCCTGAGTCAAGTACATCAACGGTTCGCTATTACCTAAACCACCGACACCCACTGAGACATCTTTTCCTAGCGTTTTGCGTCAACTGTTTCAAGGGGATCCAGCTAAAAAATAGAAAGAAAATTGCTTAGTATATACCCCGCAAATATAAACCAACCTTTTATCCTAACTGAAACAGGAAAACATAACATACTTATCTGACAAGGTCAAAACTACATCATAACAAATTCAAAACCTCATGGTAAATAATTGGTACAGCTACATCTTCTCATGTTGGCAATCAGGCAACGCTACAAAACCATATGAACATGCCCTAAACCCTACCCATTATATACGTCAACAAATCACTCCAAAACCAACACATCTGAGAAACTGCAGTCATTCCTGCTAATAAACTACAGCCTTGCCATTTACCTCAGCGTCAGCGAGACCATCTCTAAAATCACTCACTATCGACGATGTGTTTATGATATGGGAAGGTTCAGCAACTCTTTTGTGAGTTCCATCAATGGCTGAACACTTTAGATACCCATATCCAATTTACCATGAGTTATGATTATAATGAGATAGTTTTTTTAGATGTTAGAATTTTTAGACAAGATGAATCTTGGGGTACATCAATATATAAAAAGAGTACTGATAGGAATACATTTTTGCATTTTTCAAGTGCTCACCTGATGAACCTTTTAAATGGTCTACCGTTTTCCCAATTTATACGTTATAGACGGAATTGTTCCTCGATTGAGGATTCTAGGTTTCAAGCAGCGTCCCTTAAGAAGGATTGTTTAAATAGGGGTTATCCTGAGAAAGTTTTGAATCGCGCATATAAAAGAGCTTTACACAATGACAGATCATGGTTGTTGTCTCCCAAGACGCAAACACAGGGAGATGAGAATCATATCAATTTAATCTCTAGGTATTCCCCTTTTAATAAACAAATTCAGACAATTATGCAGAAACATGTGAATGTTTTGGAAACAGTGCCAGGACTGGAATCAAAACAATTGCGATGTGTATGGCAGTGTAATCCTAATTTGAAGGAAATATTAAGTCCTTCTTCTTTGCGATCGTTAGTGCCGGATACTATAGTAAATACAGGACATAGAATATGTGGGGAATGTATGTTTTGTTCAGTGATGTGGAAAACTGATCAATTTATATATAACAGCAAACAATATTCTTTAAGATCACAAACTTCTTGTGGCTCTGATTACGTAGTATATGGCATTTTTTGCCCATGTAAACTTCTATATATTGGTAAAACTATTCGTCCCTTTCGTATCCATTTAAGTGAATACAAGAGTAAGTTACGTTGTCAACGTAGGGAAGCACCGATAGTGGAACATTGTTTAACTTTTAAAATACCTTTATGGAGTTACAATGTTTCTGTATTGAGAGAATATTCTCTGGATTCAGGCAAAAAATGTGCAATCAGTATTTGTTATATAAAGAACAATGGTGGATTTTCCATTTAGGCACGGTGTCACCTAATGGCTTAAATTCGGGAATAGATTGGGGTGTTTGCATGTAGTGATCTTTCGATAGTGAGTGATTTTAGAGATGGTCTCGCTGGCGCTGAGGTAAATGGCAAGGCTGTAGTTTATTAGCAGGAATGACTGCAGTTTCTCAGGTGTGCTGATTTTGTATGTGATTTGTTGACGTATATAATGGGTAGGGTTTAGGGCATGTTCATATGGTTTTGTAGCGTTGACTGATTGCCAATGTGAGAAGATGTAGCTGTACCAATTATTTACCATGAGGTTTTGAATTTGTTATGATGTAGTTTTGACCTTGTCAGATAAGTATGTTATGTTTTCCTGTTTCAGTTTGGATTAAAGGTTGGTTTTATATTTGCGGGGTATATACTAAGCAATTTTCTTTTTATTTTTTAGCTGGATCCCCTTGAACAGCTGACGCGAAACGCTAGGAAAAGATTTCTCAGTGGGCGTCGGTGGTTTAGGTAATAGCGAACCATCGATGTACTTGACTCAGGGCTGGACCTTTTTTTCACCGGGAGGTGATGTTTTGAAGGTCCGGTGAGTCTTATTCTAGGATTGACATGTTCTGTGTAGGGAAGGCAAGTGTGTCTAGAGTGGTGGGAGCTGTTATTGATGTAATTTCTTGGTCAGACTATTCACCAATGGAGCTGTGGCTTTAAGGGGTATCAGGGAGGTGCCAAATGTTGGCGGTTAAATGACTCCTTGTTGGAAGATGCACAGGTGGTTAATGATGTGGAAAGGGTCATAAGACATTATTTTGAATTGAATGTCATTGGCAATATGAGCTGGGGGGGTATTTGGGATGGGTTTAAAGCAACTATTAGGGGGACCTTCATCAAATGGGGAGCAAGGATTAAGAGGGAAAAAGAATGGAATGCTCAAAGTTGTGGAGTCAATTGATGGAGCTGGAAGGTACGGATGTGGGGACATTGGGGCTGGGGTGCAATTTAGAGAGCCATTGTTGGAGGTGAGATCTAACCTAATACTTTGGATATGGAAGATATTCAATATTGACTGTGGCTGGCAAGGCAAGAATACTAGTTTTTGGCTTGGCACTGGGCCCAACACATAGTTTTATGATAAATGGGAGAGCAAGGGGTTGATTTATCTATCACAGCTAGTACAGAAGGGCATAGTGCACTCCTAAGAGGGTTCAGAGAAGAGCCATCAAAATGGTAAAGGGGATGTAAGGATACCCCTATGAAGAAAGACTAAAAAGGTTAGGGCTCTTTAACTTGGAAAAGAGACGGTTGAGGGGAGATATGATAGAAGTCTATAAATTAATGAGTGGAGTGGAACGGGTAAACTTAGATCAATTGTTTACATTATCAGAATATAGAAAGATTAGGGGACATACAATGAAGCTACAGGGTAAACTATTTAAGACTAATAAGAGAAAATATTTTTTCATGCAACGTGTAATCAAACTCTGGAATTTGTTACCGGAGGATGTAGTAAAGGCTGTTAGTGTAGCTGGGTTAGAAAAGGTTTGGACACGTTCCTGGAGGAAAGGTCCATAAACCATTATTAAAAAGGGACCCAGGATATCAATGCTTGACCCAATACAAGCATTCTGGAACCTGTGTCTTTTGGGGAAACTGCTAGGTACGTATGACCTAGATTGGCCACTGTTGGAAACAGGATACTGGGCTTGATGGACCTTGATCTGACCCAGTATGGCATATCTTATGTTCTTATGTTGGTTTGGATGGGAGAGATTTTTATGGATATTTGCAGGTGTGTCATTTCTTGCAGCAAAGGGGGGTGTCTCTGGTTTTGCAATGGGATAGATCTTGGTTTGAGAGCTTATGTTTGGGGGCCTTGGGGAACAAGGGGATATTATCTAAACTACACCAGGGGCTGAATTTGGAAAGCCCGGAGAAAACAGGGTACATGCTGAAGTGGGAAAAGGATCTGGGTGAAGTATGGGGGGGAGGAATAATGGCAGAATATTTTCTAGGTGATAGCAAAGTTACCCAAGTTTATCGCCCTGTTATATGTAACTCATACGTGTTTTCAAATGTACTGAGATTGTTTTGTTCCATGTAAACCGCGCTGATGCTAAAGAGCGCGGTATATAAGAAACTTTAAATAAATAAATAAAAATCTATTGCAGCAAATTTGATTGAGAATGGATATAGATTACCCTTACTCTGGTATATGACACTGTCTAAAGCTGGGATTGCTACTTCTAATTGCTGGCGGCAATGTTGGGAGGTTGGCAATCTGATTCATATATGGTGGGGATGCAGGAAATTAAAAAGATATTGGGAAAGGGTAATTGCTTTAATGGAAGACATTTAGGCATTGCTCTGCTGCAGCATCCAGCTCTATGTCTGCTCCAAAAACATGAGCTGGGGCTGCATGTTAAACTGAGGGTTTTTTAAAAGCACTGCATTGTGGCTGTGAGATGTGAGATAGCAGCTAATTTGAATAAAACTTGCTTGCCTGGATTTATGAAAAGAGTATCTGACTTGTATGGGCTGAACCTGCTACCACAGCAGGCCAAAGAAAGGTGGTGGCAAAACAGTGAGAAGCCTGGTGGCAGTGGATGAATGGAAGGGGGGAAAGAGTTACTGAGTGATATATGAGGGTAGGAAAGGTTGAATTAGGCACATTGAGGATGAGGGTAGGAGGGGAGGATGTGGGGATGCGAGTGGTGGGGATGTTCTGTTGGCATTGGACGACTCTTATTAGTGTGTCATGTTGCTGTTAAAAAAATTCTTGCAATAAACATTAAAAATGAAAACAAGGAAGTAATTCCATAAAGAGGGTGCCCAAAGGTGCAAGCCATCTACGCACATAAATCATGGCATTCTAGTGATTTATGTGCATGGATGTGCATATACTGTCATAGAGCAGAAGCCAATGAAAGTGAAGACTTAGAAAAAAACGCTGTCTTTCACAAAACAAATGATGTGCAGAAGATGCAATTGCCTTGCAGCGCAGCTAGAGGGAGCAGGCGCAAACCTACAGAGGCTGAGTTAACACACCCGGCTAATGATTCTGCAGGAGTTAATCAGCTGCACCTGAGAAGTAGCCCGGGGAACTCAAAGGTAGAATGCCTTTATAAGCAGAGAACTAGTGCAGGAGCAGGAGGAAGAGGAGCTGAGACAGCCAGGAACAGCAGCCCAGTCAGGTCAAGCAGTGCAGCCAAGACAAGCAGCACAACAAGAACAGCAGGAGCTGGAAGAGGAGCAGAAAGAGCCAGAGAGAAAGACGGACCGTGGAGAGTCAGTCCGGAGAAAGACTTGGTAGCAAGAGACCCCAGAGGTAAAGAGCTCAGAAGGAGAGAGCCATGCCTGGAGAGAGGCCTACGCTCACCAGAAGGCTCTGAAACAGGATTGAAAGGTACAAGAAGGAAAGGTACTGATAGCAGAGTTACCTATACCAGGAAGCAAGGAAGTCTGGATTCCTCACCAGGTTTTCCTAGGCTACAGAAAGGTCAAGCAGTGCCCAGAAGCTTCCAAGAGAAAGTCTGCCAAAGAGACTGTGTCCTGAGAGAAGTGCCTGAGAAGGAAAACTTCAGTTATACCGGCTACAGGAAGCCAAGGTATGGTGACACTTTATTCATAAAGGGAAGCTCAGCTCCTAGAAGCTCTTGTAAAGCAGATATCCAGTTTGAAAGGAAAGAAAACAGGCCAGAGTTTTATAAGCCAGGACATAAGGGCATAGGAACAGGCCATGCTTATTTGAGAGCCCTAGAACAGCCTGACTGGAAACAAAGGAACAGAAACAGTGACTGGCAAACTATAGCGGCCAGGGAAAGCTCCAACTCAGAGGGAGATAACAATGACCCAGAGCCCATTCAGATAGAGCTTGAGGATCCTATTCCCTTATCTCAAGACGAATTAATGGATTGCTCCATTTGTATTGCGGGCAGTTTTGAGTCACTCCCTGAACTGTGAGTTACGCAGACATTGCTTTGAGAAATACTCATGTTTGTGCTGAATGAAAGAGAAATGTTCACTCCTTTATTTTGCTCTGAAGTTTGAAAGAATCCTTGGTTAAATCCTACAAGCAACTGTGAAGTCTGTAACAGTTTACCTCTTTACTTATGTTTTGGTGGAAGCCTGAAAAGAAGGACTTTCTTTATTTCTGTATCCCAGCGAACCTTTTGCGTTAAAAGGGAAATAAAAGCCTTATTTACCCTCTACTTGGCATACACAATTTATTCACATAAGGAACAGGACTACAAAGACCAAGATACCCTTGGCCTTAAAAGAGCCCTCTACTCCTAGAAAA
Organism: Ichthyophis bannanicus; assembly: GCA_033557465.1. Taxonomy (NCBI): domain Eukaryota; kingdom Metazoa; phylum Chordata; class Amphibia; order Gymnophiona; family Ichthyophiidae; genus Ichthyophis; species Ichthyophis bannanicus. Next base: position 780,435,938 of record CM066035.1, read on the forward strand.
TAATAATATGCTCAACCTACCCTTACAGCCACTGGCCACCAGGGGGGGTTGATGACAATACGCACATACATCGAGTGGACACTGTTCTATAATATGCATGTTTATGTCATCATGCATGCCTATGGAGGGCCATGCACAAGGGTGGAACTAGGGCAGAGCAGAGGTGGAGTGCAAGTAGATTATAATACTATAACCTATTGTGATAAGGAAGCTTATCATAGCTCAGGAAGGAGCTATAGTAGAGGTGAAGTGACTCTGAACAAGCAACCTGTCTGTTCTGGTAGAAATAAGAAAACAGAATATTTCCATAAAAGACTACCAGTCCCAGAATGCACCAGGTTTCCAACAGCCATTAGAGGAGCTGAAGTGGGGAAACGTGTGTTCAATCAGGAGGGCTATGAGGTAATCCCCAAGCACTCATCTCCAAGGGCAGGGCCTGATTCAGCACAGCTGCGCTGTGCTAGGGTGGAGCATTCATCTAGGCAGAATAAAAGTAGAGTTTATTCTACAGAGAATCATCTTGAGGATCAGCATCATCTTCATTGTCTGGGGGATCATCTTCCTTGTCCTGAGGATCATCAGAAGCAGAAGCCAGAGCGGACGGACAGAGAGAGCAAGAAACCCTTTGGAAGAAAGAAGAGAAAAGCATTTGGGAGGTCTAAAGGAGTCCATAGCAGTACGTATACTGGGAGGCATTCCAGAGGCAAGCATACACCATTGGACTGGGGAAAGCCAGAGGAGTGGTGCTGCAGAGCCAGGAATCCCCAGACGGTACCTGTGAGGGAGACGGCTGCACTTGGAAGGGACCCTAAGACCAGTGCCAGAAGGTATGTGAAGAGAGACCCAGTGTCCAGGGATCTGGATTGGAAGGCTGGACATAAAAACTGGACTACATACTGGCCAGGCTATTTAGAGAGGAACTCAAACAGCAATGGAAGCTCAGGTATGAACACTGATCTATGCCCTAGCTTTTCACTTGAAAGACAGCAGGGAAACAAGTATTGTCCTGAGAGTGCTCCATTGAGAAATTCCTCTGTGCCAATCCATGATATTGAACCCATGATAGTTGAAGAAGGGGAAGAGGTTGTAAATGAGGGCTGTGAATACATGGATTGCTCTCTGTCTAAACTTCTGTGGTAATATGCTTTTACAAAATACAACAACCATCACAAAGAAATACAAACTTGTTCTTTGATCTACTCAGAAAAGCTTCTAAGTAGGATTTGAGCCACGCAGTAGAAAGTAAGCCAGCTAAGGGGTTTCAGCTGGGTAATTGCTAGCAATTGAGCCTTACCTAATTGCCTGTGAGCTCTGAAGGGGTCACTTCTGAGTCTGTGTGTGAAGATATAAGAAGTTAACCCTGAAAAGAACAGTTTTTCCCTACTTTGTGGGTTTTGTTTGTTGTTTGAAGCACTGCTAAGAAAATATTAGCAAGAGCCTACAGAAAAGACCTTTCTGTTACCATCAAGGTCTTTATTCTTTGATTTGATTGCCTAACAAGTTCAGCTGTTGTTTTCCTGATTTGTTTTTCTAAGTATAAAGCAAGTATCCTGCAAGTATAAAGCAAGTATCCTGCAAGTATAAAGCAAGTATCCTGTTTTATGTGCTACCAAGTATATCTGTGTTGGGAGAAATAACCCCATAAATAAATATCTCCTTTGCTTTACACTCGAGCAAGCACAACTAATTTATTGTGAACGGCTGAGTCTGGTATGAATGGACTACATTTACCACAATCCTTTGCAAGTCATATTAATATTTGCCTTTCTGTTGCCAGTATTGGCCTGCCAATGTGCATAATGAGTAGCAAGGGACCATGGGTATATCTCAGACAGAGTGGACTGACTGTGGACATTCTCACCCAGTGCCCCCGTTTACAGATGGCGTAGTTTTTCGGATTGCTTTTGCGCAAAGGATTTACATACTAAGGATTACAACTGAAGTCTGAAGAAAAAGGAAAGTTCAAGTTAAAAAGCTGGAAAAAAAGATTTTCCCTTAACTGCACTTTGGAGGAAGAGGTGGCTGATCCAGGTAGCTGTCCCAGGAGGAAAAGACCCTGTGCAGAGCTGGATTTATCACTGGCATAAGGTAATAAGTACCTGGGCATGTCTAGTGGTGGATGGGAGTAAGGCACAGGGGTAATTGAAAAAAAAAGTAGAAAAAAACACCTGTTTGGAAGGTGGTGCACTGTGTTTTTTTTCCTCTTTTGTTTTCTTGTAGGGATCAAGATGGATCCAAAGGAACTAGCTAAATGGATGGCAGCCCAGTTTAGCAGGCAACAGGAGCTAGCGCAGAAGGCTCAGGACACTGCTATGAAAGCCTTAATGGACCAGCAGAGGCCAGTGCTTGATCTGGTGAAAGCCTTAGTTGATCTGCAAAACCAAAGTGGACCAGATGCAAGACCAGCAGTAAATACTGGTATACCACATGTGGACAGTGTGGGACTCAATCAGGGAATTGGGGCATTTAGTTTTGGGAAGCTAACTCCAGATGATAATGTTGATGATTTCCTAGAATCTTTTGAGAGAGTGGCACAAGCATTAGCATGGCCAGAGACCCAGTGGGCAGTAAGGCTGGCAGTCTCATTAACTGGAGAGGCGCTTGCAGCTTATAGAGCAATGCCAGCAGCTCAGGCTTTGAATTATAAGGATGTAAAGGCTGCTATTAGAGATCGCCTAGGGTTGTCTATTTCAGAGTATAGGCGAATGTTTAGAGCTACTGCACTAAGAGTGGGTGAAACACCCAGGGCTCTGAGTCAGAGAATCAGAGGATTAGCTGTAAAATGGTTGGAGCCTGAAGGAAAGACGGTGGAAATGTTATTAGACATTATTATGCTTGAACAATTTATGTCTGCTGTGCCTAAAGATTTGCACACTTTCCTTATACAGCAAAATTGCCAAAATCTTGGAGAGGCAACCATGCTAGCAGAGAGATTCTTGGAAGCCACGCAGGCTTGCCATAGAATGGGTGGCCCTCTGAGGATTGGTGCTGAAGCAAGCTGTGCTGTATCAGAAAAGAAAATGATTAAAAATGTTTCTGAAAATAAATATACTGTGCCAAACCAGATGACACAGTGGAGTAAAAAGAAATGTTTCAAATGTGGAAAATGGGGACATTTAGAAAAGGGATGCCAGACACACACTAGCTTAATGGGTGTGGATTTAAAACAGCCCAAAGAAGGATTTCTTTTGATGGTTGATGTGCAGGGAATTACCACAAATGCTCTGTTAGACTCTGGGGCAGACCAGAGTTTTCTGTCAAAAAGGCTTTGGAAGAGGATAGAGGCCCAAGAAGGATTTGTGCCTAGAACCCCTGAAAGCCAAGTTCACATCAGGTGCATTCATGGTGCTGCAACATCATATCCCACCTATAGGCTAATGGTTAAGTGCCTGGGGAAACAAGAGGAGGTTCTGTTAGCAGTGGTGCCTAGGCTACCCTTTGATTTGGTTCTAGGAAGAGACTGGCCAAGATTTAAGCAAGGTCTAGTGGAAGGACTAGGAAAGAAGGAGGGAGAAGGATTAATGGTAATAGATCCCGGGCCTTTATTTGGAAGTCCTCAGACCCCAGCTAAAAAGATGGTTAAGCGTCCAGAAGACCAAACTACCCCGAAGCAGACATTTGTCTTGAAGTACCATAGGGTCACAGAGAAGGCCCAAGCTCCTAAGCGGGCAACCCCTCATGCTGCTGGGTTTGACCTGTGCAGTATTGAAAATGTGACTGTACCTAGCCAAGGGAGAGCCCTGGTTGACACTGGTCTCCAAGTGGAAATACCTATTGGATGCTATGGGAGAGTAGCCCCAAGGTCCGGATTAGCCCTTAAATATTTTATCGATGTGGGAGCGGGAGTAATTGATCCCGATTACAGGGGCAATCTTAAAGTTCTGTTATTTAATTTTGGACAAAATGATTATCATGTGAAGACAGGAGACAGAATTGCCCAATTGATATGTGAGAGACTGGGTTTTCCACCTGTGGAGGTCACATCCCTGGAAAATTCTGAGCGTGGAACCAAAGGCTTTGATTCTACTGAAGTCAAAGGGGTTAAAAGCCTAGCTGCCACCTGTGCCCGAGAACGGGAGGTGAATGAAGAAGAGGATGTGGGACCCCAGGTATCTGATTGTAAAGAAAAATCAGAGCCCCAAATAGGTGAGGACCTGACAGTGGTACAACAGGAAGAAATTAGGAAATTGCTTAAAGAATTCCCAGATGTGTTGACTCCCATACCTGGGGAGACACATTTGGTTGCCCATGAGATAATAACTCCACCTGGGAAATTAATTCGTCAAAGGCCATACCGCTTGCCTGAAGCCAAGAGACAGGAAGTAGTGGCACAAGTCCAGGAGATGTTGGACATGGGAGTAATAGAGGAGTCGAAGAGTCCCTGGAATAGCCCCATAGTCCTGGTGCCGAAGCCTGATGGCTCTTTAAGATTTTGTATTGACTTCCGGCAGGTAAACGCAATATCAGTTTTTGATGCATATCCAATGCCAAGAATTGAAGAGCTGTTGGACCAGCTTGGACAAGCTCAATATTTAACCACCCTTGATATGACAAAAGGATATTGGCAAATCCCTCTAACCAGGGAGTCGAAGCCGAAGACTGCGTTCAGCACCCCCGTTGGCCTTTTCCAGTTCAAGAGGATGCCTTTCGGACTGCATGGAGCGGCAGCTACCTGCCAAAGGTTAGTGGATCAGGTACTTCGACCCCACCAAAATTATGCCTTTGCATATATGGATGATGTCATAATCCATAGTAACACCTGGGCGGAACATCTAAAGAGGATCAGGGCAGTCTTATGCTCCATGAAGCAAGCGGGAATCACTTTAAACCCAAAGAAGTGTGCCTTTGCAAATAGGGAGGTAAAATACCTGGGCCACCTAGTGGGAAGAGGAAAAATTAAACCTCTAATGAGCAAGGTGGATAGCATCAGGAATTTTCCCCCTCCAACAACAAAGAAACAACTAAGAAGTTTCTTGGGACTTATTGGATACTACCGCAGATTTATACCACAATTTGCAGAGAAAAGTGCAATTTTCACTGATATGCTGCGGAAGAATTGTCCAAACCAGCTACAGTGGACTCCTGAAGCTGAAAAAGCATTTTCAGTCCTAAAAGGAAAATTGTGTACAGGACCGGTACTGAAAGGGGTGGACTTCAGGAAACCCTTTCTGGTTCAAACAGATGCATCGGATGTAGGGCTAGGAGCGGTTCTATCCCAATGTCATGAAGGGGAGGAGCATCCTGTGATGTACCTGAGCAGGAAGTTGTCACTGGCTGAACAAAAGTATTCCACAATAGAAAAAGAATGTTTAGCTATAAAGTGGTCAGTGGAGGCGTTAAGGTTTTACCTTACAGGGAGAAAGTTCCAATTGGTCAAAGACCATGCCCCACTTAAGTGGTTGCAGCAAATAAAGAACCACAATGCCAGGTTGACACGCTGGTACATGGCCTTACAGGCATTTGATTTTCAAGTGGAACATCGTGCTGGGAAGTTACACAAAAATGCGGATGCCCTTTCCCGTATTACGGACTGTAAAGAAGAAGTTTCACCAGTTACACCAGTCCGTAATAACTTAAGCAGGGGGGTATGTGATAAGGAAGCTTATCATAGCTCAGGAAGGAGTTATAGTAGAGGTGAAGTGACTCTGAACAAGCAACCTGTCTGTTCTGGTAGAAATAAGAAAACAGAATATTTCCATAAAAGACTACCAGTCCCAGAATGCACCAGGTTTCCAACAGCCATTAGAGGAGCTGAAGTGGGGAAACGTGTGTTCAATCAGGAGGGCTATGAGGTAATCTCCAAGCACTCATCTCCAAGGGCAGGGCCTGATTCAGCACAGCTGCGCTGTGCTAGGGTGGAGCATTCATCTAGGCAGAATAAAAGTAGAGTTTATTCTACAGAGAATCATCTTGAGGATCAGCATCATCTTCATTGTCTGGAGGATCATCTTCCTTGTCCTGAGGATCATCAGAAGCAGACGCCAGAGCAGACGGACAGAGAGAGCAAGAAACCCTTTGGAAGAAAGAAGAGAAAAGCATTTGGGAGGTCTAAAGGAGTCCATAGCAGTACGTATACTGGGAGGCATTCCAGAGGCAAGCATACACCATTGGACTGGGGAAAGCCAGAGGAGTGGTGCTGCAGAGCCAGGAATCCCCAGACGGTACCTGTGAGGGAGACGGCTGCACTTGGAAGGGACCCTAAGACCAGTGCCAGAAGGTATGTGAAGAGAGACCCAGTGTCCAGGGATCTGGATTGGAAGGCTGGACATAAAAACTGGACTACATACTGGCCAGGCTATTTAGAGAGGAACTCTAACAGCAATGGAAGCTCAGGTATGAACACTGATCTATGCCCTAGCTTTTCACTTGAAAGACAGCAGGGAAACAAGTATTGTCCTGAGAGTGCTCCATTGAGAAATTCCTCTGTGCCAATCCATGATATTGAACCCATGATAGTTGAAGAAGGGGAAGAGGTTGTAAATGAGGGCTGTGAATACATGGATTGCTCTCTGTCTAAACTTCTGTGGTAATATGCTTTTACAAAATACAACAACCATCACAAAGAAATACAAACTTGTTCTTTGATCTACTCAGAAAAGCTTTTAAGTAGGATTTGAGCCACGCAGTAGAAAGTAAGCCAGCTAAGGGGTTTCAGCTGGGTAATTGCTAGCAATTGAGCCTTACCTAATTGCCTGTGAGCTCTGAAGGGGTCACTTCTGAGTCTGTGTGTGAAGATATAAGAAGTTAACCCTGAAAAGAACAGTTTTTCCCTACTTTGTGGGTTTTGTTTGTTGTTTGAAGCACTGCTAAGAAAATATTAGCAAGAGCCTACAGAAAAGACCTTTCTGTTACCATCAAGGTCTTTATTCTTTGATTTGATTGCCTAACAAGTTCAGCTGTTGTTTTCCTGATTTGTTTTTCTAAGTATAACACTGAAAGCAAGTATCCTGTTTTATGTGCTACCAAGTATATCTGTGTTGGGAGAAATAACCCCATAAATAAATATCTTCTTTGCTTTGCACTCGAGCAAGCACAACTAATTTATTGTGAACGGCTGAGTCTGGTATGAATGGACTACATTTACCACAATCCTTTGCAAGTCATATTAATATTTGCCTTTGCCAAGACTGTGGACATTCTCACCCAGCGCGCCCCTGTTTACACTATGCATGTGCCTTTCAAAATCTAGGCGCAGGCATTTATACCCACCATGGAAAAGGCGTAAGCGCCCTCACCTAGTATGCATGCATTGGGGCCACTTACACCCTATTCTATATGGTAAAGCCTGTACATGTACATGCGCCTCAGGCACCCCGTTATAGAATTACTCTCTAAGTACTGGATTTGGACAAACTAGAGCCAAGCTAAACTCTTTTTCTTAGATTTTTGAGGTGCTGTTAAATACTAGAGAGGTAAACATAGTTGCCTCTTAATCACTAAGGAAAATTCCATGTCCAAATGAACAGTTAGCTGACACATTGCCTGCCTCGGAACAGGTGTAATTACTGACATCTAGCTTTTTAGGTATGTGTGTATTACCATTGCAAAATTGGCAGCAGAATGCCCTTTTGATTATAGGGGCCAAGCTCCGTCAACTCCACCTCTTGCTCTCCTCCCATCTGAAAATAGGCACTTAGATATGCAAAGAATGGAGACCTCCCTGGAGCCATTTTAGAAGTCGGGTATAAAGATGTCCCCAGCGTTAGAGCATCCTGGTAGCACAGGAGCATGGTTGAGGCATTCACTGGGTGGAGCAAGGGAGGTGCACATTGTGTTGCGATTTCAGAACAACATAAGCACATCTGACCCTGGTTGGTGAGATATCCATGCCTAATCCTGCACCTGAACACAAATAAGGTGAAAGCAAGTACTCGTTTATGTATGTAACTCTTCCAGGGGGAAATGCATAATGCACTTTCATTGTCACAAGTATTTTCTGTTTGAAGAATCCCACAAATAAGTACTCCAAACATAGTACTGGCCCATCGCTGCATGTCTGAGTATATGAAATGGCAGGCCAGGATGTGTAAGTCTCATAGCATAGTTGCCCCCCTTCGTAAATACCCTGGCCGGCACATCCAAATGTCTGGTTCTGGGGTCCTGCAATTCAGGGACATCCACATTTGTAAAATGGCATACACCCATGCACATACCTGGCCTTGCTATTTGCGTGTGGCCTGTCTTCAGAATCGGATACTGGGACATTCAATTTTCAGGGTGGAGACATAGTAATTTTAGAAGAAACTTATACTCGCCTTCCCTTTTCTGCTGCTACTCCCATGGATGTTTGAATGTTCTTGCCCTGGATGTCCCAAATTCTTCCTAGATGCCAGCCCTAGAGTTTGTTCATGGTGTTGGTGCCCTAGGCAAACCTGAAGCTTTACACCTCCTCTGACTGTGAAAATCTGTTCTTTAGCTTAGAATGGCCCGCTTTTACTGCCCTCCAGAAGTTGCCACCCTATTTATCTATTTATTAGAAATTTTTATACCACATTTTCCAGCACATCAAATGCGGTTTACAATTAAACCTGTTTTTTTGGGGGGTTTTAATAGTACAGAAAACGGTACATATTCAATTACATGGAACAGTTTAGTTTAGAACTATATACATTAACATTATTAAATACAGTCAAACAAATAAAACTATATTCATGTAAGTTCAATGCAGTAAACAGATTGAATCTAGCATTGGGGTGCTTTTGGGGGAATACCTTTTGAGGGGGAGCATGTCCGAAATTACTTATGTGATGGAAAAGGTAGGGTCAGGATTACTGGGTTCATTGTGGTTTCCAAAGTGTTGTATAAATACTGTAGATGAGTTTTGATTTTTTTTTGGAATGTGAGGATGTCATTTATATCTCATAGGTTGTCCGGGAGCCTATTCCAAAGGGCAGGAGAGAAGTGGGAGAATGTTCTGTTATTTAGTCATTTTTTTAGTTGTCCTGAATTCTGATGGTGTTGCCAGTTTATTTTTATTACGATCACATTGAGTATGAATGTTTTTTTTCCTTGGCAATGAGGGTGGAGAGGTATGAAGGGGCAGTATCTTTGATCAACTTAAATGTAGTTATGAGTATTTTATAGTGTATGTGGCTCTGGATTGGAAGCCAGTATATATTGTATAGTATAGGGGTGATGTGTTTTATTGGGTTGGCTTTCATTGTTATCCTGGCTGCAACATGTTTTGTTTGGAGCTGTCTTAGTGTTTGCTTAGGTAGACCTCATAGGACAGAGCTGCAGAAATTGAAGTGGGGTGTAATAATAGCATTGATGACAGATTTAAAGTCTGATAGGTGAAGAAGGGAGCGAAGTTGTTTTAACATTCTGAGTTTATAGAATATTTTACTAGTTTTTAGTTTTGTGTGCGCAGACATATTGAGTAAGCGGTCTAGAATGACTCTGAGGTATTTTACCTCGTTTTTGACAGAGATATTTGAGTCTTGAATCCTGATGGAGGTTGGAGAAGTGAAACTTTGGTTCACTGTTATGTAGAGAGCTTCAGTTTTATTGAAACTGATCATGAGGTTGTGAGAGGCTGGCCATTCTGCTACTTCTGTGAAGCAATCTGTGATTTGTTGAATTGAAGGGTTGGAGATGTCAAATGGGAGATATAATATTATATCATCTGCATATATATGATAGTGTGCTTGAATTTCTTGAAGATTGTGCAGAAGGGCTGGAGATAAATGTTAAACAAGAGGGCAAAGAGGGCAGAGCCTTGTGGCAGGCCTTGTTCCTGGTTGTATGGGTCAGATGTGTGATGTCCCATTCTAACCTGTTGAGTTCTACCCATAAGATATCAGCTGAACCATTGAAGTACGGTATCCTTTATGCCTATTTGTTGCAACCTGGAGAGCATAATGAGGTAGTTTATACTGTCGAACACTGCAGTTATGTCTAGGCATAGAAGGAGGAACACTTTTTTGGGGTTGTCCATACCACGAATGAGATTATCAAACAGGACAGTGAGGAGGTTCTCTACACCATGATATAGGCGAAAGCCATATTGGTGTTCATCTAAGGGTGCGGAAGTGTCAATATAATCCTGAAGCTGGATCTGTACAATCTTCTCTATTAGTTTGGCCATGAAAGGCAGGCTGGATATGGGTCTATATGACGTGGGGATGTTTTTATCCATGGTATTATTTTTCAGAATAGGGCAGATTATTGCATGTTTCAAGGGGGGGATGTAACCATATTGGAGGGCGAGGTTAACCATTGGGAGGATGAGGGGAGTAAGTTCCATTTTTGTTGCTTTTATCCATCTAACTGGACAAGGGCTGAGGTAGGAAGTTGTTGGGTTTATTTTAGAAATGATGTTCACAAGTGCATCCTTTGAGGTAGGAGAAAATGTTGACCAGGTGGCATTTGGTGTTAAGAGTGGTCTGGTATGAGTATTAATAGGTAAGACTTGGAGTTTTAGTTTATCCTTATAATAGTTAGCCAGGAATTGGGGATCTATGACAGGTTCACATGTGTCTTTGTTTGAGGTATTGCTGGTGAGAGATTTTATAATATCAAAAAGCTTTCTTGGGCGATTGAGGGATTTTGCTAGGATGGTGGAGTAGAATTGCTTCTTTATGGAGTTTAGGGTATCTCTGTAGTGCTTTAACTTGGCCATATATAGTGACTGACATTCTGCCGATTTTTTATAATGCTATTTGCTCTCACTTTTGCGCAGATCACTTTTTAGATGTTTAAGTTCAGGTTTGAACCATGTGGCACTTCGTTTACTTGTGTTAGGTGGATGGTGTGTATGTAAGACTGCTGCATTGGAAATAGTGTTGTTCCAGTTTATTATGGTTTCATCTAGATTTGTTGGGTCTGGGATTAGATGTTGAGTTGTTTGGTTCAAGAAGTTATCGTTGTGGAATGTCTTGAATCTTTTGAGTTGGGGTGTGTATGTGGGTTTTGGACACATGGGATCGTACGAGGGGAGTTGGAGTGTTATGAGGTGATGGTCAGAACAAGGGATAGGTTGGACCTCTAGTGTAATTGAGTTGTAGACGGTATGGATTACCTTACGTAGAAACACTAGATCGAGTGTGTTTCCTTTGACATGGGTTCTGGTGTCAATTATTTGGTGGAAATCTATATCATCTTTGGAGGATAGAAACGCAGACCTATAATTGTGGGGCAATGATGCAAGAATGAGATCTCCCAATAGTACTAGTGGATGATTGTCAGTGGAAGTGCATAATATCTCAGTTAGTATGTCCAGATTGTCAGGTTTTGGGTTTGGGGGTTGGTATGCTAGACAAAGGTAGATACATTTAGTTTTTATAGTAAGTATATCTGTGTCCTTTATATTGTTCGAGGTCTTTAGTGATGCTTTCAGTTTTTCTTTTATGATTATGAGGACTCCCCCTCCTCTTCTTGAGGATCTATGAGAGTGAAAGATGTCGTAGCCTGGGGCTTTCAGTTGGTTAATTAAAACTGAGTTAGAGTCCGAGAGCCAAATCTCGGTTATGCAAACCAGATCAGGATTATTGTCAGTTAGTAGGTCTTGAAAAAGTGGTATTTTATTTTTTACTGACCTTGCATTAATGAGATAACATTTCAAGTATTTATGTCTCGGTAAGGTTATGTTGGGGGATGGTGTGAGGTTTGTTGTTAGTTGAATATTAATAAGTCTATTGAAGTTTGGTTTGGTAGTGTGAAAATGTCTGAAATAAGAATGTATGGGGGAGTGCCTGATAGGGGAATAGATGGTGGGAATGAGTTGGTTGTGTGAGGGGTTGAATGCATAATTGAGTAATATAGAGCAAATTAGAATGTAGTTGATGTAGTTTATCCAGAAAGCTTTTTTCTTATCCATATTGATGAGGTAGGGTAATTTGCCATGCAAAAGGTTGCTAAACAATTGGCTGTGTATATGTTTTAGTTGGGAGGCAGAAAGATTTTTCTTGTGAATATGTTTCTGGGTGGGAGACTGAAAAGATTTGTGTATTAGCAGCACTAAATGGGGAAGATAGTTTAGTGATAAGATTAGAGACACCAGGTAGTGACACCATTGTGATTACAAAAACTGATATTTGCATGAGAAATATTGTTTACAGACACTGCAGCTCTATATGAATGGGGCTGCAATGCGGTAGGGCACAGGGCAATGCAGGCAAAATGCAATAGCATTATCATGACAAAATGCAATAGTGATTGGTTGTAGCATGAGAGCAATGTCACAAATTATATAAAATAAAAGGCAATATATTTGAGAATGGTGCATTTGAAAACATGAGGCAGCAAGCCTAGTAAGAAAAAATGTGCTTACAGTGAAACCGGTAATGGTACCAGGAACATACAATATAGGATAATACGCTAAACATCGAAGGAGAGGACTTTTGTACTTACAATATAGGCAGTTATATTGTGCAGACAATGATTTTGATGGCCATTGTTATGGCTTTGAGCAGGGAGGTATTCTGTTCTTGCCTGGGCAATTCAGAGGATCCAGTCTGGACAGGAATGTCTGGTCTCATTGGTCGTTGTTGCAGATTGAATGGGAGAGATAGGTTGGCACTGAAATGGTATTAATGGTGGAGTGCATGACAGTTTAGCATATGCAACTGGGGCGGGACCATCATTTATGTGAGCATGTCTGATTGATGATTGTAGTTTTATGCTGTGGAGAATGATTTAGTTTAGAGAGAGACTTCAGATTGCTGCTCCGTTAACACCTAACATTCCTCACCTAAGGGCCTCACCCAAAGGCTCTTTGGCGAGGCCCACCAGGCGTGGTTTTAAAGTTCCCGGGGCAGCTGCTACTCTTCAGCCCATTGGCCTGGTCGTCGGGGAGGGGGGGGGGCAGGGAGGAACTTACCAACCCTGCTCTCCCATGATGATGTTGATTGTCTGGAGCTGAAGAAAGTGATTGGCTAGTTTGCCTAGTGGTTGGCCCTGCTCTGGTCCCTTCTAAAATCCCACTTATAGCATTCCTAGAAGGAACCAGCACTAACTGATATATCCCAAAGTTACAAAATCATCAGATTGCAAAATTACAGACTCATGAGATATTCCAGTAGACAATAATGTAGAGAGAGCACAGTAAAGTAACCACTACCAACAAATGAATCTCATCAATGACATAAGACAAAAGTATCTTCTCCCCTTCTGAACAAATCAGTACCCAATATGATAAATTAAGAAACAGAAAATAAAATAAAGGAAGAACAGAGGCACCCTACACACTAACAGGTATCAATAAGCAGTGTGCAATATAACCAAAATCTACCCCTTGTTGCATTTTAGGCATTGTCATTTTCTCTAAAGGAATGAGGAAGTTTTTCAATTCCGGCCACCTCAAAACTTTGACTCCATAATCCCAACAAGGAAGGCTGCTTTCAAAACTTGGATAAAATAAACCTAGTGGCACATAACATTTGTGAAACCAAAGGCATAATTTTAGATGTGATTGGTTGTGTTCCCCAATGGCCCATAAAGGTGAGTTCTGGGATTGGTTGGGGTTCGATTGAATGACTTGAGAATATCAGAAAAGGCCCTCGCCTAAAAATACTGTACAAATGGACAATTCCAATGAGCATGCAGATGTGGCCCTTGGCGGACACAGTTTCTCCAGCACAGGGGATTAAAGATAGGGTCAATCGGTGAAAAAAAGGCTAGAAACTAATAAATCTGGTGAAGCGATCTCATCATTAAATCAGCCTACCACCTACATATTGTCATGAGGCTGGAGCTAGGGAAGAAACAGCCTTGGAAAAAAACTCCTGATTTGCATAAATCTCAGAAAAGCCAGAGAGCGCAGTTCCAGTGTAGCTCAGCCAGAGGGCGCATGAACAGTTACACAAGGCCTGAACCCACGTGCTCAAGCTCTGAGCACCTTAATGATGAGTGTTTTCACCTGTCCTCAAACTCACAGCGTGCAAGCTGGAAATCCCTTTATAAGGGAAGTCAGATGAGCAGAGAGGGGGAACAGCACGAACCGGAAGGAGAACGGTACAGGATCCAGTACAGAGACCGGTACAGAGACCAGAAAGGGGGCTCAAGAGACCCAGGTGTGCAGCAAGGACTGCAGCAAAGAGTCCAGCACAGAGACCGGGAAGAGAGCTCAGGTACCAGCACAGGAGTGCAGCAGAGAGACCAAGGAGTCCAGCAAAGAGAGGCACCCAGGAGGGTAGCCAACGGATCAACCGGAAGGGTACCAGCGAGGGTACCAGGAATGGTAACAGGAGAAGGAAGGAGAAGAACGGATACAGACAGAGGCAAGTCTCAGCCCTGGGATAAGGCCCAGAGAAGCAGCCTGCCTGTTAAAAGAAGTTCTCCAAGTAAAGACTGGAAATCCACGTCTGGTTTTCCTAACAGCCTTAATTGTGGAGCAGTGCACAGAACAAAGGATCAACAGGAAAAGCTACAGAGTAAGCTGAATCCTAGGCGTGGCACTCCACGGAAGATAAGGTATGAGAAACCTTTTGTTCTAAAAGGGACTTTCAATGAAGATAGTTTTATGCAAGTAGATAAACCTCAATACCAGAGAAGAAGCAAAGTTAACTATTTAAAACCACTTTCCAAAAGGGTTCTAGGGAAGTTATGTGATAAGCCAAGGAACTTCTGTGAGCAATTGAAAGACACTGAGAACATTCAAAACATTGAAGAGGGTAGCGAGCCAGAATCAATGGACTTGGATTATAGCTCCAGTGTTCCCATGCCTCACACCGAGCCTATGGAATGTAACTTTTGCTTAAGAGGTAGTTGCTTGCCATGCTAATTGTACAGTGAAGAAATGAGTCTGAGAATGGTGAAGCTGATAACCACTCTGTTCTAATTGTTTGCTATTGTTTGGAAAATCCCTTAACCCAGCTAAACAGTCAATTGTACAGCCTACAAGATTTAACTGTTTAGTCCATGGTGGAACTTTATTATTGTTTGAGGAAAGCCTTACCTCCACTTTAAGTTTGTTGTCTCATTTGAACCTAGAGCATTAAGCGGGGAAATAAAGCCTTATTTACCCTCCATTTGGCGTAGTTATTCAATTCAGGGAGCACTATACTACAAGGACCACAATCCTTTGGGTCCTGCAGCTCAAATACTCCCTGATTCAAATTAAATGTCAGCAGACGCCCTTACTCTACTACGCCAGTAGGGGCGCCGGCCGACATAATGACGTAGTTGTTGGATGTTGGGACAACGCCCTAAAATGCTAAAGTGGAAAAGAAAGTAAAGAAACCACCATTACTGGGTGGGAAAACCCGGAGTGGCGTCTGAGAAAACCCGGAGTGGCGTCTGAGAAAACCCGGAGTGGAGTCTGAGAGAATCCGGACCGGAGTCGAAAAAAAAAATCCTGATTGAGTTCAACAAAGAAAATCCAGGACCAAGACAACACCAGGAGAGGAGTTCGTCCAGTGCGATCAGCAGTCGTGGAGGCTACCTCAAGGAGCTGCTGCAACCTCTTACTGGAAGTGTGAATCTACTCTGCTACCAGGTAAAAGGTAGAGGGGTAGACTGGTCTGGATACGGGTGGAAAAAAAAAACCCACAGTAAAAGGGAAAAGGGGCTAAGTGTTGTGGAACCACACTTGGTTTTGTGTTTTCTTTCTCCATCTCTTCTAGGTAAAGTCCATCATCATGGAGCAGAAAGAAGTGCTGAACTGGATGATGATGCAGTTTGAAAAGCAGAGGGAGCTTGCTGCTCACACACAGCAACAAGCTATTCTTGCGCTACAGGAGCAACAGAAACCCATTCTTCAGCTAATGGAGGCTTGGGCCACCCAGCAACTGAAGATGCCAGGGGGAGCCTCCGTCCAACAAGAACAGGTTTCTGGACTAGGCAAATGGTCACTAGGGCCAGGCGCCTTTGACTCTTTGTGCTTAGGAAAACTGTCACCCAGCGATAATGTTGACGACTTTATTGACTCCTTTGAAAGGATAGCGAGTGCAATAAAATGGCCACAAGAGCAATGGTCAATTAGGCTAGCTGCTTCACTGACAGGGGAGCCGCTATCCGGCTATCGGGCGATGCCAACTGCATTAGCTGCAGATTATAGCGAGGTGGTAAAAGCCATTCGCGAGCGCCTAGGCTTGACCCCACTCGTTTATAATCGCATGCTGCGGGCCGCTCACCTTAAGAGGGGTGAGACTCCAAAAGTACTAGGCCACAGGCTTAAAAGCTTAGCGGAAAAATGGCTAAGACCTGCTGGTAAGAATGTGGAAACAATTATGGACGAGGTAGTCCTTGAACAGTTCATGCATGCAGTGCCTAGCAATGTGCAGAGCTTTCTAATTCTCCAAAATTGTAGTACCACGGCACAAGCCATCAGCCTAACGGAAAGATATTTGGAAGCAGATTTGGCTACCCAAAATTTTAAAGATGTATCTGAAAAGGCCTTGGGTACTTACAAACAGTCTTTAGGAGCTCTGTCTCATTCTAAGCCACACAGTATAAAGTGTAAAGATAGTTTATCAAAGGATGTTGATAAAAGATGTTTTGCTTGTGGAAAAACAGGTCATAGGCGAGCTGAATGCCAAGCACGCATGGTTCTCCTAGGAGAAAACCGAGAAAGGCCATGTGAGGGTTTAGTCTTGGATGTGCTTGTGCAAGGAGTTCCAACTAAGGCACTACTTGATTCCGGTGCGGATCAAACAATGATCTCTCGCAAGCTTTGGGCTTTAGTCAAAGAGTGAGCAGAGTCTGCACCTGATCAACCAGAACGCCAAGTAAAAATAAAATGTGTTCATGGCATGGCAACATTATATCCTGTGTATAACCTAACTGTAAGAGGTTTGGAACATCTAAAAAAATGTTGATAGCCGTGGTACCTAGGTTACCACGAGGCTTAGTTTTAGGCCGGGACTGGCCTCACTTTGAAAGAGCGTTAAAGGAAGGTTTACGTCCTCAGGAAGTTTTTGTCTCTACGCGTTCTCAGGCAGAAACTTCAGAGAAGCCTTCTTCCTCCCATGATACAGGTTTGGGGGACCTCCCTGCACTTGATGACTCAATAGGGGAGTCCTCAACGGAAGTACAGTACAGGGAAACCACGGACCCACAGACCCAAGAAGTGCGGAAGCAAGTAGTTCCAAATACCTTCAAGTCTGTAGGGCTAAGGTCGGCTAATGATCCCCCAAGAGGACATCATGAGACCGTACCTAGGGATGCAGGTTCTAGAAGATATAGCAGCTATAGCAGCACTTTTTACTCTGGAAGAGGTAAAATGCTGCCTAGAAAAGAGATACTTCCTAAGGAAACTGGAAGAAAAGTGATTGGAGAAGCTCTCAAGAAGCTTGAAGCTGATGACTTTCCATCTCTTGACCCAGGATGTAAAGGAAGGCTGAACTGCAACCAATCCCTGAAGGATGATTTAGAGGAATATCCTCGGAATCCTAGGTCCAGATCTACAAGAATCTGGCGCACCCGGGGATAGATCAGAGAAGATGTGTCACTGTCCAGACCCCATGCAGTGGATGCTCCTCATTCACTACCGATAGGAATTCAGACCAGGCCAAGTTGGTATAAAAGGCCGGTGTCTAAAACCGAGCGCCAACACCATCACCAGACGACCTATCATTAATAATAGACCTCGCCTGCAACTCAACTAACCCACGCTCTCTAAATTGGCTAATGGGAGATTTCAACCTGCCTTCCCTACAAGATACGCATGCATCAGCCTTCCTCGATGCAATGAACGACTTGGGCTACGAGCAACTCATCAACTCTCCCACCCATAGTAAGGGGGGTATACTTGACCTGGTCTTCGCTCCTCAAATTGCTGTCGACTCAACTCGAAGCCTTCTGATATCCATAACACCAGTACCTTGGTCTGATCATAACCTTCTCCTATTCCACATACCCACCAACCACTTCAGCAATAGCAGCAATAAAACTTATACGCCTCCCAGAACCATATCATCATGCTTTCGGCCCCTCGTTAAGAATGAAGCTCTTGAGCAGATCCTTCCTCTCCTCACCAACGCATCCCTCGACCCAGACGAACTGGTATCCAATTGGGATTACGCTCTCAGAGCCGCCGCTTGCCTCCCATCCACTAACAAGAAATCAACGAAACGTGAACATGCGCCATGGTACTCCCAAGACCTGTGCGCGTTGCTTCTCCACCTACGCAGGCTCGAGAGACAATGGCGCCACACCCAGACCTCCGAAGCACTTTGTGCATACTCCTCGCACCTACAAAGTCACTGAACAAAAACGATGGAAAAAAGAAAGCAATACCATTCAGAGATTCTAAAGCATTCAATGAACAAACCTCATGACCTATTCAGTATCGTAAAGTCCCTAACAGGTGATCCAGCACTAGCTCAATCACCCATGCCTCACCCGCAGGACTATTCCAACTATCTTCAATCGAAGATGATCCAGACCAACATGAAATCTACCAACTTTCCCCTCTCCACCCCACATGTGACCTCCCAGCCAGCCTCCCTGCTGAAATTCTGTGAGGTATCCAACAAAGAGATCGAAGATATCATTTCCTCTATCAACCTCACCACTGCACCCAATGATCCTTGTCCAGCCAGTTGGATTAAAGAGCTGCGCCATGACCTCAGCCCAACCATAAGTAGAATCTTGAACCAATCCTTCTCAAAAGGATCCTTCCCACAGAGCCTAAAGTATACATCAATCCGCCCACTGTTGAAAAATAGACTCGACCCATCTAAAGTCAAATCCTTTAGACCAATTTCGAGCATCCCCCTGTTAGCCAAAATCATTGAGAAGGTAGTTCAACGACAAATTCAACAGCATGTTGATACCGAAGCACCACTTGATCCTTCCCAGCACGGTTTTAGAGAAGCCCATGGTGTTGACACCATCCTCACAACCCTCTTTAACAACCTAATCACAGGACTTGACAACATCTACCAAGGATTTGTCCTCATCTTTATGGACATTGCAGCCGCCTTTGACTCAGTGAACCATGAGACTTTATTATTTTGCCTCAAAGAAAAAGGGATACAAGGCTCAGCCCTAGCCTGGTGCAATTCTTATTTATGCGACAGATGGCAACAAGTCAGAGCAGGTTCTGCCACATCAGAACCATTTCTATTGAAGCAAGGTGTACCTCAGGGTTCATCCCTATCTGCATTAATGTTTAACATTTACATGCAGCCAATCTGTGCTTTGATTCGCTCTTTCAATGTCCAATGTCTGGCCTATGCAGATGACATCCTGATTTACACACCCTTCAATATTGATCAACCAGACTTCTCATCAGTACTAAGATGCTTTGAAGCTGTAGCAGACTGGCTCCTCACACAAAACCTACGTATTAACCACAACAAAACTGATGTCCTATTCGTCACGAGAAATCAGAAGTTTACGCCACCTTCCTCACTACAAGTCAACAACGCAGAACTGAAGGCCAAACCCACCATTCGCTATCTTGGCATCACCCTCGATCAGCGACTCGACATGTCAGCACACATCAAAAACACCATGAAAGCAATATACCACAAGATCCGAACACTAAGCCATCTCCGCCCTCTCCTTGACCTTACCGATTACCGTTCAATCTTCCAAGCCTTGGTTATCCCACATCTGGACTTTGCCAATATCATCCTCCACGGACTTCCACAGTCAATTCTAAGCCCTCTCCGCCTTGCCATGAACTCAGCGGCAAGGGTACTTGTAGGAGCATCAAGGTCGGACCACATAACGCCAGTCCTGAAGAACCTACACTGGCTACCCTTGCAGGCGAGAATCCATTACAAGACCCTAGTCCTGAGATTCAAGGCCCTAAAGAACCAACCACCCACGCCCATCAGTAAACTTATCCACAGCACACCAGTCAACAGGAGCAGGAAGTCTACTTTGATGAACACACTTGAAGTCCCTAAGTTGCTGACGAAATGCACAAAGATGACAGCCAGCAGGGCCTTCTCCTTATTCGCACCTAGAGCCTGGAACGCCCTCCCACCCGAAATCCGTGCCATCACAAACCTAACATTATTCAGAAAAGCTCTCAAACATCACCTGTTCCTAAAACATTACCCTGAGATTACACTTGGGAAACACACAGCCTTTACCCTACCCCCCTACCCTGACCGCCCCATAGCCCCACCCTCCTACCCTGTCCGCCCCATAGCCCCGCCCCCCATAAGGAATGGTTAACCAGCCCCTCCTGCCCTCCCTCCATGTCCCACTTACACACCCTCTGGCAAACGATCCATATATGTCTCTCACAGAGAGTTTTATAACATGTAAATAGTTATTATTATAATATGTACATAGTTCCCCTGGTTGCGTCCCTGTTTTGCTACCCCTGTTCATTGTAAACACATTGTGGCATGTCACTTTGTAGTATGTTTTGTTCAACTGTACATTGCACTGATTGTAATAGCGCGGTATATAAGAAATGTAAATAAATAAATAAATAAAATAAAAATCTGTGCTGGGTCCACTGCTTTTTGACATATTCATAAATGACCTGGAAAAGGGAATAACGAGTGAGGTTATCAAATTTGCAGATGACATAAAACTATTTAAAGTTGTTAAAACCCAAGAGGATTGTGGAAAATTGCAAGAGAATCTTGATAAATTGGAAGACTGGGCATTCAAATGGCAGATGAAATTTAATGTGGACAAGTGCAAAGTTATGCACCAAGGAAAGAACAACCCAAACTATGGTTATACAATGCAAGGTTCCACCACCCAGGAAAAAGATTTAGGCGTCATCGTGGACAACATGTTAAAACCCTCCACCCAGTGTGCAGCAGCAGCCAAGAGAGCAAATAGAATGCTAGGTATCATAAGGAAAGGAATGGAAAATAAAACAAAGGACATTATAATGCCTCTGTATCGTTCCATGGTGCGACTGCACTTTGAATATTGCGTGCAGTTCTGGTCGCCGTATCTTAAAAAGGATATTGCGTTATTAGAAAAGGTACAGAGAAGAGCCACCAAAATGGTAAAGGGGATGGAAGACTACTCCTATGAAGATAGGCTGAAAAGGTTAGGGCTCTTCAACCTGGAAAAGAGATGGCTAAGGGGAGATATGATATAGGTCTATAAATTAATGAATGGAGTGGAATGGGTAAACGTAGATTGATTGTGGAGGCATCTGAAAAGGTGACCCTATGAGAAGGTTTTCTGGGGATGGCCACCACTGAAAAGATGAGATAAGACTTGTAGGGTCATGCTCTCTATCTCCCAGGCGACTGGAAGCCTGAGTCAACTGGGAAGCTAGGGTCCATTGAGCTGCACGCATATGCAGACAAGCATATGGAACAACATGTACAGTAGATGCCATATGGTCCAGGGGTTGTAGAATTTCTCAAGCTGTGAGAAAGGATTTGAGGCATGCTTGAGATGCAAGATGAATGAGTCGAGCACAGCGGGCTTGGAGCAGAAAAGCCCTTGACTGTTGAGTGTTGTCATGAGGCTGGAGCTAGAGAAGAAACAGTGTTGAAAAAAACTCCTGACTTTCATGGAACTCAGAAAAGGCAGAGAGCGCAGTTCCAGCGCAGCTCAGCCAGAGGGCGCATGAACAATTACACAATACCTGAAGCTACGTGCTCTAGCATTGATCACATTAGTAACAAGCAGTTTCACCTGTCCTCAAACTCAGAACGTGCAACCCAGAAATCCCTTTATAAAGGAAATCAGATGATCAGTGAAGGAGGAACGGGGAAAGAACCCGACAGAGGCGGAGGCAAGAGCAAGTGCTGGGGAAGTGGTAAGAGCGAGGTCAGAAGGACCGGTAGCAGGACTAGTGAGAGAAGCCTGGAACAGGAAGGCTTCCATGTGCAGCCAACTCCAGGAGACAGTATCCAAAAGAGGTATACTCGAAGGGATAAAGTCCAGAGAGGCCAAAGGTATTGGAACGGAGTCCAAAGCCAAGCAAACCAAAGAAGCAGCTTGCCGGATGAAAGCTATTCTCCTAGCCCAAGTAAGTCTCCTATGCTAAACCAGAAAGGCACAAGGAAAGGAGATTCCTTCTACAGTGATCCTTTTGCCAAGAAACACAGAGAGTGGAAATCCACGTCAGGTTTTCCTGGTAACTCTGATTGTAGAGCAGTGCACAGAACAGCTTGTCAGCCTGAGAAGCTACGTCACAAGCTGAATCCTGGCCGTGGCAGCCTACAGAAGTCAAGGTATGAAAAGCCTTTCATTATAAGGGAAAGTTTAAGTGATGAAAACCTTATGCAAATAGATAAGCCTCAGAAAGTTAGAAGAAGTAAAGCTAACTTTTTAAAAGCACTTCCCAACAGTGTGCTAAGGAAGTTGTATGAGAAACCAAAGAACCCTTGTGAGGAGTTAACAGATACTGAAGACAGTCATAGCACTGAAGAAGGTAGTGACCCAGAATCAATGGACTGTGATTGTGAAACCAGTGTTCCCATTCCTCAGAGTGAACCAATGGAATGTAACTTTTGTTCAAGAACTAGCTTGATTGCCTTGCTAGATGTATAGAGAAAAGAGAACTCTGCATATGGTGAAGTTGATAACCATTTGTTTCCTGATGTTAATTTCTACTGACTTGAAAGAATCCTTAACTCAGATAAACAGTTAATTGTGAAGCCTACAACCCTTAACTGTTTATATAATGGTGGAACCTTTTTGTTAGAGGAAAGAATTACCTTCATTTTCTTTTGTGTCTTAATGAACCTAAGCGTTGACCGTGGAAATAAAGCCTTATTACCCTACACTTTGGCGTAGATTGTTCTTTGTAAGGAGTTCTGCACTACAAGGACCAGAATCCTCCTGGTCCTTCAGCTCAACCACTCCTTAAAATAAATTAAATGTCACCGGACGCCCTTATTTCCTACGCCAGTAGGGGCGCCTGGCGACAGTGTCTAGGAGAGCCCCTATGAACTCTAGAGTCTGAGAAGGAATGAGTTGGGACTTTGGAAGATTTATAACAAATCCCAAGTGTTGGAGCACCTGCATGATGCACGAGAGGGAATGACTGGCCTCTAGAGCTGTGCTTGCTCGAATGAGCCAGTCGTCTAAGTAGGGGAAGACAGATATCCCTAGAGTCCTTAGGAATTCAGCTACCACTGTTATGCACTTTGTAAAGACTCTTGGGGCAGAGGCGAGGCTGAAAAGCAGGACTCTTAATGTTTCCCCCGGATCAGGAAACGCAGGAACCTTCTGTGTTCTGAGTGAATAAGAATTTGATTATATGTATCCTTTAGATTTAGAGAACAGAGTCAATCCTGACTCTGGAGATAGGGGAGAAGAGTGCCTAGGGAGATCATCTTGAATTTCTCCCAAAGTAGATACTTGTTCAGTTCTCTGAGGTCCAGGATGGGCCTGTACCCTCCTGTCTTCTTTGGAATGAGGAAGTAAGGAGAATAGAAGCCCAGACCTTGCTGGGAGAGTGGCACCTCCTCTATTGCACCCTGTGCAAGAAGGGAGGTAACCTCCTGCAACAACAGAGAGGTGAGAGGGTGTTGAGAACTGAACTCTCTTGGAGTAGATTGAGGGGGTAGACTTTGAAAGTGAAGTTTGTACCCTTCCCTTACTATGGAGAGAGTCCAATATTCTGATGTTACTAGGTGCCACCTGTGGGCAAAGTGACATAGCCTGCCGGGAATGTGGATGGGATCTGGAATCTCCAGAGGCAGGACAGCTATGTTCTCTAGAAAAGTCAAAGACCCTGAGGAGGCTGGGTCTGCTGAGCTAGCTGAGACCTGGGAGTCTGAGCCTTTCTTTGCTGTTTTGGCTGTTGCTGCCCTTTTTG
Organism: Ichthyophis bannanicus; assembly: GCA_033557465.1. Classification (NCBI taxonomy): domain Eukaryota; kingdom Metazoa; phylum Chordata; class Amphibia; order Gymnophiona; family Ichthyophiidae; genus Ichthyophis; species Ichthyophis bannanicus. Next base: position 780,459,585 of record CM066035.1, read on the forward strand.
GGGAGCATGGATGGGAAAGTGCACCGCAAAGGTGTAAGAAGGGTAGTATTTCTTTTTCTTATTGGAAAAAGGCTTCTGTGATGTCTTTTTCTTAGCTGGGTTGGCAGTAGATCTCGAAAGCCTACTGAGAATGGTATTCTCAGACCCTAGTTGAGAAGCTTTATCCTGCCAGTACTTGCTAAAAAGGTTTTCACCTGTACAAGGAATATTACCCAGCTTATCTTGAACCCATTGCTCAAGATCAGATGCTTGGAGCCAAGCAATCCTGCGTGCACCAATGCATATAGCTGAAGTTCTGCTGCTATATTCAAAACAGTCAAAAGTTGCCCTGTTAACAAATTTGGAAACAATTTGGGCATGTTTCACAAGGGTGAGATAATCAGCTCTCTTGTCATTAGGGAGAAGAGGAGACATCAGCTCTAAATCTTTAGCTACCTCCCTAAGGAACTGGTTCTGGCCGATAACATGGAAGACTGAAAACATTGACGACCAAAAGCGTCGAGGGTCCTCGATTCCCTGCCTGGAGGGTTCAAGGAAAGCGTTTTAGCACTTTTAATTCGACGCATTGCCGATTCCACTACCATGGAATGGTGTGATAATTGTGTCTTTTGGAAGCCGGGGCCCTCCGGTACCTGGTACATTGTATTGAGCCTTCGAGTACGTGGAGAGATGGTTAAGGGTGTCTCCCACATTCGAAGCTTAAGGTCGTGAAGTATTCGATGAATAGGGAGAGTAGCAGCTTCCTTTGGGGCTGCAGGGTATTGAAGAATTTTGAGCTCTTCAGCCCTAGGTTCCTTCTCAGAAGTAACCGTTATGGATAAACCTCGAGCAACATCGCGGATAAAATCTTGTAAAGACATGTTCTCCGGAGGGGACATTCAGCATTGTGGGGACAGAGATGGATCCTCTGGGACAGTTCTCATTTCCTGGGTACCGGCCTAATCAGAGTCAGAAGATCTGAAGTATTGACAGGTAGGTTGCTCACGCTCTGCATGTACTCGATACTGCTTGAAGTCGGTATCTGAATGTTTCGGAACCGGAACCTCGGTACCAGACACAGATTCGAGGGCCAGCATTGGTGGAAGCATAGTAAGCGGCAAAAAAGTTGACGCAGCCACTTTCAGTACCGACGACTGAGGAATTGACTGAAGAGGCTTTACCGGTACAGAAGCTGCCAGTAAGGCCGCTAAGCTCCGCTCAATAGCCAGGATACGTTGATCCAAGGAGCCTGACGATGCTTGGGTATCGGTACCAGAGTTGTGGGCCACAATCCCTGAGCATGGCACCAAGAGCTCTCCGGAGGTAGAGGCCTCGGGAGCATCTTGGGGCCCCGCTAAGGCTTTGAAGGCAGAAACCTCCCGCCAGGGTTGTTTGGCTGGTGTGTCCCCCTCCAGGGCAATGTCTAGGGCATCTCGATGCTTAGAAGGAGATCTACACTTGGAGGGCTGGCTAGTCTTCAATGAAGACCTTGGTTTCAATACCTGGGATCCCTGGGAGGAAGATGAAGCTCTCGATGACGTCGATGCAGCCCCCATTGAATCGGTGGCAAAGAGGGTGCAGAGTTTTGCAGCTCTGTTTTGCAGGCCTATCTTTGTCATCTTCCTGTAGAGAGGACATTCTGACGGTTGATGATCCAATCCCATACATTTTAGACACTAGTCATGGGTGTCCAGGGCTGAAATTGTACTGCCAAATTTGGAACACTTCTTAAAACCACTGGCTGGTTTGTCCATCTTGGGAAAAAAGAATGGCCTAAGCCTAAGATGGCGCTGATGCACCCTGAGGGAAAAATTACTGCCCTCAGATTTTGTTTTTTTTTTAAGAAAGAAATAAAGTAAGCACCGACGGAGTCGGTACCAGCGTCGACGGGAAGGCAGACGCAACCACAAAAAATAAGAAAAAAACCCAAATTTTCTGCGGTGACAGGAATTGCTCCTGTCGGCTCCATGGAAAATGAAAAAGTGAGGAGGGAGAGCTGGAAAGGTGGGAAGGCAACTACGCAGATGCAGTGGGATGCTCCCAAAGGCTTTCGTATTGGACGCTGGGGAGCATTCCAGCGCGGGCTCTGTCGGTGCCGAAGTCACCCATATGTGAAGACTAGATTCCTGCTTGTTCCTGGAGATATGTAGTTCTCTGGTGGCACTTTCGGGGTATATCGTTCCTGAGGAAGGGGGAGGGGATCTGCCCCATGCAGGGAGGAGATGGTTTCCCATCAGTGATGACTGGCATTGCAGATAGAAAAGCCTACATCATCCTCAAGGAGAGGTGAGGGGTCTCCAAGTGATGTGGGGAGAGGACATGAGGGAAGCAGAGCCCTGGGGGCCCATGGGGTGGTCCGGCAAGGGGGGAGGCTTCTCTCAAGGCTGGGTTGCCTGGAGTAAAGCAGTGCTGCCCTGAAGGAAATGATCAAGTAGGTTGAAAAGGTTGGTCTCATTAGGGGAGGGGAGAGGAAAAAGGAGAAAGGAGTGGCACTGGGCTTTCAGAGTACCTCCCTGCTTTAGCTGTGGGTCCTGTGGTCGTTTGGTTCCTGAGACATGTCGTTTGTGATGACTGCCACTGGTGGTGAATTTAAAGACTGGAGCTGTCAGGTGTTTTGTTTTTGCAGTTGCCTTACCTCCTTTATATGTTTTTTTTTTAACCCTGGCAGCAGCTGCCCTGTCCCCCTCATCGGTCCTGGATGAAGGAGCCAGAGGGGAGAGGGTAGATCAGTGAGGGGTGGGACTGCAGGCCTTGGAGGAGGGGCTTGATGCTGTGCCTGGAGGAGCCAATGCCAAAGAGGTGTTTTTTCTCAGTGACACAGCTCTGTGGCCTCCCCCCAGTGGTGCCTTGTCTGGGCCCAATGGGGGGGGGGAGGGGGGGAATGATCACTGTGTTGGCATGTGCAGAGAGATGCCATTGGCCACCCCTATGTTGGGAACTCTTGTCTGCCCTTGTTTCAGCCCTTTTTTTAAAATTTGTGCATAGTCATGGCCCCCACTGAGGATGGCAGCCTGGAGAGCATGGTCTGCCAGTGTCGGCAGAGTCTGCGGTGCTGAGTCCTTAGGTGGCGTTGGGGCTGGGAGACAGCACCAGATGGACAGCAGCAGCTGGGGTTGCGATAGAAGCTGCTGCTGAATGCTGATGTTCTTTGATTTTTTGTTTGTTTATGAAGAAGAGAGGTATAGAGAGAATGGAGAGCTGTGCAGGGTGCGGCATGGTAAGAACAGACTGAGGAGATCAGAGCAAGAACCTGCAGGTGGGAGAGGGCATGCATGCTCAGAAAAGCCCTCAGGACTTCTCTGGGCTAAAGGAGAACCCGGCACAATGGCTCCAACCAGGACACAATCATCACAGTGTGCCTGCATCCCCCTGCTTGTATCCAGAGAAAGAAAGAGACTGAAGTAAAATTGCATCAGGGCAGCGGGAGGGAAGGCAACGAGAAGGTTCTAAAAGCTTGCAGAAGGAGCTGGGAATACTTCCGCGCAGGGCTCCATCGGAAGGCGTCACCTAGATGTGAGGACTTTTCCTGCTTGTCCATAAAGAAAACAAATTTAACATGCAGAAAAGGGAGCTTATAAAATTGTACAGCGAAATACACACATATGAGTCATAAAGATGGCTGTCACTTACATATACGTTGAAATTAGGTGTTTTTGGAGGCAGAGTTTTGGTGCAGCCAGAGTAGAGTTGTGATGTATTCATGTGGAGTCCCATTCAGAAAGGGGCATGCCTGGCCCATCTGGACGTCCAAAATCTGGATGGGTCTGATATGCACCCGATTTTGATCCCACGGGGGCTATATGTCCCTGCGGGATCAGAATCGCGTGCAACTGGCCCGGATGGGCAGGACATGCCCCGATTTTGGCATGCTGGGCGTCCTGGATCCCGCCCGGCTAGCCCAGCCTGGGCTCCTGCATGGAGCCGCGATGCTGTGGTGTCCCGCACCATGGTACTGTGGCTCCATGCAGGAGCCCCGATTGCCCGCACTGCAACAAATGTTCTGTTCCCCACTGCTTGACCCCTGATTGGGCCTTCTGAGGCCAGGATCGGGCTGCAGGGAACCCCATGCCCTGCTCACCTGCGTCCCGGGTCCTGGCCAACCTGTTCACCGAAGTCGGGAGGGGGGACTTATAAGTCCCCTGTCTAGATCACCGACCCCAGACATAAAGGGCCAACACCGGAATCAGCCCTGTATGTCCAGGGTCAGAATCCTACCTACTCCTTAACCTCACTCCTCCTCCAGCCCCCCCCCTCCACTCCCATCCAGGCTCCCCGCACATCTCTGCAGTATGTGCGGGGAGCTCCTTGTCTGGAATCGGCACTCTGGCGTTTAGCGGGGATATACTTCCAACCCGGAGATATATGCCCAATAAACGTGATTCGGAATGACCCCCATACTGTATATGTGTACACATAGAATACATGCACACAGATGCAAATTTGTGCAAGACCACTTTCTGCTACTGAGGGTCATTGTAGGTGTCTTTGTTGTCTTCACAAAATCGGCCTAACATAGGCAACTTTTTAGACTTTTCATATAAATGCCCTATTATAAAATTACCCTCTGCATACACAGTGAAGATGGGGATGGTATGTTACCTTTGCAAAATCACATGCTATGCCATCTTCTACCAAAAAGGGATCCGCTACACCTGCAGTCAGCTTCTGGTCTATGGATACACAACTCTGTCCTTTCCATTTAACATATATAATATCTCCATTTATCTTAGTTAATGGAGTACTTGATGTGTGTTTACATATCAGCTTGCCACAGAAAATATCACTGCAAATACATAAAAAGGTAAAACATATCTGAAAAAGGAAATTCACATAGTAAGATAGTAGTTATTCTCATAGATGCTGAGCAAAACCAGATGGTCAGAGGACTCTCCCAAATGATCCTACGGTTCTTTCTATCAGAGGTCAATCAGGTGTTGTAGTGGACCTCACTTGAAAGTACTCAGTACAAGGCTAGGTCTTCTATTAGGAAGACTAGACAATCGGCTGGAGTGCACATATTTTGGGGGCAGCCTCTGTGATTCTACTGACCAGTGCTCAAATCTCAGACAGCAAAGAACAGCCTTCTGCTTCTTGCTCCAGCTCTCCCCTCTCAGGTGGTGTGCAGAGAGCAGAAGAAGAGGGGGGAAACAGGATGAACTGAACAAAACAAAGGAAGAGCCATTCTGTTCCATAATCCAGCCCTGCCTCTCCTGACCTGAACAGAATAGGAAGGGATGGATGATGATGGAATGGACAAGAGCTTAGTTTTTGCCTGCATATTTCTATTTATAATTTCTGAACACTTATGTATTTGGTGCGTGGTTTTTGACATGCATGATCAGATATTCTGCTTATGTGTAGTTTCTGTGTAGTCCAGCTTGTCCAGCATTGCTAATAATATATTTGCAGCTCAATATTTAACTGTGGTCAGAAATGTTTTATAAATGTTAGCTGTGGTGGTTAAATAAATTTATATTCAGTGCTGCTATTTGGATGTGTATTGCGGTCAGCACCAGAGCTATCTGGACAGTTTTTTTTGGCTGTCCTAGATTTATCCAGGCAGTTATCTGGAGAGCAACTGAATATCACCTCCCTCTGCATTACTTGGCACTCTGCCCAAGTACTGCCCTGGCACTATCTGGACAGTGCTGAGGTGGACTGTATGGATTTTCCATGGATAATGCTGGCTAGGGCAATTATTCACATAAATGCTGCCAGTTATCTAAGAATAGCAACCCTTTTGATTTTTAGCCCACTTTTCCAAATAATGCTCATGGCAGTAAACATCTGGTCAATATTTAACCATGGGGGTCAGCATTTTTTAAACACCAGCTGTTGCAGTTAAATGCAATTCAGATATTCAGATAGTGGCTGGTGCTGAATATCAGGTCTTTGTAGTTAGACCCGACCACTATCCATATAGTAATGATTTTCAGTGCCACTATACGGATAGCCAAATGTACAGCAATTTAGTTCATTTTTTTTCTATCCTAAGTAGTCTGTATAGTAGCACTGAAAATTGCTGCTATATGGATAACTTCTACCTCTACCCCAGCTCTACCTCTGCACTGCCGAGGAAGTCTGAGGGGATATTCAACAACACTATCCATATAGTGCGCTGGATATTCACTAACTGGATAAGTACCTTTGAATATTGATCCCCTCATTTTTAGAATTCAGTTACAATAGGTCCCTACTTGAAAGGGCTTACAATCTAAGCGGTCTCTATGGCAATGAGATATAAAGTGATTTGTCCAAGGTCATAAGAAGTGTCAGTGAGGGAAGTGGGGCCAGTGCTTATGGAACTGGAATGCAGGCCCCCATTTCCCAAACAGTTCCCCTCAAAGACAACCCCCAGAACAAACCCCTCTATCCCCCACCATGCAGAGGAACCCCCAAGAATCTATTAGGGGTTCCCTGGTTTCTAGTGACTGGGGCAAGAGTGATCTCCAGGAGGACATTGGCAGCTTGATCCCTAGTGGTAGTACTCCAAGACTTCCATAGGTGGTGAATAAGTGCCATTTGAAGTGGGAGCCTGATGGGTTAGGAAAAGGGCTTTTTTTGAGCGGGTACTTGGTGATACTGAGTACCAGCACCCTTTTCATTGCCTGAAAAAATTGAGCTGTGGTCCTTATGTGTCAATGAAAGAGCCCGGCAACTATTTCTAATTTATGTTAAAACTTCACACAAATTCTTCGTTCTTACATAGTTTATAAAAAATGTTTTTGGATATGAATAAAAAAGTAAAAAAATGGACTCAGAGTTAAATAAAGTAAGCTGATGATTGATAAGGGAGTAACAAGCACTCAACGAAGTTGATATCTTCAGTGAGCTGTACACCCAATTCTGATGGTTCCTTTTTCTTCTTTATATATTTTTATTCATTCATCTGTAGTATTGATTGAGGTAAGGTTTGTCCTGTTATTGTGAGTGATAGTGGTGAGTGATAATAGCGAGTTATTGAATTGATTCCTTCAATGAATATGGTTACGTAGACTTAAGTGTTAACTTGGGAGCATTGGGTCTTATGTTAGTGATCTGATGCTCCCAGGGAACAAAAATAATGCCAGCTCAAAGCTGAAATTATTTTTCCATGAATAATGCAGCTTGCAAAGTATCTCCATTTTGCGAAAAACATTTAGTCAGGAGACAATATTGAACTGTAGGTACCAAAGTGGACCCTTCAACAGCATATATCAAGGGACCTATATTTCTATTATAAGATGCCCATGAAGGAAAAACCCCTTTGGTGAAAGAGGAGAGGGATCCAAAAATCTCAAGAAGGCTAGGAATAGGAATTGCACTAAAATCCTTGTGCTTTTCTATTAGGGCTAGTTGGTGGTGGTGCATTATGCAGACCCAGGGATTTTCTTGTTAGATCTTTGAACTTTAAGCCAAATTATAAGCACAACGGTGAGTAGTTGCTAAGGAAAGAACACATGATATTTGCCTCCTTACAAATTTAAATGGCAAAATTATAACCAACTGCACACTACATAATAATAAGATTCATAGGGGTATGTTTACTAAACTGCGGTAATGTTACAGACCGTGCGGTAGGTAACGTTAATGTGCGTTATGTAACATTAATGAGCGATAACGTAACGTTAATGCGCAGTAACATTACAACCCGCGCGGAAGCGTTCCGCGGCGCGGTAGACACCGCAGAGAGAGGAGAGAGGGCGGAGAGCTGGGGTCAATGGGCGGGGAGTGGGTGTGGAGAAGCTCCCTGCACACTAACGCACTGAACTGAAGGGCTGAATCCTACCGCGAATGAAAACCTGCCATTAGATGCACATTTGCAGGAGAGAGAAACCATTTCAGTGTCAGCAATGTAGGGCATAGGCAGGGAGCCCGAGAAAGGTGATAGTAGTGTTCCATCTGCAGCAACAGCATAGTGGCAATGTACGAAGGGCCACTATGGTGATGGTGCAAATGGAGCATAGGGGGAATGCAGGCGGGACATGCAGTGGGGGAAACTGGGGCACAGGGTTGGCTAGGTGGTTGCCTAGGTATCACATAGGGACGCAGAAAATGTACACCAGCAAGACAGCAACAGACCAGGGTCAAACATGCCCATGAGTCTGTGTCCCACAGTGTCTCATCCATGGGACATTACTGAGCAGGAACCCCAAGGGGCACATAACATTGACAGGCAGTGCCGGGGGAAGCGTGGACAGCTATGTAGGCACCCCTACCCCAGAACCCACACCTTATGCAGCTGCCTACCTGCCCCCTGGATGGCCTAGGACTGCACACCACCGGCACCGACAGCATATGGTCATGGCGGCATGGCGGGGGGGGGGGGGTGTTTGTGCTGGTGGGAGTAGTGGCATCCACCTGCAGTGGACCTAGCTCATGCCATGTACCAGTACGTGGTATGCAGTGCAACAGAAGAGGTCTGGCTGAGGAACGTAAGGGTAGCCCCAGGGACCACTATGCTGCTGTGGCAACAGTGTGGTGCAATACACTCAGCCGGTATGTCCAAGAGCAAAAGGTTCAAGTCCCATCTGTGGAACCTGCAGAGCATCACCCCATAGTTTTATCCCACAATGCAGCCACAACAACAACATGTGCAAACCCCAACACAGCGGTGCACAGGGGTATAAACACCCACTCACACGGGCTCCACTATCCACAGCCTCATGGAGTGTCAGGCTGTTGGCCCCAGCACGGAGCTGCAGTTATCACCAGAGCACTACTACTACCCCCTGCACAGTTTAGCAATGTCGGCACTGTGCTCAGGACCAGTGTGGTGGGCAGGGTTGTCAACCACCTCTATCTCTGCACAATGCTGAGATAGGTGTGGGAGTGTGCGTATGTCTATCCATTGTTTTGTGTCTGCCAATACCTCACTGAGCCCACATTGCTCACACTGTTTCCAGCGTTAGCCTGCAAATGTGCATAATGAGGAGCAAGGTATTGTGGGTGTGGCCCAGACAGGGAGGATTGACCAGGATGCATCTGCACAGGGTGGAGGGCAATGGCTGGGACACTGTAGTGCTCGACCACCACCTGCATGGGCAGGGTGGCCACAGCATGTCACGCTGGTAGGTCGCTCTCACTCTGACCAAGCAGTGACCATGGCATGTCCATGTTCCCACTTAGTGCCACACATTATTTGTCTCTAGTGATGCCTGTGTGTTCCTGGTTCTGGGGCCCAATCACGGAGATACCTGCTTGGTGTTTGTGCTGTGCATCCCACCTCTGGGTGCACAGGGTTCCCCCATGAGCATGTACTATGGACTGGCTAGTGGGCTGTCTGCAGTTAGTCTGTGCATGGTGGGACCACCCTGTAGGATACTGCAGGTGCAGTCTGATTGTGCTGGCGGATGGCAGACCATGGCGTGGAGCCTTCCCCTGCCCACCCCAAGCATCACTGCTGGTCTGCCACGGTCACATGTATGGCTCTGGCCCATCAGCCCTGGAGGGCTGTCATCGGCCAGCAGGACTGTGGTTGCTGGTACGTATTACAGCCATTCTGCAGGGTGCAGGCACCTGTCCCACCACACCCTCATCTAGAATAAGGGTGATTGTGGGCTCCTTGGGGTATATAGTACATACCACTTAGACTCATAGAGGCAGTGCTACCTAAACCTCATGCGAGTCTAGCCCCCCCCCCCCCACCGCTGCCCTGATAACAGGTACCCATGGTAGCCAGACCTTGACACTGCGTACACACTAATCTGAGTGGTGTCCGGTCCCACAGGGCCACATATGACTGCAGAACCCAGATGGTAATAGAAGTACTTTCGGTTGCACTGGTGGGAGCACCTGTCACACACTGGTAGTGATGGGGATGTGCAGCAGGACCTATCTCTAGCACCACATGTACTGTGAACCTAGTGCTGGGCGCCCATCCTATCCCTCTGGGTGAACACGGAACCTGCACAATGGCATGGTCTGTAGCTACTCTGTGCCAGTATCACGCACTGTCAGTCCGTCTTACCACGCTGCAGTATCGGTGAGGTGCAGACCCCATTTGGTGGTCAGCTGTAGGCCGCTGTTCTGCATGTGCAATGCATCATGGGTGCTGGTGGGGTTACTCTATCCTGGCACACAGAGCAGACGGTTTGTGCGGTGACCTGCAGTCCGTCTGTACCCAGCCAGTGCTGTGCAACAAGTCATAGAGGTATAGCCTACTGGTTAGTACACTGCCGTTCTAGGCCAGAGCTACACACATCCAGTCCTGGAGGTCCGCAACCCTGCAGGTTTTCGGGATATCCCTAATGAATCTGCACAAGCACTGATAACCCCAATACTGGACTTCTGCAATCCGATATACTTGGGACTACCGAAACAAGCCCTCAAACCACTCCAGCTAGCACAAAACACTGCAGCACGAATAATATCCGGTACTGCAAGACAGGACCACATCACACCCACCTTAAAAGACTTACACTGGCTCCCAATCGGTGCACGCATCAGATACAAAACTATCATAAACCTATTTAAGATAAATCAGCACACATCAGCCAACAGCCTACACACCCTCATTCAACCAGACAACAGCACTCATCCTAGAAGAAAACAAACACGCAACCGAGTCAGCACCCCAGGTGAATTCAAACACACACGCAAGGACACAACAGACAGAGCTCTCTCCATGGCTGCTCCAACTATATGGAACAAACTACCAGACGACTTGAGGACAACTACAGACCTCAAAGACTTTAGAAAACAGCTAAAAACCATGCTGTTCATAGAACACTATGGACACATCACATAACCTAAGAGAATGTATAACAGCACATATTGCTGTCTGTACAGATAACGTCTTACAGCACCACTGTATATAGCCCACACTGTACATAGCTCAAACCATTCTAGCACGCAACACACCACACCTTGTACATAGCTCACCCCAATCTAGCACACGATACAACACACACTCAACTAAATTGCACCCTCACTGCATGATTAACACACTCACTTTACCCGATTGTTTGCTGTGATACCACCTTGATTAATAAGATAAGGCGGTTTAAAAATACTGTTAAATAAATAAATAAAAATATATGCATTAGAGATATCCTGCCAACCTGATTGATTTGTGGCCCTCCAGGGCTGGATTTGGAGACCTCTGCCTTACACTTCTGTCATTTAAGATTGTGAGTGGGCAAGGTGCAGATGTCCAAGACATCAAAAAGGTTAGATAGCATTTGTCACATTCCTCCTCGCTTCTCACCACCACCAAAATATTGTCTATTAGACAACTTTATGGTGGTGGTGAGAATCGAGGAGGAATGTGACACATTCTATCTACCCTTTTGATGTCTACAACATCTGTACCTTACCCACTCACAATCTTAACTGAAAGAGGTGTAAGGCAGGGGTCTCCAAATCCAGCCCTAGAGGGCCACAAACCAGTCAGGTTGGCAGGATATCTCTAATGCATATATATGTCATGCATATTGTGGTACCGCAGAGCCTATTCATGGAGAAAAAAGGGTTTTAAATCCTGAAAAAAGATTTTATCATCAGCTGCAATATTATGAGGAGCCCAATAGAGGGAGCAGGAGTGACCTTCCAAGGCCCAGAGAACTGCACCTCAGAGCTGATGAGGTAATGCAACCTAACAGCCAATGGAGAAAAGGGGGAGTTCCCCTGAAGAAAGGCTGGGAACTTGAAAAGGAGGAGCTAGGACAAGTTAGAGAGAGACCAGGGAGAGAGAGACCAAGGGGAGGCATACCAAGGAAGGCCTACCAAAAGGAGGCATACCAAGAAGAGGCTTATCAAGGAAAAGCAGACCACGGAGAGTCACACCACAGAGAGCTTCTGGAAAGGAACCAAGAAGGAGAGCACCATAAGGAGTGTCCAGAGCACCGGAGAGGAAGGAGTTCCTGGCAGGAGGGCATAGTGAATCCGAGGTCACAGAGTTCCAGGAGTCCTTGGTTGAGAGGTACTGGAAAGAAAGGCACAAGGGGAGAAATAAACCCCAGAGTTTGGTGTGAAGAACCGGCAGCAGTAAATGCAAGACACAGTAAGCATTATCTGAGCCAGGATGAAGTCTTTGCTGCAAATGGTAATATTCCTTATTCAAATGCTAAAAGATGTGAATGTGAAAGAGTGGTGACTCTGCATGAAGGCCAGCTGGAGTGTGAAAAGCCTACTGCTCAAGACAGGCTGAACTACAGCGGGACCAGGCCGTGGGGCTCAACTAAGCAAGGTAAAATACCTTTTTATTCTGATAAGCAATATAAGTTAAGAAGAAAGGAAACACAAGATACTGGAGTATATCCTCCCTATCAAACTGTTGGTGAAACAGGGCACAAGCCCTTGGTAAAAAGACTGTATAACATAAGGCAGCCTGCAAGGGGAAGTAACTGCCATAACAAACACTCACATGGGCGCGGCCCTGACTTGAATGCTGAACATTGGAAGCTAGTAAATGTGTTATATGAGAAACCTCAGTACACTCCTCAAGAGTTTACTGACACTGATTCACAGCTGTCTGATACTCAGCCCATGCAGGTGGAATTCAACGAAGACCCACCTGAAACCCCGATGGACTGTAGCTACTGTCAGGCAGGTAGCCTAAGGTCTGTGCATGAAACATAAAACAGTGAACAGTAGCGAATGCCTGTAAAGTTTGTTTATGCCAAGTACTGTGAAGCAACAGTTAAACAAAGCAAGTGTGAATATATTTTCTTTTTGTTGCCTGAAGCAAGGTTTCTTTCAGTTTGTTGAAGTAGTCTCCCATAACTTGAACCATTGTGCTTAAAGGGAAATAAAGCCTTATTTTCCCTACATTCTGGCTAGTGTGTTCTCTTGAACTTTGGCCCCTGGTAGGTCCTGGGAACATTACCAAGACCTCTTACAGAAGGACCAAATTCAAAATATATAAAAAAAACTCTCATGTCCATCTGACCTGCCCATACCAACCATGGCCTCTGGGGCGGCAGCATGACATGAAAATGGCGTAGTTGTTGGATGTTTTGTGGAGCCTACGTCCAGCCTACAGAGAAGAAGCTTGAGCTATAGGTCTCAAGAAGAAGAAACGGAAAAAAAACCCACTTGGATTACAAAAAAAAAAACCCGGAGTGGAGCAGTCAAATCCGGAGCGGATTGGAAGAAAAGCCTGGAAAAGAGAAATCCGGTATCCAACTATCGGCGGAGAATCGCGGAACGACAGCGACGTATACTGTTCCAGAGCTGATTCTACACTGTCATCAGGTAAAACGTAGATATACCTGAAAAGTGTAGGATACCAAGGAAAGTATAGGGAAAAAAAAAAAAAAAAAGAAAGGATTAGGAAAGGAAATTTTCTTTGTAAAAAGAGCCACACTTGGTTGTGTTTTGTTGTTTTGTTTCCTTACTACAGATTACCATGGATCCCAAAGAAGTATGTGCGTGGATGGCTAATCAATTTGACAAGCAGGCGGAACTAGCGCTGCAGAACCAAGCGCAAGCGCTGAAAGCCATGCAAGAACAGCAGTCACCTCTTCTGCACACATTGGACAAATGGTTAACCCAGCAGAAGGAAGAAATAGCAAAGAAGGAAGCGGAAATATTGCGAGCCTCTGAACTCCATAACACAGAGTTGGGACAGTGGTCATGTAGTGACCTGACAATGGGAAAGTTAAGCCCCAGTGATAATCTGGATGATTTTCTGGATTCATTTAGCAGAATAGCAAAGTCAGCTCGGTGGCCGACTGAACAGTGGGCAGTCAGACTAGCTGCATCCCTGACGGGAGAGGCTCTAGCCGCCTACCGGTCGATGCCTCCAGCTTTAGCAGACAATTATGATGAGGTAGTAATGGCAATTAAAGATCGCCTAGGTCTCACCCCATTTGCTTATAGGAAATTGTTTAGAGCCACTATGCTTAACCCAAATGAAACTCCGAAAGCCTTGGGACATAGAGTAAAGAGCTTGGCGTACAAATGGTTACAGCCTGAGAGAAAGAATATTGAAACTCTCATGGACGTCATAATCTTAGAACAGTTTCTAAATGCAGTACCGAGTAGAGTGCAAAATTTTATAATTCTTCAGAATTGCTGCACTACTACCGAGGCCATAAGCCTAACAGAGAGATATCTGGAGGCAGAAAAAGTGTCCCAGCCAAAGCTAGCGGTTCCTAAAATGCACTTAGGGATGGAAGCTAGGAGGGTAGAGGGTTCCTCCAGACCAATGTATAGCCCTAGGAGTAATTATGACCCTAAGGATGTGGAAACTGTAAGACGATGTTTTTCATGTGGTAAGAAGGGCCATATAAAAAAGGAATGTTATTCACGTGTTGCATTAGTGGGAGAAGTCCCAAAGACAACAAAAGAAGGTTTTGTGTTGAGAGTAAAAATACACGGAGTTCATGCTAAGGCACTTCTAGATTCAGGTGCGGACCAATCCATGATGTCCAAACAGCTGTGGACTATGATCCAAGACCAAGGATGGTCCGTCCCTGAATGTCCAGAAGCGCAGGTCAAAATTAAATGTGTTCATGGATCAGCTACAAGCTATCCCGTGTACAAGCTGTGGGTTAAGGCATGGGGAATGAGAAAGCAAATGTTGGTAGCCGTGGTCCCAAGATTACCACAAGAGCTGGTATTGGGTCGCGACTGGCCACAATTTAAAAAGACTCTGAGAGAGGGTTTATCTCCTCAGACAGTCATGAATTCCACCTGCAGTAGGCATGAGCACACGGGTAGTCCTGACCCTACTGATCGCCTCAGCACCCAGCGAAGCAGCCTAGCGGCAACCACTAACTCCATGGTCCCTAGTCCGCTCTGGGGAAAGCCAAAGAGAGGCCTGATAAAGGAAACACCGGAGGCGCCTAAGAAATTCGTGTTGAAGTTCTGTAAAACTTCGGAAAAGGCCCGTAGTCCCCAAAGAGCATCAACACAAGCAGCAGGCTACGATCTCCATAGTGTGGAAGACCAGGTCATCCCGAAGCAGGGACGAAAGCTAATCAGCACCGGAATACAAGTGGAAATCCCTCCAGGATGTTATGGAAGGATAGCACCCCGGTCAGGATTGGCTGCCAAACACAGCTTGGATGTAGCCGCAGGGGTCATCGACCCTGATTATAGGGGAATAGTAAAAGTTCTCCTGTGCAATTTTTCTAAAGAAGATTTCGTGGTTCAGGTTGGGGACAGAATAGCGCAATTGATTTGCGAGCGAGTCGGGTTCCCCAGCTTGGAAGAGGTCACCATGCTCACTCCCACTAGCCGAGGTGCAGATGGTTTTGGCTCTACGGGGAAGGCAGAGCTAGAAGGACTCATGGCCATAGGGAGTGATTTTCCTGAAGAAGACCTGGGCCCCCATGTGGAAGACCACAAGGAGGACTCCGTGCCGAAAATCGGGGAGGAACTCCCATTGAGCCAACAGCACGGCCAGCCCCGAGGAGTTGGAAGAGGAAGAAAACTCGGGCGACAGTGGAAGTGGCGGTGGCGATTAGAACGAACCTCGCGGGTGGCGAGTGAGAACTTGGAGGAGAGTCAGATAAAACAGAAGAGATACTATGACCGGAGGGTAAAGCACAGGCAGCTACAAGCAGGAGAA
Source organism: Ichthyophis bannanicus (assembly GCA_033557465.1). Classification (NCBI taxonomy): domain Eukaryota; kingdom Metazoa; phylum Chordata; class Amphibia; order Gymnophiona; family Ichthyophiidae; genus Ichthyophis; species Ichthyophis bannanicus. The sequence goes on from CM066035.1 coordinate 780,475,063, forward strand.
AAAGTAATGGTCTTGGTATCGGGAGCTACCCCCAAATTCGAGGCCCGGTGGAGAGGACCTCATGTGGTAGTTCAACCTAGAGGACCCACCTCTTACGAGGTACAAGATACCACAGGACGCACGCAAATCTATCATATCAACGCTCTTTGATCGTGGCACGACCGATCAGGGTTGCTAGCTGCAGTAGCCAACACTTATCACCCAGGAGAAAAACTAGTTAATAACAGGCGGAAGATATACGGTGACAGCAAGCTACAGTACAATACTGCTGCTCAGTCACGAATTCCGTGCTGTGTGAAGGGGGCTTCACCAGCCCGTCATATTTTAAGAGGGGGGATATGTGGTACCGCAGAGCCTATTCATGGAGAAAAAAGGGTTTTAAATCCTGAAAAAAGATTTTATCATCAGCTGCAATATTATGAGGAGCCCAATAGAGGGAGCAGGAGTGACCTTCCAAGGCCCAGAGAACTGCACCTCAGAGCTGATGAGGTAATGCAACCTAACAGCCAATGGAGAAAAGGGGGAGTTCCCCTGAAGAAAGGCTGGGAACTTGAAAAGGAGGAGCTAGGACAAGTTAGAGAGAGACCAGGGAGAGAGAGACCAAGGGGAGGCATACCAAGGAAGGCCTACCAAAAAGAGGCATACCAAGAAGAGGCTTATCAAGGAAAAGCAGACCACGGAGAGGCACACCACAGAGAGCTTCTGGAAAGGAACCAAGAAGGAGAGCACCATAAGGAGTGTCCAGAGCACCGGAGAGGAAGGAGTTCCTGGCAGGAGGGCATAGTGAATCCGAGGTCACAGAGTTCCAGGAGTCCTTGGTTGAGAGGTACTGGAAAGAAAGGCACAAGGGGAGAAATAAACCCCAGAGTTTGGTGTGAAGAACCGGCAGCAGTAAATGCAAGACACAGTAAGCATTATCTGAGCCAGGATGAAGTCTTTGCTGCAAATGGTAATATTCCTTATTCAAATGCTAAAAGGTGTGAATGTGAAAGAGTGGTGACTCTGCATGAAGGCCAGCTGGAGTGTGAAAAGCCTACTGCTCAAGACAGGCTGAACTACAGCGGGACCAGGCCGTGGGGCTCAACTAAGCAAGGTAAAATACCTTTTTATTCTGATAAGCAATATAAGTTAAGAAGAAAGGAAACACAAGATACTGGAGTATATCCTCCCTATCAAACTGTTGGTGAAACAGGGCACAAGCCCTTGGTAAAAAGACTGTATAACATAAGGCAGCCTGCAAGGGGAAGTAACTGCCATAACAAACACTCACATGGGCGCGGCCCTGACTTGAATGCTGAACATTGGAAGCTAGTAAATGTGTTATATGAGAAACCTCAGTACACTCCTCAAGAGTTTACTGACACTGATTCACAGCTGTCTGATACTCAGCCCATGCAGGTGGAATTCAACGAAGACCCACCTGAAACCCCGATGGACTGTAGCTACTGTCAGGCAGGTAGCCTAAGGTCTGTGCATGAAACATAAAACAGTGAACAGTAGCGAATGCCTGTAAAGTTTGTTTATGCCAAGTACTGTGAAGCAACAGTTAAACAAAGCAAGTGTGAATATATTTTCTTTTTGTTGCCTGAAGCAAGGTTTCTTTCAGTTTGTTGAAGTAGTCTCCCATAACTTGAACCATTGTGCTTAAAGGGAAATAAAGCCTTATTTTCCCTACATTCTGGCTAGTGTGTTCTCTTGAACTTTGGCCCCTGGTAGGTCCTGGGAACATTACCAAGACCTCTTACAGAAGGACCAAATTCAAAATATATAAAAAAAACTCTCATGTCCATCTGACCTGCCCATACCAACCATGGCCTCTGGGGCGGCAGCATGACAATATTCATTAGGGATATCCTGAAAACCTGCAGGGTTGCGGACCTCCAGAACTGGATTTGAGTAGCTTTGTTCTAGGCAGTAGTCATGGGGTTCGATTCCTCATTGTTCCTTCCTGTCCATGTCTGATGTTTTGCATGCCTGTGACAGTCATATCTTTGCAGATCTGTGCTGCCAGCCCATAATAGCCTCACCACAGTTGCCATCACTCCCTATACGGCGTTATAAGGCACCTTACAAGGCACGTTACAAGGCACATCATAAGGCACGTTACATGGCACCTTACTAGGCACAGTACAAGGCACGTGCCTTATACTGTGCCTACTAAGGTGCCTTATAACGTGCCTTATGACGTGCCTTGTAACGTGCCTTATAACGCGCGTTAGCCTAAGGCGCCTTGTAATGCACGTTAACTGACACAGCTTGCCATAATGATGCACCGCCCATTCCTTTATATGGGAATCCAGGGAACCTAACGCGGGGGATGTTACCGCAGTTTAGTAAACATACTCCATAGTCTTCCTAGGAGCTCACAGTTACCAGGGTCTTGGCATTTCTTCTCCTACATGCTTTCACAGATTTCTCTGCCTTTCTTCTCCTTAATGCAACTACACATAACACACTCTTCCTAAACAAACACTAAACAACATCACAACACATTGAGTATCTCCTTCTAAACTTTTCTCAGAGCATTCCTTGAAGCACTACCCTTGTGAGCTCACATTTCTTTGGTTTATACCATGTGGCACAGGGGCTATACATACCTGTCAAGGCATCCAAGTCTTTCTGCGTCTTTCCAACCACAATTTCCAAATCTATCCTTCTGGGTATTAACTTCTATAAAACTATCCAGATCACAGGCTTCAGTATCTGAGAAGAATGAAAAATATAAACTGTTAATCACAAAGCATAAATCAAAAGCATTTTTCTTGACAATAGTAGGACAATACTAAGGAAGCAAGAAATATCTTTGTGTTTGCAAATAAGAGGTTTAGCTAATAAAGGAGCCCTTTTAGTCAAGTGCAGTAAGCAGTTAATGTGCCAATTAGCACAAGTCAGCACTGACATGATAGTTAGCATGTGCTAATTTCTGCATTAACTGCTTAGTGCATGAAGGGACAGGGAAGGTTATGGGTGGAGAATGACAGTGGACTGCATACTACAAAGCGCATTGAAATTAGCATGCGCTGTTACTTTACAGTTAATGTGGGTGAACTTAATGCCACGTCAAGAGCACTATGTGCACCCATACTAATTGTAAAAGAATCTCAGATGTGGTAAGACTTTTCAGTGTGGTTACTGTAGAGCACATGCTGGCCATGCCCCCAACACTTACTGCACAGGTTTTGCATTTACCGCACATTAGGTTTTAAGAACATAAGAAATGCCATACTGGGTCAGACCAAGGTCCATCAGGCTCAGTATCCTGTTTCCAAAAGTGGCCAGTTCAGGTCACAAGTACTGTCAGATTCCACAATGCTTATCCTGGGGTAAGCATCGGATTTTCCTGGTTCCCTTTAATAATGGTTTCTAGACTTTTCCTCCAGGAACTTGTCCAAACCTTTTTTTAAACCCAGCTACACTAACAGCTTTTACTACATCCTCTGGTAACTAGTTCCAGAGTTTGATGGTGAAGTCCCCGGACTGAGCCTTCAGCAGTTCTCCCACAGCTTAGAGAAGCTTTGTTTCTTCACTGAGCATGCATGCCTGCTTATGCCGAGAGAATCAGTTTATACCAGAGCAAAAAGAAACCAAAACAAAAATATGGAGATGATGACACCAGTCCCTGTGACAGGGTGGAGGAGTAGCCTAGTGGATAGAGCAACTGCCTAGTACCCAGAAGATCAATGGTTCAATTCCCACTAGCACTCCTTGGGACATCAGACAAGTCACTTTACCCTCCATTGCCTCAGAAAAATCCAAGTTATCAATGTCCCTGTTTACTGTACATTACCAAGTTGAAGTTACAATGTAAACAGCTTTGATTGAAATGATAAAGCAGTATAAAAAAACCTGTTAAATAAATAAAATAGCAAAGTTCTCTTTTTATTTTTTTTGTTAGTTGAGGGGCAGGAGAGTGTGACTGTATACCCTGCTGTCTACAGAGAACTCCTGTTACAAGTAAGCAACTACGCTTTCTCTGGAGACAAGCAGGGGGATACAGTCATACTCAATGGTGAGTCCAGAGCTAGGGGCCGCCTGGTCATGAAAGTTTAGCTGTGTGAAATGTCTTTGCAATCAGGGCGGCCCTGGACTTAGCTCGGGTAGAGGAGAAGAATGAAGTTGTAAACAGGTTCTGGAGGACAGCAAGGCCAAAGGCAAAGTCCATCGTGGATGAACGACCCAAGCTGTAGTTTCTAGTGAAGGTGTGGAGAGATGATCAGGCACCTGCTTTGCAGATGTCCTGGGTGGAGACAGAAACCAGACTGGCTATGGAGGCAGCTGTGACCCTGAGCTTGTAAGGGGTAACATGTCCTGGAGAAGGGAGAGCTGCTTACTTGTAGCAGAAGGCAATGCAGTCCACAATCCACGAGGAAATGGTCAGCTTTGCTGCCGGTTGACCGAGATTATTGGGATTGAAAGTCAGAAACAACTGAGATGACTTGTATAGAGGGTCAGTACAATACAGATAGTAGAGCAGAGCTCTTCTGCAATCCAGCGTATATAATTTCTCCTCCGGAGAGCTCACAGAGGCGTTCGGAAAGAAGGCAAGGAGCATGATAGGCTGGTTGATGTGAAAGTCAGAGACCACCTTCAGGAGAAACTTAGGATGAGTCTGAAGGACGACCTTGTTGTGGAAGAATTGTGTTAACGGGGGATAATGCACGAGAGCTTGGAATTCCCCCAGATGTCTGGCTGAAGTGATGGCAACGAGGAAAACAGGAGAGGGTCAAGTGGTGGTTGCATCAGCTGAGACCAGACAACATTAAGGTCCCAGGTTGGTGTAGGTGGTCAGAGAAACACAAAGGGCATTTACACGTTTATTATATGGTATATGTATGTTTTAGTAGTATTTATTTCAATATGTTTGTATGTCTAATTGCACTATAACATGCCAGGTGTTTTATTGTTTTACTGTTTTATACTTTTTAATTATTATTATCCTAATCATATATCATTCTTTATTATCATTCTAATTATTTATTTATTCTGTTTGCCAATTAAGAGATAATTGGATATACTCCCCCTGAGGAAGGCGTTGCCGAAACGCGTTGGGGTCCCTTCACAATAAAGAAGCTTTATCTCATCCGACGTCTCCTGCCCTTTGTGTTTCTCTGGATTACCTGCAGGAGGTCCTGCTCCCCTCTGTGTGTGTGTGGTTTAGGTGGTCAGACAGGAGGATTTGTGTTAATGAGACTCCTCATGAATCTGGAGACCATCATATGACCCGAAATGGGCTTGTCATCGATGGGGTTGTGTGGGATGTAGTGTAGTTCAACAATTGTTTCTGGGTTCCATATTCTAGCAGATGTCTGTCATGTACCCTGGGACTGGGCCACATTGCTGAGAATGGTCCACAGCAGAGCTTTCACACACCAGACCAGTCCTACCCAAATGGAAGGGCATGGATGAAGATCATGTATGTTCTGAGGTGATGGATAAATAACAAGTTGTGGTCTATAATGTACCTCAATGTAACATTATGTATGTGAGTCTGGCTGCATGAGAATAGATGCAGCATTGCAGTATGTATTGATCTTGGAATTAGGTGCTGGGCAAAGTTGAGCAGAATCCCTATCTTCCTAGGACTGTGACCCATGGCAATAGTAGCCATGATGCTTTTGTCAGCACATCTGGCACAAGCATTAAAGGTCTGCACTATTACATCAAGCCACTCAAGGGATCATGTCACATGGTAAACATACAACTGACATGTACTACAAGACAACTCTCGGTGTATGATCAGTCAGAAATTGCACATATTGGCCTTATGACTAGATATGACTGATGTAGCTCAGTCAAAAGAGAATCAGATTATGTGCTTGGATGATGGGGGCCCCAAGTTACTGTGTAACATGTCTGTCCATCTAGCCAATGCACTGTAAATGTCTGTGTGGTGGGTCTGGATGTGAAAGCTGGTCTTTCCTGGTACAATACATTCTGCCCATCCTAACAGCTTGGTTCAGGCATTGTTCCCTAACAGTGATTAGCATAGAACACTCATCAGTAGTATTGCTCAACAGACAGGTTTTAGGGGCATTGTGTGACAACAGCAGAGCACGGTGGAATTCCACATTGGTATGTGTATGTGTGCGTATGTCACTGGTAAAGCCATTGGGAAGGCCAGCAGTTGGGGGTCTTAGCTTGAGCCCTAAGGTGTCACCTGTGATATACATGATTGGAACATCAGGCCATCTAGAATGTGTTGCCCTGTCTTTTCCCACATAAATATTCCATTTGTCAGTTGTGAACTCAGTTCTCAACTCAGGCATATGACATGATATGAACATATGTGAAAGTGTGACTTGAATTACCCAATGCAATTGTCTCTCCTTACACCCTTCCTTGGAAATTTTGCTCTCCTCACAAATTGGGTCTGTCTGTGCTCTCTTTACTCTTGCAAATGAGATATCAAGAATGTGTCCAATATGCCAACCCTGTGAGATAAATATGCTACAGTGGCCAGAAGTTCCCAACCCAGTCCTCGGGGAACTCCAGGCCAGTCAGGTTTTCAGAGTACCCACAATGAATATGCATGAGATAGATCTGCATGCACTGCTTCCATTGTATGCAGATATATCTCATGCATATTCATTGTGGGTACTCTGAAAACCTGACTGGCCTGGGGTTCCCCGAGGACCAACGATGGGAACCTCTGTGCTACACATCTCACACCAATAGATGCCCATCATCAACATCCTGGTACTGTTATGAGAATGTGCACAAATACTAGCCTCCCTGATGGAGTAGCACTATTTTGGAGGGTCTGTTGCCACTGTTATGTGTATATGATAAGTCACATGGTTCCTGAGTTCCCATCTGCCATGGTGGGTGATTCATGGTGTACATCTGATCATGTGCAAAGCACATTGTCTGGCTACACAAGATGTGCAGTTGGCTTGCAGCAGCACAAGGAAAAACGCAGAAATAGTTTGCACAGTATGCAATGACTGGAATACTGGCTTGCATATGCTATCTTACCCAACATTTTCTGATCCCTAAAAAACATATTTATATCCATCACCTATGTGATGAGATATATCCCTGGGACCTCAAATGTTAGCAGTCCTTGCTAACGTATGTGCATACTTGTTGGGATATTTGGCCAAAGCATACATATGTGACAATTAGTATGAGGTCTCTGCTGGAGATTCTGATAATGGCAGCAGATGTACCAATATGCTGGAACTACATGCAATCTGTCCTTCCCCAAATACCACCTCACTGTCCACCCTTCACCTGTAGTCAGTTATTTCATGTGTGCAGAACTGTCATGTTGGTATCTCTTGTCTCCCCCAACACCTTTGCATATTGTTGGTTGGATCATGCCTTCTGCTACCTGCTCTGACCACGTTTCCCCACTGCTCAATCATCTTCACAGTCTACCCATCAAATGTTGTATCCACTGCAAAAGCCTCACTCTGGTTTAGAGGTCCATTAACATGCACACCCCACAATATCTGTCTGATTGTCATCTGTTTCATGACTCCTCCTGTAGTCTCTGTTCCAGTCATCTGCACATTCTGCCAGTCTCACATGTACATGCCATGAGTCAAGGCCCCCTGCTGCCATCGTCTTCCTGGGTAATCCCTCTGGAACTCGCTCCCCATAGTTCTCTGTATGGAATCTTCCCTCCAAACCCTCAAGATTCATCCTTAATACCCATTTCTGTAGAACCATCTGTGATTTACCCCTCCCCCTCACCTGACCTCTCCCTGGCCTCTTTGCTCTGCCCCATGGTCCCTGGTATGGCTGTTATTCTCTGAAGTGAGGGTATTCTGTCCTACCTGATTAATGTTGTTCCCTTCCTTTGCAAATCTGACCCTATTGTGAACCTTGTAAACTGCACTGCCTGAAGGGCATTGTTGTGAATTCTCTATAAAATCTCAAGAAAGATAACTCTATAAACCCTAACAGCTCCCTGGTTCAAACCCACACAATGCATCCACGTGTAGGGTGCATTTAGCCAATGTGATATAGGGGACATGGAGGCAGGCTGGACTGTCCACTAGGTGGGACTGGAGATTGCCAAAGGCCTGTAGATTTATGTATGGTAGTCTCTGTGGTTCACCACCAATGAATGCTATGAAATACTACTTTAATATTGTAGGTCTATTTCATAGAGGATGCAATCACTTGCTAAAAATGTAAACGTTCCTCCAAACTAACGTCTCGGACAAATTATCCCATAAGATGTAGAAACTTTTCAATTGTTCACATCAAAAATGTTTGTTTTTTAATTATTTCTTTAATTTTTTCTAAAAATACTTCTAATAGAATAGAACCAGGTCTCAGACAATTATTAGTACATATCATGGGTTGAAATCCCTTTTGTACTTGCTCAGCATCAATGACCACGGTTCAATTAGTTAGTTCCTAAACTTTAGCACTCTCTTAGGTTGAAAAATCTGATCTGTTAAATATCCAAATCCATAATAATATAATTGTGCCCAAGAATGCAGCAAATAAATGGAACTTAACTTGCAGTTGGTTTCAAAAGTTGTTATCATTTGTACTTCTCATTAAACTTTCCCCGACGCCACCAGTCGGTACCGCATTTGCGTTTCAAAATTGCTTCTTCAGGGGTCGAGTTTCATCAAAAACTAGAAATAAACACATTCATCATGTAATTCCAAGAGCTGGTAACATATTAGTAACTAAAATTCAGCAATCCCACATATACCTTGTATAATGGCAACAGAAACTCTTTCCAGCGCTAGACTGTGTGTTCAACATCGAGCTCCTCGGCTCCAAAAAACGCCGTGCATGCGAGATGATGCAACTCACGGCCATTTAAAAGGGATGAACACATGACATACCCAGTCAGCCACTTACAAGCACGCTCCCCATTCTATGCTGTTATTTAGACCGCCTGGGGATACTGTCCCTAGGCGGTATATCCATCGCTGTTCTTTGATAATCAATGATTGTTCTCTAGTTTTACCATTTTGTCCCACTAATGTTCTATCAAAACAAAAACAGCGCAGATCTTCAAATTGATGTTGATATTGAATGCAATGTGCAACCATGGGAGCTTCTTGTACTCTACATCGTAAGCGACTACGATGTTCAATCATACGGGTTTTAAATGATCTAGTCGTTTTTCCGATGTATAGTAATTGACATGGGCATCTTATGCCGTAAACTACATAATCTGTTGTACAGGAAGTCTGATGTCGCAGATGATAGGTCATATTATTATATGTAAATTGTGTAATATCTTCTGATATTATGCAGATGGTACATTCTCCACAAGGATGGTGTCCTGGACTAGACTGTAATAATCTATTAGATGTTGGTCGAAGAACAGCCGGACTAAGTTTCTCTTTAAAATTTTGATGGCGAGTCCAAACACACCTAACTTTCTTAGCCTCCAATCCCGGTAGCATACTAACCACATTATAATGCCGTTTGACTGCTTTTTGTATCTGTTTATCATATGGGGAATGCTTCGTGATCAAATTAATGGAAACATCTTCAGCCCGTTGTACCCTACTAGTGCTTAGAAGCAGTGCTCGATTATTGCACAATGCTCGTTTGTAAGCTGAACGAACAACACGTTCGGGATACCCCCGTTGTAAAAAATCTTGTATTAACCGTCGAGCTTGCGTCTTATACTCTGTAAGATCAGAACAGTTACGTCTGTACCGTAAAAACTGTGACAGGGGCAAACTATTCCTTAGTTGTTGAGGATGACCACTTCGATAATGTAGAAAAGTGTTCCTGTCAGTCCCTTTTCGGTACAATGACGTAGACCAGCCATTACTTCCTTTTGTGATTGTAACATCCAAAAAGCTAAGACTCTTTTGATCATAAGCGTGCGTGAATTGTATGGCTGGATCTAAACTGTTTAACCAGATGAAAAACTGCTGCAATCGGGTCTCCGAACCTCTCCATAGCATGAACACGTCGTCAATATACCTCTTCCACATTAGCACTTGCTCTTCATACGGGAAATGTGTCAACCAGCGGTGTTCATAAGAAGACATAAATAAGTTGGCCAGAGACGGGGCACTTGTCGCCCCCATGGCCACTCCAGAAACTTGTAAATACAATTGTTGTAAATACAATTGTTTTTGCGTCCTGTACACCTACAAGAGAACGGGAGAATTCTTCTGTATCTCGACGTATACCTCTCCCGTTGCGTTCTACATGGAGTCCTCCGGGGCCAGTTCCCCCAGCGTTGTTATTGTTTAAGGATTTAGTGTTACGTGATGTGGCCAACTTAACACAAAATAGTCCTTCTAAACTCAGTTTCCTTACTGAATCAGAAAGATCAACACTCATTCAATTACAAACCACTGAAGAAATAGTCATCCGACGAGCCGATAAAGGGGGCGCCATCGTGGTGTTAGACAGACAACAATATCTGGATGAAGCTTTTCGGCAATTATCGGATAAAAACACCTATCAGAAGCTTACAGAGGACCCTACGTCTGGGTTACGTCAGCATATAAGATCACTTACTACGCAGGCTTTGGATGCTAAGCTCATCAGTAAGAAAAAATGGCATTTTTTGAATAAACCTAGCACTACTATTTCTAAACTATACTTAGTTCCTAAGATTCATAAAAGTTTGATTTCCCCGCCAGGACGCCCGATAGTGTCCACAAGAGGTTCAATATTGGAACCGCTTTCTGTCTACATAGATTCTTTTTTACGTCCATTAATGCCGGATATGACTTCGTTTGTTAAAGATACCTCTCACTTTTTACAGCTTTTGTCTCTTAATCCGGCTTGGGCATTGGATGATCAAGTTTTGTTAGTGTCACTTGACGTATCATCTCTTTATACTAACATCCCGCAAGTGGCGGCCCATGATATTATGATTACAGCTTTAAGACATAGGGAAGATCTCTCAGAAGAACACCTTTCATTTATTTCACAATTGGCAGAATTAGTGATTTTTAAAAATTATTTTGTGTTTGAACAACAATTGTATTTACAAGTTTCTGGAGTGGCCATGGGGGCGACAAGTGCCCCGTCTCTGGCCAACTTATTTATGTCTTCTTATGAACACCGCTGGTTGACACATTTCCCGTATGAAGAGCAAGTGCTAATGTGGAAGAGGTATATTGACGACGTGTTCATGCTATGGAGAGGTTCGGAGACCCGATTGCAGCAGTTTTTCATCTGGTTAAACAGTTTAGATCCAGCCATACAATTCACGCACGCTTATGATCAAAAGAGTCTTAGCTTTTTGGATGTTACAATCACAAAAGGAAGTAATGGCTGGTCTACGTCATTGTACCGAAAAGGGACTGACAGGAACACTTTTCTACATTATCGAAGTGGTCATCCTCAACAACTAAGGAATAGTTTGACCCTGTCACAGTTTTTATGGTACAGACGTAACTGTTCTGATCTTACAGAGTATAAGACGCAAGCTCGACGGTTAATACAAGATTTTTTACAACGGGGGTATCCCGAACGTGTTGTTCGTTCAGCTTACAAATGAGCACAGTGCAATAATCGAGCACTGCTTCTAAGCACTAGTAGGGTACAACGGGCTGAAGATGTTTCCATTAATTTGATCACGAAGCATTCCCCATATGATAAACAGATACAAAAAGCAGTCAAACGGCATTATAATGTGGTTAGTATGCTACCGGGATTGGAGGCTAAGAAAGTTAGGTGTGTTTGGACTCGCCATCAAAATTTTAAAGAGAAACTTAGTCCGGCTGTTCTTCGACCAACATCTAATAGATTATTACAGTCTAGTCCAGGACACCATCCTTGTGGAGAATGTACCATCTGCATAATATCAGAAGATATTACACAATTTACATATAATAATATGACCTATCATCTGCGACATCAGACTTCCTGTACAACAGATTATGTAGTTTACGGCATAAGATGCCCATGTCAATTACTATACATCGGAAAAACGACTAGATCATTTAAAACCCGTATGATTGAACATCGTAGTCGCTTACGATGTAGAGTACAAGAAGCTCCCATGGTTGCACATTGCATTCAATATCAACATCAATTTGAAGATCTGCGCTGTTTTTGTTTTGATAGAACATTAGTGGGACAAAATGGTAAAACTAGAGAACAATCATTGATTATCAAAGAACAGCGATGGATATACCGCCTAGGGACAGTATCCCCAGGCGGTCTAAATAACAGCATAGAATGGGGAGCGTGCTTGTAAGTGGCTGACTGGGTATGTCATGTGTTCATCCCTTTTAAATTGCCGTGAGTTGCATCATCTCGCATGCACGGCGTTTTTTGGAGCCGAGGAGCTCGATGTTGAACACACAGTCTAGCGCTGGAAAGAGTTTCTGTTGCCATTATACAAGGTATATGTGGGATTGCTGAATTTTAGTTACTAATATGTTACCAGCTCTTGGAATTACATGATGAATGTGTTTATTTCTAGTTTTTGATGAAACTCGACCCCTGAAGAAGCAATTTTGAAACGCAAATGCGGTACCGACTGGTGGCGTCGGGGAAAGTTTAATGAGAAGTACAAATGATAACAACTTTTGAAACCAACTGCAAGTTAAGTTCCATTTATTTGCTGCATTCTTGGGCACAATTATATTATTATGGATTTGGATATTTAACAGATCAGATTTTTCAACCTAAGAGAGTGCTAAAGTTTAGGAACTAACTAATTGAACCGTGGTCATTGATGTTGCGCAAGTACAAAAGGGATTTCAACCCATGATATGTACTAATATTTGTCTGAGACCTGGTTCTATTCTATTAGAAGTATTTTTAGAAAAAATTAAAGAAATAATTAAAAAACAAAAATTTTTGATGTGAACAATTGAAAGGTTTCTACATCTTATGGGATAATTTGTCCGAGACGTTAGTTTGGAGGAACGTTTACATTTTTAGCAAATGAAGTACTACTAGCATGTGGAACAAAAATGACTTTACACACATCAACAAGATCACCATGGTCTGTCAGCCATTCTCCTTTTCTGGATCTGTCAACACACATAACCACCTAAATCATCCACATGATGTGCTTCTGCCAACTCCCTGGCCAGTCGTCTACATGCCCCCCTGCAAAGGCAGCGAGCACATAGGCCTCTTGTCAATTTCTATATGTGGGCCAGGGTAGACAGGCAGCTACCAGCATACAGTACAGTTGTGTCAAAGTATGACATACCCCAGCTGCCAGACATGAGCAGCTACAGGGGGACCTATGCACACCTTCAATTCTGGGGAACAGAAGTGGCCCAATGCAGATGAAGGGGCCATGCCTCTACAGGCCATTCTTCATCTCAGACAGAGACAGCATGGAAATCACACATAATAGGTCTTAGAAGATACCCACTCATGATTTGCAAATGCAGATCATGTGTGCTGTGTAATCATTTAATGGGGAGATGTGTTCAAGCAAGATATGATAGTGCAAAAATGTTGTTCATGTCCCTCATCTATGCCCATATCATAGACATTATGGCATGAATGATCATTGAATGTGATAGGCAGGATGTCCCACACCTTGTCTGTACAAAAAGTTGCTGTCTAGGACATCACTGAAGCATATGTCACATAAGATATAGAAACATAGAAATATGATGACAGAAAAAGACCACATGGCCTATCTAGTCTGTCCTTCCATAACAACAACTACAACAGTCCCCTTTTTACCTTTAGAGATCCTCTGTGTTTGTCCCATGCTTTTTTGAATTTAGTTACTGTCCTCATCTCTACCACCTCCACTGGGAGACTATTCCACGGATCCACTACTCTTTTCGTAAAGAAATATTTCCGCATATCACTCCTGAATCTATCTCCCTTCACCCTCATCGCATGTCCCCTCGTAGCAGAACTTGCTTTCAATTGAAAGAGGCTCTCTCCCTGAACATTTATGCCACGGAGGTATTTAAATATCTCAATCATATCACCTCTCTCCCGCCTTTCCTCTAAGGTGTACATATTAAGATCCTTCAGTCTGTCCTCATATGCTTTATAATAAAGACCACTAATCATTTTAGTAGCCACCCTCTGCACCGACTCCATCCTGTTCACATCCTTTTGAAGGTGCGGTCTCCAGACTTGCACACTATACTCCAAATGAGGTCGCACCAAAGACTTATACAGAGGCATTATGACCTCCTTTTTTCTGCTAGCCATTCCTCTCCGTATGCACCCAAACATCCTTCTAGCTTTTGCCGTCGCCTTTTCTACCTGTTTAGCTACCTTAAGATCATCAGACACAACCACGCCTAGGTCCCGCTCACAGACAATAGAGTAACCATCAGAAAACAAAGTGTGCCCATGGTGGGTGACTGGGACACCATTTGTGGAGATGGTCAGATGCACTGAGCACATTCACTGAAGTGCAGGGTGAACAGGAAGCATGTGCACATCTTGTAGGGCAAAACAGTATCAGTCCACAGAGAATGGATATTGCAACATGGGCTGGAGAGCAACAGCCCTCAGGTGAGAAGTAGAATGGGCCCGTTGAAGGTATTTCATGGCAGCTCTCATTCAGTGACAAGGTCTGCTCCGTATGTAGGGTTGCTGACAGGCTTGACCCAGTCCTGGGTTTAGCCCATTGCATGCAGGGACTTGTAGTCTTGATCTCTGTGTGTTGTAATAGAGAAATCAGAATACATGTCCATGCATTCAATGGTGTAAACCCAGGACTGCATCAGGCTTGTCGACCGCATCTGGAGCCAGTTGGCAACCCTATCAACAGGTAGGATCCAAAATGCCACGCATGCCTCCATAAAGGGCATACTTGCATGCTGACATGGCCTGTGATAAGCAGACAGCTCATTCCATTGGAGTGCTGACTGAAATCACTATGCATTGACATTGCAGCACAATAGGAAGTATGGGGTTTGGACATCACACCCTCTTTTGCTCGAAAGTAAGCTGGTATGCACCCCATAAGGGGGCTTCAGAGGTCCACAGAAACTAATGGGATATCTCCAAACAGGCCTCTGATAGAAACCTCATTTGCAGTTGTCAGCACGTTAATCTGCCCAACAACAAGGCAGGCGCCTCACCTCATCCTTATTAGCACCATTGATGGAATGATTTTATATTGTCAGCAGATGTTACCAGTTCCAGCTTTGATGGAAGGGGAGTCAATGCACACCTGCAGCACATGATAGGGTCACGAGCTGCACTGGTGAGATGAGTTCCACCCTCTAGCACAAAGCTGATTGCAGTCTTCCCAGCTGGACAGCATGATAGAAGCCAACTGTTCCACCATCTGTAACTGGCCCCACATAGTGCTCATACTGGCCACCCTGAAAACCTGGCAAGGGACACAACAGCAACATACCAGGGCATACTCTGTATGCAACTACTACTACTACTGAGCATTTGTATAGCACTATAAGATGTATGCAGTGCTGCACAGACATGTGAGAGACAGTTCCTGCTCATCAGAGCTTACAATCTAGTCAAGACATACAACACAAGGGAAACACAAGGAGATTAGGTGAGTCAGGATCCAAAAGTGGCAGCGAAGAGGTGAGTTTTCAGACTGGATTTGAAAAGGGTCAGAGAATGCATCTGACATACAGACTCAGGTAGTTTGTTCCAGGTGTAAGGCGCAGCAATGTGAAAGGAACAAAGTCTGGAGTTAGCAATAGAAGGACAAAGATACAAGCAATTTGCCAGAAGAGCGGAGTTCCCAAAGGGGGGGGGGGAGGGGGGAGTGTAGGGAGAGATAAGAGAGGAAAGGTAGTGAGGAGCTGCAGAGTGAATGCACTTATAGGTCAGCAGGAGAGGTTTGAACTGGATGCGGAAATGGATAGGGAGCCAATGAAGTGACTTGAGAAGAGGGGTAATATGAGTATGATGAGGCTGGTGGAAGATTTGCTGAGCAGCAGAGTGTTGAACCGATTGAAGGGGAGAGATGATTCAAAGGGAGACCAGCAAGGAGTAGGTTACCACAGTCAAGATGGGAGATGATTAAGGAGTGGATAAGTGTCTTAGTATTGTGTTCAGAAAGGAATGGGTGGATTTTGTTGATGTTATAGAGAAAGAAATGGCAGGTCTTAGCTATTAGATGGATGTGTGTGAAGAAGGAGAGAGAGGAGTCAAAGACAACCCCAAGGTTGCAAGATGAGGAGTACAGAGTTATCCACAGAGACTGAAAAAGGAGGAAGAGGAGAGGAGGTTTTAGGGGGAAAAATAAGAAGCTCAGTTTTGGCCATGTTCAATTTCAAGCGGCAGTGAAACATCCAAGCAGCAATGTCAGAAAGGCAGGCAGAGATGCGGGTCTGGATTGTCAGAGAGATTTCAGGTGTAGAGAGGTAGATCTGGGAGTCATCAGCATAAAGATGGTACTTAAAGCCATGGGAAGAGTTGAGCGCACAAAGGGACTGGGTATAGAGAGAGAAATGGAGCGGACCCAAGACAGATCCTTGGGGTACACCAACTGAGAGTGGGATAGCAGCAGAGGAGAATCCACCAGAACAAACACTGAAAGACCGATGGGAGAAATAAAAGGAGAACCAGGATAGTACAGAGCTCTTAAAACCAAGGAGGACAAGGTATCAAGGAGAAGGGTGTGGTCAACAGTGTCATAAGCAGCAGAGAGGTCAAGAAGGATGAGGACAGAATAAAGGCCCTTGGATTTTGCCAGGAACAAGTCACTGTTCACTGTATGCAGGGTCTACACTGTCACTAAGATATTCAGTAGGGACTGTCAGCTACATCTATATGCAACAGAGGACATGTCAGGGAATTGGGAAGTGGGTCAAACCACAGCATCTATATGTGGTGTTCCCTGCTTCCAATGTCCATTTCCCAAGGAAAAACAGCAGTTCCTCATGATGGAGATGTGACCATAAAGTTAATATTTGCAATAAACAGAGTCTCAGAATCCCAATGAGAGGGTCCTGATGGAGCCAACCACAGAGAATATGAATGGGCTTAGAATTTGACGATACTGTTGAGATATACCCAAGGAAAGGCACATGCATGTATGTGACCTGTGTGTCAATGCAGTTGGCCCCCCTCTGGCTGTGCTGGAGGACCAGAGTCATGTTGGACTCACCATTTTGTAATTTATGAGCCACCTCTAATGTGTTTCACAAATTCTGTGACATGACTATATATGTGGTCACAATATTGGTGGATAAGGTTTCAGACCAATGGACAGCCAGCCTCCATGCAGGACTTAGTATGTGACCGGTAATAAGTACTGCCAGTCAGCAGTCAGCATGTGGTGTGTGAGGCAGGGAGCAGTCACAGGCCCCTGATGCCTCTTGACCACTGTTCACGTTTGTCAGCAAAATCATGCAGAAAACACACACCACATATTAACACACAGAACACTGTACATATAGATTGTCTGTACAATGGTCACAAAGAGATACTGGAAACATCCAAGAGGATCAGTGCAGGGAGAGGAAGGAGACCTCAGTGCACCTATATTAAAGGCATTGGCATCTTTAATGTGAGGAATGGTACTACACACCAAGGTGGCTCAAGGGAATGGCCAGATCTAAAACAAAGTTCCTCGGTCATTTACCACGGCAGATCTGTGAATACACAGCACAATGCTTGTACATACTGACAACAGACAATATAGGACTCATATAAACAAAGTGCAAGCTGTGGAGGGGTGAGGGCACAATGTGAGTGCCAACACAGTTAGAGCAAGTGTTGATCTGCACATGCAAATCACCTATATCAACTGCTGCAGCATCAAATGCAGGTAGGTCATTCAGAGCTCGCAGCACCTATGGTAACTGTACAACTGGCCCAATCCCTGCATACTTGTGTTCTTCCCTCAGCCCCCCCCCCCCAAAAAAAAACTGCAAGCATTAAGAAATCATCACAGCATACTGAATGTCACCTACAGTAGAGGAGGTGATATGTGTGAGATATGTGTGGAAACTCTTGTCCAGAATGTTAGCTACAATCTGGTGGTGCAGAACAAGCACAGTACCACAGTGCCAAGTGTCTGAGAAACATGTCCATTGGCACTCCAGATCCTGCCATGGCACATGAGTGTTCACTTGGCTGTGAGGTAGCAAATACTGGTTACAAGATCCTGTGCAAACAGTAGTGCTGTGCCAAATAATTCATTCAGCAGACACAGTGAAATGCCCATTGGACAATGGGCAGATATGACACACATATAGGCCTGCCAACAGTCTAGATCCTGGCCTGGGTTTACCCCATAGCTTCTGTGAACCTGTGATTTGCCAGATTCCATCAAGTGCATTGTGAATTAGAGATTTCCAAAGCCCTGAATACAATGGGGTAAAGCACGGACTGGATCAGGTCTGGTGGGAACATCTAGACTCATGTAGCTAACCCTCATACAAACCACCTCCAGGATGGCTGAAATTGCCATCACAATGGACACACAGATATGGGAACATCATCAAAGCCAAGTTGATCCACTTAACTCTGCTGCACTGTAGACCAATGTGATTTCCAGAAAATACATTTAAACTGGCCAAGCACTGAGCAGTGATTCCCCATACATGTGATGGCAATGAGAGGGAGCAAATGGGTGTTATTTGTGCGTGCTCACATAGCGTGCACCTGTTGCTATAAATTGGGAGCTCCTGCTGCTATAAATTG
Source organism: Ichthyophis bannanicus (assembly GCA_033557465.1). NCBI lineage: Eukaryota > Metazoa > Chordata > Amphibia > Gymnophiona > Ichthyophiidae > Ichthyophis > Ichthyophis bannanicus. The sequence goes on from CM066035.1 coordinate 780,493,588, forward strand.
GGAGCTCCTGCTGGCTCACATTGTCCCAGCACCTGCAAATGTAGAGAATGATGGACCCAACTTAGCTGTACGTTATGCAATGTGCTGCCCGTGCCTTTCCCCATTGGAATTAGGGCTGCACATCCCATACTGCACCATCAAGAGTTGCACATAAGTCCATGACAGGCTGTCCATTTCAGACATGGATATGGCTAACAGTGCAACCCTGCATCTGGTACCCACTATGAAATTGCATATCTCCTTGCTTTCCGTAGCTTCAGCTATGACTGCTGCTCAGGACAGGAGTTGTCTTTCACATTGTGGGGCATCAGAACATACACATGGGCTTTATGTGCTTCCATGTTTCTCCCTCAGTCATCATGTGTCTATGCCTTTGTTGCAGTCACTTTCACACTGCAGTGTACTAGATCATATCAGAATGGTATACCAATGGGTATGTGAAAACTGTAGCACAGAATGACAGATGCTCTCACCCACCTCTTGCTTATTGCCTTGGGGTAGGGAAGTACATATGTGACATGTGCATTTGCAAAGCTGTCCCCTGCCAAAATAAGTGAATGTGAAATGTGAGCATGGGTAGGCCACCTAAACTAGTTAGGGGCGTATGGCGTGCAGGGCAGCTGTGGATGCCCCTTATGTGGATCTGGACACTGGGTAGACTACACAGTTGCCAAGTAACACACTAGCACGAGTCATAATTCTGCACTGTTCTGTTGTCATATATTCCAAATAATGTGGGAATCTGCTTGCAGTCCCTGATCTGTGACTGCTCTTCTCAGTGCTGTCTGTGCATTAATGTGTCTAGAACACATGTTCAGATATCACTGACTGGATTGAAATGTCAATGCATACCCCAGGGGAGGTCTGATACCTATCCATTGGGTCTGTGCTCCTAGGAGGCACACATGTCCCCTCATCACATCAATCAGAAACAGACTCTCCAGCTATGCCTGGCACTGCCAGGTGCTGGTGTGGCCTTGCTGGTTGTTAGGGTCAGAGAAGGGGGCACACCTCAACCACAACACCCTGAGGGTCTCTTGCTGGTGACTAGATGAAGATCATAGGCTAGTGTTCCAGTGCCACTGGTGCACTGTGAAACACTGTAGATGTGCACATATCACATTTTGAATATGTACTGTGCCTCTGTCAGGACTCATGTGAGATCACATGGCAGCATTCCCTATCACATGATGGACAAGGCACAATGGCTTGCTTACATGAGTAGGAGAGTGTGCTGAATCAGCTCTGAGCTGATCTGGTCTTGTGGCACAGAGCTCCAATTTGAACTGAAGAGCAGGATAGGCTCTAGGACATACACTTCAAATAGGTGCTATCCTCCCTGAGATAGATGTGTGCCTTTACAAATAAATCCATCAAACACTACCCTGAACTTTGATGTATAGATCTTTCTGTTCCACATTCTACAGAAAATGTCAGCTATTGTCATGAGGTAGACAGCACAGACCCTGAAATATTAAGAAATAATATGAAAGAAGAGCTTACCTTGCAGCCACAGGTGCAGTTGCAGCATTCACAATGCAGAGAGGCAGGGAAAAGGAAAACAAACTTTCCACATGGTTTTAGTGACGCAGTAAGAATTGAGGGTTCCAATCAGGCTCACCTGGACCCAGACTCACGTTCTACGTTAGATGAGCAGAGAGATAAAAACAGGTGGGAAATCCTACAGAGAAAAGGGAAGCTGGAACTTGAAGGAGAGCAAGAGCTCAAGCTGGAGCCTGGACTAGGGCTGGAGCAGGAGTTTGAGTTTGAGGAGGAAAGCAGAGACCAAAGGAAGTCTGACTGCAGTTCCAGGCAGGCTTGGAGAGAAGGTGAGACCAGAACTCCAAAGCAGTTACAAAAAGACACGTTGCCTTGGAGAACTAGGGCTGAAGAAAGGCAGGCTGATAAACCCAGGAGAGCTAAGAAAGACAGTAGCAAAGTCTTCCCAGCCAGAGGGGTCCTCGTACTGAGGCAAACAGCCAAGCCAACAGAGAGCAGAGGTCACGTCCAGGGAAGCTCACTGAAGGCAGGAAGTGAGTTTCCTTCAGCCAAGCACAGTAACCGGTGTTCCCAAAGAAGAGCAGGCTACAGGGCAGAGAGAAAGCCTTGGCTAGAAGCAGAAGAGTTTGAAACCATCTTCTCCACAGGAAGAGATAAGTACCCTGTTTTTGGTAAAGTGAGAGAAGTGGGTCCCCATGGGAGAAGCCAGGCTTACAACAGGCTAGTGAATTCTTATTGGCCTAAGCCATGGGAAGAAATCCCCAGCACAGCTCATGCTATCTGGGACACCCAAAAGCCGCTCCAACTCACAGCAACTGAGGTTTCCCCAGGGCAAGGCTCGGAGAGCAGCTTCACAGGGGCTCAGTGTCCATACACAGGACCAGGTCCTGGCCCTATGCAGTGGGAGAGTTATAGCCCAGAAAACATCCCTGAGCCCATGGAATGTGCTTTATGTGTGGCTGATTACATAGAGTCTCTCTGTTAAGAAAAGGAGCAAGAAAGAAAGTGTATTTTTGCACATTGGAAATGTGATGGACTTTATTTGCTGGAAAGAAGCATAATTATTATTTGTTAAGAATCCTCTACACCGGTGAAGCAACTGTTCTTTTATGTTGTCCTTATTCTATGACATCCTCAAGGGAAAGGGAATAAAACCCAACCTTAATTTTCACTCTGGTCACGACTGCAGTGTCCTTATTTCCACAACTCAAGGCTATACCCGGGTCTAGGCAACCGCCTACGACCGGCATAGTCTCACAAATGGCGTAGTTCTTGGATACCAGGAAAAGAGGACACCGTACAAGAGGGACGGAGTCACCAGCGCCAGAGGACGCAACCAGGACGGCGGTGAACCAAGCCCAGACAATTTCCAGGATCAGGAGCAGTCAAGGACCTTCTCAAGACCAGAATCACCACCTGACTCAGGTAATAGTATCTGGGTACAGCCAGGATGGGATTCTGAGGAGGTATCTGAGTGACTAAAAATCCTAGTCTGGTAGCATTGGAAAAAAAAAAAAAGAGAGGTTCCGCACTTGGTTTTTTTTTTCTTCTCTGATTATTGCAGGCTGTCAACATGGAGACTCCAGCGGATATCCTGAAGTGGATGGGGCTCCAGTTCGAGAAGCAACGCGAACTTGCCCAGCAGTGCCAAGAACAAGCCCTAGCCACCATGCAGATGCAGCAAAAGCCGCTAACGGACTTGTTGCAGGTGGTACTGCAGGAGCGGCAAGCCGAGAAGAAAACCGAAGGACACTTTGGTGGGGTAGGCCCACAGACATGTGGAATTTTGTCTTTTGGACAGTGGTCAGGAAAAGACAATATTGATGATTTTCTTGAAGCCTTTGAGCGTGTAGCTCGTGGTGCAGGCTGGCCTGAGCAACAATGGGCGGTCCGCCTAGCTACCTCCCTGACGGGAGAAGCCCTGGTGGCATACAAGGCTATGCCAGCCACCCAGGCTAATGAGTATACTAATGTGAAAGCAGCCATACGGGATAGGCTAGTCCTGTCACCTATGGCATACCGTAGAATGTTGAGAGCTACAAAAATCCAACAAGGTGAAACTCCGAAGGCGCTAGGCCAACGGATTCGTAGCCTAGTATGGAAGTGGCTCATGCCAGAAAGGAAGACAATAGAAAGCATTTTAGATATGCTTGTGTTAGAGCAGTTCTTTGAAGCTGTGCCAGCTGAGGTAAGGTCATTCCTCACTCTACAGAATTGCCAGACGACAGACGAGGCTGCTCTCCTAACGGAAAGATTCATGGAGGCTCAGATAGCCCATGGACCGCAGGGAGGAGCGAGCGACTCGCGTGGCATGGCAAACTTTGGTAGGGTAATGAAAGACCCAAGATTAAGCGTACCAGCTACAGAAAAGTGTAGGAGTAAAGGTATAGCGAATGACTCTCGCATAGTGTGTTTTAAATGTGGGAGGTTGGGTCACAAGGGGTATGAATGCAAAGAGCGCACAGCACTAACAGGGGAAAAAGCAAAATATAAGTAAGGAGGCTTCCGCCTGGGGGTGGAGGTACATGGGGTGCAGGCCGAGGCCCTACTTGATTCCGGGGCGGACCAGACTATGATGTCAGAGCGGTTCTGGCGACGTTTACAGGCCAGCAACCAATCCGCCCCAAATCAACCGGAAGGCGTGGCCAAGATAAAATGCATACATGGGGCGGCTAACCCTTACACCCTGTACAAGCTGTCCATAAAAGGGTTGGGTGTTAGGAAAGAGGTTTTAGTTGCTTTAGTTCCCCGTCTCCCTTTTGACCTAGTGTTAGGCCGAGATTGGCCGCTATTCGAGGAAGGGATAGGCGAAGGCCTACTAGGGGAAGAAGAGAGCGCTCCTAGTGAGTCCTACGTCCAGCAGGTGGCGGGTCAGGTTGAACCCCGGAAGGTAGACAAGCAGGAAAAGGGGGGGGGCCCCAGAACAGTTGAAGGACAGAGGAGAAGGAAAAGCCTTAATGACTTTAATCCCGGGACCTTTGTTTGCAAAGCCTAAGAGGGGAGAGGCAGGTAAAAAAAACCCCGGAAAACATTAATGCAGCCAAAAAGGAAGGCTTTGTGTTGAAGTACTGTAAGGCAGTCCCAAACGCCCAAGGGCCACAAAGAGCTAGCGCTGCTGCAGCCGGTTACGATCTGTTCAGCGCAGTAGAGGAAGTAGTTCCCAAGAGGGGAAAGGCATTAATAAGCACCGGGCTACAAATCCAGTTGCCAGCAGGTTGCTACGGGAGGATAGCACCCCGGTCTGGGCTCGCGGCCAAACATTTTATCGATGTTGGGGCGGGGGTTATTGACCCCGATTACAGGGGGGTTGTGCAGATTCTACTCTTCAACTTTGGTGAGCAGGATTTTAGGGTCAAGGTAGGGGACAGAGTAGGCCAACTCATATGTGAGCGGGATGGGTTCCCCGAGATAAAAGAGATGCCATACCTGACCACCACCAGCCGAGGAGGGGGTGGTTTTGGTTCCACGGGTCAGAAGGAGGTTAAGGCTATGGCCGCCCTAGCGGAAGAAAAGGTAGACGAGGACTTAGGACCCCAGGTCCATGAGTGTAAGGAAAACCCAGCTCCAAGAATGGGAGAAGAGTTGTCACAGCAGCAGCGGGACCAATTAACACGACTGCTAGCAGGTTTTTGGGATGTCCTCACTCCATTGCCAGGAGAGAAAGGGTTGGTAGCCCATGAAATTCACACTCCGCCGGGAGAAATAGTGCGGCAAAGGCCTTATCGCCTGCCGGAGGCCCGTAAGAGGGAAGTGGTAGAACAGGTAAGGGATATGTTAAAAATGGGAGTCATCGAGGAGTCCAAAAGCCCCTGGTGCAGTCCGGTGGTTTTGGTACCAAAACCAGATGGGAGCCTGCGTTTTTGTATAGACTTTTGTCAAGTCAACGCCATCTCCCTCTTCGATGCATACCCCATGCCGAGGATCGAGGAGTTGCTCGACAAGTTAGGGCAGGCACGCTATCTGACCACCCTTGACCTTACGAAGGGGTATTGGCAGATTCCACTTACCCGTGCCTCTAGGCCAAAAACAGCTTTTAGCACACCCCTCGGCTTATTTCAGTTTAAGCGAATGCCGTTTGGCTTGCATGGAGCAGCGGCGACATGCCAACGCTTGGTTGACCAGGTGCTACGTCCACACCACCAATATGCAATGGCCTATATGGACGACATTGTGATACATAGTGAAAATTGGGCACAGCATCTGCCTAGGGTGGAGGCCGTATTAAAAGCCCTACGACAGGCCGGTCTGACCCTGAATCTGGCCAAATGTTTATTCGCCGGGGCAGAGGTGAAGTATTTAGGGCACATGATCGGGAAGGGTATGGTGCGACCATTAGGCAGTAAGGTAGAAAGTGTCCAGAAGTTCCCCCAGCCAATAACCAAGAAGCACCTTCGTAGTTTCCTTGGTTTGGTCGGTTATTACCGCAGGTTCATACCGCGGTTTGCGGACGAAAGTGCGGTCTTAACTGACATGTTGAGAAAAAATGCCCCAAATAATTTGGTCTGGTCAGCAGAAGCGGAGAGGGCGTTCCTCCGGTTGAAAGGGAAGCTTTGTCAAGCCCCAGTATTGCGAGGAGTAGACTTCCATAGGCCATTTATCCTACAGACGGACGCCTCGGAATCTGGTCTCGGGGACGTCCTATCACAAGAATTTGAGGGAGTAGAGCACCCCATTCTATATTTAAGTAGGAAACTGTCCGGGGCAGAGATTAATTACGCAACGGTGGAGAAAGAATGCCTGGCGATTAAGTGGGCGGTAGAAGCCCTTCGTTTTTACCTCACGGGTCGCCGATTTATACTTGTAACTGATCATCCACCCCTAAAGTGGCTAGGTACTATGCAGAATCATAATCCGCGGCTTACTCGCTGGCACTTGGCCTTGCAGGCATTTAATTTTACCGTAAAACATAGGGCAGGCAAGCTCCACCTTAACGCGGATGCATTGTCGTGTATTCCGTGCTGTACGGTGTCATGAGGCACAAGGATCAGAGCCCAGGGAGACAGAGAATGTACTTCAGAATGAATCCACTTTTGACAGGTCAAAGGAAAACATGGAGGAAGGTTGGCATAGAAACCCCAAACAAACTATGTCACACAGTACTAAGGAACGCCCAAACCAGGAGCTAACCCATGACTCATTAGGAGAGGGGAGGCAGCTGATGAGGGGCGGAGCCCAAGCAAACGGGAAAGGCAACACATTTAAAAATCCCCTAGCTGGGAGTAGTGAGGAGAGAGGGAGGAGAAGAATTAACCAAGGACCCAGCCAAAGGAGAACTGTCTTGGGAACAGAGTGGAAGCACGAGAGAATGGAAGGGAGTCCCAATCTCACCCAGGAAAGCTCCTCTGAAGAAGGGAGTCGTGGGAGGCACGCTGACCCAAAGAGACAGGCAGTTCCACGCTGTAGGAGGCAGTGCACGGCTGGTCAGTGCACTGAGGAACTCTATTCCCCAGAAAGCAAGGAACATTGCTTTAAAACACAGATAAGGCAGTCTCAACCTTATAATGCTAAGTACTCTGAAGGAAAAGTTTATTTCCCAGAAGCTGAGCTTATGCCTGTGAGAAAACCCAGGAAAAGCAGAAAAGAAAAGTTTTACCTTGAGCCGTGTTGCAGCCAAGGGAGGTTCCTGGAAAGGAGTTTGCTGGAAGGTAGGAAAATACCACCTAATAGCAGAGCAGAGGAATCTAACCAAGTTCCTTGTACGAACCAGGAGCTGTGTGAAAGAGCCAATAGTAATTATGGTAAACACCCAGGCTCCTCTAGGCTGTTGGGGGAAGGAAACCTTTTACCCTTTGCAGAGGAAGTGATTAAGCAGGGAAAAGAGTTCACCCCACGGGAAGCTGAGGAGGACATTGATGGTATGCAATGTGATTTTTACCAAGCTCCAGACACGGAGACATTCATGGACTGTACATACACGCTGTCAGATAGCATACACTCTCTATGCTAGTATTGCTATAATATTATTATGAAAGAAGGAAAACAGTCCAAAGAGTGTTTGGAAGTTAAACTGTTTTCTATGCCTTTTTGTGTTACCTTAAGAAGCTGAAGACAAGCATTGCCTAAGTTTGGTTACCCTTTTGTTTCACTGTACCAGAAGTATGGACTTTATGTTGCTGTATTTTCAAGGTTAAAATCCAACCCTGGGAAGGGAATAAATCCTATTTTTACCTTACTATCTCGTGCACAACTATTTACTTCATAAGCTATTGAACTACAATACCCAGAAGGCTTTACCCAGCCTCAAAATAGTGGTTCACAGACTCAAGAAGAACATTACCCCGCTCACCTTACTCACACTAAGGCCTCTGGGAGGGTGAGTGGGCGACAACGGACATATGTCCCCCAGCCCGAAATAGCTTAAGAGGGGGGATATGTCATGAGGTAGACAGCACAGACCCTGAAATATTAAGAAATAATATGAAAGAAGAGCTTACCTTGCAGCCACAGATGCAGTTGCAGCATTCACAATGCAGAGAGGCAGGGAAAAGGAAAACAAACTTTCCACATGGTTTTAGTGACGCAGTAAGAATTGAGGGTTCCAATCAGGCTCACCTGGACCCAGACTTACGTTCTACGTTAGATGAGCAGAGAGATAAAAACAGGTGGGACATCCCACAGAGAAAAGGGAAGCTGGAACTTGAAGGAGAGCAAGAGCTCAAACTGGAGCCTGGACTAGGGCTGGAGCAGGAGTTTGAGTTTGAGGAGGAAAGCAGAGACCAAAGGAAGTCTGACTGCAGTTCCAGGCAGGCTTGGAGAGAAGGTGAGACCAGAACTCCAAAGCAGTTACAAAAAGACACGTTGCCTTGGAGAACCAGGGCTGAAGAAAGGCAGGCTGATAAACCCGGGAGAGCTAAGAAAGACAGTAGCAAAGTCTTCCCAGCCAGAGGGGTCCTCGTACTGAGGCAAACATCCAAGCCAACAGAGAGCAGAGGTCACGTCCAGGGAAGCTCACTGAAGGCAGGAAGTGAGTTTCCTTCAGCCAAGCACAGTAACCGGTGTTCCCAAAGAAGAGCAGGCTACAGGGGAGAGAGAAAGCCTTGGCTAGAAGCAGAAGAGTTTGAAACCATCTTCTCCACAGGAAGAGATAAGTACCCTGTTTTTGGTAAAGTGAGAGAAGTGGATCCCCGTGGGAGAAGCCAGGCTTACAACAGGCTAGTGAATTCTTATTGGCCTAAGCCGTGGGAAGAAATCCCCAGCACAGCTCCTGCTATCTGGGACACCCAAAAGCCTCTCCAACTCACAGCAACTGAGGTTTCCCCAGGGCAAGGCTCGGAGAGCAGCTTCACAGGGGCTCAGTGTCCATACACAGGACCAGGTCCTGGCCCTATGCAGTGGGAGAGCTATAGCCCAGAAAACATCCCTGAGCCCATGGAATGTGCTTTATGTGTGGCTGATAATATAGAGTCTCTCTGTTAAGAAAAGGAGCAAGAAAGAAAGTGTATTTTTGCACATTGGAAATGTGATGGACTTTATTTGCTGGAAAGAAGCATAATTATTATTTGTTAAGAATCCTCTACACCGGTGAAGCAACCGTTCTTTTATGTTGTCCTTATTCTATGACATCCTCAAGGGAAAGGGAATAAAACCCAACCTTAATTTTCACTCTGGTCATGACTGCAGTGTCCTTATTTCCACAACTCAAGGCTATACCCGGGTCTAGGCAACCGCCTACGACCGGCATAGTCTCACACTATGCACACTATCATCCGCATTGACTGGCACAGCATACCATGTCCCTGCACAGACCCTGGCCAATGGTTGATCCACAGAACACCTTTTACCTCTGCTGAGGCCACAGGAGCTATGCACATATCAAATCATATAGTGTTGCAGTACTCAACAGCTCTGCACTTTTCTCCCAACCTCCTCATCCAAAACACCGCCGTTCATATTCTAACCTATGCTTCACGCTTTGACCATGTCACCCCCCTCCTTCTCCATCTGCAATGGCTCCCTGTCTCCTTCCGGATCAATTCAAGCTTCTCATTTTCGTCCACAAATCTATTCACATAGGTACCCCCCTTTATCTTGCTGACCAGGTCCACCTTCATACCCCTCACCGTTCCCTCCGTTCCATTCACGCAAATTGCATGTCCCTTCTCTCCCCATCCCAGGCTCACTTGGAGTCCACCCATTCCTCAGCCTTTTATTTCCTTGGCCCGAGGCTCTGGAACTCGCTCCCCTCTGTCCTCTGTCTAGAACCATCTTTCACTGCCTTTAAAGCAAAACTGAAAACTCACCCTTTCTGCTTAGCTTACGATCTAGCCCCCTCCCTTTCCCCTCTCTCCCCTCTTCCCCATTGATGTGCAGCCTTTCTTGCTTTCCTGTTCCACCCCCTTGTCATCATAGCATTTCCCATCCCTCTCGCCATCTGTTGTCCCCATGTCCCCTTCTCTTTTTCTTTGCTGTTCTTATTCTTTCTTCTGTCCTGTTTCTAAGATTTAATGGCGTTCCTTTTCTTTTTCCTGCAGCTTTTTAATTTTTATTGTAAACCGCCCAGATACTTATGTTATGGGCGGTATATTAAGTTTTTAATAAACATAAACAGATATCAGTGCTATGCTGAGTGTTATGTCATCACATTAAGGACTGGGAGAATAGGTGCCATAAGAAGCTGTACACTCATTGGAGTGTAACCTTATCCAGCCCATAGGTACATTGCTGCCTGTGTCATGGGTGTGCCAACCCAGTGTCTGCATTGCATAGCACATTTGTCAGGTGTGTATGATCTGCTAGGGGTGTGCTCTTTCATCCCAACATGTGAATGTGTCCTGAGAAGTATGCCTCAGAGCTATCCCCACAGCTTGTCTCCCCTATTACATCATATTTTTCAGTGAGTGTTCCTAAATGGTCTTCTCTGTCATGCATGACATGATCATTTGTCCCCTGTGCAGGGTGCCAGTCTGGCATCATGTACATATATGAGGTATGGCTGATGGGTCTTTGGCTTTCCTTTCCCCCACTTTTCCCCAAATACACACTGTATCCTGTCTACTGTGTTTGGGTGTACTGTGATTGTGCAGAATGTCATGATTGTGACCCTTACACCTCAGTTTGTGGGCCATGCAGTTCTGTATCCTAACTGGCATGAAACAGCTTTTTACAATCCATACAAGGCCAAAGACTTAGCTGCCCCTGCTCATAGAGTGATGTTGGAACAGCTTACACAGGCGCACACCCTCAAGCGCTGAAACTGCCACTGTGGGGATTATGCAAACAGAACATCAATTCTGTGTATGCTGTCTGTGTGTGATAGTGCAGCTGGGTCTGAGGCAAGCATCTCAACAGGCCCCACAATCTGTGTCCTTAATCTGCGAATGAATGGCATTTAGCCTCCGACAACAGATATATCTGTAGATGCTCAGACTATACCGTGCTGAGATATGGGGACATTGCTATGTCTTGACCATGGCTATCACATGCATATGCTCCAGCAGGATGAACATCCACTGTTATCACCAATGTTTACTTTGTGTCACTTATCACTGGAAAGTGGTGATGGATCTTATCTGTGTAAGTGCTATTGTTTCTACTGTATGTCTTTAGATATACGGCCCAGCATACATGTCCCTGAGAGGTGCACTGACAGTCAAGAAAAGGACAATCGCGTACAGCACTAACAAGCCACCATGGGACCCTCGATGCCAGTGCCAACACATTTGCACTGGCAGCGACAGTCTCATTGTCACCTGTTAGTGCTACCATTTTTTTAACATCATTGTTGGGAGTAGATAAGGATCATTACTGTCCATGGGGGTGGTTAGAGTCCACACTGGTGTGGGCAATGTTGCATCCTGTACAATGGTCAAACATTGGAGACAGTCAGTAAACTCTGACGGTAATACGCACAGAGATGTGTTGTTGCACATCAGCACTGTCCCTGGCTGCACCACAGTAACATAGGAACTCAGACAGATGATACCAAATCACCATATATGTGTGACATGATGGGAAAACATCATTCTACATTGCAGCGCTGACCATTCCATTCCCCAGGAACATGACATCTGGTTCATGGTGATGGATATTGCCTGCCTCAGTACACCTGTGGTAGAAAGGCAGCACACCTTGTGGTGAGGACATGCAGGACTTGCTCTGTGGCTTAAAGTGGAGAAGTGAACTGACTGCACCCATGCATGAAGTCAGTGGCCCTGTATCCACCAAAACATGCAGAATGTCTGTCAAATGCCGCCATGTAGGGAATGCCTGCTGCATGCTAGATGTCCGATTGCATTACTGTGTGACTTTTTCCCCCAGTTGTCCCAATGGCACCATCCGGGCCTGCAGCAGGAACTATGGGAACCATACTGGAAACACAGCCACAGCGTATCCTCGGCAATGGCTCCACTGAGGAAGAGACATCCCTGAGTGGCAGCGAGTAGCATGGTAATAATGTCTTGGCATGACGGCTCAGTCACCTATGAAGAGCAAGGATGGGAGGAATGGGCAGGGCAGTGCTCCACAGCTGGGAAAAGTAAAGCTTGGGCCAACATTACACTATATCTGGAGTCAGAATCTGAGTCTGAAATGGAAGGTGGACAGACACAAGAGGTGCAGGACTGATCCCAGGAGGCAGATAGGACAGAGGATGTTGTGGAGATGGCAGGAGCTACCCAGCTGGAGGCCCAGGTGGAAGGTGCAGAAGCTGCACTGGGAAGGCCAAGGGACATTATGGTGGGTCTCCTGCCCAATCTTGTCACCTACACCACAGGCAGCCACGAAGACCTCCCAGGTTGGTTTTCATGCATGTGTGGTACATTTCTTTGCGAGTACAAGGTACAGTATGTGACCTGTATCACATACATGGGACATGGAACAGAGTGGGCATGCTGCCTAATTGCCAACTGGGATACGTGATTGCACCACACCGATATCCCCATTTACAGGGTGGGTGTGTCCTACAGCCATGTAGGTTACAATGGAGTGTGTGCAGCACTGACCCCTCTAAGCACCATGTTCTGGCCTAGATTCCTCCACTGGTATACGTTCATGTGGACAACCATCACAGCAGTTGGGATTTGCCCACATAGAGTGGTACCTTGGCACATGCCTATGTGCAGCAATCCATATAATGCATGTGTATCAGCTCCTTACCCACGCAGGACTGGTGCTGGTGGGGTGCAGCAGTGCACATCCTCCCTGGTGATATCACTGGTGGCATGGTCTCCCACACAATATATACACCCACATACATGAGGCTGCAATGCAGATCTATTATTCACTGCTACCTCTGTCAGTGCTGCTTTGCCGTGTGTTGTAAATTACCCCCTGCCTGCTTGCTAATCTACAATACCTGCTTGTGAGGTTAGTATAGCCCTTCCCCCCCATTGAAGCATTGTCTAACCCTCCTCATCCCCCTCCCCACATGTGCTTCTGCCATTTGCCAGTTCTTGCTATGAGTGAAACTCCATTACTAGCTCTGTTCCCACCTCCAGTGCCTCACATTTTACTGCTTATTTGTGAGTCCTCTGTCTATCTTGATATATATATATTTATTTAGTTAGTTATTTTCTCATTATTAGTGTACTTTTTTCCCTTCTCTGTATTTTTGGATTGTAATCAGGTTCACCTCTCTTATTTCCAGTTGTCTGTCTCTGTTGTCAACTTTTTACTTCCTTACTGGCCCGGCCCGCCGCCCCCCCCCTCCCCCCTCCGGCTAACAGTCTATCATAGCTGTCCTGGGCTCATCACCACTATACTCAAGGTGTACCCCAATTCCCTGAGGTCTTTCTCCTGCCTTTCCTTCATAATTTTTGCCTGCTCTCCTCTCAGTTTCCTTCATTATGGCGCCACATCATATTCTCTCCCTATTGTCAACACTCCCTAATGCTCCCTAACCTTCTCTGCTTTTACCAAAAACCTCAAGCTCCCCTCCAAAGCCTCCCCTCTCCAACATCTTTACTTCTCCCACCATATTTTCATTACCCTATCATCAGCTCTTGAGTTTCACCATTTTCTCCATCTCATTTAGCTATCTTCTCTCTCTGAAACAACCTCACCCTCGCCATACTGTCTCCTCTCTATCCCGCACTCTTCTGTTTCTTCTCCTCCTATCATCTGGAGATATCAATCCCAACCCTGCCCTCTCCCCCCAGACTTTGGTCATACACAACTCCTTAAATTGTATTCAGATCCCTCTATTTTCCCCCTCCTCTCTCCCTGTTTCTTGTGCCTTGTAGAATGCACATTCCATCTCAAATAAGCTTGCCTTCATTCATGAACTCTTTATCTCTAATGCTCTCCGACTTCTTGCTCTCACTTAGACTTGGCTCCTCCCTGTCATGACAGCTACCAGTTCTACCACATGCCTCATCCCACTGGCCATGATGGTGATATTGGGTTTTACACATTCATTCCTACTAATTGCAAACCCTCTTTCTGCCTCAGTCTGACTCCTTTCCTTCCTTCAAAGTCCTCGCCATCCACCTTTTTACTCCACTTCCTTTCTGGATAGCTGTTGTTTATCAACCACCTGACAAGTCCATTTCTACCTCTATCACTGACTTTGACTTTTGGCTTTCCTTCTTTCTGGATTCATCTCCTTTCTTATTCTTGAAGATTTGAACATTCATGTTGATAATCCTCTGACCCCTATGCTTTTGAGACCCTTTCCCTCACCTCCTCATTTAACCCCCAGCTTTGCTCTACTGTGCCCCCACTCACCATCATGGCCACTGCCTCAACCTTGTCTTCTTCTCTAATTGCCTACCCTCAAAGCTCTGTTTCTCAGCTCTTTATCACCTGCTGAACTTCACTCTTCATAACCCCCCATCTCAACCTCAGCCAGCATCCTCCAACCTCTTTAAAAAACCTTCATGCTATTGTCCCGTTGTCTCTTTCCACTACTATCACTTCACTTCTTCACTATCTTTTTGTATTGTACACTGCTGTATGTCCTTTGATTTAAGTGGTATAGCAAATGTTTGAATAAAGATAAAGATCTCATCTGAATCTGTTGATGATGCAGTAGCTTCCTCAAACATTGCACTTTCATCTGCTCTGGATGCTCTTGCTTAGTCCATGCTACATCCTGTGAGATGTACTGCACCTCAACCCTGACTGCCTTTAACTACCCACTATCTACATTCTTGTGTCCGCGCTGCTGAGCACATTTGGCTCACATCCCGCACCCTTGCGGACTTTCTACACTACAAAATCATGCTTACCTCTGTCTAGTCAGCCATAGCATGTGCCAAACAGGACTACTATGTCTACCTGACTAATTCTCTTGCCTCTGACCTTCACCGTCTCTTTATAAATCTCAACTCTCTCCTCAACGTGCCTCCACCTCCGACCCCTCCTTCACTCTCTACCCAAACTTTAGCCGACTATTTCCATGGCAAAGTCCATAAAATTACACTTCAATTCCCCACTAGGTCTACTCCATACCCTCCTCACTCCCAACTCAACCCCTCAACCTCAGCAATCCTTTCTTCCTTTTCAGAGATCTCGGAGGAGGAAATCACACATCTTTTTCCTCCTTGAAAACTCACTATCTGCTTCTCTGATCCTATTCCCAACCGTCTCCAAAGCTCCATCTCTTCAACTGTCATCCCTTCCATTGCTCATATTCTCATATTCTCCACTGCAATTCTTCCTGCAGCCTTCAAGCATGCTGTGATCACACCTCTCCTCAGGAAACCCTCACTTGATCCTACCTGTCCTTCTGATTATCGACCCAACTCCCTCCTTCCCTTCCTTTCAAAACTACTTGTATGTGCGATTCACCACCTTTGCTTCAACTTTCTCTCCTCTCAAACACTTCGGGGTCCATTTCAATCTGGTTTTTGTCCACAGTGATCTGTTCCTGGCTAAATACAAGGGCCTTTATTCAATCCTCATCTTGCTTGATATCTCCGTTACCTTTGACAGTGTTGAACACCATCTTCTCTTTGAAACCTCGGCCCTGCTTATTTTCAAAGGTTCTGTACTATCCTGGTTCCCTTCCCTTCTCATCTCTTCTCATACAGAGTTGTGATGGATCTCCATTGCTACACATATTTGTAACATGATCCTTGTGAGACAGAGATGGGTGAGCTCTGTGGCTGCGTCTGAGGCATACATCATGTTTTTTCATTGGTACAGCAAGCATCCTGCAGTCTCCTATTGTGTTGCCCCTTTCCATTTGCACACATGTTGGACAGATATTTTCAAATATACCTGTAGCACTTTATTCAAAAGTATGTAGAAAGAGTAGTTACTCACCTGTAACAGGTGTTCTCCGGGGACAGCAGGAATCAGTCCTCACATATGGATGACATCAGTGCCTATGGAGCCTACATGGATTCAATCCCCCGCTTTCAAAGAAAGTCCTTGAGACCTACAATGCGCATGCGCAGTCACATTCCTGCCCAAAGATGCCATCTTACCTCAGTATGATGACATAGCTCAATCAAGCATAAAAAGAAAAAACAACTCCATGGGGAGGAAGGAGGGTCATGAGGACTAATTCCTGCTGTCCCTGAAGAACACTTGTTACAGATGAGTAACTAAGCTTTCTCCAGGAACAAGCAGGAATTCAGTCCTCACACATAGGACTCCAAAAGTACAGGCTACTGAAAACACCTGTAAAAGCCACGGGCGACCCAAAAAGTGGACCGTAAAGGGCAGCAGGGGGTGCTGATTGGCTGGAAGTCTGACACTGCAGCAGTAGCTTCGAAGATGCAAGCCCCAAACCAGTAGCCTAGACATCACAGGTTGGAGGGAGGAGTTGTATTATTCTCCGAAGAGGTGACAGAGTACTGCCTGGCCAAAGGTGCTATCCCTTCGGGAGGTCTCTTCCAAACAGTAGGGTGCAGCAAATGTGTGCATAGAGGACAGGTGGCGGTCTGGCAGATGTCCAGTAAGGGCACCGAGTATAGGCCTGCTACTGAGACCGCCATGGCACACACATTGTGAGCCGTCACCTGATGCTCAAGAGAGAGCCCCACCAGTTGATAGGCAAAGGAAATGCAGTCAGCCACCCAGCGTGAGAGGGTGCACCTGAAGACTGCGAGCCCCAGTCAACTGAGGTCAAAGAGACAAAGAGCTGTGCTAAGCGGCGATGGGGCTGCATCCTCTGGATGTAAAATGAAGTGTAGTTACTTACCTGTAACAGGTGTTCTCCGGGAACGCATGAATCAGTCCTCACATATGGGTGACGTCGGTGCCGACAGAGCCCACGCAGAGCATTTCCCCAGCTTTCAAAGAAAGCCTTTGGCAATGCTACTACGCATGAGTGGTCCCCTTCCTGCCCAAGGTGCCATCTTGCTCAGTCAGATAACATAGCTAAGACGGCAGTCAAACAAAAACAGGGTAGTGAGGACTCATTCTTGCTGTTCCTGGAGAACATCTGTTAAGGGTGAGTAACTATGCTTTTTCCAGGGACAAGGAGGAAGTCGGTCCTCACTTATGGGACTCCCTAGCTCCAGGATGCTGAGGACCGAACCATGACAGTACCAACGGCGACCGAACGAGTGGCCGTGAGTTGCAGAAGGTGAGTTCCCGCTGAGAGACTCTGCAAGACCCTAGCATCCAGCAACACTATGACTCCGGTAGCCTGAACACAGAGAGTCGGAGGACAGGAGTTGCCTACACTCCAAGAATATTACGCAGAACTCCCTGACCAAAGGCACTGTCTCTATGGGATTCGCTTTCCAGGCAGCAGTGTGTTGCGAACGTGTGAATGGATGATCAACAGGCAGCTCTGCAAATTTCTGTCACCGGCACAGAACAGAGGTGGGCCACCGACGTAGCCATCACCCTCATGTGATGCGCTGTGATCCAGTGCTCCAGGGAGAGGCCTGCCGCTCACAGGGGAGGGCAATGCAGTCCGCACCCAAGAGAATAGGTTATGCTTGATTATGGGGAGCCCCAGTCTGCTGGGGTCATATGACACGAAAAGCTGAGATGCCTTGCGGTGGCCCTGGGTCCGCTGCAGATAGAAGGACAGGGCCAGTTTACAGTCCACGTGTGTGGAGTATGAGTTCCTCCCTACCGGCATGAGGCTGCAGGTTGAAGGTAGGGAGCACTATCTCCTGGTTGAGATAAAACTGGGATACCACCTTTGGGAGGAACTTAGGGTGAGTGCAGAGCACTACCCTGTTCTTGAAGAACCTGGTGTATGGGGGGTCTGCCACCAGTGCTTGAAGCTCGCTGACTCTGAGAGCTGAAGTCAGGGCCACCAGAAAGGCCACCTTCCAGGATAGGTATCTGAGGTGGCAGGTGGCCAGTGGCTCGAACGGTGTCTTAGTGAGCTGGGAGAGCACCACATTGAGGTCCCATTCTGCCGCTGGAGGCATATAGGGGCTTGGAAAGCAGAAGGACCCATAGGAATTGGGAAACCAGGGTCTGGCTAGATAAGGGCTTTCCCCCCACTGGGTGGTGGTGAGCGGCTATGGCGCTCAGATGCACCCGAACTGAGTTAATTTCAGTCCTGCGTGCGACAAATGCATTAGGTACTGGAGTACCAGCTGGACGTGGCAGGAGAATGGGTTCTCCTTCCTATCTGCACACCACAGAGCAAACCTGTGCTATTTAAAGGCATAAGCCCTCCTCGTGAAGGGCTTATGCCTGGAGGCTAGCAGGATTTCCTCAACCTCTTGTGGTAGGTTGAGCAGTACCAGGCCATTAGCGTCAATGACCCCACAATGGGGTGCAGAAGGAAGCACTCCTCCTGCGTCAGGAGGTCCATGGCTTTGCCCAGGGGTACTGGGAGTGTTGCCGCCAGCGAGAGCAGTAGTGGGAACCAGGGTTGTCTGGGCCACGTAGGGGAGTCGGTGGGAATGCATACATCAGTCCCTTGAATCATGAGATCAGGAACATGTCTTCCACTACCCTCTGTGGGGGCGGCTGCCCAAAGCAAAAGCGAGCCAGCTGCGCGTTGTCAGGAGAGGAGAAGAGGTCCATCTCGGGCCAGTCCCAAAGGTGGAAGAGCTTTTTTGCCACTGCAGGGTCGAGACGCCACTCATGAGGGCGGAGGACTCTGCTGAGTCTGTTTGCCAGATAGTTGTCCTGGCCCAGGAGGTAAACCGCTCGCAGGAGCATGCCATTGTGCACTGCAAAGTCGAAGAGGGCTACAACCTCCTGGCAGAGGGAGTATGAACCTGTGTCTACCTACTTGTTTATATAGAACATTGCAACCTGGTTGTCCATCTGGACCAGCACAGGCCTGTTCTGCAAAAGGGAGCGAATGCATGTAGGGTGAGGGCTACCGCCCGTTGTTCCAGGATGTTCATCTGTAGTAGAGACTCCTCCCTGGACCAGCAACCTTGAGTGTGGTGAACTCCGCAGTGAGCTCCCCAGTCCTGGAGAGAGGCATCTGTGGTCAGGGTACACTGTGGTGGAGGCGCCTGGAAGGGCATCCCTGCCCGAAGGAGGCCCTGGTTCTGCCACCAGTCGAGGGATCTCGCCAGCTGGCAGGAGACTCTGACCCTGTCCCGGAATCGGCCCGTGGCCTGGGTCCACTGAGAATGCAGGCACCACTGGGCTGTCCACATGTGCAGGCGGTCTAGGGGTGTGACATGGACCATGGAGGCCATGTGTCCCAGCAAGCGGAGGAGAAGGTGAGCCGGCACCATTTTGCGGTGCTGGACTTCCCCTGCCAGCTGTTTGAGGCATTCTGCCCTGTCCTGAGGGAGGAGGACTCCGGCCTGCACCGTGCCCAGCTGAGCACTGATGAACTCCAGGTCTTGCACCGGAAAGAGATGTGATTTGGGGTAGTTGATGACAAACCCCAGGTGCTGCAGGAGGAAGATGGTACGTTCCGTGCCCTGAGTGGCTTCTGCAGCTGTGCCACCCTTGATAAGCCAGTCATCCAAGTAGGGGAAAGCAAACATCCCTTGAAGACGCAGATGGGCTGCTACCACTGCTAGATGCTTTAGGCCTGATTCAGTTCCGGATGTAAAAGCCCTCTGTACACCCGATCGATTCAGTCTGGGCTTTGCAATAGAGCTGCGGCACCATGGCATCCATTGTAAAGCCGCGATCCCAGCTGCCGGCTCCTGCATTGCATTCCCCACAATCTGATCCAGCTGCCCAAGGCCAGGGTCAGGCTGCAGGGAATGCTCACTGCCCCCTCCTTCTGCTTTCTGACCCCAGGCCCGCCAAGCCCTGGTGACTAGGGAAGTTATTCCACCTCAGAGGTAGAATATCTTTCCTGTGCAGGTCGCCGGCCCCTGATGTACAGGACTGACATTAGAATTGGCCCTGTATGTCCAGGGCCGATGACCGTCCACCACCCACCCCTGTCTAACTTCCCCGTACAACTGGCGGGGAGGTTAGCCACCGGCAGGAAGCGGCACGACTAGTAGGGATGGACATCTCGTTGGGACGCCCATCCCTACTATTCGCATGTCGGAATGACTCCATTTGTGAACACTCTTGGCGAGGAGGCCAGGCCGAGAGGAAGTAACCTGTATTGGCAATGGCCTTCCCCTACCATGAATCTCAGGTACTGCCAGTGAGATGGGTGGACCAGGATGTGTGTAGGCATCCTTTAGGTCCAAGGAGCAAAGTCAGTCTCCCCAATGGAGGTAGGGCAGCAGTGTCCCAAGAGAGAGCATTTGAACTTCTGCCTCACCAGGAACGTTCAGGTCGCAGAGGTCCAGGATGGGCCTGAGAGTCCTGGTTCTCTTGGGGACAAGAAAGTACCTTGAGTAGAAGCCCTTGCCCCAGAGGTGCTGGGGAACAGGTTCTACCTCCCTGTCCCTTAGTAGACCTGCTAGCTCTGAGAGCAAGAGGGCCTGGTGAAGGAGAGGTTGCACTGGTTCTCCTGGAAAATGCCCCGGAGGTGGTAGTTGGAAGCTGAGGTGATAACCCTCCTTCACCACCCGGAGCTGCCCACTGATCCGAGGTGATCTCAGGCCACCTGTGGGTGAAGAGTGCCAAGCAGCCCACTGTAGGCTGGTGAGGGTTTCCCAGAGGGAGGGAAGCCCCACCCTGGGAGTCAAAAACTCCCAACAGGTTGAGCTAGAGCTGGTGGCTGTGGCTTGGGAGCCATTGGCTTCCTGCATCCGTGTCCTTGGCCTTGGGTCCCTGGTGCTGCTGGCTTGGAAAGACCTGGTAGTGGTGATTCTGATGGAAAGTGCCCTTCTTCCTCGAGAAAGTGGGCCCTTCTTCCTCGAGAAAGTTGGCCTTTTCCCTGGGACTTTCTTATAGAGAAGGATAGAGGGCTTCTTTGAGATCCTCTGCCTGGTCACCACCACGGCCTCAATCATGGCCACCTTGTCAGCCATAGGTTTTCCAAACAGATTCTCCCTGGTGCAGGGGACATCCAGTAGTTTTTCCTGGACCCATTGCTCAAGGTCCAAGGTCTGCATAAGCACCGATGCCTGCGGCTGCTGCCCGGGCTGCAGCCTCAAACCCATCGTAGGCAGCCCGGGACAGGAACTTGGAGCAGTCCTGGATGGTGGCTACCAAGATCTGGAACCGTTGCAGGGGTTCCCCTGGCGAGCCCTGCTGACAAGCCAGAAAGCTCCTGGATGAGGCTATTGAAATACATCCTTATGTACATAAGTTTGCATCCAGCAGCCTAGCATGGACCCTTGGAAACACTTACGGCCCAGGGTATCGAGGGCCCTCTCCTCTCTACTCGGGGGTACAGAAGAATAAGTCTTCTGGCTCTTGAGATTTTGCATCGAGAACGCCACCACCATGGAATTGTAGGGAAGTTGGGCCTTCTGGAAGCCTGGACTCCTCTTGATGTGGTAGATGGCATCTAGGCGTCGGATGACTACTGGCAACGCCAGAGTCTCCCACATCCGTAGGAGCAGCCATTCAAGGATGGGTTGCATTGGCACTGATAGAGCCTCCTTTGGGGGACACTCATACTGAAGGATCTCCAGCTCTTCGGTACCCAGGTCCTCCTAGGACTCAGTGGGGACTGAGGGGGCTGGGACCATGTCCCAGACAAAGTCGTGGAATGCCACATCCTCGAGTGGGGAATGACATCAGAGCTCTGGGGGAGATGGCTCTGAGGGGATGTCTCTGTGTCGAGAGGTCTTGGAAGAGGCCTCGACATCAGCCTCCCAGTCTGACTCTGAAGGTGTTGAGGAGTCCAAGGCTTGGAGCTCCCATGTCTCAAGGCCTGCACTGGGGAATCGAAACCCCCTGACCGGCCTCGGGTCAGACTCCTGGAAGTTAGCTGGGGAGGACGAGACACCCGAGGATCGGGACCGGGACCTCAATCAGTTCTGAGGGCTGGCCCGAGGCTGATAGCGCTCAGGGCCCAGCTCAATGTCCGGGGATACCACCACAGTCGGGGGCCCGGTTATCGAAGCAGATGATGCGGACGAACCTGACATCATTGCCTGCTGCATGATCAGGATAGTAGAGATGCTCTGTTCCAGGACCTCCATTCTGGCCTCGATGCCAGAAGGCTCTGCAGCTTTTGGCACAGGCACCGAGAGTTTTGGGCCTAGCACTGGTGCTCTGGCAAGCATGTCCTCCATGAGGACTGTGGCTTCGGGAAGCCTCGCATGGTCACTGCTGGCTGAGGACTCCTTCAAGGATTTTTCTTTTTCTTGCCAGGGTCCTGTGTCTTTCCAGAGGAGTCACAACTACGGGACTCCGAAGATGCACGGGCCTCACGGGAAGTGCTCAGCTTCGGGCTCAGTGTCGGGGAAACCGGAGCAGAGCTGGACTGTGGGAACATCTTCTCCTGCAACTCCGACCACTTTTCGTTTTTGTTCCAAGAAGTCATGGCCTGACACAGGTCGCAGGAGATAGTGTCGTGGTTCGGGCCAAGGCAGTGCAAGCAGCAGTCGTGAGTGTCGGTGACAGACATAATTTGACTGCAACAATCACACTTTTTAAAGCCATCAAGAGACATGGTGGATCATGCCCGGACAGGGTTGACGACCCCCAGGCAAAAAGCATAGTTACTCACCTGTAATAGGTGTTCTCCGGGAACAGCAGGAATCAGTCCTCATATATGGGTGACGTCGGCACCAACAGAGCCCTCATGGAAGCATCCCCACAGCTTTCAAAGAAAGCCTTTGGGAGATGCCACCACGTATACGTGGTCCCCTTCCCACCCAAGGGTGCCATCTTACTCGGTCAGATGACATAGCTAAAAGATGGCAAAAACAAGATGGTAAAGGAGCAACTCCAAAGGGAGGAGGGAGGGATGTGAGGACTGATTCCTGCTGTCCCCAGAGAACACCTGTTACAGGTGAGTAACTACGCTTTCTCCGGAAACAAGCAAGAAGTCAGCCCTCACATATGGGACTCCACAGCTACAGGCTACAGAAAACTCATAGCAAAAATAAGGACATCCTCAGGGGGAGCCACAAGCAGCAGCAATTTAGTTCATTCCCACAGACCACAGAAGGACCCCTGTGTCCGAAGACACCAGCACTCCAGTAACCTGAACACAGAAGGGTCGGAGGGTAAGAGTTTCCTAAATTCTGAAAAGGTTACGGAGCACAGCCTGGCCAAAGGCACTGTCCCGTCAGAACTCTCTTTACAGGCAGTAAAGGGCTGCAAAAGTGGAGGCCTGGCAGATGTCCACCATCAGGACAGATCGCAAGTTTGCCACTCAGGCTGCCATGGTCCTGACACGGTGCGCCTTGACACGGCCTTCCAGTGGGAGCCTCGCCTGCTGATAAGCGAGGGCAATACAGTCTGCCACCCATGTGGACAGCGTACGCTTGGTCACCGCCTCCCTCAGCCTACTGGGGTTGGTGGCACTGTGTGTTGGATATAGAAGGACAAAGCCCTCTTACAGTCAAGGTGTGAAGGACCATCTCCACCCAACTGGAGTGAGGTCTTGGAAAGAAGGGAAGGAGCACCACTGGTTAAAAGATAGAAAGCAGAGGGTTGGGCAAAATGTCCACTTTTCCCAATGGAGAAAGGTGAATAGTGGTGTACCCCAGGGATCTGTGCTGGGTCCGCTGCTTTTTGACATATTCATAAATGACCTGGAAAGTGGAATAACGAGTGAGGTTATCAAATTTGCAGATGACACAAAACTATTTAGAGTTGTTAAAACCCAAGAGGATTGTGGAAAATTGCAAGAGGATCTTGATAAATTGGAAGACTGGGTATCAAAATGGCAGATGAAATTTAATGTGGACAATTGCAAAGTTATGCACCTAGGGAAGAACAACCCAAACTATGGTTACACGATGCAAGGTTCCACATTAGGAACCACCACCCAGGAAAACAATTTAGGTGTCATTGTGGATAACATGTTAAAACCCTCGGCCCAGTGTGCAGCGGCGGCCAAGAGAGCAAATAGAATGCTAGGTATCATAAGGAAAGGAATGGAAAATAAAACAAAAGATATTATAATGCCTCTATATCGTTCCATGGTGAGACCGAACCTTGAATATTGTATGCAATCCTGGTTGCCATATCTTAAAAAGGATATAGAGTTATTAGAAAAGGTTCAGAGAAGAGCCACCAAAATGGTAAAGGGGATGGAAGGATACTCCTATGAAGAAAGGCTAAAAAGGTTAAGGCTCTTTAACCTGGAAAAGAGACGGCTGAGGGGAGATATGATAGAAGTCTATAAATTAATGAACGGAGTGGAACGGGTAAACGTAGATCGATTGTTTATGTTATCAGAATATAGAAAGAATAGGGGACATGCAATGAAGCTACAGGGTAAACTATTTAAGACTATATGTTACTATGTTACTATGTAATAAAAGAAAATATTTTTTCACTCAACGTGTAATCAAACTCTGGAATTTGTTACCGGAGGATGTAGTAAAGGCTGTTAGTGTAGCTGGATTTAAAAAAGGTTTGGACAAGTTCTTGGAGGAAAGTTCCATAAACCAGGGACCCAGGATATCAATGCTTGACCCAGTACAAGCATTGCGGAACCTGTGTCTTTTGCGGAAACTGCTAGGTACATATGACCTAGATTGGCCACTGTTGGAAACAGGATACTGGGCTTGATGGACCTTGGTCTGACCCAGTATGGCATATCTTATGTTCTTACTTTCGGCAGGAACTTGGGGTGCGTGCGCAGCATCACTCTGTTCTTGAAGAACCTGGTATAAGGTGCCTCTGTCACAAGGGCCTGAAGCTCACTAACTCTGTGAAGAAAGGTGAGCACAACCAGGAAAACCACCTTCTAAGAGAGGTAGCGAAGGTGGCAGTTTGCCAGAGGCTCGAAGGGTGGGTGAGTGAGCTTCCCCAACACTAAGCTGAGGTCCCATTTGGTTGCCAGAGGGCAAACCAGGGGCTTTGATAAGAGCAGTCCCCGAAGAAAATGGGTCACTAAAGATTGCACCGAGAGGGGCTTATCATCCACCAGATGGTGGTGCGCTGCCAGGGCACTAAGGTGCACTCAGACGGAGTTAGACTTAAGCCCAGAATGAGAGAGGTGGAGAAGGTACTATAAAACTAGTGCCACCGGGCAAGAGAAGGGGTCATCCCCATGCTTGGAGCACCAAACCGAAAACCTGCTCCATTTGAGGGTGTAAGCCTTCCTAGTAGAGGCCTTGCGAGAGGCCAGCAGAATGTCTTCCACCTCAACCGAAAGGTTGAAAGGGGCCATAGGTACCATCTCAGCAGCCACAGTGTCAGCGACAGGGACCCCAGGTTGGGGTGCAAAAGAGAGCCCCCCCTCCTGAGACAGGAGTCTCGGGGCAGTTCCAAGGGAATGAGGATCTCCACCATCAACTGCAGGAGCAGCGGGAACCATGGCTGCCTGGGCCACTGAGGAGCTATCAGGATGAGTGAGGTACTGTCACGGAGGATCCTGAACAAGGTCTTGGCGATCAGCAGCATGGGAGGGAAGGCATACATGAGGCCTTCCGACCATGAGACAAGGAATGCATCTGCTGCTACCCTGGAGGGGTGGGCCCGCCAGGAACAGAAGTGGGGCAACTGGAAGTTGTCTGGGCTGGCGAACAGGTCCATCACGGGTTCCCCCAGAGCTGGAAAAGCTGACTGGCTACCTTGGGGTCCAGCTGCCACTCGTATGGCTGGAGGACTCTGCTCAGCCTGTCGGCCAGAAGGTTGTCCTGGCCTGGCAGGTACAATGCCTGCAGGAGGATATCCTGTTGGATTGCATACGAGCAGAGAACATAACTACTTGGTTGTCTGTCTGGACCAGCACCGGCTGGTGATGCAAGTGGTGACAGAAGACTTGCAGGGCTAAGTGTATGGCCCAGAGCTCCAGAAGGTTGAAATGCTGGGTGCTCTCGTCTGGTGACCAGTTGCCCTGGGTGCGGAACTCTCCTCAGTGGGCTCCCCAGCCGAGCAGGGAGGCATCCATAGTGAGGACTCTTGAGGAGCTTGGGGCCTGAAAAGGTATGCCTGCCTCGAGATGCTGGAGAGACTGCCACCAGACCAGGGAGTCCTACAGTTGGCGGGTTACAGAGACTCTATCTCGGAGGTGACCAGTGGTCTTAGACCACTTGTCTCTGAGACACCACTGCGCCACCCTCATGTGGAAGCAAGCGTCTGGGGTGATGCTGACCATGGAGGCACAGAAGAAGCGGAGCGGGCAATGAGGGACGGCACTGTATGTCCCGCGCCAGAGTCCTGAGATGGTTGGCTCGGTTCCTAGGCAAGAAGGCCTTCGACTGGAGGGTGTTGAGCTTTGCCCCGATGAACTCCGGGCATTGTGTCGGGAGAAGGTGAGACTTGGGGTAGTTTATGACAAACCCCAAGTGTTGCAGGACCTGGATGGTGTGAATGGTGGCCTGCTGCACCTCTGAGGCCATGCCTCACTTTATAAGCCAGTCGTCCAGGTAGGGGAAGAGGGTAAGACAAGGACCCCCTGGAGGCGGAGGAAGGTGGCTACGATTGCCAGGCATTTTGTGAAGACTCTTGGGGTGGAGGCCAAGCCAAAGGAGAGCACCCTGTACTGAAAATACCTGCCACCCACTACAAACCGTCGGTACTGCCTATGGTGGGGGTGGATGAAGATGTGAGTATAAGTATCCTTGAGGTCTAAGCAGCATAGCCAATCTTCCTGCTGGAGGTATGGCAGCAATGTTCCAAGGGAGAACATCTTGAACTTCTCCCTCACCAGGAATTTGTTGAAATTGTGCAGGTCGAGGATGGGCCTTAAGCCTCCTGTCCTTTTTGTCATGAGGTAGTACCTGGAATAGAACCCCTTGCTCTTGAGATGGTGGGGCACCGGTTCCACCGCTTTGTCCTCAAAGACCTGCCAACTCCTTCAGTAAAAGGTCCCAGTGAAGGGGAGACCTGAGGGGCTCAACCAGAAAATAAGGGGGAGGCGTCTGAGTCAGGTGGAAGAGGTAACCCTCCCTGACTACCCAAAGTGCCCAGGAGTCAGTGGTGATGGTCAACCGCTTCCCGGCATAATGGGCCAGGCTCCCCCTGTGGGCTACTGATCTCCTTGGGGTAGATAGGCTATAATCAAGGAGTCAAAATACTCCCCCCTGGCTGGGCCTGGGGTTTTGGAGCCTTCTGCTTATGAGGGCCATGCCCATGTCCCTTGGCCTGCTGACCCTGTTGGGTAGTTGGGGAGGCCTGAAAAGATGGGTAGTTTCTGTAAGCAGCTCTCTTCCTTGAGTAAAAGGACTTTTTACCTGAGCCCTTCCATCAGGGAGGGGCAGCGTTCTTTATGGAGAGCCTGGTCCTCGTCATGAACTCGGTCTCCAGCTCGGCAGTCTTGTCAGTCATGGGTTTGCCAAAGAGGTTCTCTTCTTGCCAGGGGACATCGACCAATTTGTCCTGAACCCACTGCTCAAGGTCGGATGACTGTAGCCAAGCTTGGCGGCATGCACTGATGTCTGTCGCCGCTACTCGAGTCGCTGACTCAAACCCATCATAGGCCGCTTGAGACATGAATTTGGAGCATTCATGGATTGTCTTGGCCAGGTTCTTGAACCTCTGCAAGGGTTCCTCGGAGAGACCAGCTGAGAACCCATCAAGTTCCTTCGCCAGGTCTCCAAGGTACATGCCCATGTGCAGCTGGTAGGCCTGGATACGTCCAATGAGCATTGAGCCCTGGTAGCACTTTCTGCCAAGGGCATCCAGGGTGTGGGCCTCCCTGCCAGGGGGCACCGAAGAGTGCATCTTCTGGCTTTTTAGCTGATGCATAGCCAACTACACCACCATGGAGTTATGCGGCAGCTGTGATTTCTGGAAGCCCAGGCTCCGACAGATTCGGTACTTCGAGTCAAGCCGTTTGCTCACCACCGGTACCGAAGCCGGTGTCTTCCACATCTGGAACATCAGCCATTCCAGGATCAGAGGAATGGGCACCGTGAGTGATTCCCTCAGAGGATCCTCGAACTGGAGGATTTCCAACTCATCCATCCGAGGGTCCTCCTCCGACTCGGTAGGGAACACCAGGGCCTTTGACATATCCTTGAAGAAATCAAGGAAGCCCATATCCTCTGGCGGGTTCCGCCATTGAGACTCTGAGACAGGAGTTTCAGATGGGACGTTGCAGTGGTGACGGGTATCGGGGGACTCCTTGTCCTCCATCTCCCACTCATAGTCCATCGAGGACTCATAGGAGGGCTGCTCCACGGGCCTCGGCATCTGGGGACATCTTTGACATCGAGGGCCCATCGATGCTGGTCCATGAAGGCAGACAAAATGCACTCTAGGGCCGCCATTCTGGACTCCAGACCAGAAGGCTCTGCAGCCTTCGGCGCGGACACTGAGTAACTCGGGCTTGATGCCGGCTCCCCCAAAGGGGAATCCTCAACAAGGATGGTGTCTGGGGACAGAGGCTGGTCCACAGTCGGATCCTTTCGGGGGACCTTTGCAGGCCGCTCCCTCTCCAAAGCCTCGGACAAACATCTTGGACTGCAGGACTGGGGTCGGGGGGAACTCGTCTGGTCGGAACCATCCAAGGACGCCGCCTTCAAGGGTTTCTTCTTCTTCCTGGGTTCCCTCAAGGGAGACCCCCTTTCTGAGGACCCATGACAGGGCTCGGGTTTGGGAGGTTCCGCCCGAGACGTCAGGGCCTCAAACGAGGCCCTGGCCTTCAGAGGCACCGGGGACTCGGGGAAAATCTTATCGTGCTGCTGCTGGCAGCTCTTGAGGGGCTTACTGGACATCCTTTTGCAGAGACCACAGGCTGCCAGGTCGTGGTCTAGCCCAAGGCAACAGAGACAGAAGTCATGTGTGTTGGTCAAAGATATAATTTTAGAGCACCAATCACACTTTTTAAAGCCACTGGTAGCCATGGGGGAAAAAGTACCCCTGCGAGGTTGAAGACTGCTGCCAGTTGGAGAAAAAAGGCGTGAAGATGTCAGGTAAAGAAAAGAACAAAAACTACAAAATTAGACCCGAATTTGACGTCGAGGCAGCGAGGTCAGTGGCGGGAATAGTACCGGTGCGATACTGGAGATAAGTATGAAACCTGGAGAGAAAAATCAACTTTTTCAGGGGACAAGCCAGACAAACGTCTGAAGGGCATCACGGAAAAAAGGAGACTGAGCAAGATGTCACCCTTGAGCAGGAAGAGGACTACGCATGCATTGTGGCATCTCCCAAAGGCTTTCTTTGAAAACTGGGGGATGCTTTTGCGAGGGCGCCTTCGGTGCCTATGTCACCTATATCTGAGAACTGACTTCCTGTTTGATCCTGGAAAAAGGATATGAATGCCGGTCGAGGTGAGTCTTGATGAAAAAAGAAGAAAAAGGAGCCAAGAACAGTGCCGGGGACAGCACCGGCTCGAAGCAGGAAGAAGAAACGGTACGCAAACCGGGAAAATTCACTAAGAGGGATAAAATTTAAGGAATTTTTCCGGGGACACAGGACATGCGTCCATTGGGCTCTGCAGAAAAAAGGAGACTGAGCAAGATGGCACCCTTGGGCAGGATGGGGACCATGCATGTATGGTAGCATTTCCAAAGGCTTTCTTTGAAAGCTGGGGAAATGCTCCGTATGGGCTCCATCGGCGCCAACATTACCCATATGTGAGGACTGACTTCCTACTTGTTCCTGGAGAACAGGGCACACTTACAGTCCAGCATGTGTAAGGAGGCCTCTGCCCTGGAGGAATGAGACCTCGGGAAGAAGTTGAGTAATGCCACCTCTTGATTTTAGAGGAAGGCAGAGACAACCTTTGGCAAGAACTTGTCGTGATTCCTTAGGACGACCCTGTTTTTTGTGAAATCTTGTGTAGGGCGTGTGTGCAACTAGCTCCTACAGTTCTCTCACTCACCTGGCAGAGGTGAGCACTGTAAGGAACACAACTTTCCAAGAAAGGTACTTGAGGTGGCAAGTAGCCAGGGGCTCCAAGGGTGAAGCTATGAGCTTACCCAGAACCACACTGAGGTCCCATGCCACTGGTGGTGGATGGATCAGGGGCCGGGAAAGTAGGAGGCCTTTCATAAACTGTGCCAACAGTGTGCACCAATAAGGCTTGACCATCCACTGCATGGTGGTGAGCCGAGATGGCACAGAGGTGCACTCTGACAGTGTTGGATTTGAGCCCAGCCCCTGACAGATGCAGAAGGTACCATAAGATGTCCTGTATCATGCAGGAGATGGGGTTAAGACCCCCCATCTGCATACCAGTGCAAGAACCTGAGCAATTTAAAAGCATATGCTCATTGCATGGATCCCTTACGTGAGGCGAGGAGGACATCCTCCCCTATCAGGGGAGGCAATGATGCGCTATAACTAGTCTCTCAGTATCCAGGCCATCAGGGCAAGGGACCAGAGGTTGGCATGCAGTAGTAACCTGTTCTCCTGGGATGGAAAGCCTGGAGTGCTCCCCAGTAGGAGTGAGTCCTGCTGGGACAGCAGCAGAAGCAGGCAGAACCAGGGCTGTCTGGGCCATCTGGGTGCAATGAAGATGACCGAGGCCGCCTCCGCTTGGATCTTGTAGAGGGCTCATGGCACCAGGGGCATGGGTGGAAACACATACAGAAAAGCCCTAGGACCAGGAAAGGAGGAAGGCATCCACCGCCTCAGTCCCCGGGCTGGCCTCCGAGAGCAGAAGCGCAGCAACTGTGTGTTCTTTGGACTGGCAAAGAGGTCAATATCCGGGATCCCCCAGCACCGAAAAACCTCTCCCAGCATGGCAGATTCAGTCTCCACTAATGGGGCTGGAGAACGCAGCTCAGGCAGTCGGCCAGCATGTAGTCCTGGCCCAGCAAGTACACCGCTCTGATGGAAATGTTCTTCTCCATCATGAAGTTCCAAAGGTGCACCGCTTCCCAGCAGAGGTGGTATGAACCCATGCCCCTTGCTTGTTGATGTAATACATCGCTACCTGGTTGTCCATCTGGACCTGAATCACCTGCCTTTCCAAATGATCCTGGAAAACATGCAGGGTATGATAGACTGCTCTGAGTTCCAGTAGGTTGATCTGCAAGGCACTCTCCTCTGATGACCATGGGCCTGCGACTGTAGGTGATCACAGTGGGCCCCCCAGCTCAACTTGAATGCATCCATTGTGAGGATGCAGTGCACTGTGGGAGCCTGAAAGGGCAGGCCAGCTCTGAGGGAGTCCTGCCACTAAGCGAGGGATGTCGCCAGGGTCGGTGTGACCAGGACCAGGACAGATAGTTCTCCCCGTTCTCCATGTTTTATTTCCCTGTTCTCTGTAAATGTCAATGTTAGACTGTTACACATTGTACATCTTTGTTATATGTAAACTGCGCTGATGATAAATGGTGCGGTATAGAAGAAATTGCAAATAAATAAATAATTCTAATTTGTACATATTGTAGATAGTTCTCCCCATTCTCCATGTTTTATTTCCCTGTTCTCTGTAAATGTCAATGTTAGACTGTTACACATTGTACATCTTTGTTATATGTAATGATGATAAATAGAGCGGTATAGAAGAAATTGCAAATAAATAAATTGTGTACACTGGGCGCTGAATGTCCACTGCACCTGCCTCATGCAGAGGTGGGCAAATGAGGTAATGTGGACAGTGGATGCCATGTGCCCCAAGAGGCAGAACATCTGTCTGGCCATCACTGCTGAGCTGCCCTGTACAGCTTGGGCGAGGGTGGACAGGTGCTAAGCTTGAATGAGAGGCAGGAAGGCCTTTGCTGAGTCCAGTAGGGTGCTGATGAACTCCAAGCTCTGGATAGACTTTAGGTGAGACTTTGGGAAGATCACGACAAAGCCCAGGTGCTGGAAAAGCCCTATGGTGTGCTACACTGCGTTGTGCACCTCACCTGGCATGATGGCTCATATGAGCCAGTCCTTCAGGTAGGGGAAGATGAACACCTCCAGGAGTCTGAGGTGAGAAGCCACAACTACCAGGCACTTGGTGAATACCCTGGAAGCCAAGGCGAGGACCAAGGGGAGTACCCTGTACTAATAATGTCATCCGCCAGTGATGAATTGGAGGTACTGAAGGTGCCTTGGATGGATCAGGATGTGGGTGTAGGCATCTTTGAGATCCAAGGAACATAGGCAATCTCCCTGCAGGAGGTAAGGCAACAAAGGTACGATTTTGAACTTTTCCTTGACAAGGAAGCGGTTGAGGTCCTGTAGATCCAAGATGGGCCAGAAGCCCCCAGACATCTTGGGAACAAGGAAGTAGCTGGAGTAAGAGTGGTTACTCACCTGTAACAGGTGTTCTCCAGGAGCAGCAGGAATCAGTCCTCACATATGGGTGACGTCGGCGCCGACGGAGCCCCCGTGCGGAGCATTTCCCCAGCTTTCAAAGAAAGCCTTTGGGAATTGCAGCGCGCATGCGCGGTCCCCTTCCCACCCAAGGGTGCCATCTTGCTCAGTCTGATGACATAGCTAAAAGACAGCAAAAATAGCAAAAAATAAATCATATGACTGCAACTCCAAGGGGAGGAGGGAGGGTTGTGAGGACTGATTCCTGCTGCTCCTGGAGAACACCTGTTACAGGTGAGTAACCACTTTTTCTCCAGGACCAAGCAGGAAGTCAGTCCTCACATATGGGACTCCCCAGCTTAAGGCTACCGGAGACCCCAAGCTGAAAAAATGAGCTCCCTCTAGAGCGTCAGAACGTAAGGAAGGAATCTTCTCTGAGAACGCCCCCGACCAGTAGCCCAACATCAGGGCCGGAGGGAAGGAGTTGCCTAAACCCCAAAGATATGACGGAGTACTGCCTGTCCGAAAGCACTGTCCCTGCGGGACTCCCTCTCAAGGCAGTAATGGGCCGCAAAAGTCTGGCTTGAAGACCAAGTAGCGGCCCGGCAGATGTCTACCAACGGAACAGAGCGGAGATGAGCCACTGACGCAGCCTTCGCCCTGACACGATGAGCCGTGATTCGACCCTCCAACGAGAGGCCGGCTGCCCCATAAACCCAGGCGATACAGTCAGCGACCCATATGGACAAAGTACGCTTGGAGACAGGTAACCCCAACTTATTGGGGTCAAAAGAAACGAAGAGCTGAACCGCCCTCTGGTGCTCCCGTGTACGGTCAAGATAGAAGGATAACGCCCTCCTACAGCCCAGGGTATGCAGGACCATCTCAGCTCGGCTGGCATGCGGCCTGGGAAAGAAAGTCGGAAGCACCACCTCCTGATTGAGGTGGAAAGAGGAGACAACCTTAGGGAGAAACTTAGGGTGAGTCCGTAAGACTACCCTATTCCTGTAGAACCTAGTGTAAGGGGGATCAGACACTAGCGCCTGAAGTTCACTTACTCGCCTAGCAGAGGTAAGAGCTACCAGAAACAAAGTTTTCCAGGCGAGAAAATGGAGAGGACAGGTAGCCATAGGTTCAAATGGCGGACAAGTAATCTGCTGTAAGACCACATTTAAATCCCACTCAGGGGCCGGTGGGCGTAGAGGAGGCTTAAGCA
Organism: Ichthyophis bannanicus; assembly: GCA_033557465.1. Taxonomy (NCBI): domain Eukaryota; kingdom Metazoa; phylum Chordata; class Amphibia; order Gymnophiona; family Ichthyophiidae; genus Ichthyophis; species Ichthyophis bannanicus. Next base: position 780,526,766 of record CM066035.1, read on the forward strand.
GGAGGAGGCCTCTGAGGAAACGAGCCACCAAAGGGTGGTTGGAAAGAGGCCTCCCGTCCACCGGCGAGTGGTGCGCTGAGAGAGCACTGAGGTAAACTCTGACAGAATTGGACTTAAGGCCGAGATTGGAGAGGTAAAGCAAATATTGCAATACTACCGCTACCAAGCACGAGAAGGGATTCTCGCTGTGCTGAGCACACCATGTGGAGAATCTACGCCACTTAAGAGCGTAGGATTTCCGAGTGGATTGCCTTCTAGAGGCTAAGACTACGTCTTCCACCTCTCTAGGCAGTAGTAGGGGAGCCAGAACTACCCTTTCAGCAGCCAGGCCATCAGATGAAGGGACTGGAGGTTGGGGTGTAAGAGAGATCCCTGTTCCTGAGACAGGAGATTGTGTTGAATCCCAGAGGAATAGGAGTGTCCACCGCCAGTTGCAGCAGAAGTGGGAACCACGGTTGCCTCGGCCACCTGGGGGCTATCAGAATCATGGAGGCCCCGTCCTTGAGTACTTTGAACAGTGTTCTGGACACTAGTGGCGTGGGAGGAAACGCATACAGTAGGCCTTTGGACCACGGGAGCAGAAACGCATCCGCTGCTACTCTGAGAGGATGCGGCTGTCTGGAACAGAATCTCGGGAGTTGCCGGTTCAGAGGACTGGCGAAAAGATCCATGGTGGGGAGGTGAGGCCCCACCTCAGAAAGATCTGCTGAACCACCAATGGATTCAATCTCCATTCGTGTGGTTGCAGGATCCTGCTCAGTCTGTCCACCAGGTAATTGTCTTGACCTGGGAGGTAGACCGCCTTGAGAAGGATTCCGTGATTGACAGCCCAGGATCACAGCCGTTGTGCTTCCTGACATAGAAGGAAGGAGCCTGTGCCGCCCTGCTTGTTCACGTAAAACATGGCAACTTGATTGTCCGTCTGGACCAGTACAGACTGGTGAGACTTGAGATGGGAGAAGGCCCTCAGAGCTAAGCGTATCGCCCGCAGCTCCAGGAAATTTATCTGCTGTGCAGCCTCCCAAGGGGTCCAGAGACCCTGAGTACATGCCCCTTGGCAATGCGCTCCCCAACCTTGAAGAGAAGCATCGGTTGTCAGCACTTGAGTGCGGAGGGGTTTGAAAAAACACTCCGAGCACCAGATTCGGAAGATGAAGCCACCATTGCAGAGAGGAGGCAAGCAGTGTGGATATTCTTACTGAGTCTGCAAGGCTCCCTGTGGCCTGATGCCACTGAGTTCGAAGACTCCACTGAGCAGGCCGCATATGCAGGTGGGCATTGGGGGTTATATGAACCGTGGAAGCCATATGGCCGAGAAGTCTCAGGAATTGCCTGGCGGAGACCAGGGAATTGCTGCAAAACTGCCTGGCTAGATCCATTAATCTGTGGGCTCTGTCCACGGGCAGAAAAGCCTTCGCCTGAAGGGTGTCCAGCCTTGCTCCTATGAACTCCATGTTCTGGGACGGGAGCAAAGTGGACTTTGCGAAGTTTATGACAAACCCCAAGTGCTGAAGCAGAGCCACAGTGCGAAGGGTGGCTTGATTGGCCTCCTGTGAAGACTGGCCCCTTATGAGCCAGTCGTCCAGGTATGGGAACACGAAAAGACCTTGAAGCCTTAGGTAGGCCGCCACCACCGCCAGGCACTTGGTGAACACCCTGGGGGCAGAGGTTAGGCCAAAGGGTAGTACTCTGTACTGATAGTGGTTTCCTCCCACAACAAATCTGAGATATTGTCTGTGGTCTGGATGAATAAGGATGTGAGTATAAGCTTCCTTTAGATCTAAGGAGCATAGTCAATCTCCCTGCTGGAGGTAGGGCAGCAGGATTCCAAGGGTAAGCATCTTGAACTTTTCCCTCTCCAGGAACTTGTTGAGGTTTCGCAAGTCTAGGATGGGTCTGAGGCCTCCTGTTCTTTTTGGTACCAGAAAGTACCTGGAATAAAAGCCATGACCTCTCAGATGGTGGGGCACCGGTTCCACAGCCTGTTCCTTTAGCAGACTTGCCAACTCCTGTAGGAGTAGGTCCCTGTGCAGAGGGGGTCTTGGAGGCTCCCCTGGAAAAAAGGAGGGAGGTATCTGGTGAAAATGAAGAAGATAGCCCTTTTGGACTATATGGAGCACCCAGGTATCTGATGTGACGGCTGACCACCTGTGGGCAAAAAGGGCCAGCCAGCCTCCTGTGCTGATGTGAGCCAGTTGAGGAGGAGAGGCTATGCTTTCTGATCAAAAACCTCCGCCCTGCTGTGCAGGAGCCGGTGTTGGTGGCTTGGGGGCCTTCTGCCTATGGGGCCCATGACCCTGCCCCTTGGCCTGCTGACCCTGTTGGGGACCTGCAGAGGCCTGATTATGAGGGTATTGTTTATAGGCAGATGTCTTCCTCGGGTAAAAGGTCTTTTTTCTGGAGCCCTTCTTCTTCTGAGAAGGGGCAGAGGTTTTTCTGGACATCCTAGTCCTGGTCAGAGTCTCGGTCTCGAGTTCAGCAGCCTTTTCAGCCATGGGTTTGCCAAAAAGGTTTTCACCTCGGCAGGGGACATCGACCAACTTGTCCTGTACCCATGGCTCGAGGTCGGATGACTGTAGCCAAGCCTGTCGGCGGGCACCGATGCTGGCCCTGGCTACTCGGGCCGAAGCCTCGAAGCCATCGTAGGCTGCTCGAGAGATAAAGTTTGAGCACTCTCGAATACCAGTGGACAAGGCCTGGAACCTCTGCAAAGGTTCCTCGGAGAGACCAGCAGAGAACCCGGCAATCTCCTTTGCCAGGTCTCGAAGGTACATGCCCATGTAGAGCTGGTATGTCTGGACACGGTAAGCAAGCATAGAGCCCTGGAAGCACTTCTTACCGAGGGCATCCAGGTTCCGGGCCTCCTGGCCGGGAGGCACCGAGGAGTGCATCTTCTGACTTTTCAGTCGATGCATGGCCGATTCCACAACCATGGAGTGGTGCGGTAATTGTGCCTTTTGGAACCCGGGGCTCTTGCGGACTCGATAGATGGAATCGACCTGCTTGCTTAACACCGGCGTCGAGGCCGGGGTCTCCCACATGCGGAAGAGCAGCCGTTCCAGCATCGGAGGAACCGGAACAGTAAAGGCCTCCTTCGGGGGAGAGTCATACTGGAGGGCCTTGAGCTCCTCGGCTCGAGGCTCCTCCTCGGGATCCGCGGGGAATGCCAAGGCCTTGGCCATATCCCACACGAAGTCCGAGAACCGGGTATCCTCCGGTGGGGATCGTCTCCGAGGTTCGGACTCTGGTGAGTCCGATGGGACACGCCGAGTCCGAAAAGTGTTGGGTGACTCTTCATCCTCCGTCTCCCAGCCCGACTCCTCGGAGGAGGAATCGAGCGGTTCCGGTCGGGCAGGCACCGATGCCCTCCGCCCCGACGCCGAGGGAACCGGCATTGACGACCTCGGTCCCGAACGGGAGGCCGAGGGAGACCGTGGCCGAGGATCGACTCGAGCTCGCATGGACTCGAGGATCGGCTCGGCCTCCAGGGTCGACTTGGACATCAATGTCCCAGTGGTCGGGGCAGATGCACCGGTGAGACCGGCGATCAGTGCCCGCTGCTGCTCCATGAAGGCAGCCAAGCTGCTCTCCAAGGCCGTCAACCTGAGTCCGAGCTCAGGAGATTCAGCAGCCCCCGACTCGGGCCCCGACGGTGTCGGGCCCGACGTCAGCTCCCCTGGAGGAGAGTCCACGAGGACTACAGTACTCACGTGCCCAGGAGACTCCATCTTGAGACGAGGTTGTTTGGCAGGCCTCTCCGACTCCGAAGACCCGGGATGGCGGTCGGGGCTATGCGACCTGGCCCTCAAGGAACCAGATGCGTCCACCGACGACGCCCTCGTGGGTTTTTTCTTCCTGCGCTGCTCCCGCGAAGGAGACCCCCGCTCAGAGGAACCCCGACGCTGCTCGGGGCCGGAGTCCCAAGATGTTGAGGCCTCTGACGAGGTCCGGGCCCGTCCGGACGCGGAGTCAGAGAAGATTCTGTCCTTTTGGTGCTGCCGACTCCTCAACGCCTTCGAGGATATTTTGCCACACGGACCACAGATCAATCGGGTCATGATCGGGTCCGAGGCAGCGGAGGCAGCAGTCATGTGTGTCGGTAAGAGATATAAGTTTCTTACACCGATCACACTTTTTAAACCCGCTGGCAGCCATCGGGGGAAAAAGGGCCCCTGTGAGGTCGAAAGACAGGGCTGCCAGTGAAAAAGAAAAATGGCGCGAACGCTAGTCACGAAGGAGAAAAAACGAAAAAAGAGAGAGTGGGCTCGATACCGGCATATTGGGCCCAGGCGGGAAAAGGATCCGGCGTCGAACCGAAGAAGGAAGACCAAAAACAGGGTAATCAACTTTTTCCTCGGCGAAAAACGAACTACGTCCGTTGGGCTCCGCGGAAAAAAGAAGACTGAGCAAGATGGCACCCTTGGGCAGGAAGGGGACCGCGCATGCGCGCTGCAATTCCCAAAGGCTTTCTTTGAAAGCTGGGGAAATGCTCCGCACGGGGGCTCCGTCGGCGCCGACGTCACCCATATGTGAGGACTGACTTCCTGCTTGGTCCTGGAGAAGAATCCCCTGCCCTGAAAAGGTTTGGGGACAAGCTTCACTGCTTGATCCTCGAGGAAAAACCTGACCTCCTTTTGCAGAAGCTCCCTGTGCAAGGAGTCCATGGGAAATTCCCCAGGGAAGAAGGGAGAAGGCAGTTGGGCAAAGTGGAGAAGATAACCTTCCACGACCACCTGCAACACCCAGGCGTCTGTGGTAATACTTGGTCACTGGTGTGCAAAGTGGACCAGCCATCCCCTCCAGTGAACCTTGGGCCTTGTACTGCCTGGGGGAGGGAGGCTATGCCCAAGGAGTCAAAAGCTTCCCCCCCCCCCAAGCTGCGGCTGGGGTGCTGTTTGGGGTTTAGGGGCCTTCAGCTTATGGGGGCCATGCCCCTGGCCCTTGGCCTGCTGCTCCTATGGGGGAGCATGATAGCCTGAAAATTGGGGAAGTTTCCATAAGCCTTCTTGGTTTTTGGCTGGAAGTACTTTTTCCCTGAAGTCTTCCTACAGAAAGGTTCTGACACTTTCTTAGACAGCATGGTTCTGGTCATGAATTCCTCCTTCAGCTCGGCTGCCTTCTCCGTCATGAGCTTGCCAAAGAGATTCTCCTCTCGGCAAGGGACATCAGCTAACTTGTCCTAAACCCATTGCTCCAAGTCGGAGGACTGTATCCAGGCAAGGTGTTGGGCACTAATGCCCACCACAGCTACTTGAGCTACCGACTCAAAGCCATCGAAGGCTGCCTGAGTTTGAAACTTGGAGCACTCCTTGACCGATGACACTAGGATCCTGAAGCACTCAAGAGATTCACCTGCTAACACAGCTGAGAACCCAGCAAGCTCCTTCGCCAGGTCCCTCAGGTACATGCCCAAGTACAGCTGGTATGCCTAGATCCAGATTGTGAGCATGGAGCCCTGAAAACACTTCCAACTAAAAGCATCCATAGTGTGTGCCTCACTGCCGGGAGGCACTAAGAAGCGCGTCTTCTGGCTCTTAATGCGATGCACAGCCAATTCCATCACCATGGATTTCTGTGGCAGTTGTGTTTTCTGGAAGCCGAGCTTCTGGCCAACTTGATAATGCAAATCGAGATGACGGTTCATAATTGGCACCGTCACCAGGGTCTCCCACATCCTGAACATCAGCCATTCACAGATGGGGGGCATTGGCACCGTCAGTGTTTCCTGAGGAGGAGCTCGTACTGGAGGATCTCAGTACATGGCTTGTCCTTGGGCACCGCCACGAAGACAACTGCCTGGGACATCTTCCTGACAAACTTCAGGAAAGCCAAGCCCTCTGGAGGTGAAAGCCACTGATGGTGCAGCAGAGACGGGTCAGAGAGGATGACCCGATGGAGGATGGTGTCAGAAGACTCCCCATCCATCTCCCATCCGGCTAGTGTTATGCGGTCGTCGGACCAACTCAGCGTCACCAACACCCAGCGTCGGGGCAACGATTCAGCCACGCCCGATGTCATGCTGGGCCCCGACTCGGATGCTGATGGAGTTAACACCAAGCAGGCCAGCCTCTCAAGGATAGGAGAGGCATCTTCCGGGGAGGTCCTGGATAAGGATGGTCCCGTCACAGGCATCAACAACCCAGAGTGGCCAGGAGTTAGGCCCCAGTGATGAACACTGCAAATCTGCGTTCCAGGGCTAGCATCCTGGTCTTGATGCCCGATGGCTCTGCCGAGGCGGGTGCCATCTCCGAAGATGCCGAGGCTGGTGCCAGGTCCCTGGTAGGGGAGTCCCAGATGGCAATGGCATCAGTGGAACCGACTCAATCCCTCTACACTGTTGGCGATGCCTCCCTCTGGGGATGCTTGGAGGGGCACTTCCGGTCTTTATCACCAGCATCAAGTCGAGTGCTCTGCGCCGGGACACAGAGGTCTTACCTCCTGGGCCAGGGTTGGACCTCAACTCTGGCTTCGAGGAAGCCTTCAATGCTCAGGGAAGCTCCTCCAAGGACAACTCCAATGCATGTCAGTCCCACAGCTCGGACTGAGCCTGGGAGCGAGATGCTAAGTCGCCTGATGCAGGCGTCAAAAGCAGGGATTCCTCCCCTGATGCCAATCCTTATCAAACTCCCCCTGCTGCTTTTCGCATTCCTTCCGGGTCTTAGCCAACATAAAAAGGCAAAGAGGGCAGGTAGACATATCGTGGTCTACCCGAGGCATTTTATGCAGGTACTGTGGCAGTCCATGCAGGACATAGTGCGGCTGCACTTGCTGTACTGCTTAAATCCACTAGTCAAAGACATAGTGGAAAAAACGAGCCCCATGAGGTTAAACTCCAATGTCTTGACCATAGGCCATGAGCAAAAAACCCACAGACCAAAAATAAAAGAAGGAAAAATACCAGAGCGAAAAACATGATGCCAAGGCGTTGGACTTGGGCAGTGGAAGGTGATCGATACCGAAGAAGAATTTACTGGGAACGGTAGGAAAAAATCCACTTTAACAGGGATGTGCAGACAGCATGTCTGCAGGGTTCTGCAGAAAAAAGAAGACTAAGGTAAGATGGCACCTTTGGACAGGAAGGTGACCACACATGCGCTGTATAGGTTCAAAAGGCTTTGTTTGAAAGCTGGGGATTGGATCCGTGCGAGATTCCTCGGCGCTGACGTCACCCATATGTGAGGACTGACTTCCTGCTTGTTCCCAGAGAATGCTATAATCATGAATGAGGCCCCAAATATAGAGGCCCCAGCCCTGTACATATTCATACACACTTTAAAGGCACATCATCACAATTGTTTTCTAAATGCCCATGAGATACTGTCCACATAGTACTGCAGCTGGAGTCTGGATCTAAGCAGGGGCCATATATCTTACTTGGATAGTGAGGGTCTGCTACATCTGCAACCATCACAATTGATATAATGTGGAGTTCCTGCAACCACTAGCTATATGGGGAGTAATCTGTCATTCACCTTTATGCCATAACATGTTGCAGCACCTCATACTTCCATGTGGCCATTGCTGTGCTGTAGGGTATTTTGGGACCAGATGGTTCCTGATGTGTCACTACATGGGACCCCAAAATACAATGCTCACAAACCAGAGATCTCTATTTGTAAGAACAAGCAAAGCGATGACACATATTTCACCATTATCCAACAGAGTGCATACAATAAAGGACATCCTTGCTGGTACCTAGCCCTCTACAAAGAACAGCCTATTTCTGATTCTGGCCAACAACATGGAGGTGGTAAGCAGCAAAAAAGTTGATGCAGGCATTTTCGGTATCGTCGCTGGTACAAATGGCTGAGGAATCAACTGTAGAGGCTTTACCGGTATGGAAGCCACTAGTAAGGTCGCTAATCTCTGCTCCATAGCCAGGATACATTGAACCATGGAGCTTGCCAATGCTTGGGTATCAGTACCGGAGTTATGGGCCATGAATCCTGAGCATGACACTAAGAGCTCTCCGGAGGTAGAGGCCTCGGGAGCATCCTGGGACCCCACTAAGTCTATGGAGGCACGGACCTCCCGCCGGGGTTGTTTGGCCGGTGTGCCCCCCTCCAGGGCAACGCCTAAGGCATCTCAATGCTTAGAAGGAGATCTACCCTTGGAAGACTTGGGTTTTGATACCTGAGATCCATGGGAGGAAGATGAAGCTCTTGATGACATCAATGCTACAGACATTGCATCGGTGGTAAAGAGGGTGCCGAGTTTCGCAGCTCTGTTCTACAGGTCTCTCTTTGCCATCTTCCTACAGAGAGGATATTCTGACTGTTGATGATCTGGTCCTAAGCATTTTAGATACCAGTCATGGGTGTCCGTGGTTGAAACTGTACTGCCACATTTGAAATACTTCTTAAAACCACTGGTTGGTTTGTCCATTTTGGAAAGGAAGACCTAAGACTAAGATGGGGTTGATGTGCCCTGAGGGAAGGGTTTCTCCCCTCAGAAAAGGGTTTTTGGGTTTTTTTTAGAAGAAAGTGAGCACCGACAGAGTCGGTACCAGCATCGACAGGAAGGCAAACGTGACCACAAAAAATAACTATCACTATGGTATCTACCGGTAGTTGATATGTGTTATGTGGAAACTAGAATATTTATGACTCCACATGGGCCACTTCAGCTGGGGCAACAAGCACTGGGTTGTTTGGATCGATATAATATAGCTTAAGAATTTGGATACTGACAGCCTGATTATGGACACTGCGTCTGTTACACATAGTAGCATAGTATATGACGGCGGATAAAGACCAGTATGGTCCATCTAGTCTGCCCAGCAAAGCAGCAAGAGTAGATGCACGTGCCGCTCTGGCAGGCAGTCCCACGCCTTTGTTTTGGGGTGTACCCAACGCTCCGTGTAGGTCATCCCTATTTGTTCAGATATAAGAGATGGTTATGCTTATTTTGATTTTATCCTGTTGCTATAAAGGGATCCACTGTGTCTGTCCCAAGCCATTTTGAATCCTGTCACTGTGTTTTCCCCCACCACTTCCATCGGGGGGCATTCCAAGCATCCACCACCCTTTCAATGAAAAAGTATTTCCTGACATTGCCTTTCAGTTTACCCCCTTGCAGCTTCATGTTATGCCCTCTAGTTTTACAGCTTCTCCATCTTTGGAAGAGGTTTGTTTGTCTATTAACACTCTAAGTATTTAAAGGTCTGAATCATATCTCCCCTGTCCTTCCTCTCCTCCAAAGTGTACATATTTAGGTCTTCAAGTCTCTTCTCATAAGTCTTCTGAAGCAGACGCCAAATAATTTTGGTCACCTTCCTCTGAGCCGCTTTCAGCCTTTTTATATCCTTTGCGAGATATGGTCTCCAAAACTGAGCACAATATTCGAAGTGAGGCCTCACCAGCGACTTGTACAGTGGCATTAGAACCTCTTCTGTTTTGCTGGTAATTCCTCTCTGTATGCAACCCAGCATTCTTCTGGCTTTTGCCACTGCCTTGTCACACTGTTTCGCCACCTTGAGATCATCAGAAACAATCACACCGAGGTCCTTCTCCTGGTCTGTGCACACAAATCTCTCGTCCCCTATCACATACAATTCCCTTGGATTTCGGCTTCCCAAGTGCATGATACTGTACTTCTTCACATTAAATCTTAACTGCCAAGCATTAGACCATTCTTCTAGCTTTTGTAGATCTTTCCTCATGTTCCCCACTCTCTCAGGGGAATCCACTCTGTTGCAAATTTTGGCATCATCTGCAAAAAGACAGACTTTTTCATTCATCCCTTCGGCAATATCACTCACAAAAGCGTAGTTACTCATCTGTAACAGGTGTTCTCCAGGGACAGCAGGAATCAGTCCTCACATAAGGGTGACGTCGGCGCCGATGGAGCCCCCATGCAGAGCAATCCCCAGCTTTCAAAGAAAGCCTTTAGGATTGCATCGTGCATGCATGGTCCCCTTCCTGCCCAAGGGTGCCATCTTGCTCAGTCAAATGACATAGCTAAAAAGATAGCGAAAGAATAAAATTAATAATAGGACTGCAACTCCAGGGGAGGAGGGAGGGTTGTGAGGACTGATTTCTGCTGTCCCTGGAGAACACCTGTTACAGGTGAGTAACTACGCTTTCTCCAGGAACAAGTAGGAAGTCAGTCCTCATATATGGGACTCTCTAGCTATAGGCTACCGAGAACCCATAACTGAAAAATAGGCTCCCTCTAGAAGAGCCGCAGCAGCCATGATAGGAGTTCAACCAAGAACGCAATACTCCAGTAGCCTGACACCAAAGGGTCGGAGGGTAGGAGTTGCCAAGACCCCAAACAGATTGCGGAGTACAGCCTGGCCAAAAGCACTGTCCCATTGGGACTCCCTATCCAGGCAGTAATGGGCCGCAAAAGTCTGGCTTGAAGACCAGGTTGCGACCCGGCAGATGTCTGCCACAGGAAGAGCGGAAGTAAGCCACTGATGCCGCCTTAACCCTGACCCGGTGGGCCGTGACTAGCTGAACATCCTCCACATTTTTAGGGAGGAGAAGTGGTGCAGGTACTACCCTTTCAGCAGCCATGCCATCAGGTTGAGAGACCTGAGGTTGGGATGTAGAAGGTTGCCCCCCTCCTGCATCAGGAGGTTGGGGCGTAATCCCAGCGGAATTGGAGCTTCCGCTGCCAGTTGAAGCAGTAATGGAAACCATGGTTGTCTCGGCCACCTGGGAGCTATGAGGATGACCGAGGCCTTGTCCTGAAGGACCTTGAATAGAGTCCGGGCCACCAGGGGTGTGGAAGGAAACGCATACAGAAGGCCTACAGACCATGAGATTAGGAAGGCATCTGCAGCCATCCTGCTGTGATTTGGCTGCCTGGAGCAGAACTGGGGCAACTGGTGATTTTGTGGGCTCATAAACAAATCTATGGATGATCGCCCCCAGCATTGGAACAGCTGCTGGACAATGTTGGGATCCAGTTGCCATTCATACGGCTGGAGGATTCTGCTTAGCTTGTCGGCTAAGAAATTCTCCTGGCTGAGCAAGTAAACAGCTTTGAGGTACATGCCCTGGTTGGCTGCAAAAGAGCAGAGGTCCAGGGTCTCTTGACAGAGAATGCGAGACCCTGTGCCCCCCTGCTTGTTCACATAAAACATTGCCACTTGGTTGTCTGTCTGAATTAAGACTGGCTGATGCGCCAGGGTTTGACAGAAGGTCCGCAGAGCTAGGCGGATAGCTCAAATCTCTAAGAGACTTATCTGTTGTGTGCTCTCCTGTGGAGACCACATACCCTGAATGCACAATTCCTGACAATGGGCTCCCCATCCCAGTAAGTATGCATCTGTAGTTAGCACTCACGAGTGCGGGGGAGACTGGAAAGGCACTCCTTTCAGTAGGCTGTGTGGCTGAAGCCACCACACCAGCAACTGCACCAGTCATTTAGACACCCTGATGCTGTCTGAGAGTCTGCCTGTGGCTTGTGTCCACTGGTCCTTGAGGCACCACTGAGCTGTTCTCATGTGGAGCCGGGCATTGGGCGTTACATGCACCATGGAGGCCATGTGCCCAAGAAGGTGCAGGAAATGCCTTGCTGAGATTTGCTTGTAGGCGAGGGCAATGCAGTCCGCCACCCAATCGCCTTTTACCAGGAGTCCCTTTCTACTGAGGTCATATGACACAAAGAGCTGAGGAGCTTTGCGATGGGCCTGGGTCCTCTGAAGGTAGAAGGTTAGGGCCCACTTTTAGTCTAGCATATGCAATATGATCTCCTCCCTGCCAGCATGGGGCCATGGAAAAAAGGTGGGGAGGACCACCTCCTGGTTGAGGTGGAAGGGAGATAACCATCTTGGGGAGGAATTTGGGGTGGGTGTGGAGCATTACCCTGATCTTACAGAACTATGTATATGGTGGATCTGCCACCAAGGCCTGGAGTTTGCTCACTCTCCGAGCGGATGTGATGGCCACCAGGAAGACCACATTCCAGAAGCGGTAACTCAAATGGCAGGTGGCTAGAGGCTCGAACGACAGTCTGGTGAGTTGTGAGAGCACCACATTAAGGTCCCATTTTGCTGTCGGGGTGGGGGGGCGGAGATGGGGCTTCGATAGCAAGAATCCCCGGAGGAACCTGGAAACCAGGGGCTGGCTTGAGAGGGATTTCCCCTCTACAGGGTGATGGTGAGCAGATACGGCACTCAGGTGCACCCTCTTCGAATCAGATTGCAGGCCGGCATGCGAGAGGTACAGTAAATACTGTAGCACTAGTTGCACATGGCAGGAGAAGGGGTTCTCTCCTCTCTCTGCACACCAGATGGAGAATCTTCTCCATTTAAAGGTGTACGCTCATCTGGTGGAGGGTTTTTGGGAGGCCAGGAGGATCTCCTCGACTTCCCCCTGGAAGACTGAAAGGAGCTAAAGCTACCCTTTCAGCTGCCACGCTGTCAATGCCAGGGATCCCAAGTTGGGGTGCAGGAGGGAACCCTCCACCGGGAACAGGAGGTCCAGATCCTGACCCAGCAGGACTGGGAGTGCCACCGACAAGGAGAGCAGCAAAGGGAACCATGGCTGTCAGGCCCATCAGGGGAAATCAGAATTACTGATGCCTGCTCGCTCTGGACCTTGAAAAGGGTCTTGACCACTAGCGGTGTCAATGGGAAGGTATAGAAGAGGCCCTCGGACCATGGGATCAGGAAGGCATATGCTGCCACCCTCCCTGGATGTGGCTGGCATGAGCAGAAGCGGGGCAGATGCGTGTTGTCCGGGAAGGCAAACAGGTCCATCATGGGCCTGCCCCAGAGGTGGAAGAGTCTTTGTGCCACCCTGGGGTTCAGATGCCATTTGTGTGGGTGGAGGACTCTGCTGAGTTTATCAGCTATGTGTTTCAAAAATACTATGGTCTCTATTAGAGTGTGTTCAATTCAAAAAATTCAAAAGCAAAACACTCAAATAAAACAAAAAACTGTTAGTCACAATGGTGGTATACTTCTTCAAACCATCCTATTATTGCATCCACTTTCACGTTCAAATCATACTCATAAAGAGGAAGGTCTCAGCATTAAATGGCCGGTGCTTTCTGTGACTAAAAAAAATCACCCAATCATAGACACCATTATTCATAAGCCCAGTTCATATCAACGACCTCCAGGCAGATGCCTCCCTCCTGGGTTGGGGGGCACACTGAAGAGACCTCTACACTCAAGACAGCTGGTTGCAGGAGGAGCCCCTCCTGCAAATCAACCTCCTGGAACTCAGAGCCATATTCCTGGCCTTGTGAGCATTCCACCACCTCCTGTGCAACTGACCTGTGCTGATCCAGACAGATAACCAGGTTGCCATGTATTATGTGAACAAGCAGGGGAGCACGGATTCGTACTCCCTGTGCCAGGAAGCAGTGGCTCTCCTCTCCTTTGCAGTACGTCATGGAATGCTCCTACAAGCAGAATACCTTCCAGGTCAGGACAGTTGCTTAGATGATAAACTCAATAAATTCAAAAGCAAAGCACTCAAATAAAACAAAAAACTGTTAGTCACAATGGTGGTATACTTCTTCAAACCATCCTATTATTGTATCCACTTTCACGTTCAAATCATACTCATAAAGAGGAAGGTCTCAGCATTTGGGGGTTGGATAGACCGTATTGAAATTGCAATTGCTGCAAGATAAGTCAGTTTTCTACGGTTTTCCTTTACTTGTTTGGGGGTTCATACAGAGGAGGTAGTTGATGTGAACTGGGCTTATGAATAATGGTGTCTATGATTGAGTGATTTTTTAGTCACGGAAAGCACCGGCCCTTTAATGCTGAGACCTTCCTCTTTATGAGTATGATTTGAACGTGAAAGTGGATACAATAATAGGATGGTTTGAAGAAGTATACCACCATTGTGACTAACAGAGTTTTTTGTTTTATTTGAGTGTTTTGCTTTTCAATTTCTTGAGCTTACCAGCTAAGCAACTGTCCTGACCTGGAAGGTATTCTGCTCGTAGGAGCATTCTATGACGTACTGCAAAGGAGAGGAGAGCCACTGCTTCCTGGCAGAGGGAATACGAACCCGTGCTCCCCTGCTTGTTCACATAAAACATAGCAACCTGGTTATCTGTCTGGATCAGCACAGTTCAGTTGCACAGGAGGTGGTGGAATGCTCACAAGGTCAGGAAGATGGCTCTGAGTTCCAGGAGGTTAATTTGCAGGAGGGGCTCCTCCTGCAACCAGCTGTCTTGAGTGTAGAGGTCTCTTCATTGTGCCCCCAACCCAGGAGGGAGGCATCTGCCTGGAGGTAGTGTAAGCGCTGCCACCAGTTGAGGAAGTCCACCAGTTGGTGGGTAACCCTGACCGTATCGTGCAACCTGCCCTTGGCCTGAGTCCACTAAGAGCAGAGGCACCATTGGGCTGCCCACATGTGCAAGCGGGATAGGGGCATGATGTGGACTGTGGAGGCCATGTGGCCCAGTAGGAGGAGGAGGCGGGCCAGTACAAACCAGTGAGTCTCCACCTCTCCAGCCAGCTGCATGAGGCGATGTGCCATTTCCTTTGGGAGAAAGGCCTTGATCTGTAACGTGTCCAGCTGAGCACCTATAAACTCCAGGTTTTTGGATGGAGAGAGGTGGAATTTGGGGTAGTTGATGACGAACCCTAGGCACTGCAGGAGGCGGATTTTTCGCCCTGCGGTCTGGCTGGCCTCAGAGGCCATACTGCCCCTGATAAGCCAGTCATCCAGATAGGGGAAGACGAAGGCCCCTTGTAGGTACATGTGGGTGGCCATGACTGCCAGGCACTTCATAAAGATCCTTGGAGAGGAGGCCAGGCCGAATGGAAGCACCCTGTACTGGAAGTGCTCTCCTACCACCACAAACCTTTGGTACTGTCTGTGGGAGGAGTGAATCAGGATGTGGGTATATGCATTCTTTAGGTCTAAGGAACACAGCCAATCTCCCTGGTGAAGGTACGGCAGTAGGGTTCCAAGGGAGAGCATCTTGAACTTCTCCCTCAATAGAAACTTGTTCAGGTTTCGCAGGTCTAGTATGGGCCGGAGGCCCCCAGTTCTTTTGGGGAAAAGGAAATACTTGGAGTAGAGATCTTTTCCCCACAAATGCCTGGCTGCAGGTTCTACCGCCCTGTCCATGAGCAACACTGTGAGCTCTGAGAGGAGCAAGGTCTGGTGAAGGAAAGGCCGCAGTGGCTCTCCTGGAAAGAACCCCAGGGGTGTTTGCTGGAATCTGAGGAGATAACCCTCCTTTACCACCTGCAGGACTCACTGGTCTGTGGTGATCCTGGCCCACCTGTGGATGAAGAGCACCAGGCGGCCCCTTGTGAGCTGGGGAGGGTCTCCCAGGGGGGAGAAGGCCCTGCAAGGGGAGTCAAAAGTGGTTGAGGTTTCTGAGTCTTCAGCTTCCTTTGCTCATGACTGGTGCTTGGGCTGGAGCTCTTCTTGTCCAGAGTAGGGTTGGTAATGGCCCTGGTGAAAAGAGCCCTTTTTCCTCAGGAAAAGTGATCTTTTCCATGACAGTTTCTTCCAGGGAAGGGTTGAGGTTTTCCTCGAGAGCCTCTGCGTGGTCATGACCTTGGCCTCTATTTCTGCCACCTTGTCGGCCATAAGCTTGCCAAACAAGTTTTCCCCGGTGTAGGGGACATCAAGCAACTTCGCTTGCACCCATTGCTCGAGGTTAGAGGGTCTGCAACCAGGTCTGGCATCGGGCCCCAATGCCCACTGCTGCTACCCGGGCTTGTGGATTCAAAGCCGTTGTAGCTGGTGCAGGATAGGAAATTTGAGCAGTCCCGGATTCCAGCTGTCAGGGCTTGGAACCTCTGGAGGGGGTCCCCAGTGAGGCCTGCAGAGAAGCCCGCCAGTTCTTGGGTGAGGCCCTTGAGGTACATGCCTATGTACAATTCATAGGCCTGTATCCGACAGCCTAGCATGGATCCCTGGAAGCACTTATGCCTGAGGGCATTGAGGGCTCGGGCCTCTCTGCCCGGGGGAACAGAACAGTAGTTCTTCTGACTTTTTAGTTTTTGCATAGTGGACTCCACAACCATGGAGTTATGCCGGAGTTGGGACTTTTGGAAACTCGAGCCCTTCTTGACGTGGTAGATGGCGTCGAGGCATCAGCTGACTACTGGCACCAAGGCCAGGGTCTCCCACATCTGCAGGAGCAGCCTCACTGGGATGGGCTGTACCGGCACCATGACAGTCTCCTTTGGCGGGGACTCATATTGGAGGATCTCCATTTCTTCGATGCACAGGTCATCCTGTGACTCAGTTGGGGCCAAAAGGGCCCGGGCAATGTCCTCGGGGGGGGGGGGGGGGAATGGCACCAGCACTCTAGGGGAGACAGCTCTGAAGGGATGTCTCGTTGTTGAGAGGTCTCAGAAGAGGCCTTGATATCAGTCTCCCAATCAAAGCCGGAGGGCATTGAGGACTCCAAGGCTCGGAACTCCCATGCCTTGAGGCCGATACCGAGGAAATGGGGTCCCCCGGTGGATCTCGGGTTGGACTCCCGGAAGCTGGCTAGGGAAAACTGGACACCCGAGGATTGGGACCTGGATCCCAATTGGTGCCGAGGGCTCACCTGAGGCCGGTGGCATTTGGGGCCTGGCTCGACGCATGGAGACTCCCCCACAGTCGGGGGCCCAGTTGTCGGGGCAGATGATACGAACGAACCTGACATCTCCTGCTGCAAGGCCTAGATGGCAGAAATATTCTGCTACAGGGTCGCCATTCTGGATTCAATGCCAGAAGGCTCCACTGCTGTCGGCATGGGCGCCGAGGACCTGACACTGGCACTCTCGCAAGTGCATCCTGGACGAGGACCAGGGCCTCAAGAAGCCTCACACATTCACCGCTGGCCGAGGACTCCTTCTTAGAGACATTAGGGGGGACGCTGCTTGGAGTCACCCAAGTCGTGCCGTGGGACCTTACCAGGTTTCACCAATGGAACCTCGACTGGTCTCAAGGATTTCTTCTTTTTCTTTCCAGGATCCGGTGTCTTTGTGGAGGAGCCACCGCCACGGCACTCCGAAGATGCCCGGGCCTCGCAGGAGGTGCTTGGCTTAGGCTCAGCGACGGGGAAACCGGGGTTGAGTCAGACCATGGGAACATCCTCTCCTGCAACTCCAAC
This sequence comes from Ichthyophis bannanicus, assembly GCA_033557465.1. Lineage (NCBI taxonomy): Eukaryota > Metazoa > Chordata > Amphibia > Gymnophiona > Ichthyophiidae > Ichthyophis > Ichthyophis bannanicus. The sequence goes on from CM066035.1 coordinate 780,543,812, forward strand.
CTTTTCTTGTTGGTTTTCAGAGTCATTGCCTGGCACTGGTCGCAGGTGGTGCTGTCATGGTCCAGGGCGAGGCAGTGTAAGCAACAGTCATGGTGTCTGTAACAGACATGTTTTGACTGCATCGGTCACACTTTTTGAACCCACAGGGAGACATGGTGGGGGACATTCGGCTGGGGTCAACGACTCCGGGGCAAAAAAAGGGCATGAACACCGGTCGACACCAAGCCTCGTCAAAAAGAAGGGGGAGCCGAGAATGGCACAGGGGACGGTGCCAGTTCGAGACAGGAAGAGGAACTGGTATGCAAATTGGGAAAAAAAACCTTTTAAAGATAATTTTTAGAGAATTTTTCCGGGAAAAACGGGACAAGCATCTGTTGGGCTCTGCAGAAAAAAGGAGACTGACCAAGATGGCACCCTTGGGCGGGAAGGGGACCACACATTTGTGCTAGCATTCCCAAAGGCTTTCTGTGAAAGATGGGGAAATGCTCCGTGCGGGCTCCGTTGGCTTCGATGTCACCCATATGCGAGGACTAACTTCCTGCTTGTTCCTGGAGAATGTGCGCTTAACACACATGACAGGCAGCCCATAGGTGAGTGTTCTTTTGCAACAGCCACTCTAAATGTGAGGAGGTCCACACATCAACTGGTTCATAGAGCATACACTAAAACAGATGCTCTCTCCAGGTTCTGGAGAGTATCTATTTCACTGCTAGGTTGCTGCAAGTGTTGCATGAAGTGTGCATGATGTTGGCCAATTGATATGATATCTAACTGCAGCATGTGGAAATGACATATCCATGGGGGCCATCGTGCTGTGTCATACCCTAGGGTAGCTGCAGCTGTTTTCCAAGAACCTGCATGCAATGAGTGTTGAGTGGCCAAGAAGTAGCAGTACTGACACCAACCTGCAGGCCTTGCATAATGAATACCCAAACTTAGGTTCCTAGGCACACAGAACAACAGGATTGCATCTCTTTCATAAGATCTCTCATGTACCAGATCAATCACAGTCTGCTGCCATATATTAGGCAACTGTGCACAGTATCAGTCATTCACATGACATCTGTGCCTGGTCTGCTAGTCATCACCCACAGCATGTTCACATAGCCACCATGAAGACATGGGCTTTGTACAAACAGTATGGACATCCAGCAGCCTGGCTAGTGACTGGCTTACAATAGAGACACAGCATCCATGGCACTACAGTTTGGTCCTATATAGCACTATGTGTATACATAGTCATGATATGGTCACAGCTCAGTCAGAGTAGGGAGTGGCTTCTCAGTATGAACTGATGTGTGCACCCTGGCCATGCTTGTGGTAGATCCACATTAGGATGGCTCAACCATTTACCTAACCTCTGACTCATATATATTCTGTGCAAACTGCTCTGATTTAGACAATACCCAGAATCTTCTTCTCTTCATTTGTGTACCCTTTTACTTTGAATTTGTGGAACGTTAATGCAATGCAAGATGCACTAGAAATTGGGCTGCAGACAGACTGTGAGTGCATGTTGGTCCACAGTGACCTACGTCTGACACATCCCCAAATACTGTGTCCCTCTACACAGCTTGTGGCAGTGAGCATTGCGTATAGTGCCATGTTTGCACACCCATATAATGCCATGTCCTTAGCCATGGACCCTGCAAAACTGGCCAGTGTAGCAAATGCACTCTCCCATGTTGCAGATGCAGTGGCTCCCCCCCCCTCCCCAGAGCGTATGGAAGCATGGCAGGTTGGACATGGTGTTAGATGTTAGTACACGTGTCCCCCCTGCTCATTTCAGTCAAACCAGCAGGTGATATGGGAGATGCACAGTAGTGTCATGTTGGGTGGTAAGTGTAGGGGAATGCTTCGTGGATGGGCCTTGATGATGGTATAACTGGGAATGCATTACAGCATCATAGCCACAGGCTGCAACTACTTACTGAAGTCTAACCTTCTGCTTGTAAATGGGGTCTCACACATTATGTAGAGTTGCTTAATAGCTGAACTCTGGAGAGACACACACACGACTCTGCTGTCCAAAAGTGGTGCAAGTTGGCATTGTTACCTGCCCCTTAGGCCTCCTTTAATGCTCCATCATTGCCAATGCCTGCGCAGTGTGCAGGCACTATTAGCGCACTCTGCAATGCTCGGGTGCTGTCAATGTCCGCTCAGTGTACCAATGCTATTGGCATGCTCTGCCATCCAGCTGTTGGTGGTACACTTTCTAAGTGTGGCAGATGAGTGTGAGGACCCATGCTGGATGAAATATTAATGGTTGCACATGATGATAGAGATCTGGAAAAGTAGGATAAAGCTAACACACCTGGACATACTATTCTTGATCCATAGGCTGGTCACCCTTCTCTCATACACATACTGGCCATGTGTTTGTAGCTACAGAGCAGCTGTGTGGGTTCATCAATCCATGGGTATATATGTGGTCATTGTCAGGATGCATGAGGGCAATAAATGGGGCATGCCTATGTTTGCTGAGATCTCTACAGGCTTTGTGTCATACTTGTCTGTCTAGATATGTTAGGCAGCTGTGAGAGAGGGACATCTCGTTAAGTCTGTATGTTGCACTGCATTGATATTCTGGTGATTCAACTGACATTCATGTCTTACATATGGGATCTGTCCAGCCAAAAGGGTAAGCCATGATACATGTACACACACAAATTCCAGACCATGGGTGACCTAGAAGAATGAGCAACATACCTATTTCCTGGTGTGTGCTTGTGGGCCAGTCATAGAATCATCTCATATTTTGCAGACCACAGTAACTACTCTAGATTCACATGTGGCTCCGATGGTTGTAACTGACTGCATACTTATTTAAGGAGGGGTCACTGGTTCATACCCAAATTGTGGTCATCATTTGGCAGGTTAGAGAGCAGGATGATCATTTTTCCTCTGACATCGGCTGTAATCATATTGCATAGTATTCCTACTTCAGTGGCAAATTTTTCACCCCACATGCATATATTCACTCAATATGTGTAAGTGGGGGGCATCCTGATCCCAGAGCTAGCCCATCCACTAAGCAAACTAGCCAGGTGCCAGGGTCCACTGATCATGGTAGACAGCATGCCAACTAATCCCTCCCTCCCTGCAAGCATGGCACAGCCGCCACTTTAGTGTTGCAGGTGGCCTTAGTGAAGTTGCACACATGCAGCTAGTCACACCATGCCACTCCTGCCTCCCTCCAGCGGGGAATGTGGGCACATGTGCTGATGCCTTAAATCTTGGAAGGGAGGGATCACCATGTGCTCTGCTGTACCTGCTGATGACACTTGGCATGCCACTGACAAGTGGCAACTGCAGCACTGCACCTGACATGCAAGGCCAGGAAACAGATTTCTTCTGCAGCAGGCCGCAGCTGCAGCGACCCCCACCCCCACCCCCATACAATGCTGACATGGCAGCATGGTAAAGTGGGGGTGGCGCACCTCCTTTTTGACTGCGGCAGCATGTATGTGTGCTGCCACTGTCACAGCAGAATCATACCAGACATCACAGATGTACACCCTAGGTAGTCGCCTTATCAGCTTAGTGAACTGGCCAGCCCTACTGCATCACTCACATGACAACTCCTTTGTGAATTTGGCACCAACATAGTACCCTTTATTAATAGGGAACCATGCTGTTACTGACAATGGAGCACTACTATCACTAATTTGAGAAGTACAGTGGGAAGAGCACATTGCATATATTTAAATAGGCTCTCTCCCCTCAGAAATAGCCCTTACCGCGAACTTTCAGATAGCGTTAGCGTTCCCAGCGGCAGGAGCTCTAATGCATAATAAAACAAACCTGTATTAAAGGGGCGCACACTATCCCCGCCCACTCTCCACCCCATTAATGCCCACTCTCCACCTCTTTTTACCTTAACAGTATGGGACCAGCTTCCACACATTAATACAGCATTATCAGCGCTTTCTGCAGCGTTAACCACTCACGGGCACTCATAATGCCTGTTAAACAAACTGAGCACCCTAGGGATGGACCCTAAAGTTACTGTTTGGGTTAGAAATTGGTTGTGTGGGAGGCGACAAAGAATACAGGTAAATGGAGCTCACTCTGAGGAGAAGGAAGTTACCAGTGGTGTGCCCCAGGGCTCTGTCCTTGGTCTGATTCTTTTTAAAATCTTTGTTAGTGATATAGCGGAAGGGCTGTTGGGTAAGGTTTGCCTCTTTGCGGATGATACCAAAATCTGCAATAGACACCCAGGAAGGTGTAGATAACATGAGGAGGGATCTAGCTAAGCTTGAAGAAAGGTCTAAAATTTGGCAGCTGGGATTTAATGTTAAAAAATGTAATGTCATGCATTTGGGCTGCAGCAATCCAAGGGAGCAATATAGTATAGGGGGTGAAGTACTTTTGTCCACGAAAGACGAGCGGGACCTAGGCATGGTTGTGTCTGATGATCTTAAAGTAGTTAAACAGGTAGAAAAGGCAATGACAAAAGCTAGAAGGATGCTTGTGTGCATACGGAGAGGAATGGCTAGCAGAAAAAAGGAGACGATAGTGGCTTTGTATAAGTCATTGGTGCGACCTCATTTGGAGTATAGTGTGCAATTCTGGAGACCGCACCTTCAAAAGGATATAAACAGGATGGAGTCAGTACAGAGGGTGGCTACTAAAATGCTTAGTGGTCTTCATTATAAAGCATATGAGGACACACTTAAGGATCTTAACATGTACACCTTAGAGGAAAGGCGGGATAGAGGTGATATAATTGAGATGTTTAAATACCTCCGTGGCATAAATGCACAGGGGGAGAGCCTCTTTCAATTGAAAGCAAGTTCTTCTACGAGGGGACATGGGATGAAGGTGAAGGGGGTAGATTCAGGAGTGATAGGCAGAAATATTTCTTTACGGAAAGAGTGGTGGATCCGTGGAATAGTCTCCCAGTGAAGGTGGTAGAGATGAGGACAGTATCTGAATTCAAAAAAGCATGGGACAAACACAGAGGATCTCTAAAGGAAAAAAGAGGACTGTTGTAGTTGTTGATATGGAAGATCAGACTAGATAGGCCATGTGCTCATTTTCTGTCGTCATTTTTCTGTGTTTCTATGTTTCTAAAGGCACTTTGCTATCTTAACGCTCCTTAGTGAACAAATCCCAAAGTGTTACCCCAAGAACAGTTTGTTGATTAAGAACAGACACATGAGGTTAAAGAGAGGTAAACTGAAACCGAAGGATGAGAGATTGATAGTTGCAGCCCAGGAGAGCGGATTATGGACAGGATGGTTTACAGCAAGCATTGAAAAAACTGGCAAAACAGACATATATCAATTCTGTAAGAAAGACCTGGAAACAGTGACTCACCTCATAGCTGACTGTGAAGTTCTGAAGACATAAAAATTTCTCTACAGAAAGGCACAACAAAAGTAGCATGCCTCGTCCATTGGAAACTCTGTAAACACTACACCATCACTGTCCCTGAAAAGTACTAGGATCATGACTAAGAGAATTACAAAGAATGAAGAGATTATGATCACCTGGGACATTCCCATTCAGATGGATAAGAAACTGGATGAGAGGAAACCCAAAATTAGAGGAGAAGAACACCAGAACAATAGTGATAATAGAGGTGTTGGTTCCGAGTGATTATTCTGTGAATTGCGCAAAGAGGCAGAAGATCCTGAAGTACCAAGAAATAGTCAGAGACCAAGAAAATGTGGCAAAAAATATAGAAATCTTTCCCATTGTATTGGCTAGTGTCAGACGGTTGCCTGGGTGAGAATCTTCACACTCTTGGCAAGTGCATATTTCTATATGATTTGCAAGGTATTGTGGGCAATGTAGTTCATTCACACCAGACACAGCTGCTGACAATAATTTAGTTGTGCTCTTGGGTAAAGCCAATGAGATATTTATTTATGGGGTTATTTCTCCCAACACAGATATGCTTGGTAGCACATAAATTAGGTTACTTGCTTTCAGTGTTAACTTGGAAAAACAAAGTTAAAATCAGGAAAACAACAAATGAAAAGCCACAAAGCAAGAAACAAACTGTTCTTTTCAGGTTAACTTCTGATTACTTCCCACATAGACACAGAAGTGATTCTCTCCTAGCTCACAAGCAATTAGGTAAGGCTTAATTGCTAGCAGTTACCAGCTGAAACCCCTTAGCTGGCTTGCCTTCCACTGTGTGGGTCAAATCCTGCTTCAGGAGCTTTTCTGAGTAGATTAAAGAACAAATTTGTATTTCTTTGTGATGGTTGCTGTACTTTATAACAGAAAGTTACCAACGGAGTTTAGATAGAGAGCAATCCATATAAACAGGATCCTCATCTGCTATTATTCCCCCTTGTTCAACAAGCATGGGTTCAATATCATGGATTGGCACAGATGAATCTCTCAATGGAGCATTTTCAGGAGAATACTGGTTTCCCTGCTGTCTTTCAAGGTTATAGCTAGGGCATAGATCAGTGTTCATACCTGAGCTTCCATTGCTGCTAGAGTTCCTCTCTATATAGCCTGGCCAGTATGTAGTCCAGTTCTTATGTCCAGCCTTCCAATCCAGATCCCTGGACACTGGATCTCTCTTCACATACCTTCTGGCACAGGTCTTAGGGTCCCTTCCACGTGCAGCCGTCTCCCTCACAGGTAGCCTCTGGTGATTCCTAGCTCTGCAGCACCATTCCTCTGGCTTTCCCCAGTCCAATGGTGTATGCTGGCCCTTGGAATATCTCCCAGTATACGTACTGCTTTGGACTCTTCTAGACCTCTCAAAGGCTTTTCTCTTCCTTCTTCCAAAGGGTCTCTTTCCCTCTCTGTCCGTCCGGTTTGGCTTCTGCTTCTGATGATCCTTCAGATGAAACTGATGATCAAACTCAAGCTGATTCTCAGGATACTGAGGACAATTCTCTGGATATCCAAGGTGATCATGAAGATGGTCATCTGTAGAATAACCTCTACTCTTATTCTGCTTAGATGAGTGCTCCTCCCTAACACAGCGCAGCTGTGCTGAATCAGGCCTTGCCCTTTGAGATGAGTGTTCCATCCTAGCACAGCGCAGCTGTGCTGAATCAAGCCCTGCCCTTTGCAATGAGTGCTTGGGGATTACCTCATAGCCCTTTTGATTGAACACATGTTTTCTCACTTCAGCTCCTCTCATGGCTGTTGGAAACCTGGTGCATTCTGGGACTGGTAGTCTTTTATGGCAAAATTCTGTTTTCTCATTTCTACCAGCACTGACAGGTTGCTTGTTCAGAGACACTTCACCTTTTCTATAGCCCCTTCCTGAGCTATGATAAGCTTCCTTATCACACTAGATAAAGAAGAATTCCCAAACACATCTTAACAAACTACCCATACCTGTTACATCTTATGAACTCCAAAAGGAAGCTCTCTTTGGCATGATGCAAGTACTATGCCAGGCATTAGCAGTAAATTTGAGAGACTAAGATCATACTCCACATAACCTGTCTTAAATGTGACTGCCTGGTATGCGCAAAACTAACCCATTTGGAGAAACTGCTCAGAGTTATGTCTATGAATAGTGGCATTGAATATATGTATTACTTTAAGCACTGGTACATTAATACATTTGCTGCACAAGTTCAGTATTGATTTGTATATTAATGCACCTTGAATATTGTGTGCAATTCTGGTCGCCGTATCTTAAAAAGGACATAGCGTTATTAGAAAACGTACAGAGAAGAGCCACCAAATTGGTGAAGGGGATGGAAGGCTACTCCTATGAAGAGAGGCTAAAAAGGTTAGGGCTCTTTAACCTGGAAAAGAGACGGCTGAGGGGAGATATGATAGAGGTCTATAAATTAATGAATGGAGTGGAACGGATAAACGTGGATCAATTGTTTACGCTATCAGAATATAGAAAGACTAGGGGACATGTAATGAAGCTACAGGGTAAACTATTTAAGACAAATAAGAGAGAATATTTTTTCACTCAACGTGTAATCAAACTCTGGAATCTGTTACCGGAGGATGTAGTAAGGGCTGTTAGTATAGCTGGGTTTAAAAAAGGTTTGGACAAGTTCCTGGAGGAAAGGTCCATAAACCACTATTAAAAAGGGACCCAGGATATCAATGCTTGACCCAGTACAAGCATTATGGAACCTGTGTCTTTTGGGGATATTGCTAGGTACGTAGGACCTAGATTGGCCACTGTTGGAAACAGGATACTGGGCTTGATGGACCTCGGTCTGACCCAGTATGGCATGTCTTATGTTCTTATGTTCTTAAGGATTCACATTTAAATATGATATGTAGATAAATCAAACCCACTGCCCTTAGCTGATAATAACAATCCAGTATTAATGGATATTCTAATCTCCAGAGAATTTGTCTCAGAAAACCTTCTTCAAATGATTAGGATGAAAACATATAAATGTGTTCACCAAAATATTTAAATATGGATTTACAAGGAAACCTGAGAAAATAAGTTGCATCAGTCTCTAAGATTTGAGGGTCTAGCCTCCAAGAAACATTTCCTAGTGGATGGGTCTCCTTAGACAAATCAGTTAAAACAGAATTTGACTTCCTCATGCAATGCAATGTGTGCCATCGAGTCAATGCAGACTCCTGGTGACCCAGTCCCTGGGTTTTCTTGACAAGGTAAGACTAGAAGTAGATTGCCACAAGAACATAAGATATGCCATACTGGGTCAGACCAAGGTCCATCAAGCCCAGTATCCTGTTTCCAACAGTGGCCAATCTAGGTCATAAGTACCTAGCAGTTTCCCCAAAAGACACAGGTTCCACAATGTTTGTATTGGGTCAAGCAGTGATATCCTGGGTCCCTTTTTAATAATGGTTTATGGACCTTTCCTTCAGGGACTTGTCCAAACCTTTTTTAAACCCAGCTACACTAACAGCTTTTACTACATCCTCCAGTAACAAATTTCAGAGTTTGATTACACATTGAGTGAAAAAATATTTTCTCTTATTTGTCTTAAATAGTTTACCCTGTAGCTTCATTGCATGTCCCCTAGTCTTTCTATATTCTGATAACGCAAACAATCGATCTACGTTTACCCGTTCCACTCCATTAATTAATTTATAGACCTCTGTCATATCTCCCCTCAGCTGTCTCTTTTCCAGGTTGAAGAGCCCTAACCTTTTTAGCCTCTCCTCATAGGAGTAGCCTTCCATCCCTTTTATCATTTTGGTGGCTCTTCTCTGTACCTTTTCTAATAATGTTATATCCTTTTAAGATATGGCGACCAGAATTGCACACAATATTCAAGGTCTTTCTTCCGCACAGTGAGTTCACAACCACAGGCATTCCAAAGCGGTCACCCATCCAAGTACTGACCAGGGTAGTGTGATGATTTTACCACCAGAGCACACTGCCTTCACACAGCTCCTGTAAATCAGTGTACTATTTGTCCACGTCAAAAAATTAGTGCTCACTGTTACCATTGCCCAACAATTTCTTGCACTGTTCATCACGGGTTCGACACAATCCTTTGTAACAGTAATGTTCCACTGTCGTGCAAGGGTATCCATCTTGGAGATAGAAATCAGGTGGGCATTCTATAGATGTTCCATTGCAGAACTCGGGGAGATCACATTCATTAGTTGTTTTTCTGCAGAGTATGCCCTTTGGAGCAAACTAGTGGAAGGAGATAGAAACCAGATCATTGAGAAATGCAGGCAATTTGGAACTGCATTATTGAGCAGAGAGCGTATTTACACACCTGTAACAGGTGATCTCCGGGAACAGCAGGAATTTAGTCTTCACATATGGGTATTGTCGGTACCGAAGGAGCCTGCGTGGGAACGCTCCCCAGCATCCAATAGGAACGCTTTTGGGAGCATCCCTCAGGACATGCGCGCTGCCTTCCCGCCTTTCCAACTGTCCCTCTTCAGTTAAGTTTGTAGCTGAGTGAAAGGATAGAGGAAAGAGACAGAGAGATAGAGAGACAACTCCTAGGGGAGGTGGGTGGGTTGTGAAGAATAAATTCCTGCTGTTCCCAGAGATCATCTGTTACAGGTGAGTAACTACGCTATCTCCAGGAACAAGCAGGAATGTGGTCTTCACATATGGGGACTCCCTAGCTGAAGATGTTAGGGAGATAGCCCCAGGAAGCTGCCAACTATAGTAAGGTGGGCCATGCTTCCTCCCATGGATCTCTGGCATCCCACCAGGGTTGGTGGGTAGGAATTGAATTAGGTCTGAAAGAGATTTTCAAAAACAGCTTGGCTAAAGAAGGCATCCCTGTAACAGATTTGTCCTCATCTTCCTAGACATCTCCGCCGCCTTCGACTCCGTGAATCATGATATACTTCTGCAACGCCTGATAGAAAAGGGGATTCGAAGCACAGCGCTAGAATGGTGTAAATCCTACCTTTCCAACAGGTGGCAACAAGTCAAAACAGGCCATGAATCCCCTGAACCATTCCTACAGTCCCAAGGTGTACCTCAAGGATCTTCCTTATCGGCACTGATGTTCAATATATATATGCAGCCGATATGTGAATTGATCCGATCTTTCATCGTACAATGCCTGGCATACGCAGATGACATCCTCCTATACATGCCGTTCAAAATTGACCAACCAGTGTTCTCCCCAATAATCAATTGTTTTGGAGCAGTAGCTTAATGGCTGCTGACACAAAACCTACGAATCAATCATAGCAAAACTGATGTTCTTTTTGTTACAAGGAATCGTAAGTTCATACCTCCTCCATCACTACTGGTCAACAACATAGAATTGAAGTCCAAACCCACAATCCGATATCTCGGCATCACACTGGACCAGCACCTGGATATGACAACGCACGTGAAGAATGTGACAAAGACTATATATCATAAGATCAGAACACTACGCCACCTCCACCCCCTACTTGATTATACTGACTACCGATCAACCTTCCAGGCATTAGTCCTCCCACACCTAGATTTTGCGAACATCATCCTCCACGGGATCTCTCAATCAACTTTAAATCCGCTTCGCCTGGCTATGAATGCAGCTGCAAGAGTCCTCTCTGGGTCACCAAGATCTGCACACATAACGCCTATCATGAAAGCTCTGCACTGGCTACCTCTACAAGCCAAACTCCACTATAAGTCACTAGTCCTTACTTTCAAAGCCTTGAATAACTACCCACCTAACCAATCAGCAAGCTAATTCACAGCACCCTCGAAAATAGAAACAGGAGGCCTACTGCTATGAATACCTTAATAGTTCCTAGGATGATGACATCGTGTACTAAGGCTACTTCAAACAGAGCTTTCTCAATATTCGCTCCTCTAAACTGGAATACACTTCCCCATGAAATCCGTGGCATCAAAAGCCTAATACTATTCCGAAAAGCCTTGAAACACCATCTGTTCACAAAATGTTACCTAGAAGTCATCCCAGACACTCACACATCTAGCAAGTTTCCCACATACCCCAGACGCCTTAGCACCCTAATACAACCAGAAAATGGTTAGCCTACACGATAGCCCACATGATAACCATTTACCTGCACCATCCATATGAAATCACTTACAATATCCAAACGAGTTTAGAATATTGTATATAGTTAAAGTATATAGTATAAAGTTAACCTGTACATAGTTCTCCCGGTTATCCCATGTGTTATTTTTCCCTGTTCTTTGTAAACTCAATGTTGCCTGTATGCATTGCAGTATGTTTTGTTCAATGTACACCGCGCTGATTTTAATAGCGCGGTATAGAAGAAATATTAAATAAATAAATAAATAAATCCCGATGGGAGGCTTTATCTAGGCAGTAGTGGGCTGTAAAGGTGTGTACCGAAGCCCAGGTGGCTGCTCGACAAATGTCATCAATAGGCACAGAGTGAGGGTTAGCCATAGAGGCTGCCATGGCTCTCACATTATGAGCTGTGACATGGCCTTGAAGAGGAAGACTCTTACTCTCATAAGTAAAGAATATGCATTGTGCAATCCATTTGGATAGAGTTCTTTTGGAGACTGGAAGTCCCAAATGACTAGAATCAAAAGCAACAAAAAGTTGAGAAGACCTTCTATGCTGCTGTGTTCTTTGTAGGTAAAAAGCCAAGGCTCTTTTACAATCCAAAGTATGAATGTTCCTTTCTGCATTAGAGGCATGAGGCCTCGGAAAGAATACAGGATGATAAATCGATTGATTTAAATGATAAGGCGAAACCACCTTTGGCATAAAGTGTGGATGAGTTCTGAGAACAACCTTATCATGGTAAAACCTAGTATAAGGAGGATCAGCCACTAAAGCTTGCAATTCACTAATGCACCGTGCAGAGGTGATTGCAATTAGGAAGATGACCTTCCAGGACAAAAGCTTTAGGGTTGTAGTGGCTAAAGGTTCAAAGGGCGGTTTCATGAGCTGCCCGAGAACTAGGTTTAAATCCCATGCCACCGGTGGTGGCCTGATGGGAGGCTTTGTTAATAGAAGACCTCTCATAAATCTTGATATGAGTGGATGAGAGGAAATAGGTTGTCCATTTAGAGGTTTGTAGGAAGCTGCAATTTCACTAAGATGGACTCTTACTGAATTGGTCTTTAGACCAGAATTTGATAAATGAAGTAGATACTCTAGTATCGATTCCAAAGGTATCATAAGGGGGTTTAACCCCCTTTGAGAACACCATATAGTAAAACGTTTCCACTTGAAGGCGTAAGAGTGTCTTATGGAAGGTTTTCTAGAAGCATGAAGGATATCTTTTACCTGTTGGGAAAGGTTGAGATCCTGAAGGTCTAAGCTTTCAGCAATCAGGCCCTGAGATTTATTTATTTTTATTTTTTTATTTACATTCTCTTATATACCGCGCTATTCTGCATCAGTGCGGTTTACATTGAACAAACTGAAATTACATTGAACAGGGCATTATAACTTGGAGATAACTATTTTACAGGGAACATGGGCTATGGAGGGTTAAGTGGCTTGCCCAAGACCACAAGGAGCACCTGTGTGACTAGAAACCCCAGTCCTTCCGGCCCAAGGTTGCTGTCCTCTAGTGGGATTTGAACCCCCGACCTTCCGGCCTGAAGTACCTTGCCCCAACCACTAGGCCACTCCTCCACTCCGAGATGCAGGGACTGGGGATTCGGGTGCCATAGCATCCCATTCTCTTGGGAGAGAAGATCTGGAGCAAACCCTAACTCCAGAGGTGCAGCTTGACAGAGATGTAGAAGCAGGGGATACCACGTTTGGCTTGGCCACCGTGGCCTATGAGGATCATATGACCCCTGTCTCGCTGAAGCTTGAAGAGTGTTTTGGGAATGAGGGGAATGGGTGGGAAGGCATAGAGGAAGTCGTGACCCCATTGAAGAAGGAAGGCGTCCCTTGCCTGGCAATTTTGAGCCAGAATTCTGGAACAGAACCGGGGAAGTTTGGCATTCAGTGGACTTGCAAATAGGTCTATGTCTGGGATTTCTCAGACTTGAAATATCTTGGCCACCTGGTCTAGGTGGAGAGACCATTTTGAGGCAGCAGTACTCGGCTGAGTTTGTCTGCCCAAAGGTTTTGAATGCCTGGAAGATGTACCATGAGAAGGTGAATTTGATGCTCTCTGGCGAGGGTCCATAGTCGTAAAGCTTCGTTGCATAACAACAGAGAGCCTACTCCGCCCTGCTTGTTCATGTAAAACATGGCTATTTGATTGTCCGTTTGGACTAGGACTGTCTTGTAGCTGAGCTGGGCATGGAATACTCGAAGAGCTAGATAGATTGCTCTGAGTTCCAGGAGGTTTATTTGAAGACAAGCCTCCTGTGCAGTCCAGGTACCCTGGGTAGAGAGATGGTGCAGATGTGCTCCCCATCCCACCTGTGATGCATCTGTTGTTAGGGTGGCCTAGAATAGGGGTTGCTGGAAAGGAGATCCCACTAGAAGATTTTCCAGTGATTGCCAGCATTGGAGGGACAAAATCAGTCGTTGTGAGTTTGATATCTTGTCTGACAGATGTCCTGTGGCCTGTGTCCACTGTGTGGATAGGGTCCACTGGGCTGCTCGCATATGAAGGTGAGCATAGGGAATCACATGAACCGTGGATGCCATATGTCTCAATAGTTGTAGTAGTTCTCGAGCAGTTAGGAAGGACTTCCCCGCTGCTTGGGAAGCTAGCTACACTATGCAAAGACAGCGGGGCTATGGGAGAAAAGCCCTTGACTGTCTGGTATCTAAATGAGCTCCAATGAACTCCAGGGATTGGGAAAGAGCAAATTGGGATTTTGGGAGGTTTATAACCAATCCCAAGTATTGAAGGATTCGCATTGTGCGAGACAGTGCAAAGCTGGCTTCTGGAACCGTGGGGGCTCGAATGAGCCAGTCGTCTAAGTAAGGGAAGACCAATATCCCTAGGGTTCGCAGAAATGCAGCTACTACTGCCATGCATTTCGTGAATACTCTTGGTGCCAAAGCCAGAACAAAGGGAAGAACCCTGTATTGGAAATGTTTTCCCCTGAAAAGGAATCGTAAAAATTTCCTGTGATCTGGATGGATCAGAATGTGAGTATATGCATCCTTTAGATCTAGAGAACAAAGCCAATCCTGACTTTGAAAGTATGGCAGAAGAGTTCCTAGAGAAATCACTTTGAACTTTTCTCGGAACAGATATTTGTTCAATTCTCTGAGGTTTAGAATGGGTCTGTGTCCTCCTGTTTTCTTTGGAATAAGAAAATAGGGGGAGTAGAACCCTGTACCCTGTTGAAGAATGGGCACCTCCTCTATTGCTCCTTGAGCAAGGAGTGTTGAGACCTCTCGACCCAGTAGATTGTCTGTAGAGGTTTGGGAATTGAACTGTCTTATGATTGTAGGAGGGGGCATACTGTGAAAATGAAGCTTGTACCCCTCTCCCACAATGGACAGAATCCAATTTTCTGTTGTTATTTGGTGCCATCTGTTGGCAAAATGACACAACCTGCCTGGAATGTTTAGGGGTTCTGGACCTTCCAGAGGCAGGAAGGCTAAGTTCTCTATGAAGGAGTCAAAGCCCTTGAGGGGGCTGGGCATGTGGAGCTGGTTGAGCTCTAAGGCCTTTTGGCTTCTTTTGTCTGGATTGTTGTTGTTGACCTTTCTGGGCAACTTGAGCCTGAGCTTGCCCTTGATGGGTATAGGATGGATAAAACTTCCTCTTTTTGCTGAAAAAGGGTTTTTTATAGGGTTTCTTTTTGGCTGGAGTGGCTGTAGATTTTGACAATCTATCTCAAGTGATATTGTCAGCATCTATCTCATTAGCCTTTCCCTGCCAATTCTTGCCAAAGAGATTTTCTCCTGTGCAAGGGATGTTTCCCATTTTATCCTGTACCCAAGTCTCCAAGTCTGATGCCTGAAGCCAGACAATCCGACGTGCACCAATGGCAATAGCCGAGGTTCTGCTGATGCATTCAAAGCAGTCAAATGCTGCACAAATGCTGCACAATCTTGGAGACGTCTTCAGCATGTTTGACCAGAGTAAGGAAGTCTTGTCGTCTGTCATCAGGGAGAAGGGTGCTCATAAGCTCCAAATCTCCTGTGACCTCTTTGAGGAACATTCCTATATATAAAATATATGAGCTGATCCTAGCTGAAAGCATGGAAGCCTGAAATGTTCGACGCTCAAGAGTCCTGCATTCACGACCTGGAGGATTGGATGCATATCTTTTTGCACTTTTCATCCTACGCATGGCTGACTCCACTACCATTGAATGGTGTGGCAGCTGAGTCTTTTGAAAACCAGGACATGGTGGAACTCTATACATGGTATCGAGTCTCCTAGAATGAGGAGATGTGGTCAGAGGTGTCTCCCACATTCTGAACATCAAATCATGAAGAATTTCATGAATGGGCAGAGTGGCTGCCTCTTAGGAGCCTTAGTGTATTGGAAAATTTCCAATTCCTTTGCTCTAGGTTCTTTTTCAGGAGCTACCGTGATTGAAAGGTCTTGGGCCATATCACGAATAAAATCCTGAAAAGACCTGTCTTCCGGAGGAGACATTCTGCGCTGGGGAGAAGAGGAGTCTTCCGGGAGAAACACTCTGGTACCGGCAGAATTATCAGAGTCATCGGAATCGGAGGATTCGAAGTATCTCTGATTCCGATGTTCATGCAAAGCACGGTCTCGGTATCGATCGAAGTCGGTACCGAGTTGGTCTGGTACCGATCTGTCGATGCCAGCAAAAGTCAGCATGGGAGAAATTTCCCACCAGGGCCAGTACCGTCAGTGCTGGTACCGGTTTCTGTACCGGTGTCCATTGAACTACCAGTGTCAACGGTACCGCAGCTGTAAGGAGAGCTGCAAGACTGTGCTCGATAGCAAGGAATCTCTGGTCTATTGACGCTGCCGATGCCTGGGTATCGGTACCGGTAAAAGCGTCCGGAACCCCTGAGCATGGCACCAGTAGTTCTGCCGAGGTTGAAGCCCCAAGAACATTCTGGAACCCTGTTGATGCTTTGGAGGCCGAAGCCTCCTGCCGGGGCTGTTTTGCCGGGGCAATGCCAATGGCCTCTCGATGCTTTGAAGGAGAGCTACCCTTTGAGGACCGGCTCTTATGTTTAGTTACCTGAGATCCATGGGAGGAAGACGAGGCTCTTGAAGATGTCAATGCAATGGACCTGGCATCCGAAGAAAAGAGTGTACCGAACTTTGCAGCTTGGTTCTGTCTTCCTCTTTTAGTCATCCCCATACAAGAGAGACACTCAGATGGAGAATGGTCAGGGCCTAAACATTTCAGACACCAGTCATGGGTGTCGGTGACGAGATGGTACTGCCACACTTTTTTGAAACCACTAGCTGGTTTTTCCATATTTTAGGAAAAATGGGGCCTAATGCCCAAAATGGCGCCTAGCGCCAAAAAGAAAAGGTTTCTGAAGAGAAACAGTTCAGAAGTATATATATATATATATATATTTTTTTTTTAGAAAGGAAGAAAAAAGAACCGGCAGTACCGGTAGGTGTCGTGCGGAGGCAGACGCGACCACAAGAAAAGAAGTTTAAAGAAGAAATTTTCTGCGGTGACAGGAAATATGTCCTGTCGGCTCCACGGAAAACGAAGAACTGAAGAGGGACAGTTGGAAAGGCGGGAAGGCAGCGCACATGTGCTGAGGGATGCTCCCAAAAGCGTTCCTATTGGACACTGGGGAGCGTTCCCGCGCAGGCTCCATCGGTACTGACGATACCCATATGTGAAGACTACATTCCTGCTTGTTCCTGGAGATTAGCATTACCAACACTGCTATAAGTAATGACCTTCTACCAGCATTGCTAGAATTTCTATGCATAATATCAGCATGGCCAATATGCTCCTTTTATATATAAAAAGCACACTATTAAGAATTTAAGGTGTTTCACATACTATAGCTTACCAGGGATCATTTGGCATGGAAATAGGAAGCAAATTGATATTGCTTCCTCTTTTGCTCAGCTTGCACCTCATATACTTTCCAAACTCCAGGGATGTCTATGAGGGGTGTGAATAGGGCAAAGGTTTTCAGTTTGTTTGGCCCTTTTTCCTAATTTTTGGACATTTATTCAGTTCATTTCAACCATTTGTTTTAATTAAAAATTTTTAATGCTTATTGATTTAATTAATGCACATAAATTCATATGTTAATACATGATAAATCAATTTAGTGCACACTAAGCTGGTTATTTTGAAAACCCTATTCATGTTCTGTACATCTGAAAATGTGCATAGAGACGTCCAAAGCACAGAGACGTCTCCAGAGCCATTTTAAAACGAAGGTCTGTGGATGTCTCTGGTGTGAGGATGCCCAAATCTGAATGGGGGCGTGACTGGGGCGTTCCCAGGAACCTGGATGTCTCTGCCTTATCTCAGAAACGTCCAGAGACATTTCAGTTTAGATCTACTCGTGGAACGAATAAGCATTGGAAAAGTACTTATTTTGGCTGAAAACATCCAGAGGGTGTAGAGAAGATAACATTCCATCATCTCCAGTACTCAGCACAATCACAATGATACCAGTAGTAGGTTTTGAATCCTGGTTTCCATGGGTTTAGCCAACTACTCTAATAATCAAGTTATTGCTTGATGTCATGGTTCTGAAATATTATACTGCAGATGTCTCTGTTGATGCCCACGCAGATGTCCATATCGGGCACACCCATGTCTGTGAAATTGTGTCTGTACCTGGACGTGCCTTCTTTTTCTGCAGACATTCTGGCTTAGATGTCTCAGATTGCCCTGGAACATCCTTTCTACAATGCTCCTCTAAATTGTTAAGGCATACTAATGAATCAAGTGCACACTGATATATGCACATTCCTAATGTCCATGTTTATATTACCTGACACTCCAAACAGCAACCTCCAGTAACACAGGATGCTCCTCTTTCCATTGTACAAGTTGCACCATCACAGCAGGGGCAATCCTGAAGAAAATGAGCATGCATTTTGTTACAAAATCTAATAACTATATAAAACAGATACTCACCCTTACATAGAAATTAAAATCTCCTGATCAGTTGTAGGTGAGGCATTTTGACTTATAAAGCGAAGATGGGTGGAGGCTGGCTCCTCTAGCCTCTCAAAGGGAAGGCAAAAGGTGGCAAATTTCTTATTTTTTTTCTCATCAAGGAGTGCTCACCACTTGTGTTACTCTCCATTAAGACACACGTTCTTTGCTGGCATACAGTAATTTATGATGGGCTCCCAGGAACCTCCTCCAGAACATCATGACATTAATATACTTGATATACACAGGGGGCCATAATAGGATTGGGAACTTTTTGAAAGGAAAAAATCCACCACCTGTGGCTACTTGTGCCACACCTTCTGTCCCACCCCTTCCCTTGTCCCACCCCCAAGCAATATCTGCAAAGAGTAGCAGTGCTACTACTACTATTACTACTACTACTTCTACTACTGAGCATTTGTATAGCACTACAAGATGTACGCAGCATTTTCCAATGAATTTCAGGCCTTTTCTGTGCAAGATAATTCTTGTTTATATTTTGAAAAATGCATAAATAAAAAATAAAAAAAGAAAGAAATGAAGAGATCAGGGGTAAAGAGGAGTTTATTAGCTATGGAATGAGCATTCCATAAGGCACAAGAAACGGAGAAAGAGAAGAGAGGAGGGAGAAAGGAGAGGAATATGGATGAGGTTAGAGCGGTTGAGTGAGGATCAGGAGTGAGAGAAAAGTCTTAGGGGGCCAGGGTTAGGTTTAATGTCACCAGATGAAGGAAGAAGGAGGAGAAGAGTGCGAGGCAGAGCGGAGACTGAATGATGGAAACGAGGATGAGGTTGTTTAAGAAAGATGGGAGAGGGATGAATAAGAGGAAGAAAAAAGGTAAAATTCAAGAGCTGAGGCAAGGGAGGAAGATAAGATAGGAGGAGAAATGGGAAAGGTAGAAAGAGGGTGATAAGGAGAGGGGGGATTTGAGTTGACGGTGAGAGGGAAGAAGGTTAGGGAGTGTCAGAAAAAGTGGTATGGAGCCATAAGAAATGCAGATGAAAGTTCAGCCTAAGATGGGGAGTGATAATGGGGATCTGGCAGCGACTCAATATTGCCGCTGCCCGGTTTGATGTCGGCTCCACCTCTGCTCCGCCATGAATACCCCCGACACGCCCCAATGCTAAGCGGTTAGCATTGGGGTGTGTAGTGACATTCAGGGCTGGCCCGTCCATTGAGCAAGAATGTTTTTTGCACAGGGCCCCACGTTTCGGGGGGCCCCGCGCAAAGAACATTCTGCTTTTTTTTCTTAATTAAATTTAAAAAAAAAAAAAGCTGGCCGCTGCCGCCGCGGCAGCATGGAGTGTCCCGCGGGGCTCCCTCTGCCCGGCGGAACTCTCCCGGCGCGGCTGAGCCCCTCTGTGCCGGCTTACAGATACGCGAAGGGAGAGTGTCTCCCTCGCGTCCCTGTTAAGCTCGCAGGGGCAGATGGGAAATTTCCCATCAGCCCCTGCTTCCCATCAGCCCCTGCGGGCTTAACAGAGACGCGAGGGAGACACTCTCTCTTCGCGTATCTGCAAGTCGGCACAGAGGGGCTCATAAAACCCAAATCATAAAACCCAAATCATAAAAAACCAGCCCTATACTATGCTTTACTCAAATACTAACAACCAATATTAATCTTAATCTTAATTATTATAGTAAGATTAATATTGGTTGTTAGTATTTGAGTAAAGCATAGTATAGGGCTGGTTTTTTATGATTTGGGTTACAGCTCTGTAAGCCATGTAAATACCTTGGAATATCAGGCCCTAAGTTACCAAAAAGTGAAAATAGAAATATGTACACCAAAGTGAAACTGGAATTTCAAAAAGTCAGACCCTGCATGCAATGCAATGGAGCGCAACAACAGAGGAACAGAAAGAGATGCATTCCTCCTATAATGTACAAAAACAAAACAAAGATGTCAGGACTGGTGTTAGAAGGAAAGTAACTAGAGCAGGCATGTCCAACAGGTAGATCGCGATCTACCTGTAGATCGCAGAGGGGTCAGAGGTAGATTGCCAGCCCCACTTGGCTCCATCTCTCCAGCAGCTCGCCCCATCGCTAGGAGAGAGCTTGTGCCGGCAGGTCATCTGCCGAGGGCTTGCCGCCGCTGCTGATCCTTTGCCTGTCTTTTTTCCCTGCCTGCGGGAATCTTGCCTGCGGGTGTATTGGGGGCGCTTGTTGTTTTCGTGCCAATAGTTTGTGGGTACCCCAGGGGGCTGCTGCCCGTGCCCCGCGACGATGCGCCACAGGCCCAGTGTCATACCTGGTCTCCTGCTTCTCAGAATTACCCATTCCTGCCCCTGCCCCAACACCCCTGCCCCAACACCCATTCGCCCGGGCTTTACCTGAATACACTTACCGTATTAGTTGTGTCATGTGCTGGTTGTTGGTTGCTTTATAGTTCGCTTTCATTAAACGTTTTCGGGCAGACACAACAAAGTGTCAAGAATTTGGTGATTTTGGCGGGCTTTTCCAATTTTGTTCTAACTTGCCTATGCCTTGCCTTCGAATTGGTTCAAACCACTGTGACTTTTGCTTGCCTCTGCAATTTTATTTTGCCTAGCCTTTGCGTTGATTCTACACTGCAATTTTATTTCGCCTTGCCTTTGCGTTGATTCTATACTGTGTGCAGAATTTATGAAATCATGTGTGGTGGTATTTGAACTTGTTTGGAGGTATTTGATTTTATCTGGTTTGCTGGACAGGTGTTTGAGGTTTTTTGATGATTGTTTGGTGGTATTTTGATTATCGGTGCCAGTATGATGAATTCTTATTTTTACTTTTAGAACTGCATGTGTGGTTTTGGCATCTCCAGTCCTTGCATTGCACATCATCCAGAGGTCTTCAGTTCCTGTTGATCTTTAATACTTTGGGACAGTGACAGTTTTGGACCAGATTCAGCCAGTGTTTATACTAACTTAGCAGACTTGGCCTTCTTACATCCAGTATAATGAAGATGAGTGTTCCAAAGAAGAGCAAAACCTACCACTTTCATGATGAATGAGAAATGGACTACTTCTTCATCATGGTGAAAGACAAGGGTTGTTGTCTAATTTGTAACGCCCCAGTATCCTTGCCCAAAAAGGGTAATCTGGAATGTCATTATAAGGCTCTGCATAGCAATAAGCTTGATGCTGATTTTCCACCCAAAAGTGAAATTCGTAAACTGAAGCTCAAAGAACTTAAATCGAAATTGGCTACTCAGCAACAGTTGATGGCGAAGCCAAGGTCACATTCGGTCTATGCAACCATAGCATCCTTCAAGGTCAGCAACTTGATCGCAAAGAAATGCAAACCTTTCACTGAAGGGGAATTTGTAAAAGATTGTTTTCTTGAAGCAGCTGGCAATCTTTTTGAAGGATTTAAAAATAAGAAAGAGATCATAGCTGCTATTCAAGATGTACAACTGTCAAGAAACACCGTCGTGCGGTGAATAGAAAAGATGTGTGGAGACACAACTGAACAATTGTTGGAGGATGTTTCAAATTGTCTTGCTTTCTCACTCCAATTGGATGAATCTACAGACATAAGAGACATAGCCCAGTTACTAGTCTTTATCCGGATGGTTTTGAAGACTTCAGTGTTAAAGAAGAACTACTTGGAATGATTTCTTTAAAAGGGAGAACTACCGGTCAGGAAATATTCAGTTCTTTCCATTCTTTTGTGACAAAGTGTAATCTTCCATTGCATAGACTTGTTTCCATCACTACTGATGGAGCAAGAGCAATGACAGGTGAGGTTAACGGTTTCATAGTCCTCTGTAGACAGCATGACGACTTCCCAGATTTCCTTTCTTACCACTGCATCATTCACCAGCAAGTTTTGGCAAGCAAGAGACTGAATACAAAGACTGTCATGGACATCACTTTCAAAATTGTAAATTCAGTTCGTGGAAGATCACTTCAAAGACGGCTTTTCAATCTTACTCTTGATGAAGGGTCAGCGGAAATCATTTTGCACACAGATGTAAGTTGGCTAAGTAGGCACAAATTTCTGCAAAGATTTCGTGATTTGCTGAATGAAATAAGAATGTTTTTGAAGGAGAGGGGAGATGACCAAGCAGAGTTGGAAGTTGAGGAGTGGTTATGTGATCTGGCATTTCTCGCTGACTTTACAGGCAAACTAAGTGATATGAACCTTGAACTACAAGGTAAAAACAAATGCATTGGAGAGATGATGAGTACAGTTTCATCCTACAAGAGCAAATTTGAGCTAATGATGACTGACTTTGCAAGCAACACTTTTGATCATTTTCCTAATACGCAGGACCAAATTTTGTTTTTCAGAACGAGAAGTATGTGACAGAAATCTGTTCTGTTATCCAGGAATTCGAAAATAGATTCTGTGACTTCCAAAAAATTGGAACAGTTGTGGAGTACTTGTCATACCCATTCAAAGTAGATGTGGACATTAAAGAAATTGCAGCTGCTATCAGTAAAAATTACTCATTGAACAAGCCATCTCTTGAAAACGAAATATTAGAAACCTCAAGCCAATTTTACAACTAAATCACTTTCGAATGGTATGTCAAGCAGTTATAACACCACTCCTCGACTTTGGAAATATCCTTTATCAAGGTCTTCCAAAACATACTACCCATCCCCTCCAATTGGCACAAAATACAACCGCAAGAACTATAATGAATTCTCCAAAATTTGATCATATAACTCCCTTGCTTCAAGAATTGCATTGGCTTCCAATCATTATGAGATCGAAATACAAGAACTTCATGAATATTTTCAAAATTTTACATGAGTCATCAGCAAACATTCTAACAACTATTATTTCTAAGGACATAGGCTCAAGGCCCAGACGCTCACAGTCTACTAACAGACTTAATTCCCACTTGAAGTTTAATAGATCCAAATAAATGACATCTAATAGGGCTTTCTCCTTTATGGCACCACAACTATGGAATTCTATGCCTAGTGATTTAAGAAATGAGTATGATATCAAAGATTTTTGAAAGTCCCTTAAAACGTACCTATTTATTGAAGCATATGGCAACTAATCTAATTCCAATAGAACAAAATGTTTTAACCCTTTGAATTTCAATTTTCCTATAATGTTTAAATTATTTTAACATTTTGTAATATTGCAGTTATTTGTTTAATGTAATTGTAATGAATTATGAAATGTAATTTTGCTGTAGTTTATGTATAATTTAATGTAATGTACTGTATTTTACTGTAATTTACTATCTTGTTGTCTCCCCCCCCCTCGATGTAGTCCCTCTGTTGTCTTGTTGACCACTTTGATTGAAGGATAAGGTGATATATAAAACTGATTAAATAAATAAATAAATAAATAATCCTTAAAAATGACATTTTTCTCAAGACCTGTGCTGAGCAAGAATCGTTTTGGAAGCTAGTGCCTAGAGACAAATTTCCCAACTTGAGAAAATGCAGTGAAGCTGTACGCTCCTGTTTCGGTTCAACTTATTTGTGTGAATCTGCGTTTTCTCATCTGAAAATGACAAAGAATACACAACGTTCGAACATGACAGATGAACATCTCCAGGATTCCCTGAGACTGGCCCTCACACAATATACACCCAACTTCAAAAAGCTGGTGGATGAAATGCAGACTCAGACGTCTCACTAATGAGCAAGAGCGAAATATTAAAGATTGTGCAAGATGAGCCTGGATCAATACTCGACCTAAATTTAACACAAATTACTCAATAAAAGTTAAAGTTATTAAGACAGTTAAAGAACGTTATTATTCAATAAAACTTTAAGAAAAAATGTACTTTCCATTTCCCCTCGCAGTTCTTACTGGATCTTCGTCTCTCTGTTTTGTTTTTGCTTAATTTGCTTAACAGCTGATCACATCCAAGTAAATGACAGAAGGTTCATTAAAAATGGGGGGGGGGGGGAGGAAATCCTCCAACTTTATTGGGTTAAAATTTAATTTGAAACTAATTTAAAACTTAATTTTCATGGTGTTAGATCATTGGCACTTTTGGCCGGAAAAAGTAGATCATGACCTGTTCGAAGCTGGACATGCCTGAACTAGAGCAATTGCTCTGGACTCTCAATACAGATAAGGTCCCCAAACCAGTCTGATGCTGAAGAAGGAACAGCTTGCTAGTAGGATTTAGAATTCCCCCAAGGTTTTGCCAGGGCTGGGCCCCAGCCGTCTAACACCAGTCCTGACAGATGTACATTTCAAAAACTGATATATTCCAATTACTAAATAGAAAATAGAATTCTTTTTTCTACCTTTGATGTCAGGGCATTTTATTTTTAAAATTGTTTTTGGTCCCAGTCTTCTCTTACCTCTCTTTTCATGATCTCCTATTCATTTGTCATATCTTTTCTCTCCTCCTTACTTCACTTTCTCCCTTAGGTCAGTCTCTAACACCGATGTTTTACGTTTTCCTCGATTATTTTTCTGCTTCTCTATCCAAATTTCACTTCTCCTTCTTACCAAGCACTTCTCAATTTTACTTTTTTTTTTTTTTTACTGTATTTAGCTGCAGCTTTCCATCTTTTCCCTCACCCAACCCTCCCATTCCCTCACCTTTTATTTCCCAGTCTTTAACTAACTCTCTTCCTCTCTCTCCCCCCATAACGAGCATCTCTCCTCTAAGTCCCTATCCCTATTCTCCCCATGTCCATCATCTCCCCTCTGTTTCCTGTCCCTATCCTTTATCCCCCATTTCCAGCACTTTCCCTTTATGGCCCTATCTTTCCCCTGTCCAAAATCTCCCCTGGATGTCCCTATCCCATCCCCATGTCCATCATCTCCCCTGTTTGCTGTCCCTATCCTTCTCCACCCTTT
Organism: Ichthyophis bannanicus; assembly: GCA_033557465.1. Taxonomy (NCBI): domain Eukaryota; kingdom Metazoa; phylum Chordata; class Amphibia; order Gymnophiona; family Ichthyophiidae; genus Ichthyophis; species Ichthyophis bannanicus. Next base: position 780,568,954 of record CM066035.1, read on the forward strand.
CTCTCCCCATGTCCAGCACTTCCTCTTTATGGCCATATCTTTCCCCTGTCCAAAATCTCCCCTCTGCATTCCTATCCTCTCCGCATGTCCAGCATCTCTCCTCAGTGTACCCTTTACTAGCACTCCTATGCCCAGAATCTGCCCTTTCTTCCCTATTCCCCCATGCCTAGCATCTTCCCTCTAAGCCCCCATGCCCATCATTTGCTCTTTCTCTCCTATATAGCCCACCCAACATCTGCCCATTCTTCCCATCTCCCCCCATGTCCTGCGTCTGCCCCAGTCCTTCCGGCCCAAGGTTGCTGTCCTCTAGTGGGATTTGAACCCCTGACCTTCCGGCCTGAGGTACCTTGCCCCAACCACTAGGCCACTCCTCCCACCACCTGCCCTTTTATCCCATTCACCCATGCCTAGCATCAGCCCTTCATACCCCAAGTCCTGCATACACCCTTTCTTGCCTATACCCTGCATCATGCCCAGTATCTGCCCTTTACTCCTATGTCCCCCACCATCTGCCCTTTTTTCCCTATCCCCCCATGCTTAGCATCTCTTCTCCATCCTTCCTCCAGCAACCTTCAGCCCACTGCCCTCTCATCCCCTTTACTGTCCCGGTTCCTCCGATGCTGGAACGGCTCCTCTTCCGTATGTGGGAGGCACCGGCCTCACCATTCTTCTTGAAAGAGGCAGTTGTTTGTATTTGTTAACCTTATCAGGATCTAAGCATCCTACAACCTCTATGATGCAATCTTTTATAATTTCTGCATCACCAAATGGCTTACCTTTTTCCCCAAGTATATATGCCACTTTATAAGTAGCTTCTGTAGTTGCATTCCCGATACTCTGCACTGATTGAAATAACTGCCTTTGCTTTTGCTTCCCTTCTTTCAAAAGCTGCACTCTCTATGCCAGCCAGTTTAGTAACTGTCACCACAGTGTTGCCAGAAGGTGGAGAAGAAATTTCAGTTTCAAAACTAGCGCCAATTCTTTTTTGTTGCAATCACGAATTTGTTTCTTTACATATAAATTTGAACGAAAATATTTAGAATTTATTCAACGTCACAAACCGGGTACCTCCTCGTACCGTGGTTTTACATCCTACAGGCGCCAAGGCTGAGGCACACTCTCCTCTACGTGACACACTTTAACTCGCACGCGTGACCACTACGCTTCACCGCCAACTCCAAACTGATTCGCTAAAGAGTAGTTACTCACCTGTAACAGGTGTTCTCCAGGAGCAGCAGGAATCAGTCCTCACATATGGGTGTCATCGGCGCCGATGAAGCCCCAGCGGAGCATTTCCCCAGCTTTCTATGAAAGCCTTTGGGAATGCAGGCACGCATGCGCGGTTCCCTTCCCGCCTAAAGGTGCCATCTTACCTCAGTCAAATGACATAGCTAAGAACAGCACACAAAAATGAAAAATAAACTATGTACAACTGCAACTCCAAGGGGAGGAGGGAGGGTTGTGAGGACTGATTCCTGCTGCTTCTGGAGAACACCAGTTACAGGTGAGTAACTCCAGGACCAAGCAGGAAGTCAGTCCTCACATATGGGTGACTCCCAAGCTCTGGGCTACCGAGGAACCCAGGCTGAACAAGAGAACTCCCTCTAGTCTCAGCAGCAAAGAAAGGCTTTTCAAGGACACAACCTCCACTGGTAGCCCAACAGAGGGCAGGAGTTGCCTAAACCTCAAAGAGATTCCGGAGTACTGCTTGGCCAAAAGCACTGTCCCTACGGGACTCCCTCTCCAGACAGTAATGGTCCGCAAAGGTCTGGCTTGAAGACCAAGTTGCAGCCCTGCAGATGTCTACCAAGGGCACAGAGCGGAGATGAGCCACTGAGGCAGTCATTGCCCTGACATGGTGGGCCGTGACCCGACCCTGCAAAGGAAGGTCAGCTGCCTTGTAAGCCCAGGTGATACAGTCAGCCACCCAGATGAACAAGGTACGCTTGGACACAGCCAACCCCAACTTATTAGGGTCAAAGGATACGAAGAGCTGAGTAGCCCTTCTATGCCCTTGCGTACGGTCAAGGTAGAAGGATAAGGCCCTCCTACAGTCCAGGGTATGCAGGACTGCTTCAGCCTGGCTTGCATGAGGCCTAGGGAAGAATGTTGGAAGAACCACCTCCTGATTGAGGTGGAAAGAGGAGACAACCTTTGGGAGGAACTTTGGATGAGTCCTGAGGACTACCCTGTTCCTATAAATCCTGGTGTAAGGCCTATCACAGACCAGGGCCTGAAGTTCACTCACTCACCTAGCCGAGGTAAGGGCTATTAGGAAGAGTGTCTTCCAGGAGAGGAAGCGTAGTGGACAAGTAGCCATCGGCTCAAAAGGTGGGCGAGTCAGTTGCTGCAAGACCACATTCAACTCCCACTCAGGGGCAGGAGGACGGATTGGAGGCTTGAGCAAAAGCAAGCCCCCGAGAAAGCGGGACACCAAGGGGTGACCTGACAAAGAATGTCCCTCCACCAGTGAGTGGTGAGCTGCTAGAGCTGAGAGGTGGACCCGAACAGAATTGGACTTAAGTCCCTGATTTGATAAGTGCAGTAAGTACTGAAGCATTACTGGCACAGTACAGGAGAAAGGATCCTCTGTACGTAGCTGACACCACACAGAAAACCTTTTCCATTTGAGAGCATAGGTTTTCCTAGTGGACTGTTTCCTAGAGGCTAGGACAACCTCCTCAACTTCCTGAGGTAGGCCCCAGGGAGCCAAAACTACCCTTGCAGCCTCCAGGCCATCAAATTGAGAGCTTTGAGATAGGGGTGCAGAAGGGAACCCTGCTTCTGTGAAAGAAGGTCGGGTTGCAACCCCAGAGGCAGTGGAGGATCCACCGCCAGTTGAAGCAGAAGAGGAAACCAAGGCTGTCTCGGCAATCTGGGAGCCACCAGCAGGACCGAGGCCTTGTCCTGAAGAATTTTGAAGAGAGTTCGGGCCACCAAAGGCGTGGGAGGAAACGCATACAGGAAGCCCTGAGACCATGAAATCAGAAAAGCATCTGCTGCTATTCTCAGAGGATGCGGTTGTCTGGAGCAGAACTTTGGCAGTTGCTTGTTCATTGGGCTGGCAAAGAGATCTACCAGAGGGAGACCCCATTTTAGGAAGATCTTCTGAACCACTGAAGGATGCAGCTGCCACTCGTGGGGCTGCAGAATTCTGCTTAATCTGTCTGCCAGGTAGTTGTCCTGGCCCGAAAGGTACACAGCCTTGAGGAGCATGTTGTGCTTGAGGGCAAAGGAACAAAGGTCCTGAGCCTCCCGACAGAGGAGTCTGGACCCAGTCCCGCCCTGTTTGTTCACATAAAACATGGCTACTTGGTTGTCTGTCTGAACCAGGACAGATTGATGAGCCAGGGCAGGAGAGAAAGCTTTGAGTGCTAATCAAATAGCTCTGAGTTCGAGGAGATTGATCTGCTGTGTAGCTTCCCAAGAAGACCACAGGCCCTGGGTGCACTTGCCTAGACAATGAGCTCCCCAGCCCTGCAGGGAGGCGTCTGTGGTCAGTACCACCGTGTACCCAGGAATCTGAAAAGGTACCCCCATCAGTAGATTGGGTGGGTGCAGCCACCAGTTGAGGGATTGCAGAAATCGTCTGGACACCCTTATCCTGTCTCTGAGGCTACCTGTGGCCTGTGACCCCTGAGTCCGAAGGCACCACTGTGCAGACCTCATATGGAGCCTGGCATTGGGGGTCACATGTACCATCAAAGCCATGTGGCCAAGCAGCCTCAGGCAGAGTCTGGCGGAGACCAGTGACCTGCTGAGAAACTGACTTGCCAAGGCTATCAACATTTGTGCCCTGTCTTCTGGCAAGAAAGCCTTTGTCAGCAGAGAGTCCAGTCGTGCTCCTATGAACTCCAAGTTCTGGGAGGGGAGCAAAGTGGACTTTGCGAAGTTTATGACAAACCCCAGGCTTTGAAGAAGAGCAATAGTTCGGAGGGTGGCTTGTCTGGCCTCCTGGCACGTCTGACCCCTGATGAGCCAGTCGTCCAGATAGGGGAAGACAAAGATTCCCTGATTTCTCAGGTAGGCCGCCACCACAGCCAGGCATTTGGTAAAGACCCTGGGAGCGGAGGTGAGGCCAAAAGGCAGTACTCTGTACTGATAATGGTTTCCTCCCACAATGAATCTGAGGTACTTTCTGTGGTCTGGATGAATGAGGATGTGAGTGTACGCATCCTTTAGATCTAAGGAGCATAGCCAATCTCCCTGCTGGAGGTAGGGCAGAAGTGTTCCAAGAGTAAGCATCTTGAACTTCTCTTTCTCTAAGAACTTGTTGAGGTTCCTGAGGTCCAGAATGGGTTGAAGGCCACCGGTTCTTTTGGGTACCAGGAAATACCTGGAGTAGAATCTGTGACCTTGCAAGTGGGGAGGCACAGGCTCCACCGCCCTGTCCACCAACAGACCTTGAAGCTCTTGAAGGAGAAGGTCTGTGTGCAGGGGAGGCCTTGGAGGCTCCCCTGGAAAGTAAGGAGGAGGTAGTTGTTGAAAATGCAGTGCATAGCCCTTGTGGACTATGTCCAACACCCAACTGTCCCCGGTGATGAGGGGCCACGGATGGGCAAAGAGGGCGAGGTGACCTCCTGTGCAGGGTTGGGAGAGCAGGGATGGAGAGGCTACGTTCAAGGAGTCAAAACCCCCCACCCTGCTGAGTGGGAGCAGGGGCTGGAGGCTTGGGGGTCCTCTGCCTACGGGGCCCATTACCCTGCCCCTTGGCTTGCTGACCCTGGGGTGCAGCTTGGGCAGCCTGATATTGAGGGTACTGTTTGTAGGCAGTGCCCTTCCTCGGGTAAAAGGGCTTTTTACCCGAGCCCTTCTTTTTATGAAAAGGGGCAGAGGTCTTCCTAGACAGCCTTGTCCGTGTAAGGTGCTCTGTTTCAAGCTGAGCAGCCTTCTCGGTCATGGGCTTGCCAAAAAGGTTTTCACCTCAGCAAGGAACATCGATCAACTTGTCCTGAACCCATGGCTCGAGGTCCGATGACTGCAGCCATGCCTGGCGTCGAGCCGCGATGCCGGCTGCCGCAACTCGGGCCGAAGCCTTGAAGCCATTGTAGGCGGCGCGGGACATGAACTTCGAGCAGTCCCGAATCCCCGAGGACAAGGACTTAAATCTCTGCAAGGGTTTCCCGGAGAGTCCAGCAGAGAACCCGGCCAACTCCTTGGCCAGGTCCCGCAAGTACATGCCCATGTACAGCTGGTACGACTGGACACGGCAAGCAAGCTTCGAGCCCTGGAAGCACTTTCTACCGACGCTATCGAGGTTTCGGGCCTCCCTGCCAGGGGGCACCGCGGAGTGCATCTTCTGGCTCTTCAGACGATGCATGGCCGATTCCACAACCATAGAATGGTGTGGTAGCTGTGCCTTCTGAAAACCAGGGCTCTTTCTGAGTCAATAGATCGAGTCGACTCGCTTACTTAGAACCGGCGCCGATGCCGGTGCCTCCCACATATGGAAGAGGAGCCATTCCAGCATCAGAGGAACCGGGACAGTAAAGGCCTCCTTCGGAGGAGAATCATACTGCAGTGCCTCGAGCTCTTCAGCTTGAGGCTCTTCCTCGGGGTCCGCCGGAATAGCCAAGGCAGTGGCCATACCCTGGACAAACTCCGAGAACCGAGTAGCCTCCGGAAGGGATCTACTCCGGGGCTCAGACTGCGGTGAGAGCAACGGGACGCACCGAGTCTTGAACGTATCGGGAGACTCCTCGTCCTCCGTCTCCCAGGCGGACTCGTCCGAGGAGGAGTCAGGATCCGACCCCGCGGGGCCCTGGAGCACCCGCCCCGACGCCGGAGGCACCGGCGTCGACACCCTCGGTCCCGAACGGGAGGTCGAGGGAGACTGCGACCGAGGTCGACTTCGAGCCATGATGGACTCGAGTATCGGCTCGGTCTCCGGAGTCGACTTCGAAGTCGATGTCCCGGTGGTCGGGGCAGATGCGCCAGACAGGCTGGCCATCAGTGCCCGCTGCTGCTCCATGAAGGCAGACAGTCTGCTCTCCAAGGCTGTCATCCTGAGACTCAGCTCGGGAGACGCAGCAGCCACCGACTCGGGCCCCGGCGGCGCCGGGCCCGACGTCGGCTCCCTGGGAGGAGAGTCCTCGAGGACTATGGGGCTTACGTGTCCAGCAGACTCCGGCTCCATGCGAGGAACTTTGACAGGCTTTTCATGTTCCACAGGCCCGGGGCGATGGTCGGGGGTCTTAGACCTGGCCCTCGAGAAGCCAGGGACCTCCTCCGACGACGCCCTCGCGAGTCGCTTCTTCCTCTTGTGTTCCCGGTCGGGGGACCCCCTGTCCGAGGAGCTTCGACGGTGCTCGGGATCGGAATCCCGAGATGTCGAGGCCTCAGACGAGGTCCGGGCCCGGCCGGAGGCTGAGTCCGAGAAAAGCCTTTCCTTTTGCTGCTGGCGACTTCGGAGTGCCTTGGAAGACATTTTCCCACATGGCCCGCACGACTTAGGGTCGTGATCAGGGCCGAGGCACTGAAGGCAGCAGTCGTGGGTGTCGGTGAGAGACATTAATTTCTTACACCGATCACACGTTTTAAAACCACTGGAAGCCATCAGGGAAAAAAGAGTTCCCGCGAGGTGAAAGGACCGGCCTTCCAGGGAAAAGGGAAAAAAGGGCGCGAACGCCAGCCACGAAGGGCAAAAACCGAAAAAGAAGAATCGTGCTCGATACCGGTGTACCGAACCCGGCGTCGAACCGGGAGAAAAAATAGCGATAATCGTCGAAAAAAATCTACTTTTAACCGGGAGGACAGAACACACGTCCGGTGGTCTTCTCGGAAAAAAAGAGACTGAGGTAAGATGGCACCTTTAGGCGGGAAGGGAACCGTGCATGAGTGCCTGCATTCCCAAAGGCTTTCATAGAAAGCTGGGGAAATGCTCCGCTGGGGCTTCATCGGCGCCGATGACACCCATATGTGAGGACTGACTTCCTGCTTGGTCCTGGAGAACGAGCATCTCTCCTCTGAGTCCCTATCCCTATTCTACCCATGTCCATCATCTCCCCTCTGTTTCCTGTCCCTATCCTTTATCCCCCATTTCCAGCACTTTCCCTTTATGGCCCTATCTTTCCCCTGTCCAAAATCTCCCCTGGATGTCCCTATCCCATCCCCATGTCCATCATCTCCCCTGTTTGCTGTCCCAATCCTTCTCCCCCCCCCCCCCTTCTCTCCCCATGTCCAGCACTTCCTCTTTATGGCCCTATCTTTCCCCTGTCCAAAATCTCCCCTCTGCATTCCTATCCTCTCCGCATGTCCAGCATCTCTCCTTAGTGTGCCCTTTACTAGCACTCCTATGCCCAGAATCTGCCCTTTCTTCCCTATTCCCCCATGCCTAGCATCTTCCCTCTAAGCCCCCATGCCCATCATTTGCTCTTTCTCTCCTATATACCCCACCCAACATTTGCCCTTTCTTCCCATCTCCCCCCATGTCCTGCGTCTGCCCTTTCTCCCCATCTCTTCCATGCCCAATATCTGTCCTCCATAACCCCATGTCCTGTATCTACTCTTTCTCCCCTATGTCCTCCATCATGCCCAGTATCTGCCGTTTTTCCCTATATTTTATTTTTATTTATTTTATTTTATTTACATTCTCTTATATATCGCGCTATTCTGCATCAGTGTGGTTTACATTGAACAAACTGAAATTACATTGAACAGGGCATTATAACTTGGAGATAACTATTTTACAGGGAACATGGGCTATGGAGGGTTAAGTGGCTTGCCCAAGACCACAAGGAGCACCTGTGGGACTAGAAGCCCCAGTCCTTCCGGCCCAAGGTTGCTGTCCTCTAGTGGGATTTGAACCCCTGACCTTCCGGCCTGAGGTACCTTGCCCCAACCACTAGGCCACTCCTCCCACCACCACCACCACCTGCCCTTTTATCCCATTCACCCATGCCTAGCATCAGCCCTTCATACCCCAAGTCCTGCATCCACCCTTTCTTGCCTATACCCCGCATCATGCCCAGTATCTGCCCTTTACTCCTATGTCCCCCACCATCTGCCTTTTTTTCCCTATCCCCCCATGCTTAGCATCTCTTCTCCATCCTTCCTCCAGCAACCTTCAGCCCACTGCCCCCTCATCCCATGGTCTGCATCTGTCCTCTGCCTCTCCCCTGCGGCCATCATCTGTCCCTCTGTCCCACCCTCAGGTCCAGCATCTTTCCTACTGTCCCACCCTCACGTCCAGCATCTTTCCTCTGGCCCTGGAGTCCAGTATCTCTCTCCTTGCCTCCTCTTATCCAGTATCTGTCCCTCTGCCATTCCCTTGTACAGCATCTATTTCCCTTCCCCTTGGGCCCAGCATATACCTTCCACCTCTGGCCCCCCTCCCCCGCCGATGCCCAATGTGGCCACTCTCCCATACCCCAAACTGCTGCCACAAGCAAAAGCACGGGGTCCCGATTCCAGCGTGCTTGTCCCTACCAATTCCTCCCCTTCTGATACATACTTCTGCATGAGAAGGGAACAGGACCAGCAGAGACAAGCGCGCTGAAATGGGGACCCTGCACTTTTACTCAGGTTTCTTAAATTTTCCTTTTTTTAAGCTGCCTGATCTACTGATGTTGAGAGAGGCAGCGGCAGCTTCAAAAAGGAAATGTAAAAAAAAAACAACTCATGCAAAAGCACGGGGTCCCAATTCCAGTGCACTTGTCTCTGCTGGTCCTACCCCTTTCTGATGCATACTTCTGCATCAGAAGGGGGAGGGACTAGTGAGAGACAAGCGTGCTGGAATCGAGACCCTGTGCTTTTGTATGTTTTTTTTTCCTTTAAGTTGCTGCTGTTGCTGTCGTCAGCTGGGGGAGGGAAGCAAGGGGATGTTTGATGCTGCTGCACAGCAGCCCGGGAAAAGCAGCAGTGGTGGCAGCAGCGGGTTCTCTCACAAAAGAAGAGGCTTTTGCATGGACAGTTTAAACTCTCTGCTTGCAATCGTCCAGGCCGGCTAAAACACAGCCAGTTGGCAACCCTAGGTTATAATGAGGAAGGTGAAGTATTCTTCCCCATTCCCACTGGCAGAAAAGACAAGCATTAAGGCATTTCAGTGCCAATAGGGAAGATTGAGTGGAGGTGTAGCCTAGTACCCAGAAGATCAAGGGTTCAATTCCCACTGGCACTCCTGGTGACCTTGGGCAAGTCACTTTACCCTCCATTGCCTCGGAAGAAAAGGCTGCCAATCTACCTCCGGTGATACATTACCAAGAGGTAGCTGGGTCGCTATGAGTCAACACTGACTTGATGGCACTAAAAAAAAAAAAGGTTAGATTAGGGGTTAAACATTTTGAAAATCTTCCTAACTGTAAGAGCACTCTAAACACTGGGAGAACTTACCTAGGTCTACGGAAGAATTAAATAAACATCTTTTTAGGAAGATTTAAGTACAGTGGATATGGCCTAGAGGAATCTGAGGGCTAGACTTCCTATGTCAGGCCAACTAACTCAAGAAGGGTGTTCTAATAATTTTATGTTAGATGTAGAACATCAATTAGTACTAACTTTCTCTGAGCCACAGTCACAATCTTCTCCAGCATCCACGACCCCATTGCCACAGTGAGCCTTCCTGTAAGGTTCACGGAGCATGGGAATATCCAACAGGCAGTCTCCTTCCTCATGCCACAGGAAATCCTTAAAGTACTTGATACTGCAGTTGCTAAAACTCTGTGTATCTGTTTCACTTAAAAAAAAATTATAGCACATTAATACAAAGAAACGTACTCATCCATGAATTATTTCTACAGAGTTTCAGTCAATATGAAGCTGATTCACTAAAGGGTCAGTTTTCATCTAATTGCATAAGCTCTAATACTAAATCTTTAAATAACAGAAGAGCTTTCCAAGCTACCGGGTTCCCTTTCACAGCTTCTGATCAACCGAAAAGCCCTCCTGGTTGACTGTTTTCTCTTCCACAGCCTGTACCCAGTACAAGAGCTTTCCTAGCTATCTGTGCTCCCTTTCATCACCTCAGTCCAATAGATGACCTCTCCCACTTGTCTGTGTTCCTCTCCACAGACTCCTACTAAACAAAAATAATTTGAGTTGTAGGCAAATTATTTGTTACTCTTAGACTGTTCTATTGGTCTCTTTAAAACCTGCGAACATCCTTAACTTCTTCCTTGTTTCTGATGTTTATTTAAGTTAGTTGCACTATTTAGAATGGCAGGCGGGGGAGCCTAGAATTGCTTGATCGCTGCACAGTGCCATAGCATGTGTCACAAGATCGCCGCTGGCGCATTGCACCTTGGACATGCATCAGTAGATACCAGCCCTGCTTTCCATGCATGGCATGGGGCATAGCATAGTCACTGAAGGATCTTAAATTGCCACTAGGCCACTCCTCTAAAGGAGGAGTGGCCTAGTGGTTAGGACAAGGTACTTCAGGCCGGAGGGCCGGGGGTTCAAGTCCCACCTGGGGACAGCAATCTCAGGCCGGAGGGACTGGGATTTCTAGTCCTATAGGTACTCCTTGTGGTCTTGGGCAAGCCACTTAACCCTCCATTGCCCATGTTCCCTGTAAGTATTAGCATATGTGTGTCTCATCCCCTCGTGTTAAATGTATCTCCCAATTGACCGCTTTGACCCGGTGAAAAGCGGGATATAAATACAGATAAATAAATAAATAAATAAATAGAAGAAACAATATCCTTGCACAGAAAATGATGTAGCAGACAAGATCAAATTCCCCCTCTCCAACTTACATTACCCTGGTCTCCATTATACATATCTGAGACGAACACAGACACTTCTTATCAGAGTCATCATGATGGATGCCAAGGTTGTGTGCAAGAAAGTGTGCAAAGAGTGGCGCAAATGTCTCAACAGTCCTTGACGGAGGATACTGAATCCAGAAAGATAAAAAAAATGTTATCAAGGATAACTGTCAATTATAACATTAACTAAACACAAAGCTGGGAAAGGCAGTTAATATAACAAGTGGGGAAGACATGCAAAGCATGGCATATGTGTATATGTGTTTGTGCCTAGCGGGCTGTTATATCTGTGCATATTTGTATGAATGTGCAGTGTTTGTGTGTCACTGCATGTGTGCTTGTATGGGTGTCTGTGGATGCTTGCATGTATGTGTGTGAATACTTGCATGTGTGTACATAAATGGTTGCATGTATGTGTCTCTGCATTTGTGGATATGTTAGGGGGCGTGAGTATTTATATCTCTGTTCTGTGTTTCTGTGACAGAGAGGAAATAAGAGGGGAAGGCTATTTGACAAGTGCAATTCTGTAATCACTATGCTACTGTGAATCACTGTTAGTATGCTGCAGATGTTGGAACTGCTTTGCTACAGAAATTCATTGAGGCATTTTTAGGGGGGATGAGAGCTCAATTTCTCTTCCATCTCCCACCAAACACAGAAACTAAACTTGTACAGGGCAGGAACTTGCCCCAGATCACCTCCTCTATGACAAGAGAATGAAGTTGCATACCTATAACGGGTGTTCTCCTTGGACAGCAGACTCCTATAGCCAAACACATGGTGACATCATCCATGAGAGAACTGGAGGGGTTCTACTTCCCAAAGTCAGTTAAAATTATAATAAAAGGTTGTGCGGTTGCGCAGGGCTTCCCATGTTGTTGGCTGACCAATAGTCCCCTCAATTTAGTTTGTAGCGAGCTTCAACCTGGGAGGGTAGAAGGAAGTGTGTGGCTGTAGGATCCTTCGTTTTCTCCATGGACAGTCAGGATCACTCCAGCTACACACATGGTGACTCCCAAGCAAAAGGTAGCAATAGGATTTTAACGTTTTTTCTCTTGTCACTGCTACCCATAATTATGGTGGAGGAGGCTGGTTGAAGTGATTTAAAAGTATTCTAAGACTGCTTAACCAAAGTCAGCTTCAGACTGTGGAAGCTGGTCCAGGCAGTAGTGACAGATAACAATATGCTGTGTAGACCATGTAGCAGCTTTACAAATCTCCTTCATGGATGCCCTTGCTAGGAGAGCTGATATAGCAGCTGTAGTTCTAAGTTTATGAGCTGTAATGTTCATCTTTAAGTCTAGTCCAGCCTTTTTGTAACAGAAGTCTATGTACCTGGATATTCAAGTAAATAAAGTCAGTTTCCCCACTGGTTTTGGAATTTTCATTAGAGCCACTGAAAGAAAAAGTTGTGAGGTTCGTAGAGGAGGTTCGTTCAAAGTAAATGCGTCGAGTGTATGCAGTATAGCTTCCTCCAGAGTGGCATGTGGAGGTGGAAAATATACTGGGAAAACTGCTGACTGATTTATATGAAAGGCAGAAACTATCTTAGGTATGAATTTTGGATGAGCTTGTAACAGAACTTTGTCTTCTAAGATCTGTAGATACGAAGGGTAGTAAACTAAGGCATGCAGTTCACTTATTCTTCGTGCCAATGTGATTGCCACTAAAAAAGAGGATTTTCCAAGTAAGATGAAGAATGGTAGTATGTTTTAAAGGCTCAAAGGGTGGTTGAGTTAGTTGGTAAAGGACCATGGTGAGATCCCAGACTGGAGGTGGCTGTTTCAGGGGGAGCTTTACAATGAAAAGTCCCTTCATGAATCTCTGTACCAGGTGATGTGACAAAATGGGCTTATTATCTACAGAATAGTGATAGGTTGATATAGCCACAAGATGTAATAGAACAGAAGAAGAAGAAAGTCCTTCATCTGAAAGATGTAGAAGGTATTCCAGCACACGATGTAATGATATTGTGAGTCAGGAGAATGAGACATACACCAGGTCGAGTAACGTTTCCATTTGAGGAAATAAGAATGCCTAGTGGATTGTTTTCTTGCTTGTAACAAGATATCTCTAACAATCTGACACTGAAAGTTGGCAGATTAATGTGGTCTCAATATCCATGCCATCAGTTGTTTTCTTGAGTGTCCCATCATGCTGGGTGATCAAGTTGGGAAGAAATGGCAGAAACACTGGTAGTTCTGGTGAGATGTGCTGCAGGCTGGGAAACCAAACCTGACTGGGCCAGTAAGGGACCATGAGTATCAAATGTGCCTGTTCCACCCTTGCTTTCTGGACTGTCCTGGACACCAATGGGATTGGAGGGAAGGCATAAAGAAGTTTGTCAGATCAGAATATCACAAAAGCATCTGGAGCTCTGCAATGAGGAGTTGTGAGCAAAATTGTGGGCATTTTGCACTAAAGGCTAAGGCAAATGACTAATCTTTGAGGACATCTGATGCACCAGCAGTTGTATTGTGATGGCTCTTTGGTACAGAAGCATAGAGTGATCAAAGAGGTGGAAATGTGAGCTCCTATGAGTTTTATCTTCTGGGTTCGAACTAGACAGGACTTCTCCAGGTTTATTATGACGCTTAGGTTTTCCAGGTTTATTATGAAGCTTAGGTTCATCAGGAGATGAATGGTTTGCTGTAAGTAGTCTAGCATTACTGCAGGGGAATTTCCTGCTATCAGCCAGACATCCAGGTATGGTTAGACAGATTCCTCACTCTCACAGGCTAGCTGCTGCTACTGAAATGCATTTTGTGAATACATGAGGTGCTGATGAGATGCCAAATGGGAATACACAATACTGGTAATGTACATCCAGGAACCTGAAATGTAGATATCTCCTGTGACTCAAGTGGATTGGAATATGAGTGTAAGCATTCTTGAAATCCAGGGACACGAGCCATTAAATTTCTTGAATCAAAGGTTGGACTGCTGCAAGGGTGTACATTTGAAGTTTTTCTCTAGTGATAAATTTGTTTAACCTGAGCAAGTGGAGGATTGGTGCATACCCCATTAATAGAATTTTTGACCATGTTCTAAGCAAGATACTTCCTCTATTGTGTTTGTCGAGAGCAAAGAATGTATATCTCAGAGAAAGACTGGCCTCTCGTCAACTGGGGGACAGAATAAAGATGGTGAATGATACTCTGGAACATCACTGAACTGCATGTGGTGCAATAATCTTGAGAACCCATTTATCTGTTGTAATGTTCTGCTACTTTTCCAGAAAAAGGGTACTTGTGGCAGCTTCACTGAGTTAAAAACCTGGGCCCCCTTTTGGTTGATTTGATGTCGCAGTCTTCTGGGGGGGTGTTTATCCCAAGGATTTTGTTTCTGTTGATAATTCTGAGATGACTACTGAGGTCTGTTCTTATTTTGTTGTTAATGGTATGGGTATCTCCGGTAATGGTAGTATGGACTTTTGTAGTAAGAGTATTGCTGTGGTCGTTAGTTAACATTTTGACGTTTTGTTTTTTTAATGGTTTCAATGGTTAAATCATCTTCCTTGATATTAGCCACAGTTTCCTTAACCTTTTCCTCTAAGAGATTTTCCCCGGTGCAAGGAACATTGGCTATACGCTCATGGATGTCATCCTGATTCCTAGAAGCTTTCAACCAAGCCAATCTTTTAGTGACTGCAAAGGCTGTTCCCTCTCATGGCAGTATCGTATGAGTCGAAAGCCGATTGGATTAGGTACTTTGTACACTCCTGAAGATCTTGTAATGAATTTTATTCTGACTCAGAGGAGTATTTTGATGACAGTGCAGATTTGCCTACCAACTTCTCCACCATGTCATACAGGAATTGAACCATCTGGAACTTGCACTAAGCATCATATTTTGATATACTCTTTTCCCTAGGGTGTCAAGGAGCTGAGCTTCCTTCCCTGGGGTGTGTATTGGAGTAAGTACTGGTATTCTTACATTTCATGGCTGATTTGACCACCACAGAATGGTGGGATAGTTGCAATTTATCGTGCCCCCACATTGAGTCAACTTTATGCTTTGTTTTGACTCTTTTTGATGATGGTTTTATGGCGATTGGCATTTGCCATGATTTTTCATGTTGAACAATTAGTACTTCATATGCTGGGAGCCGTACAAAGTCCTTCATTGCAACTCCCCAAGGCATGCTGCTCTTGGGTCAGGCTTGTCCTGGGTGACAAGATTTAGACATTTTGAAATCTGAAGAAAACAAGGGTATGAGGTATCCTCCAGTGAGGGAGAGAAGCAAGAATGTGTCCTCTCACAATTGCAGATAAAATAACACTGAGGGGACTGTTGGTCAGGCAGCAATGCAGGAACCCCCACACAACTGTATAACCTTTTATTATAATTTTTACTGGCTTTAGGAACCAGAACTGCTTTGGCTCCATCATGGATGATGTCACCGTGTGATTTTAAGATCCTGACTGGCAGGGAAAACACCCCACCTGCAGAAAACCAGAAGGCACCACGTCACTGGTAAGAACGAGTTTTTATTGTGATGTCTCTCAGATCAGCCCAACATGTGTTCTGGCAAACTTCTTCAGGGGACAATGACCTCAAAATACATATATATAAGTACATTAAACAACAAATCAACAAATGGATAAAAAAATCATAACATTAAAAGTAATAATAATAATAATATTGAACCATTTAAAACCAATAATGAATATTGAAGAATCAAGCCTATGAACCATGATCAAAAACAATGTATAAATACAGATAAATAAATACATCTAAAATGATAATTATAGCACCAATTAAAGATATGACATGATAACCAATAATTGCTAAACAATTAAAAACAAAACAGCAAAGAGAACATATATTTGTCAAGCTAAAATACAACATAAGTGTAAAAGTAAATTAGAAACTCACCTATCATAGAAAGACACACTGGTATGCTCTCTAAACGTGTAGAATGTGCTATGAGAACTGGAGGGAATAGAACAACATTACATTTAAAGGGATGATCATTGTAACTAGACCCTGTGTTGAAGGGGGAGGGAGAAAACAAATTCAAAATACAAATCCAAGTAGCATTAATCATATAACAACAAAAGTTGCTGCAAAAATTAAAAATATGGAGCCATAAGAAATTGGTTATCATATCTTTAGTTGGTTTTATAATTATCATTTTAGATTTATTTATTTATCTGCATTTATACATTGTTTTTGATCATGGTTCATAGGCTTAGTTGTTCAATATTCATTATGGGGTCTATTCTGACCCACGTTTAACAAGGATATATGTCCCAGTGGGATGTATAGTCCCCGCTATACACCCGGCCGTTCAGCAACAAAGCTCCCCGCATGTACACCTGAGATGTATGGGAAGCTCTGATCGAGGGTGGGAGGGGACGGACTGAGGGAGGAGCAAGGGCAGGCCGGAGGCGTGACCCACAGCCCAGATGTACCTGGCCTTTTCCATTGACGGCCCTGTACGTCCGGGCATGAGCAGATGGATGGGGACTTATTCCACCTCTGAGGTGGAATAAGTCTCCTAGACATGGGGGAACAGCGCGGCGGGACAGGCACCGGCACAGTGAGTGGGGCAGGGGGTTCCCCGCAGCCCGACCCTTGCCTTGACAGGCCCGATCGGGGTCAGGCAGCAGGGAACGGGGCATCTTTGCTTTAGGCAGCTGATCGGAGCTCTTGCATGAAGCTGCAATGCCATGGCAATAGAATGTCACAGCACTGCATCTCCACGCATGAGCCAGGCTGAGCTAGCCAGGGAAGTGCCTGGACATCGAGGGTGCTAGAATCGTGGCACATTCTGGAAGTCCAGGCCCTATGCTGCAATTCGGCTCCCATGAAGCCGTCTAGACCCCACCGGAGCAGAATCAGGTGCATCTCTGGACCGTCCAGATTTCAGGATGTCCGGACGGCCGGTACGTGCACTTACAGAATTGGCCTCCATGGGTTTTAAATGATTCGTTGTTATTATTTTTAATGTTATTATGATGTATAATCCATTTGTTGATTTGTTGTTTTATGTACTTATATATGTCTTTTGAGGTTATTGTCCCCTGAAGACTTGTTTGCCGAAACACATGTTGGGCTGACCTGAGAGACATCACAATTAAGACTCTCATTCCTACCAGTGGTGTGGTGCCTTCCTGCTTTTCTTGTGTGTAGGATCCGGACTGTCCATGGAGAACAGCATTCCAGTTCTCCACCCCCACAGCTTCTCATTGGCTGGATCCCACCCACAGTTTCTGTTGCTAGTTATATTGGAAGCAGAAAGGACAGGTTCACTAATACACAAGAGAGGCTTAGAGATCTGCAAATAGAGTTTTAAACTCTGAAAAGGTGTCTGTATATCTTAGCTTTCTTTCTAGCTTCCAGATACTAATGTAAAAATAAACGAAATAATGAAAAAAGCTACACAGTTATAAATCCTAACTCCTAAGTACCAAGCACCTCTGAGACTTCCTAGGTATGTTCCCAGCTCACCAATGTCCATGGCAACTGATACATATAACAACCAATGAGAAAGCAGTACAATTAAGTCAGTAGCTTTCACAGTAGAAATAAAAGTAAAGAAATTGAAACGTGCGAGGTGTGACAAAAAGAAATGAGACTGTCCCATAAATGTTTTATTACAAAATCTACAGAGAAATTACGCATTGTCCCCTTCAAAGTAATCCCCCCCAGAGTTAATGTATTTCTGCATTCGCTTCTGCCACGTATGGAAGCACTCGGTAAAGTCCTCCTCCTTGAGGTCCCTCAGCTCCCTCGTCACAGTGGCCTTGATCTCTTCTACAGAGGCAAAATGAGTTCCTTTGAGCACAGTCTTCAGCCTGGGGAAGAGCCAGAAGTCACACGGTGCGAGATCTGGGGAATAAGGAGGGTGGTCGAGAGCTGTGATCTGTTTGTTGGCCAAGAACTGCCTCACACTGAGCACGGTGTGTACAGGTGCGTTGTCGTGGTGGAGCAACCACGATTTGTCTTTCCACAGAGCCTGCCTGCTGTGCTGAACCCAGTCATAGAGGCGATTGAGAACCTGCTGGTAGAAGTGCTGGTTGACTGTCTGACCCTCAGGCACAAACTTATGATGGACCACTCCCTTCTGGTCAAAGAATGTGATCAGCACGACCTTGATCCTTGATTTGGACATGTGTGTCTTCTTGGGTCTGGGTGACAGGCATGTCTTCCACTGCAGGCTCTGTCTCTTGCTTTCAGGGTCGTACTGGAAGACCCAAGTCTAGTCTCTGTGATGACTCGGCCAACGAACTCTGGATCTTCTCTGATCTTCTCTAGCAAGTCTTGATAAACATCGACCCGGTGCTCCTGGTCGTCTGATAAAAGCTTGGGCACCATCTTGGCACACACCTTCCGCATCTCCAGCTCCTGCACCAAGATGGTCCACACTGACTCCCTGTTCAGGCTGAGCTCCTCAGCTATCATCCGCACCATCAATCTGCGATCACTCCGCACCAGCTGGTTCACTCTGTCAATATTCTCAGCCGTCTTTGTCGTGGAAGGCCGTCCTGACTTGGGGTCATCCTCCACCTCCTCGCGGCCATTCTTGAAGTGTTTGTGCCACTCGAAGACTCACGGCCTTGACATTGCATCTTCTCCATAAGCCTTTTGGAGAAGTTGGAGACACTCATTTGGGCCCTTCTCCAACTTAAGCAGAAATTTCAAGTTGATTCTTTGCTCCATATTTCTGACACCTCCAGTTGTGTGACAAAGTGATGGAGCAGTGCTACAAAAAATACCTGAAAAAGAAAAAGAGTGAGAGAGATGAAAAATATTACAGCAGAATAGTGGCGAGATGTTGCACAACACAGTGACATAAGATGTTAGCCAACTGGCATTGAGTCATGGGCGTGGCTGCCACAGTTTCGTTTCTTTTTTGTCACACCTCATATATGTTAATAATGTAAAATGCCAAAAGCTTTATACAGGCCACCCATGGTATCTATTATTTATCTCAGACATAATTATTTTATCATATATATTTTTCCGGTTTAAAAGATTCTATGAAAGTGCATTGATTCAGTCTAATGAGCTTTGATGATGCAAAATGTGAAAGAAAAAAACACTTCCTTATCAGCAATTGATCTGCTTTCCTGAAAAGTAGCAAAGTTATTTCTAATAGGTACACTGCTCCTTGTTGCCTGAACACTGCATAAGACCAGGGAAAATGGAAATGTCAATGGAGCCCTACTATATTAGAATGGCCCAATATTGGCTGATAATTTGGCACAGCTTGCATCAAGGGAGAGTCAAAAGAAACAGTTGCTGGTGTGGCATGTTGTAGGCCCTCAGGAAGACCAAAACCAGATGATGCAATCAGTATTTAAATTTGCATCACTTGACAGTATAAATCTTAAGATGTATTAGTTACATAAAAATTAAAAATTAATTATTTTGCATTATTTTATGCCGATAGGTCAATCACAGCGTATTCGGCGATGCATCGTACTTGTGTTAATAATGCAGATAATGTCTGCTATATTTGTGATGAAGTGACTTTTACATCACAAAAACGGAATATGACTGTGGCGGTTAAGAAAGCCTACAACTGGTCCATGTGATGCCGGCGAGGAAGATGGCCGCTTAAGTGAGAGCTCCGGCTGATCCTGTAAGGAAAAGATGAATACCACGCGATTCCCATAGCGGTGAGAGTGCAGAGTGCTGGAAATTAAGCAGGGATGTGGAGCAGGGATGGCTGCGAAAACGAAAAAAGTGACCATGAAGGACTATGCGACGACAATGTCGGTGCCTGTGCAGGCGCTGCGAGGCCAGGCAGAGAAGGCGGCAGGGGCAGAGGAGACAGGCCCAGCAGCAGCGAGTAGACCGCAGAATCAAGCATCGAGCTTGCCGACGGGGAGAAGGGAGGAGGACAGAGTGCAGCAGGCCATGTTTCAAGATGAGGTACGAACGTGGTTTAAAGAACTGAAGGTGGATATAGCACAGATCAGAGAGGATGTTGTGGTGAGCATCGAGAGCCTGTGATCAGAGCCAACGGAGCTGGGAGTGCGGGTAGAGCAGCTGGAAGAAAAGTTGAAGGAACACGGGGAGAGCAAGAGCATGATGGAGGGAAAAGTGCAGGAGCTGGAGCAACTAAATAAAAGTATGGAGGAAAAGATTGAAGATCTTGAAAATGGCTCGCGCAGAAGTAATTTAAGATTTAGAGGGATTCCAAAGGGACCTCTGTATAAGGACTGCACAATGGTGGTACAGGAAATAACAAAAGAGCTGCTACAGATTTATGAAGATGGAGGAGAGAATATGGAATATGGACCTCAGAATTGAGAGGGCACACCGAGTGGTGGGCCCGATGAGAAGTGATAATAATGCACCAAGAGACATTATAGTCTGCTATCATGACTACGGGGTCAAAGAGAAAGTAATGAGAAAGGCGAGAGCAACAGGTACGATACAATGGAAAGACTGTACAGTGGAAATCTATGCGGATCTGGCGCAGAGCACATTAAACAAGAGGAGATAGTTGAGGGATATCCTGATCAAGCTGCGGGAGGAAGGTGTGCGATATGGATGGACATTTCCTTTTGGGCTCAGTGTGGAATATAAGGGACGGAAATTCAGAGTGAAAACAAGAGAGGAGGCGGTGAAGGCACTGATGGAGACGGGCATGGCAGGATTGGAAGCCGAAGAACAACCTGTGAGCAGTGGAAAAGCTGTCAGGCCTAGATGGCAGAGGGTGCCTATGGGCCGAAGGAGGCTACATCGCCAGACAACCTGAGAACAGGAACGGAGAGATAAACATGGTCACGAGGATAGAGACTGGTTAAAAAGAAGATGAGAATGTTGTAATTTGAATAGGGAGTTGGGTGGAAAGGTTGATTATTGAAAAATGTTGTATAAGCTATGGAGGGGAGGGGGAGGAGGGAGATGGAGGAGGGTAGGATATGGAAATGAGTAGGGGGGAGAGGGTGGAGGTGAGGAGAAGGATAGAGGGGTGGAAGGGGAGAGGGTAGCGAAGGGGATTATAAGAATATGGAGGGGTCAGACGGGCACTTGGGGGGCCACCGGCAGGACCTGGGTCATTCTAGAGCAGGGGTCTCAAACTCAAATTGCTTTGAGGGCCAAATGAGGACTTGTAAAGTAACCCGGGGGCCGCATAAGACGTGGGGACTCATTTGCATAAGGGGCCTCATTTGCATAAATATTTGCATAATGTTACCATACACTAACTTTTAGTAAACATGCCTCTTAATGAGTATGGATAAAGAAAGACTAAAAGATTCAGAAATAGGAAGACAATAATTAAACTGGGAACCCCAAAAGCCAAACTTGGAATGTACAACAACACTGTAGAAATAAAACTATAAATTAATTTCCTCTTGTACTAAACAAAGCGCAAACATTAATGATGCACATTTCCCAGAGCTGACATATTCCAGTTAATAAATTCAAAATAAAGAGATATTTTTCTACCTTTTGTGTATTTTTTTTCAGTTGCAATTGCTCCAGCCACTTCTGGTTTCTTCGTGTCTTCTGCTATCTCCATCGTCTGCTGTCCATTTGTCCTTTCTTCTCTCTTCTAGTTTTTTTCCATTCTCTCTCCCTACATCTGCTTTAACATACTAATCTTTCTCCTTTTGCTCTTTCCTCATTCCTATTTCATCCACTCAAATTTTACCCCTCCATCCTCAATCCCCACTTACTCTCCCAATACCTGGCCAATTGTAGATTTGTCTTCTCTTCCAGACAAAATATTTTTCCCCTCTCCATTTCACTTTCCCAGCTCCATCCCATTCTAATCCTCCCCCAACATCAGCTCCCTTCTAGTTCCAGCCCCACCCAGCATCTGCTCCTTTCTAGTCCCTGCATCAGTCCATTTCCAGTCCTATCCTAGCCTCACCATCAGCCCATTTCCAATCCTAGCCCCCCATCAGCCCATTTCCAATCCTAGCTCCCTCCCCTCACAGCCCATTTCCATTCCAAGCCCCCCTCCCCATCAGCCATTTGCAGTTCAAGCCCCCCTTCCACTCAGCCCATTTCCAGTCCTAGCAACCCCCCCCAGCCCATTACCAGTCCTAGACCCCCCATAGCCCATTACCAGTCCTAACCTCCCCATAGCGCACTTCCAGTCTTACCCCCCCATCACCCCATTTTCAGTCTTACCCCCCCCCATAGCCCATTACCAGTCCTAGTCCCCCCCATAGCCCACTTGCAGTCGTATCCCCCATCACCCCATTTTCAGTCTTACCTCCCCTCATAGGCCATTACCAGTCCTAACCCCCCAATCAGCCCACCTCCAGTCCTAACCCCCCTCACCCCATTTTCAGTCCTAGCCCCCACCATAGCCCTTTACCAGTTATAACCCCCCCAGCCCATTACCAGTCATAACCCCCCCCTGCCAATAGCCCACTTCCAGTCCTAACCCCCATCTGCCCATTTCCAGTCCTAGCCCCCACCATAGCCCATTACCAGTCATAACCCCCCCCTGCCAATAGCCCACTTCCAGTCCTAACCCCCATCTGCCCATTTCCAGTCCTAGCCCCCACCATAGCCCATTACCAGTTATAACCCCCCCCACCCAATTACCATTCATAACCCCCCCCCCTGCCAATAGCCCACTTCCAGTCCTAACCCCCATCTGCCCATTTCCAGTCCTAGCCCCCACCATAGCCCATTACCAGTAATAACCCCCCCCCTGCCAATAGCCCACTTCCAGTCCTAACCCCCATCTGCCCATTTCCAGTCCTAGCCCCCACCATAGCCCATTACCAGTTATAACCCCCCCAGCCCTTACCAGTCATAACCCCCCCCCTGCCAATAGCCCACTTCCAGTCCTAACCCCCATCTGCCCATTTCCAGTCCTAGCCCCCACCATAGCCCATTACCAGTCATAACCCCCCCCTGCCAATAGCCCACTTCCAGTCCTAACCCCCATCTGCCCATTTCCAGTCCTAGCCCCCACCATAGCCCATTACCAGTTATAACCCCCCCAGCCCATTACCCGTCATAACCCCCCCCCTGCCAATAGCCCACTTCCAGTCCTAACCCCCATCTGCCCATTTCCAGTCCTAGCCCCCACCATAGCCCATTACCAGTCATAACCCCCCCTGCCAATAGCCCACTTCCAGTCCTAACCCCCATCTGCCCATTTCCAGTCCTAGCCCCCACCATAGCCCATTACCAGTTATAACCCCCCCAGCCCATTACCAGTCATAACCCCCCCTGCCAATAGCCCACTTCCAGTCCTAACCCCCATCTGCCCATTTCCAGTCCTAGCCCCCACCATAGCCCATTACCAGTCATAACCCCCCCCCCCCCGACAGAGGAAAACAAAAAAACCCCAAAACCCTGGCTTCTGCCGTTGCCGCCGTGGCAGCGGCAGAATCAATTGTCAAATTAAAAAAAAAAAGACTTCTGCTGCTCAAGCAGCAATATCACCTGTCCTGCGGCCCCTTCCCCTGTGCCCGGAGATCCGAATCTGCTATCAGCGGCGTGCTTTTCAAGCCGCGAAGAGTATTCCCCTCTCGCGCGGTTTTAAGCCGCGCGAGAGGGGAATACTCTTCGCGGCTTGAAAAGCACGCCGCTGATAGAGCACATTCGGATCTCCGGGCACAGGGGAAGGGGCCGCAGGACAGGTGATATTGCTGCTTGAGCAGCAGAAGTCTTTTTTTTTTTTAATTTGACAATTGATTCTGCCGCTGCCACGGCGGCAACGGCAGAAGCCAGGGTTTTGGGGGTTTTTTGTTTTTCTCTGTCGCGGGCCGCACAAAGTTGTCTCGCGGGCCGCATGCGGCCCGTGGGCCGCGTGTTTGAGACCCCTGTTCTAGAGGATGGAGGAATGGCCATTTGGAGGGGGGAGGGGTGGGGGAGAGGGGTGGTAGAGAAAAGGGGGTAAAGGGAGGAGGGGAAAATAACAGGTGAGCTCAAAATGGTAACTTTGAATGTGAAGGGGTTAAATTCACCCTTTAAGAGACAAAAATTGTATAGAGAATTGGCAAGGCAGAAAGCTTCAATTGTGCTATTGCAAGAGACACACCTGCTAAGAAAACATGAGTCAGTAGTGAAACCTAGGGTTATAATGAACAAATTTTTGCGTCCAACATGAGGGAGAGGAAGAAAGGGGGGGGGGGGTGGCTTTGTTGGTAAATGGGGCTCATAAAGTAGAAGTAGATACGGTTATTAGAGATAGAGGGGGGAGATATCTGCTGGTCCGAATGAAAGTGGGGGAAGAATGGTTTTGTATGATTAATGTGTATGCACCCACAGGGACACAAAAAGGCCTCTGGGAGGAATTAGGGGGGAAGATTAACTTTTTGGGGGAAGGAGTAATGATTTGTGGAGGGGATTTCAACATGCCCTGGGAAGTGGGGAGGGATACTTAACCCTCCATTGCCCATGTTCCCTGTAAGTATTAGTGTATGTGCCTCATATCCCCTCGTGTTAAATGTATCCCCCAACCGCTTTGATCTGGTGAAAAGCGGGATATAAATGCAGATAAATAAATAAATAAATAAATAAAATACCACAGGGAAGTCGGAGGGGCATAGAGCAGACAGAAGACAATATCAAACGTTTATGAAGGATAACGATTTGATAGATGCTTGGCGCCTGATCAATCCAGGAAGGTGCATGGCACATATTCTAGGCTTGATGTAATATGGATAGGGAAAGAGATAGTGGGTAGAGTCAAAGGAGGCGAAATGGAACTGATTACCTGGTCAGAACATGTACCGGTGGTAGTGACGTTGAGTATCAGGGAAGAAAATAAGAGGATACAATACTGGAAATTGAATGAGGCACTCCTGGGGGATGTTCGGGTGGTGAGAGAGTTGGAAGGCTTGATTCCAGAGTATTTTGAGAACAATGGAAATGGAGAGGTGAAGGGGGGGTGGTATGGGATGCTTTCAAAGCGGTAGTGAGAGGGACGTTGATAAAATGGGGTGCGCGAATAAAGAGAGAAAGGGAGGGAAAGGAATTGAAGTAGAGACAGAAGTTGATGTTCTTAGAAGAGGCGGACGCTAAAGATGCAAGTGGGAAATATAGGGGGGGGGGGTAATGGAGACAAGGGCTAAGTTGAATGCATTGGAGGCGGAAAAAATACGGTTCTGTATGCAACTACTGCGAAAGGATTTCTTTGAGGGGGGAAATAAAGCGGGGAAGTACATGGCATGGAGATTAAAGAAAAGAAGAAATTTGAATAGGATAACTCAGATTCGGACAAGGGGAGGGGTGGAGAGAGATGTACAGAAGATAAGAGAAGAGTTTGTGGAGTATTACCAAAAATTATATGAGGCCAAACCAGCTAGGCCGGAGGGGGAGATCAGCATGTACTTGGGAGCAGCAGGGCTACCACAGCTGGTGGAAGGGGAAATGAGGGAATTAGATAGAGAAATACAGGAAGGAGGAGGAGGGAGGTGGAGAAGGCGATTAAGGGACTGAAGCCATGGAAGGCTCCAGGCCTAGATGGCTTGACAGTGGTCTTTTATAAAAAATTTGGAGGGTTGCTGTTGAAACCACTGACAAAAATCTTTAATCTACCAAGGAAGGGGGAGAAACTAGCGGAAACAATGGGGTGGGCAGGGGTAACACTTATACATAAGGAGGGGAAAGATTTGCAGGAGTGTGCGTCCTATAGGCCCATCTCACTTCTGAATATAGATGCAAAATTATTGGCCAAAGTTTTGGCAGCGAGATTTAATAGAATACTAGGGAAACTGGTGCATGATGACCAAGCAGGTTTCATTCCGGGAAGGCGAGTGGCAGATAATATTAGGAAAATTTTGAATGTGTTATGGAAGGTGAGGCGAGAGCAAGAACAGGCGGTACTATTGTCGCTCGACGCTGAAAAAGCGTTTGATCAAGTGTCGTGGAAATTTCTGTTCTCAGTGATGGAGGTCATGGGCTTTGGGGAAGGCTTTGTGAACTGGGTAAAAGCTCTGTATGCAAATCCCAAGGCATGTGTGAGAGTAAATGGGGGATACTCGAGATTTTTTCCATTGGGGCGGGGAACAAGACAGGGTTGCCCCTTATCGCCATTGTTATTTGCATTATCATTGAAGCCATTAGCAGCAAAGATAATGGGGGGACAAGATATAAAGGGGGTAAGGATGGGGCAAAGGGAATACCGAATGTCAATGTTTGCTGATGGCATTTTATTAACGATAACTCATCCCAGTGAGACCATACCAGCAATAATGCGAGAAGTGTAGGAATATGGGGAACTGGCTGGGTTCCGGATTAATTGGGGGAAATCAGAAATATTAAATCTGGCGGGGGGGGGGGGGGGACAGAACTTCAAGAGAACTTGCAAAGGAAATATCCAATCAGGTGGGCAAAACCTGGGGTTAAGCTGGGAAGGGATTTGGAAGAACTATATGAATTAAATTATAAGAAGCTTTTTGGGCAAGTAGAAATGCAATTGAGGGGGTGGAGTAGGGGATATATTTCCTGGTTTGGGAGAATGGCGGTAATTAAAATGATGTTACTTCCACAATTCCTGTTCTACTTTCAGGTATTACCAATAGGGATTCCGCCAAGGGCATTAAAAAAAGTGCAAAAGCAAATAGAGGGGTTTATATGGGGGGGGGGGGTAAGAAGCCTCGGATAGCGGCGCGGACTATGCAGGTGTCTAGGATCGAGGGAGGGATGGGGGTGCCCAATGCCAGTAAGTATTATAAAACGGCCCAGTTGAAAGCGGTGTACTCATGGCTGCGGGAACAGCAGAAACAATGGATAATTATGGAAGGAACGGGTATGAGACCAGGAGAATTGGAGAGATTGGTGTGGGGAGGGAGGGGAAATAGGGGGGGAGAATCCATTTGTGGGGCATACTTTAAGGGTGTGGCAACAGCAGAGACAGAGGATGATAGGGGAAAAGAGATGCTCTCGCACCATGTCCCTAATGGCTTGTGGTGAAGAGGGAAGAGGTCTGGGTAGATTAGTGTTGTGAAGGTGGGCAGAGCAGGGATTAAGTCAAGTATCACAGATAATTACAAGGGAAGGAGTAAGAGATTTTGAAGGGATTAGAGAGCTCTACGATTTGAAGGAGACGGATAGATTTTGTTATCTACAGATAGGATCGTTGATAAGGCAGAAAAGGAATTGGCAGGACATAATGAGGGAATCGAGCTGGTTTGAAGAGAGCTGCTTGGGATCAATGGGGAGGAAGGGGGTGGTATCTCAAATTTATAAAGGGCTTATTGCAAGAGGGGAGGAGAAATTAAGTTATATGTGTGCATGGGAAAGGGATTTTGGGGTGAGTTGGGGAATCTAGGAGTGGGAGGGGGTAGTGGCAGAAATAGCAAAATCTGCAGTTGCAACATCCCTGAGAGAGAATGGAAATGAAGCATATAGCCCTTGTGGACTATGCTTAAGACCCAACTGTTTCCTGTAATGGGTGGCCACCTGTGGGCATGTGGGCAAACAGGGTTAGTCGACCTCCTGTGCAGGGATGGGACAGCAGAGATGGAGAGGATATGCTTAGGGAGTCAAAAACCCCCACCCTGCTGAGTGGGAGCAGGAGCCTGAGGCTTGGGGGCCTTCTGCCTACGAGGCCCATGTCCCTGCCCCTTGGCCTGCTGACCCTGTGGGGGAGCTGGGGAGGCCTGGTAAGGTGGGAACTGTTTGTAGGCAGTCACCTTCCTCGGGTAAAAGGACTTCTTACCCGAGCCCTTCTTCTTATGAGAAGGGGCAGAAGTCTTTCTAGACAGCCTTGTCCTCGTGAGGTGCTCGGTCTCGAGCTGTGCAGCCTTCTCGGCCATGGGCTTGCCAAAAAGGTTCTCACCTCGGCAAGGGACATCGACCAACTTGTCTTGAACCCATGGCTCAAGATCCGATGACTGCAGCCATGCCTGGCGTCGAGCCGCGATGCCGGCTGCTGCAACACGGGCCGAGGCCTCGAAGCCATCGTAGGCTGTGCGGGACATGAACTTAGAGCATTCCTGAATCCCCGAGGACAAGGACTTGAACCTCTGCAAAGGTTTCCCGGAGAGACCAGCAGAGAACCCGGCAAGCTCCTTCGCCAGGTCGCGCAAGTACATGCCCATGTACAGCTGGTAAGACTGGACATGGCAAGCAAGCATCGAGCCCTGGAAGCACTTTCTACCAAACACATCCAAGTTCCGGGCCTCCCTGCCAGGGGGCACCGCGGAGTGCATCTTCTGACTTTTCAGACGATGCATGGTCGATTCCACCACCATGGAATGGTGTGGTAGCTGCACCTTTTGAAAACCAACGGCTCTTACGGAGCCGATAAATGGAATCGACCCGCTTGCTCAGAACCGGCGCCGAGGCCGGTGCCTCCCACATCCTGAAGAGGAGCCGTTCCAGCATCGGAGGAACTGGCACAGTAAAGGCCTCCTTCGGAGGAGAGTCATACTGGAGGACCTCGAGCTCTTCGGCTCCTCCTCGGGGTCCGCGGGGATCGCCAAAGCAGTGGCCATATCCCGAACATACTCCAAGAACCGGGTATCCTCCGGAGGGGATCTACTCCGGGGCTCCGACGGGACGCACCGAGTCTTGAAGGTATCAGGGGACTCCTCGTCCTCCGTCTCCCAGGCGGACTCGTCCGAAGAGGAGTTGGGCTCCAACCGCGCGGGGCCCGGCAGCACCCGCCCCGACGCCGAAGGCACCGGCGTCGATGCCCTTGGTCCCGACCGGGAGGTCGAGGGTGACCGCGACCGAGGACGACCTCGAGCCTTCATGGTCTCGAGTATCGACTCGGTCTCCGGGGTCAACTTCGACGTCGATGTCCCGGTGGTCGGGGCAGATGCACCAGCAAGGCTGGCCATCAGCACCTGCTGCTGATCCATGAAGGCAGACAGTCTGCACTCCAAGGCTGTCAGCCTGAGACCCAGCTCAGGAGACTCAGCAGCCACCGACTCGGGCCCCGGTGGCGCCGGGCCTGACGTCGGCTCCCTGGGAGGAGAGTCCTCGAGGACAACAGGACTTACGTGTCTAGCAGACTCTGGCTCCACACGAGGCACTTTTGACGGCTTCTCCTGTTCCACGGGACCGGGACGGCGTTCGGGGGTCCGAGACCTAGCCCTCGAGGAGCCAGGGACCTCCTCTGACGCCGCCCTTGCGAGCCGCTTCTTCCTCTTTCGCTCCCACTCGGGGGACCCACTGTCCGAGGAACCCCGACGATGCTCGGGGTCAGACTCCCGAGACGTCGAGGCCTCAGACAAGGTCCGGGCCCAGCCGGAGGCCAAATCAGAGAAAAGCCTTTCCTTTTGATGCTGGCGACTTCGCAGTGCCTTAGTGGACATTTTGCCACACGGTCCACAGATCTTAGGATCATGATCCGGACCGAGGCACCGAAGGCAGCAGTCGTGTGTGTCGGTGAGAGACATTAGTTTCTTGCACCGATCACACTTTTTAAAAACCACTGGAAGCCATCGGGGAAAAAAGAGCCCCCGCGAGTTCAAAGGACCGGCCTTCCAGGGAAAAAGAAAAAAGGGCGCGAATGCCAGCCACGAAGGGCAAAAACCGAAAAAATGAAAACAGGCTCGATACCGGTGTACCAAACCCGGCGGGAAGGGGAACCGGCATCAAACCAGGCAAAAAGCCACGATGAAATCGCAGGAATAGCAAGAAAAAATCTAACTATTTTCCGGGTGAACTAGGACAGACGTCCGAAGGGCTCCATGGAAAAAGAGAGACTGAGCAAGATGGCACCTTTAGGCGGGAAGGGGACCGTGCATGCGTGCAGTATTCCCAAAGGCTTTCATAGAAAGCTGGGGAAATGCTCCGCAGGGGCTCCATCGACGTCGATGTCACCCATATGTGAGGACTGACTTCCTGCTTGGTCCTGGAGAAATCACAATTCCACTTGCACTTCTCCCAACATCTCTATTCACAGTTTACATTAAAGTACAGATCTTCTAGTCACCCATGTATTTTTATATGTGTAACCCCTGGGGTAATTTTATAAAAGCTCTTTTACAATCATAAAATGGTCTTTAAGTGGGAAAAAACTTGTAGAAAATTACCACCTAAATACTCTGGGAGACTCAATGAGATTTTTTTCTAACAAACACATCTCCCTAAGCTGAAGTACATAGTGGATACCAGGACCTCCAACAGCTAATCTGGCTGAGCTGATCAAAGATAAATCCTCGAAAGGATAAGCTGTGAATTGTACCCTTTCTCCGGGGACAGCAGGAATCAGTCCTCACATATGAGTGACATTGGCACCAACAGAGCCCCGCATGGTAGTCATTCCCCAGCTTTCAAAGAAAGCCTTTGGGAGTTACACCACACATGCGTGGTTACCTTCCCATCCAAGGGTGCCATCTTACCTCAGTATGATGACATAGCTTAATGAAGCATCAAAAAAAGAAAAAAACTCCATAGGAAAGAGGGCGGGGGTTGTGAGGTGACCAAAAAATGATGAACCATGAATGGCAGCAGGGAACAAAGAGATGATGTACTGCCTGGCCGAAAGCGCTGTCATGTCGTGAGCTCTCCTCCAGGCAGTAATGATCTGCAAAGGCATGGAATGAGGACAAGGTGGCGGCCCGGCATACATCTTGCAGACAGACTGAGTGCAGATGAACTACCGAGGTTGCCATAGCATGCACATTGTGGGCTGTGACATGATGCTCCAGGGAGAGTCCAGCATGCTCGCAGGCAAAGGAGATGCAGTCTGCCATCCAGATGGACAGGGTGCGCTTAGAGGCGGCAACACCGAGAGTGTTCAGGTCTTAGGAAACAAACAGTTGTGATGAGCAGTGCTGGACCTTCGTCTGTTCGAGGTAGAAGGCCAACGCCTTCTTACGGTCAAGGGTATGGAGGGGGGCCTCCGCCCCAGACGCATGTAGTCTAGGAAAAAAGGTGGGGAGAAGCACCTCCTGGTTGAGATGAAATGTAGATATCACCTTAGGCAGAAACTTGGGATGGATGTATAGAACCACCCTATTCTTGTAAAATCTGGTGTATGGGGCATGGGCCACAATGCCTGGAGCTCACTGACTTGACAAGCAGAAGTGAAAGACAACTTTCCAGGAAAGAAATTTGAGTAGAGCCTAAGCAAGTAGTTCAAACAGAGGAGCCATGAGTTTCCCAAGAACCATATTCAGGTTCCATGCCAACCTGGTTGGCCGGACCAGGGGTTGCGAAAGGAGGAGACCTCTCATGAAACGGCTCACGAGAGGGTAGACCGAGATGGACTGCCTATCCACCGGATGGTGATGAACAGCCATGGCACTGAGGTGCACCCTGAAGGAGTTGGACTTTAAACCAGCATGCAAAAGGTGCAACAGGTTTTGGAGTATCAACTGCACCAGGCAGGAAAACAGACCAAGGCCCTTGTCGGCATACCACAGTGAAAACCGGCACCACTTAGAGGCATACGCTCGCCTGGTGGAATCCTTGCAGGAGGCCAACAGAACATCCTCAACCTTGTCAGACGGCTGCCTAGGGTGAGAACTTACACAATCTTGACGATGCATATATTCATATGATTCTTGCAAGGTATTGTGGGTAATGTAGTTCTTTCACTCCCAAACACAGCTGAAGACAATAATTGAGTTGTGATACCAGTGGTAAGGCCAATAAAATACTTCTTTTATTGATGGGGTTTAATTCACCCAGCACAAATATGCTTGGTAGCAATATAAATGAGGTTACTTGCTTGCAGTGTTTAAATGGATAACATAAAGTCACAAAGCAAACCAGAAAACAACCTTCAGCTTGTCAGGCAATTAGCTAATGTTTTCTTAGCAAATAATTACCAAATAAAAAGGCACAAAGAAATGAATAAACTTTGCCTGTTAGGTTAACTTCTGCTTATTTTCCACGCAGATCCCAGCAGTGATTCTCCCTTGCTCACACACACAATCAGGTGCAGCTTTAATTACTATCAATTGACCAGCTGAAACCCTTTAGCTGGCTGGCTGCTACTGTGTGAACCCAAATCCTGCTTTAAGAGCTGTTTGCAGTGGAAATAAAGAACAAAGTTAGGTTTCTTTGTGATGGCTGATGTGTTTGCTCACAGAAAGCTAGCAATAGCATTTAGATAGAGAACAGTCCATGTAATGAATAGTTTCATCTGCTGTATCTCCCCCTTCATCAATCAGCATAGGGTCACTATCATACATTGGCACAGACGAGTCTTTCCATAAGGCACTATCATGAGAATGCTTATTCCCTTGCTGCCATTCACTATTATAGATAGGGTCTGGATCAGTGTTCATATCTGAGCCTCTCCTGCTATCATAATTCCTCTCTGTATATCCTGGCCAGTATGTAATCCAGTTCTGATGTCCAGCCTTCCAATCTTGATCCCTGGACACTGGATCTTCCCTCACATACCTTTTGGCATAGGTCTGAAAGTCCTTTCCACGTGCAGTCTTCTCTCTTACAGGTAGCCACTGGTGATTCCTATCTCTGCCCTTCCATTCTTCTGGCTGACTCCAGTCCAATGGACTCTGCTGGCACTTGGAATACCTCCCAGTATGGGTACTGCCTTGGATTCTCCCAGACCTTCCAATGGCCTTCCTTCTCTTCCTTCCAGAGAGTTTCCTTCTCTCTCTATCCGCTTGGCTTGGCTTCTGCTTCTCGAGATGATGTTGGTGCTTGAGCTTGAAGCTGTTGCTGTCTCCTTTCCTGAAGCTCTTTCTGTAGCTTTTGATGAAGCTGGGCTGGAGCTTGTAGCCGTTGCTGTCGCTCCCCCTGAAGCTGTTATCAGTAGAATAAGCTCTATTCTTATTCTGTCCTAATGTGTGCTCCTCCCTAACACAGCGCAGCTGTGTTGAATCAGGCCCTGCCCTTTGAGATGAGTGCTTAGGGATTACCTCATAGCTCTCTTGATTGCACACACGTTTTCTCACTTCAGCCCCTCTCATGGCTTCTGGAAACCTGGTGCATTCTGGGACTGGTAGTCTTTTATGTGAAAACTCTGTTTTCTTGCTTCTACCAGAACTGACAGGTTGCTTGTTCAGAGTCACATCATCTTTTCTATAGCTCCTACCTGAGCTATGATAAGCTTCCTTATCACAACCTCCATGGAAAGATGGAAAGGGCCAGAGCTATCCCTTCAGTAGCCAGGCCATCAGTTTCTGAGAGCAGAGATGCAGTAGAGATCCGTCCTCCTGTGATATCAAGTCTGAAGCATAGCACAGGGGAACTGGGACAGCTCAAGAAAGCTGCAGCAGCAGCAGCAGGAACCACAATTGCCTGGGCCAGCAGGGAGCAATTTCCTAGATGAAATAAATGACTGCTTCTTGGAGCAGCTGGTTCATGAACCGACCAGAGGGGAAGCCATATTGGACCTAGTCCTTAGTGGAACACCAGAACTGGTGTAAGAGATAAGGGTGTTGGGGCCACTTGGCAATAGTGATCATAGCATGATCGAGTTTGATTTAATTGATGGAGGAGGGATGGTAAGGAAACCCACAGTACTACCTTTTAACTTTCAAAAGGGAGACTATGATAAAATGAGGAAAATAGTTAAGAAAAAACTAAAAGGAGCAGTTGCAAATGTTAAAGACTTACATCAAGCTTGGGTGTTGTTTAAAAATACTATCTTGGAAGCCCTAACCAGCTGTATTCCACGCTTTAAGAAAAGTGGAAGGGACTTCCACTGATGGCATCGGGACAAATGGTGGTGTAGCGTTTTGGTTCCACCATCATTGCCTGCAATAAGGGGAAAAAATACCCCAAAATGAGCATCTGGAGAGGGGCAAAGGAGAGGAGGCAATAGCGGGACACCCCGAAAGGATATGAAGTGGAGAAGCGATTAAATACCTCTGCGAGTGAGCCACGGTGAGCGGAGAAGCACGGAGAGCCGCCGGATTGGAGGACCGTGTGGTAGGCCGGAACAGCAGTCAGCAGAGCGGAGGCAACTAGCAAGCTGTGGCAGGACTGGTGAGTCACTGAGCGGAACGCTGAGAGCAGCAAAGGCAGCAGTGGCAGTGGCTGGAGGAGCCGGAGGGATCGCGACGGAGCATAAGTGAAAGCTGGAGATCGTGCAGAGGAACCGCATGGCAGTGTGGAGCAGTTGTGGACAAAAACAGTGGGGAATCGGAGGGTGCTCAAGCAGCCTGGGGCATTGAAGGTACAGCCAGTGCAGGAGAGCAGTGGAGGATCGAAGAGCAGCGGGAGCACAGAGAGAGAGCAGCCAGAGGGCCACAGAAAATACCACTTTGGAGCAAGTGAGCCCAGTAGAAAGCAGCCTAAGAGCTAATATACCGGACCAGAGAATGGTGTACTGCCCAGAATCGGACAGACTATCATAAAACGTCAGAGGGGCAGGAGAGCACCCCACGAGGGACTAATATAAAGAGAGTACAAGAGGGCTCAGTTGGGGGATTACCCCCAGAGAATACCCAGAAGACCTGATATTAAAGCCCGGGGGGGATCAAGAGAGATTATGGATAAAAACAAAGGCAGACAGCAAGGAAGAAACTGGCTGAATTCAGATCTTCTTAAGTGGCGTCCAGAGGAGGAAAAGAGGGGGAGAAGGAGTGTAGCCCACAGTCCGCAGGCCCAGCTGATCAGGAACAGGAGATGGAGTGGGGTTGTAGCCAAAGAGTGGCTAAAGGAATGCTAAAGGAATGGCTAACAGAGCTGAGAGAGGAGATTAAGATGAAAATGAGTGGAGTGAAAAATGAACTAAAAGAGATAATACAATGGGAAATCGAGTTGAGGAAACGGAAATTCAGGTGGAGCACCAAGGGGGAGAAATAGAGGAATTACAAAAAGGATGGGAGGAATTAAAGCGCGCTCAAGACGAGCAGCAGGTGAAAGTGGAGGATCTGGAGGATCGATCCAGGAGATGTAATATAAGAGTACGAGGCCTCCCTGAAGAACCTAAATATAAGAACTGTGAAGAAGTGATTACTAAAATATTCACGTCCCTACTTACCACTGCAGGCCCGGAGCAAGGTGGTGAAGTGCCGCCTATCCAAATAGAGAGAGCACACAGAGGCCTGGGCCTTGCAAGAGAAAACAAGCCATGAAATATAGTCGTGTGTTTAAGCTCGTTTAAAACTAAAGAAAGGCTTTTGAGAGCAGCGAGGACAACGAGACAGTTTACATGGGAGGAGCAAAAACTGGAACTCTTCCAAGATCTTTCCTCAGGAACGTTACAGCGCAGACGAAATCTTAAGGAAGTGACGGCATACTTGAGAAGGGAGGACATGAGATATAAATGGTTGTTTCCCTTTGGTTTACTGATAACAGTGAATGGAAGGTCGAAACGAATGCAGACAAGTGAGGAAGTCTGGAAAGCACTTAAAGAACTGGGACTAACCAATCTTCCAGAGGGGCAGAGAATGCTGGCTGGAACAACAACAACCACAACATCACTATCCACCAAACGGAACAACTTACGATGGCACAGAGTCCCGGTGGCAGGCAGAAGGCTGGCGAGGCTGAACAGAGAGAGCCAAGGGGTGCAAGCAGCGGAGAAAGGAGTTGGCTGAAACAGAGGACATTGCAATTTATTGGCTATGAAGTAAAAGTTTGAAAGGGGGGGGAGTGGTTAGCAGTTGCTAAACTAAGGGTAAGGGGGGAGAGGGGGAAGGGGCGGAAGATATATAGTTGGGTTGGGCTTAGTTAAGGCATTTTGGGGGGTGGCAGGGGTGAGAAGAGTGGGAAGGAGGCAGGGGACAGGAGTAAGGGTGCAGAAGGAATTGGTAGGGCTAGATGGGGATCTTTGGGGGGAGTTAGTGATATAGGGGGGAAGTGGAATGGAGGGGTAGTGACAGGTACTGACCTGATAATCAGTCACCATAATGGAAGACGAACCTCTCCTTAGGAGAGGGGGGAAGGGGGAAGGGGGAGGGAGATGGGGTGGACCGGGGGGGGGGGACAACAAAGGGGGGTCAGGGGGGGAGGGGCAAGGGTTATAACAGGTAGGGCTAAGGGAGTAAGGGGGGAAACAGGAAATACAGGTGAGTTAAAAACAGTCTCATTAAATGTAAAGGGATTCAACTCTCCTTTTAAACGTCAAAAATTATATACAGAAATAGCACGTCAGAAAGCAGTGATAGTGATGATACTAGAAACGCATCTGACAAGAGCGACAGAGTATCTGGTCAAGCCCAAGGGATATGGAGTATGTATACATGCATCTAACACAGTAGAAAAGAAAAAAGGGGGGTTGCCATATTGATTGATACAATATTAAAGATGCAATTGCAAATTATTGTGCGGGATAAAGCAGGGAGATATATGTTATTGCGTTTGAAAGTAGGGAATGAATGGTATTGTATAATGAATGTATACGCATCAACAGAGACACAAAGTGAATTCTGGACAAAACTGAATGAGG
Organism: Ichthyophis bannanicus; assembly: GCA_033557465.1. Classification (NCBI taxonomy): domain Eukaryota; kingdom Metazoa; phylum Chordata; class Amphibia; order Gymnophiona; family Ichthyophiidae; genus Ichthyophis; species Ichthyophis bannanicus. The sequence goes on from CM066035.1 coordinate 780,604,876, forward strand.
AAGTGGGGAAATTGGGGGAGGGTATTATCATTTGTGGAGGCGATTTCAATTTAACATGGAATCCAGAGAGGGACGCAACAGGGAAGAGAGGGTAAAAGGGCGGATAAGAATAGATATTGTAATTTTGTAGTGCAACATTACTTGATAGATGCTTGGAATTTACAAAACCCAGGGAAGAGACAATTTTCGTATTTTTCGCCATGGCTCCTACTCAAGAATAGATGCTATTTGGGTATCAAAGGAGGTGGGGGGTACGATTACGGGGACAGAGATGGACTCAATTACATGGTCTGATCATGCACCAGTTGAGGTAAGATTGAGAATGGAGGGAAAGGGGAGAGGCACACAGTTCTGGAGGCTTAATGAATCATTACTAGAAGATGGGAGGGTTCGAGCGGACATTGAGAGAGAAACGAGGGACTATTTTAAGTGGAATGATAATGGTGAGGTCGCTTGGGGAGGAGTGTGGGATGTGTATAAGGCAGTGGTGAGAAGAATCTTAGTTAAATGGGGGGCAAGGAAGAGAAAGGAAAGAGAGGGAAGAGAGAAGGCACTGAGAACAATTGATGAAATTGGAAGAATTAGATGTGCAGCGACAGACTGGAACATATAGAGGTCAGGTGTTGGCAATAAGAGTGCAGTGCAGATAAAAGCTATGCAGGCAGAAAAGATATGGCATCAGATGCAGCTGCTGCGACAGGAAGGTTTTGAGGGAGGTAATAAAGTGGGGAGATAAATGGTGCAGAAATTGAAACAGAGGGAATTGCCCTCGCATATAATGAGAATTCAAAAGAGGGGAAGGGAGTGGGTAACAAAGGATGGGGAGATCAGAGAGGCCTTTCGGGAATATTACCAGGGGCTGTATAAAGCAAGGGAACCTCCACAAAGGGAGAGAGTACAAAGTTATCTTGACTCCATAAAATTGTCTAAACTAGAGGAGGGGGAGCAAGAAGAACTTAATAAGCCCATATGGGGGGATGAGGTGCAGAGGGCAATAAAACAGTTGAAACTAGATAAGGCACTGGGACTGGATGGGCTTACAGCTAGATTCTATCGAAGGTTTGGAGAGATCCTAACAGAATCACTAGTGAGGCTATTCAATCTACCAAGGGAGGGTGGGGTGCTAGCAGGCACGATGGGGTGGGCGGGAATTACAGTAATACCTAAAGAGGGGAAAGACCCGCAAGAATGTTCATCCTATCAACCTATCTCGCTGCTCAACTTAGAGGCTAAATTGTTAGCTAAAATACTCACCACGTGCTTAAATAAGATAATAGGGAAGCTGATACACCATGATCAAGCAGGATTTATACACGGAAGACAAGTAGCAGACAATATTAGAAAGATTCTAAATATGATATGGTCTATTGAACAAAGTGGGGTGGAGGCGTTGTTTTTGTCACTGGACGCGGAAAAAGCTTTCGACCAGGTGTCATGGCCTTTTCTCTTTCAGGTGTTGGAGAGAATGGGGCTGGGAAAGGAATTCACAAATTGGGTTAAGGCAATGTACCACCAGCCAAAAGCGTGCGTGAGGGTGAATGGGGCCTTCTTGGGTTTTTTTGAGCAGGGAGGGGAACGAGACAGGGATGTCCTCTATCACCGCTATTATTTGCGATTGCAATGGAACCTTTTGCACAGAGGGTGAGAGAACGGGCTGATATAACGGGAATAAAAGTTGGGCAGAGTGCATACAAAATATCTATGTTCGCTGATGATATTTTACTAAGCATGGCTAAACCTCATGTAAGCATCCTAATAGTGATGTGGGAGTTGGAAGAATATGGTAAATTGTCAAGATTCACAATAAATTGGACAAAATCAGAAATTTTAAACCTAGCTGTACCAGGGGCTGTAAAGGAACAACTGGAAAAGAAATACCCCTTGAAATGGGCGAGGGACAGTATCCCATATCTCAGCATTCGAATAAGCAGTAGGCTGGAAGCCTTATATAAACTAAATTATTTGAAGTTGTCTGGGCAGATAGAGAGCTGGCTAGATGGGTGGGGGTGGGGATATCTTTCATGGTTTGGGCGCATAACTACCGTAAAGATGATGCTACTACCACAATTACTGTTCCTGTTCCAGACGCTCCCAATAAGGGTACCGCAAAATAAATTAAAACAGATACAGAGACTCGTCAATAGATTTATATGGATGAAGAGGTGTCCCAGGGTAGCATTGACAGTAATGCAAAGAGCTAAAAGGGAGGGGGGGTTAGGAGTGCCAAACTTTAGAAAATATTAGGAGGCAGCACAACTGAAAATGATCTACGAGTGGCAAAGAGGAACTCAGAAACAGTGGGTCCAAATGGAGAAGGAGCAGATAGGGGGTAAGGGACTGGAAAGGATAATATGGAGGGGTGGTAAGGACCTGATGCTCAAATCCTAAACCCCATATTTATGCACAGTTTGAATGTATGGAAACAAAACAAAAAGTCTATACACAGGGAATGACAATAGAGGCCTGTTTTGATAGGGGACAGGAGCCCGGGGTGCACATTCTACGTAGATGGGCCAAAGCGGAGCCGACGCATATTCACCAACTAATCACGATGAAGGGGGTTTATGAGTTTGAGGGCATTAAGGACCTATATGGCTTAAAGGAAAACAATTTTTACGCATATCTGCAACTTAGTCATTTCATCAGACAGTGTTGGGAAAATAGGGGATGGTTTGAGGCCATATGCTCCGGCCATTTGGGTCAAAAGGGGGGTTTGTCCAGAATTTACAAAGGCTTAATGGAGAGTGGGGAGAGAAAATTGAAATATATGCTGAAATGGGAAGAGGACCTGGGGGTGAGTTGGAATGCAGAGGTGTGGGATAAGTTAATACAGATGGTAGCCAAAATCTCTATCGCTACACAAATAAAAAAGAATGCTTATAAAGTGTTATTCAGATGGTACTCGACACCTGTACGTAAAAAAAGAGCTGCTAAGGGACATGATGAACAATGCTGGAGGGGATGTCATGAGAGGGGGGATTGGTTACATATGTGGTGGAAGTGTGAACAGATACAGGCCTATTGGGCTAAAATTATAGATATGATACAGGGCATGACAGTTTATAGACTGCAATGTAGACCAGAGACATGTCTGTTGCATCAAGTAGACAAAGCTATTCCGAGAAGGGAAGGGGAGTGCTGCATCATTGTGTAGTAGCAGCAAGATGTGAGATAGCACAACATTGGGTGGGGCCAAGCGTACCACAACCAGCAGATTTCATCAGAAGAGTAGCTGAGGTGAGTGTGATGTATAAATTGACAGAGCTGAGATGGGGGAAAGGCGAGAGAAGTGCAGAACAATGGACAGGGGTGTGGAAGTGGTTGGAAGCCTGGAAGGGGGGTGAGAGGGAGCAGAAGGAGGATGGAAGGTTGGCTGCATCTTAGGAAAATAGATTGGATGTATGGCATATAGTCAGAACGCAGAGAGAGCCAGAGTAAAAGGGGAGGGGGGGGGGGAGGTTATGTGCAACTGAAAAGTGGAAAGGGAGAAGATGGTATGCTGGATGAGAGGGAAAAAAAGGGGAGTGGGGTGGGGGGGAGGGAGGAGGGCAGGGGAATATTTAGAGGAAGAGGATCAGGAAGGATGCAATCATAAGGGGAGGAAACCTGTGTTATAAAAAGCATATTATGAGGGGCATATATAATGTTGAGAACAAAGTATGTTGTTGAAAACAAAATATGTTGTTGAGAACAAAGTATGTTGTAATTTGCAATGTCATTATTAATAACAATTTAAAATGGAAAAAAGAAAAGTGGAAAGAAGTCCAAAAAACTGCCAGCATGGTTTAAAGGTGAGGTCAGAGAGGCTGTTGTTGCCAAAAAAGCATCTTTCAGGAACTAGAAAAAAGAGCCAAATGACGAAAACTGGAAACAGCACGAGCACTGGCAAGTTAAATGCAAAGCATTGATAAGGCAGGCAAAGAGAGAATTTGAGAAGAAACTGTAGAAGCAAAAATGCATAAAAAAGACTTTTTCAAGTACATTCGTAGCAAAAAAACCTGTGAGAGAGTCAGTTGGTCCATTAGATGACAGAGGGGTAAAAGGGGCAGTAAGAGGGGACAAGGCTATAGCGGAGAGACTGAATGAATTCTTTGTTTCGGTCTTTACTGAGGAAGATGTAGGGATGTTACCTATGGCTGAAGTGGTATTTAAAGGTGATGCTACAGAAGAATTGAAAGAAATATCGCTACACCGGGAAGATGTATTACAACTATTTGATAAACTAAAGAGTAGCAAATCACCTGGACCGGATGGTATATATCCAAGGGTGTTGAAAAAACGGAAATATGAGATTGCAGACCTGCTATTAGTAATCTGTGAACTATCATTAAAATCATCTGAAATACCTGAGGACTGGAGGATCGCCAATGTAACGCCAATTATTAAAAAAGGTTCCAGGGGTGATCCGGGAAACTACAGACCGGTGAGCCTGACGTCAGTACCGGGAAAAATGGTAGAAACTATCATATAGAACAAAATTACTCAGCATGTAGATAGTCATGGCCTAATGGGAGACAGCCAACGTGGCTTTAAACATGGAAAATCTTGTCTTACTAATCTGTTATGTTTTTTTGAAGGTGTGAATAAACAGGTAGACAAAGGTGAGTCGGTTGATATAGTGTATTTGGACTTTCAGAAAGCCTTTGACAAAGTCCCTCATCAGAGACTTTTGGCAAAACTAAAGAGTCATGGGATAGGAGGCAGTGTACTATTGTGGATCAGGAACTGGTTAAAAGATAGAAAGCAGAGGGTAGGGCTAAATGGCCAATTTTCCCAATGGAGAAAGGTGAATAGTGGTGTACCCCAGGAATCTGTGCTGGGTCCACTGCTTTTTGACATGTTCATAAATGACCTGGAAAAGGGAATAACGAGTGAGGTTATCAAATTTGCAGATGAGACAAAACTATTTAAAGTTGTTAAAACCCATGAGGATTGTGGAAATTTGTAAGAGGATCTTGATAAATTGGAAGACTGGGCATCAAAATGGCAGATGAAATTTAATATGGACAAGTGCAAAGTTATGCAGCTAGGGAAGAACAACCCAAACTATGGTTACACGATGCAAGGTTCCACATTAGGAACTACCATCCAGGAAAAAGATTTAGGCATCATTGTGGATAACATGTTAAAACCCTCTGCCCAGTGTGTAGCGGCGGCCAAGAGAGCAAATAGAATGCTAGGTATCATAAGGAAAGGAATGGAAAATAAAACAAAGGATATTATAATGCCTCTGTATTGTTCCATGGTGCGACCGCACCTTGAATATTGTGTGCAATTCTGGTCGCCATATCTTAAAAAGGGATATAGTGTTATTAGAAAAGGTTCAGAGAAGAGTCACCAAAATGGTAAAGGGGATGGAAGGATACCGCTATGAAGAAAGGCTAAAAAGGTTAGGACTCTTTAACCTGGGAAAGAGACAGCTGAGGGGAGATATGATAGAAGTCTATAAATTAATGAACGGAGTGGAATGGGTAAACGTAGATCGATTGTTTACGTTATCAGAATATAGGAAGTCTAGGGGACATGCAATGAAGCTACAGGGTAAACTATTTAAGACTAATAAAAGAAAATATTTTTTCACTCAACGTGTAATCAAACTCTGGAATTTGTTACCGGAGGATGTAGTAAAAGCTGTTAGTGTAGCTGGGTTTAAAAAAGGTTTGGACAAGTTCCTGGAGGAAAGGTCCATAAACCATTATTAAAAAGGGACCCAGGATATCACTGCTTGACCCAATAGAAGCATTGAGGAACCTGTGTCTTTTGGGGAAACTGCTAGGAACGTATGACCTAGATTGGCCACTGTTGGAAACAGGATACTGGGCTCGAAAGACCTTGGTTTGAACCGGTATGGCATATCTTATGTTCTTATGTTATGTTAATGAGGATCACCTTGGCCCAGGATGACTGAATCTAGAGCAGGGTTCATGGAACCAGCAGATTCCCCCCCTCCATGGAAAAGAAAGGCATCGGCCGCCGCTCAGTCCCAGGTTGGTATCCAGAAGCTAAAACGAGGCAACTGAGTATTGCTGGGGTAGGCGAACAGGTCCATCGTCAGAGTTCCTTAATGCTGCAAGACAGAGTGGACCATGGCCGGGTTCAGATGCCATTTGAGTCTCAATGCGTGAATGAGACAGTGGTGCAAGGATGAGGGTTTTGGATTTGTTAGGAACTGGGCAACAGGAGAGGCTTTTCCAAAGGGATGGGATTCACCTTAAACAGGATGAAACCAGGCTGCTGGCATTAACCTTTAAAAAGGAGATAAGAGAATCTTTTAAACAGATAATAGGGGAAAGCCGACAGTCACCCAAGAGCGCATGGTTCAGAAGGATGTATCATAAGAACATAAGATATGCCATACTGGGTCAGACCAAGGTCCATCAAGCCCAGTATCCTGTTTCCAACAGTGGCCAATCTAGGTCATACATACCTAGCAGTTTCCCCAAAAGACACAGGTTCCGCAATGCTTGTACTGGGTCAAGCATTGATATCCTGGGTCCCTTTTTAATAATGGTTTATGGACCTTTCCTCCAGGAACTTGTCCAAACCTTTTTTAAACTCAGCTATACTAACAGCCTTTACTACATCCTCCGGTAACAAATTCCAGAGTTTGATTACACGTTGAATGAAAAAATATTTTCTTTTATTAGTCTTAAATAGTTTACCCTGTAGCTTCATTGTATGTCCCCTAGACTTTCTATATTCTGATAACGTAAACAATCGATCTACGTTTACCCGTTCCACTCCGTTCATTAATTTATAGACTTCTATAATATCTCCCCTCAGCCGTCTCTTTTCCAGGTTAAAGAGCCCTAACCTTTTTAGCCTTTCTTCATAGGAGTATCCTTCCATCCCCTTTACCATTTTGGTGGCTCTTCTCTGAACCTTTTCTAATAACTCTATATCCTTTTTAAGATACGGCGACCAGAATTGCACACAATATTCAAGGTGCAGTCTCACCATGGAACGATATAGAGGCATTATAATATCTTTTGTTTTATTTTCCATTCCTTTCCTTATGATACTTAGCATTCTATTTGCTCTCTTGGCTGCCGCTGCACACTGGGCCGAGGGTTTTAACATGTTATCCACAATGACGCCTAAATCTTTTTCCTCGGTGGTGATTCCTAATGTGGAACCTTGCATTGTATAACCATAGTTTGGGTTGTTCTTCCGTAGGTGCATAACGTTGCACTTGTCCACATTAAATTTCATCTGCCATTTTGATGCCCAGTCTTCTAATTTATCAAGATCCTCTTGCAATTTTCCACAATCCTCTTGGGTTTTAACAACTTTAAATAGTTTTGTCTCGTCTGCAAATTTGATAACCCAACTCGTTATTCCACTTTCCAGGTCATTTATGAATATGTCAAAAAGCAGCGGACCCAGCACAGATCCTTGGGGTACACCACTATTCACCTTTCTCCATTGGGAAAATTGTCCATTTAGCCCAACCCTCTGCTTTCTATCTCTTAACCAGTTCTTGATCCACAGTAGTACACTGCCTCCTATCCCATGACTCTTTTTTTTTTGCCAAAAGTCTCTGATGAGGGACCTTGTCAAAGACTTTCTGAAAGTCCAGATACACTATATCAACCGACTCACCTTTGTCCACCTGTTTATTCACACTTTCAAAAAAACATAACAGATTAGTAAGACAAGATCTTTCTTGTCTAAAGCCATGTTGGCTGTCTCCCATTAGGCCATGACTATCTACATGCTGAGTAATTTTATTCTTTATGATGGTTTCTACCATTTTTCCCGGTACTGACGTGAGGCTCACCGGTCTGTAGTTTCCCGGATCACCCCTGGAACCCTTTTTATAAATTGGTGTTACATTGGCAATCCTCCAATCTTCAGGTATTAGAGATGATTTTAATGATAGTTCACAGATTACTAATAGTAGGTCTGCAATCTCATATTTCAGTTAAAGGATAATAGCAAAAGACTGAAGTTAGGGCATATTGACAGAAAGGTTCCAATAAAGACAAAAGTAACCCAAATACCCTTAAGTACAGAGCAGACAGAACTTAAAGATTCCAAATTACCCCTGCCTACCAGTAACCAAATTAATATGAATAAAATACAACTTCTAAAATGCTTGTATGTAAATGCTAGAAGGCTAAAAAATAAGATGGGAGAGTTAGAATATATAGCACTAAATGAGAAGTTAGATATGATTGGCATCTCAGAGATATGGTGGAAGGACAACCAACTGGACACTGTGATACCTGGGTACAAATTATATTGCAATGATAGAGTAGATCAAACAGGTGGAGAGGTTGCTCTCTATGTTAGAGAGGGTATTGAGTCACACAAGATTAAAGATTTGCAGGAAACAAACTACACTGTAGAATCTCTATGGATTGAAATTCTATGTAAAAAGAGGAAGGCAATGGCAGTGAGGGTGTACTATCAACCACCTGGCCAGAATGAACAAAAAAGATGATGGAATGCTCAAAGAAATCAGGAAAGCTAACTATATTTACAGCACAGTGTTAATAACACAGGTACACTAAAAAAATTTTTTTAAACAGCCTCTAATGTTTTCGATTGATTTTTACGTTTTTTGGTGCGGTGAATCCAAATCTGGTAACCAATTTGCTCCATCACGTACAGATTTTTTGCTACATTGGGTTAGCAGTTTGAGGTGAACGTTTCAGATTGAGTGCGATCGAGATAAAAGTTTCTTGGATGAATTCTTTATACTAATTGTTTAGTAGTTATTCAAATAAGAATAAAGAAAATTGTAACAAGGCAGCACATAAGAATAGAGTAATGTCAACAAAACACACTGTGATGGTAGCATAATTGTCTGCACTTAAAACAGCCACATACATGTGCACAAACATTGAGCATATAAGAGCGAGGTTAGACACAAAGCAAAGCAAAGAAATGTGCAAAAAATGTTGTACAGGTATGTATGTAAGAATAGAAAACGCAAACCGCACCATTGCAATACATGAAGACAAACACCCGATGGTGTGAAAATAAAATTCTAATAAATGAGATCCGACACTGTGGTAATAACTAGCAAATTTTTATTTCAAAGTTTAGTAAAAACACGATATTTGTCAACACAGTTTAGATTTTAAAGTCATTCTTGGGTCAATCAATCTCCTGGTGGGCCCGTTTCTTCTTCCCCCGAATGCTTCTCTTGGTGCGCTGCTTGGCGTATTTTTCATCTGGGGTTTCCCGCAGCAGCAACCAGCAGAAATCAGCCATCATAGTGGTGTTCCATCTTCCTTGGTACCTTCTCTCTGCGTCCTTGATGTCCTGGTGAAACCTTTCACCTTGTTCTTCACTGTACGCCCCCAAGTTTTCGGGAAAGTAGTTCACATGGGAGTGCAAGAAATGGACTTTCAGGCTCATGTTACAGCCTTGTTCTTTGAAGGCATTGAGCATCCTGGCAACAATATCCTTATAGTTCTCATCCCGCCTGTTCCCCAAGAATTTGAGAACAACATCCTTGAAGGAATCCCAGGCTTCTTTTTCCTTCTCAGACATCGTTTCAGCGAATGCTCCATCTGAAATGAGTTTCCTTATATCAGGGCCAACAAACACTCCTTCCTTTAGCTTTGCTTCAGAAAGTCGGGGGAACTTTGAGCAAAGGTACCGAAAGCACTCACCATCTTTTGGAAGGGACTTGATGAATTGCTTAATGAGACCCAACTTAATGTGGAGAGGTGGTAATAGAATTTTATCACGAGGTACCAAGCTCTCATGAAGAACATTTTTCTCACCGGGTCTCAAATACTCCCGAATTGGCCAGTCTTTTTTCCCCCAGTGTAGGTCGCGGGCCCGGCTATCCCACAAGCAAAGGAAGCAGGGATATTTGGTGAAACCGGATTGCTGCCCTAATAGCATGGATAGAATTTTAAAGTCTCCACAAATCATCCACTTATGCTCATCATAACGAATCTTCTGAAGAATCAGGGCCAAATTCTCGTATTTTTCTTGGAGAATAACAGAGTGAGCAATAGGAACTGAAGCGAATGTGTTGCCATTATGAAGAAGAACACCTTTTATGCTGTCTTTTGACGAATCAATGAACAGCCACCATTCAGCAGGATCATACTTGAGTTTAAACTTTTCCATCACTCCGTATATATCGTTGCAAAATACCAAATCTTCCTCTTTGCTGAAATACTTCAAAAATTGTGTCTCGCGGTTGCGGTACCAATAAAAAGTTGTTCCTGGTGACAATAGATTTTTCTGTTTAAGCCGAGAACCTAGCAGTTGGGCAGCATCTTTTGGGAGTCCTAAATCCCGGACTAAATCATTCAATTCAGCTTGAGAGAAAAGTTCAGGTTTCGGATCTGGTTCAGTTTCAAACTCGGAAGTACTGGACTCATCGGGAAAAGCCATCTGATGAGTCTCATCATGATCAGAACCGTCCACACAAATATGATCCAAAGATTTTGGTGGTTCAGGCACAGGTACTTCGTTGCTATGAGGCATAGGCCTAATTGCTGAGGGAAGGTTGGGGTAACTTATTACGTTCTTATTTTTTAAGTTGTATCCCTTCACAATGCAAGAGCAAAAATAGCAGTCACTGCTGTGGTCTCTTTGTTCACGCCACATCATAGGTATTCTGAAACGAAATGCTTGTTTTTTACCTTTCATCCATAAGCGTAGATCTTCCTCACATGTCTTGCACACTTTGTGAGGAGCCCACGGTTTGTCTTGATCGCCTAACTTCAAACCGAAATAGGCGAAATATACTTTTTTAATAAATGCAGAAATGTTCCTCTGCCGCTTTTTCACGGTATATTCCCCACAAATAAAACAAAAACTGTCCGGAGAGTTGACGCAACCTCTGGCTCTGTGAGCCATCACAAATACACAGCACTGCAAACTACAACTGTAGTGAACCACTTCGGAATAAAGCTGGATTACGACTGAGCAAACAAAAGGTAATAATGAACTTGCAAGAAACTGAAATTTGACAGGAACGTTCATGTCGCAACCACTGTGTTTAAGCGAGCGAACGAGGCGAGGCGAACAGGAAAGAACATGCGCCAGCGCGAGTACTGGATTTAGCCCCCCGCCTCCCAATTGTCCTGTTAATATATAAAATGAATACAAAACACTCTAAAATATCATGAGGGAGTGTTTCTAATTAGTTAACCATTACAACCTCTATTTTGGGCCAAGAAAATAAACTGCAGTCGGCTAAAAAGAAATTATGTGAACATTCCTTATATGGGTAAGAAATCTAATTTTGCAAGAAAACGTGACGTGATGGAACATTTTGGCTATTTTTCCTGGATTCAGCACCCCAAAATCTATAGGAATCAGTTGCAAAACTGGAGGCAGTTTTTTGGTAGTGTACCTGTGTAATGGGTGATTTCAGTTACCCCAGTATCGAATGGGTCAGTGTCACAGCAGGACATGCTAATGAGATAAAGTTTCTAGATGAAATAAATGACTGCTTCTTGGAGTAGGTAGTTCATGAACTGACCAGAGGAGAAGCCATTTTGGACCTAGTACTTAGTGGAACATAAGATCTGGTGCAACAGATGAGCGTGTTGGGACCACTTGGCAATAGTGATCACAGCATGATCATGTTTGATTTAATAAATGGAGGAAGGATGGCAAGGACATCCACAGTACTACCTTTTAACTTTCAAAAGGGAGACAAGGATAAAATGAGGAAAACAGTTAATAAAAAACTAAAAGGAGCAGCTGCAAAGGTTAGGTGTTGTTTAAAAATACTATCTTGGAAGCCCAGACAAGCTGTATTCCATGCTTCAAGAAAAGTGGGAGTCCAAAAAATTGCAAGCATGGTTTAAGGTGAAGTTAGAGAGGCTGTTGTAGCCAAAAAAGCATCTTTCAGGAAATCGAAAAAGGAGGCAAATGGCGAAAACTGGAAACAACATAAGCACTGGCAAGTTAGATGCAAGGCATTGATAAGGCAAGCAAAGTGAGAATTTGAAAAAAAAAGCTTACTGTGGAAGCAAAAATGCATTATGGAATCTGTGAGGGAGTCAGTTGGACCATTGGATGATAGAGGCGTAAAAGGGGCACTAAGAGGGGACAAAGCCATAGCAGAGAGACTGAATGAATTCTTTGCTTAAGTCTTTACTGATGAAGATGTAGGGAAGTCACCCATGTCTGAAATGGCACTTAAAGCTGATGCAGCAGAAGAATTGAAAGACATATCAATAAACCGGGAAAGTGTAGTTACTCATCTGTAACAGGTGATCTCCGGGAACAGCAGGAATTTAGTCTTCACATATGGGTATCGTCAGGACCAACGGAGCCCGCGCGGGAACGCTCCCCAGCGTCCAATAAGAAAGTTTTAGGGAGCATCCCACAGCGCCTGCGTGCTGCCTTCCCACCATTCCAACTCTGCCTCTTCAGTTGAGTTTATAGCTGAGACAAAGGACAGAGAGAGAGAGAGAGACAACTCCTAGGGGAGGTGGGTGGGTTGTGAAGACTAAATTCCTGCTGTTCCCGAAGATCACTTGTTACAGGTGAGTAACTATGCTATCTCCAGGAACAAGCGGGAATGTAGTCTTCACACATGGGGACTCCCCAGCTGAAAGATGCCAGGGAGATGGCCTCAGGAAGCTGCAAACTCATGGTGAGATGGGTCATGCTTCCTCCCATGGATCTCTGGCATCCAAACCGGGTAGGTGGGTAGGAGCTGCACTGAGTCTGAAAGAGATGCTGAAGAACAGCCTGGCCAAACAAGGCATCCTGACGGGAGTCCTTGTCTAAACAGTAGTGGGCTGTAACGGTGTGTACTGAAGCCCAAGTGGCTGCTCTACAGATGTCATCGATAGACACAGAATGAAAGTTAGCCATAGAGACTGCCATGGCTCTCACATTGTGAGCTGTGACATGGCCCTCGAGAGGAAGTCCCTTACTCTCATAAGCTAAGGATATGAACTGTGCAATCCATCTAGAGAGAGTTCTTTTGGAGACTGGAAGTCCCAAATGACTAGAATCAAAAGCAACAAAAAGCTGAGAAGATTTTCTATGTTGCTGTGTTCTTTGCAGGTAAAAAGCTAAGGCTCTTTTACAGTCTAAGGTATGAAGGTTCCTTTCTGCATTAGAGGCATGAGGCCTCGGAAAGAATACAGGAAGGTAAACTGCTTGGTTTAAATGGAAAGGCAAGACCACCTTTGGCATAAAGTGAGGATGAGTCCTAAGAACAACCTTATCAAGGTGAAATCTTGTATAAGGAGGATCAGCCACCAAGGCTTGTAACTCACTAATGCGTCGTGCAGAAGCGATTGCAATTAGGAAGGTAACCTTCCAAGACAGGAATTTTAGAGTTGTAGTGGCTAAAGGCTCAAAGGGCGGTTTCATGAGCTGCCCGAGAACAAGGTTCAAATCCCATGCCACCGGTGATGGTCTAATGGGAGGTTTTGTTAATAGAAGACCTCTCATAAATTTTGCTATGAGTGGATAAGAGGAAATAGGCTGTCCATTTAGAGACTTGTAAGAAGCTGCAATAGCACTAAGATGAACTCTTACTGAATTGGTCTTAAGACCAGAATTTGATAAATGGAAGAGATACTCCAGTAACGATTCCAAATGTATCGCAAGAGGGTTAAGTCCCTTTTGAGAACACCAAATAGTGAAATGTTTCCACTCGAAGGCGTATGGCCGCCTTGTGGAGGGCTTTCTGGAAGCCTGAAGGATATCCTTTATCTGTTGAGAAAGGTTGAGATCCTGAAGTTCTAGGCTTTCAGCAACCAGGCCCTGAGATGCAGGAACTGGGGATTCGGGTGCCATAGTGTCCCGTTCTCCTGGGAGAGAAGATCTGGAGCATATACCAACTACAGAGGTGTAGCTTGAGAGAGATGTAGAAGCAGAGGATACCACGTTTACCGTGGCCAATGTGGAGCTATGAGTATCATACGACCTCTGTCTCTCTGAAGCTTGAAGAGTGTTTTGGGACTGAGGGGAATGGGTGGGAAGGCATAGAGGAAGTCTTGACCCCAGTGAAGAAGGAAAGCATCCCTTGCCTGACAGTTTTGAGCTGGAATTCTGGAACAGAACTGGGGAAGTTTGGCATTCTGTGGACTTGCAAAGTGGTCTATGTCTGGGGTTCCCCAGATTTGGAATACTCGGGCAATCTGGTCCAAGTGGAGAGACCATTCGTGTGGCAACAGTACTCGGCTGAGTTTGTCTGCCCAAAGGTTTTGAATGCCCGGAAGATATACCACTAGGAGATGGATTCGATGCTCTCTGGCGAGGGCCCATAGTCGTAAAGCTTCGTTGCATAACGACAGAGAGCCCGTTCCGCCCTGCTAGTTCACATAGAACATGGCTACTTGATTGTCGGTCTGGACCAGGACTGTCTTGTAGCTGAGCTGGGCTTGGAATACTCGAAGAGCAAGGAAGATTGCTCTGAGTTCTAGGAGGTTTATGTGAAGACAAGCCTTCTGTGGGGTCCAAAGACCCTGGGTGGAGAGATCGTGCAAGTGAGACCCCATCCCAACTGGGACGCATCTGTTGTTAGAATGGCTTGGAATAAAGGTTGCTGGAAAGGAGAGCCTATGAGTAGGTTTTCCAGTGATTGCCACCATTGGAGGGACGAAATAAGACGTTTTGAGTTTCTTATTTTGTCCGACAGGTGACCTGAGGCTGTGTCAACTGAGAGGACAGGGTCCACTGGGCTGCTCGCATGTGAAGACGAGCATAGGGAACCACATGGACGGTGGATGCCATATGTCCCAGAAGCTGAAGCTTTTCCCAAGCAATTAGGGAGGTCTTTACCGCTGCTTGGGAAACCGGCTGCACTATACGAAGACAGCGGGGCTGTGGAAGGAAAGCCCTTGACTGCCTGGTATCTAGGCAAGCTCCTATGAATTCTAGGGACTGAGAAGGAGCGAGATGGGATTTTGGGAGGTTTATGACCAATCCCAAGTAATGAAGGATTCGCATTGTGCGAGAAAGAGCGAAGCTGGCTTCTGGAGCAGTGGGTGCTTGAATGAGCCAGTCGTCCAAGTAAGGGAAGACGAATATCCGCAGAGTTCGTAAGAATGCTGCTACTACTGCCATGCATTTTGTGAACTCTTGGGGCAGAAGCCAGACTAAAGGGAAGAATCCTGTATTGGAAGTGTCTTCCCTGGAAAAGGAATCAAAGGAATTTCCTGTGATCTGGATGGATGAGAATATGCGTATATGCATCCTTTAGATCTAGAGAACATAGCCAATCCTGACTCTGAAGGTATGGCAGAAGTGTTCCGAGAGAGATCATCTTGAATTTTTCTCAGAACAGATATTTGTTCAATTCTCTGAGGTCCAGTATGGGTCTGTGTCCTCCTTTTTTCTTTGGGATGAGAAAATAGGGGGAGCAGAACCCTGTACCCTGTTGAGGTATGGGTACATCCTCTATTGCTCCTTGAGCAAGAAGTGCTGTGACCTCCTGACCCAAAAGATTGGTGACAGGGGTTTGAGAACTGAACTGTCTCATGACTGTAGGAGGGGGCATGCTGTGAAAATGAAGTCTGTACCCCTCTTGTACAATGGACAGAATCCAATTTTCTGATGTTATTTGGTGCCATCTGTTGGCAAATGGCATAACCTGCCAGGGATGGTAGAGGGTTCTGGACCCTGCAGAGGCAGGAAGACTAAGTTTTCTAGGAAAGAGTCAAAGCTCCTGAGGAGGCTGAGCTGGCTGAGTTCTTGGACTTTTGATTTCTTCTGCTGTCTAGTTTGTTGTTGTTGACCCTTTTCGGAAACATGAACTGGATAGTGACCCTGATGGGTGTAAGAATGAAAAAGGGTTTTTTATTAGATCTTTTCTTTGCTGGGTTGGCTGTAGACTTTCACAATCTGTCCAAGGTGATATTGTCAGAGTCAATCTCATTAGCCTTTTCTTGCCAATTCTTGCCAAAAGAGATTTTCTCCTGTGCAAGGAATGTTTCCCAGTTTATCTTGTACCCAAATCTCCAAGTCTGATGCCTGAAGCCAGGCAATACGTCCTGCACCGATGGAGATAGCAGAGGCTCTGCTGATGCATTCAAAGCAATCAAAGGCTGCACGGTTTACAAACTTGGAAACATCTTGGGCATGTCTGACCAGAGTATCGTCAGGAAGAAGAGGGCTCATAAGTTCCAAGTCTCCTGTAACCTCTTTGAGGAACATCCCCATGTATAGGATGTATGAGCTGATTCTAGCTGACAGCATGGAAGCTTGGAAGTATTGAAGCCCAAAGGCATCGAGAGTCCTCGATTCACGGCCTGGAGGATTGGAAGAATGTCTTTTTGCACTGTTTATCCTACGCATCGCTGATTCCACTACCATTGAATGGTGTGGTAACTGAGTCTTCTGAAGTCCAGGACAGGGTGGAACTCGGTACATGGTATCGAGTCTCCGAGAATGTGGAGATGTGGTTAAAGGAGTTTCCCACATTCTTAGCATAAGATCATGAAAGATCTTATGAATGGACAGAGTAGCTGCCTCTTTAGGAGCCTTAGGGCATTGAAGAATTTCTAACTCTTCTGCTCTAGGTCCTTTTTAGGAGTCACCGTGATTGCAAGGCCTCGAACCACATCACATATGAAATCCTGGAAGGACATGTCCTCTGGAGGAGACATTCTTTGCTGAGGAGAAGGAGATGGATCCTCCGGAAGGACTGCTCTGGTACCGGCAGAGTCATCAGAGTCATCGGAATAGGAGGATTCAAAATATCTCTGATCTCGATGTTCATGCAATGCATGGTACCGGTATCGATCGAAGTCGGTATCGAGGTGTCTCGGTACCGATCTCTCGATACCGGAGATTGACTCTAGACTCGGCATGTGGGGTATACCCGCCAAGGCTGGTGCAGTCAGTACCGGCACTGTTGTCAGTACCGGTGCCTGTGGAACGGTCTGAAGCGGTTTCAGCGGTACCGAAGCTGTTAAAAGAGCCACTAGACTGCGTTCGATAGCGAGAAATATTTGATCTATCGCTCCTGCCGATGCTTGGGTGTCGGTACCGATAGAAGCGTCAGGGACCCCAGAACATGGCACCAGTAGTTCTGCAGAGGTGGAAGCCTCAAGAACATCCTGGAGCCCTGTTAGTGCTTTGGAAGCCAAAGACTCCCGCCGGGGCTGTTTTGCCGGTGAACTTTCCTCAAGGGCAACACCGATGACATCTCGATACTTGGAAGGAGATCTACCCTTTGAGAACTGGCTAGTCTTTGGAGACTTATGTTTAGTTACCTGAGATCCATGGGAGGAAGATGAAGCCCTGGAAGACGCTGATGCAACGGACATCACATCTGCAGCAAAAAGGGTACCGAGTTTTGCAGCTCTATTCTGCAGGCCCCTCTTGGACATCTTTCTACAAGAGAGACAGTCCAATGGAGAATGGTCAGGTTCTAAACATTTGAGACACCAGTCATGGGTGTCTGTGAAAGATATGGTACCGCCACACTTAGAATATTTTTTAAAACCACTAGCTGGTTTTTCCATTTTAAAAGAAAAATGGGCCTAGTGCCCAAAAGGGCGCCTAGCACCGAGAGGGAAAAGGCCTCTGAAGAAAAAGTACTTCAGAAAAGATATATATATATATGGCCTCTGAAGAAAAAGTACTTCAGAAAAGATATATATATATATGGCCTCTGAAGAAAAAGTACTTCAGAAAAGATATATATATATATGGCCTCTGAAGAAAAAGTACTTCAGAAAAGATATATATATATATATATTTTTTTTTTTTTAGAAAAGAAGAAAAGAGAACCGGCGGTACCAGTAGGCATCGAATGAAGGCAGACGCGACTACAAAAAACAAAGAAGTAACAAATAATTTTCTGCGGTGACAGGGTATGCGACCTGTTGGCTCCGTGGAAAACGAAGAACTGAAGAGGCAGAGATGGAATGGCGGGAAGGCAGCACGCAGGTGCTGCGGGATGCTCCCAAAAGATTTCCTATTGGATGCTGGGGAGCGTTCCCATGCGGGCTCCGTCTGTGCTGACGAAACCGATATGTGAAGACTACATTCCTGCTTGTTCCTGGAGATGATGTATTACAACTATTTGATAAACTGAAGAGTAGCAAATCACCTGGACCAGATGGTATACATCCAAGGGTGTTGAAAGAACTGAACTATAAGACTGCAGACCTATTATTAATCTGTGAACTATCATTAAAATCAGCAGTAATACCTGAAGATTGTAGGATGGCCAATGTAACTTCAATTTTGAAAAAAGGTTCCAGGGGGGATCCGGGAAACTACAGACTGGTGAGCCTGACATCAGTATTGGACAAAATGGTAGAAACCATTATTAAGAAGAAAATTTCTGAACATGTAGATAGTCATGGTTTAATGGGAGACAGTCAACATGGCTTTAGCCAGGGAAGGTCTTATCTTACTAACCTGATATATTTTTTGAAGCTGTAAATAAACAGGTAGACAAAGGTGGGTGAATCGATGTAGTGTAACTGGATTTTCACAAAGCCTTTGACAATGTCCCTCATGAGAGACTCTTGGCAAAATTAAAAAGTCATGGGATAGGAGGCAGTGTACTATTGTGGATCAGGAACTGGTTAAAAGATAGAAAACAGAGGGTAGGGCTAAATGGCCAATTTTCCCAATGGGGAAAAGTGATTAGTAGAGTACCCCAGGGATCTGTGCTCAGTCCACTGCTTTTTAACACATTCATAAATGACCTAGAAATGGGAATAATGAGTGAGGTAATCAAATTTGCAGATGATACAAAATTATTCAAAAATGTTAAAAACCCAAGAGGATTGTGAAAAATTGCAAGAGGATCTTAATAAATTGGAAAACTGGACATTCAAATGGCAGATAAAATTTAATGTGGAAAAGTCCAAAGTTATGCACCTAGGAAAGAACAACCCAAACTATGGTTACACGATGCAAGGTTCCACATTAGGAACCCCCACCCAGGAAAAAGATTTAGTCATCATCGTGGATAACACGTTGAAATCCCCCACCTAGAGTGCAGTGGCGGCCAAGAAAGCAAATAGAATGCTAGGAATGATAAAGAAAGGAATGGAGAATAAAACAAAGGATATTATAATGCCTCTGTATCATTCCATGGTACGACCACACCTTGAATATTGTGTGCAATTCTGGTCGCTGTATCTTAAAAAGGATATAGCAGAATTAGAAAAGGTACAGAGAAGAGCCACCCAAATGATAAAGGGGAGGAAGGATACCCCTATGAGGGGAAGTTAAAAAGGTTAGGGTTCTTCAACATGGAAAAGAGACAGCTGAGAGGAGATATGACACAGCTCTATAAATTAATGAATGGAGTGGAACAAGTAAACGTAGATCGATTGTTTACACCATCAAAATGTAGCAAGGCTAGGGGACATGCAATGAAGCTATTAAGACTATTAAGAGAAAATATTTTTTTCACTCAACGCGTAATCAAACTCTGGAATTCGTTACCGGAGGATGTAATAAAAGATGTTAGTGTTGTTGGGTTTAAAAAAGGTTTGGACAAGTTCCTAGAGGAAAGTTCCATAAACCATTATTAAAGGGGACCCGGGAAATCCACTGCTTGTCGCAATACAAGTATTGTAGAACCTGTGTCTTCTGGAGAAACTGCTAGGTACTTGTGACCTGGATTGGCCACTGTTGGAAACAAGATATTGGGCTTGATGGACCTTGGTCTGTCCCAATATGGCATCTCTTATGTTCTTAAGTCCGGAACCGATTCCCCTAATGGGGAATCACTAATAGTGATGGATTAGACTTCCCGCCGGAGCAGCTTTGGAGGCTGCTCCCAGCCATCTCCCTTGGCCTTGTGTCAAGGGCTTTGGTGCCAGTGACCAGAGGTCTTACCCCTGGCTCCAGCATCAGACTTTGATGCTGACTAGGGCAGAGTTCACATCTTACAGGGGAGGTCTTTGAAGGACGATCTCCGATCTGAGGCTCTGCGACCCCATGGCTAGGTACGAGCTCAGCTACGTGACAACAAGTCATCAGATCACAAGTCATCATCTGTGATTCCATACTCAATGCAGGGGCTGAACCAAGGATGTCTGGCCAAAGATCAATTTCCCGCTGCTTTTCACAACTCTTCCAACTCTTGCTCAATATCTGCAGACACAGCGGGCAGGTGCTCCAAGGCACTGAAGGCAGCAGCTATGGCGGTCCATGATGGACATGTTGCGGGTCCACTTGCTATACTACTTGAAGCCACTGACCGTAGACATAGCGGGGAAGACTGCTCCCGTGAGGTCAAATTGGAATGTCCCAGTCAGTGTGGGTGCAAGGGAAAACCCGCGCACTGAAAAAAATAAGAAAGAGAAAAATGGAACTGAGAAAAAACGCAACGCTGAGGCAAGGACGATCCCAGGTGAGGGAAGATGATCGGAACATGAATCGGTAAAGAGAGCGAAAAAAATGCTAGAAAAAGATAGAAAAAAATCTACTTTTTATTGAGTGAAGAGACAGGTCATTTGCTGGGCTCCACGGAAAAAAGAAGACCGGGGTAAGATGGCGCCCTTGGGCAGGAAGGTGACCACGCATGTGTGGTATAACACCCAAAGACTTTCTTTGAAAGCTGGGGAGTGACTACTGTGTGGGCTCCATGAGTGCCGACATCACACATATGTGAGGACTGACTTCCTGCTTGTTCCTGGAGAAAGTATGGTTTCACAATGCATAATTATCTGTTGCTCAATGCAGCTAAGAGCAGGGTTCAAAAGAGGCTTGGACAAGGTTTTGGAAGCTGTAAAGGGGGTTTAAAAGTGATCCCCAGTCTGCATGCACTCTGTGGCTCCTCATTATCTTTCTTCTCTTATCTCTCCTTACAACCCCCCTTGGGAACTCTGCTCTTCTAGCAAACTGCTTCTATCTATGCCCTTCTCTTCTATTGCTAACTCCAGACTTCGCTCCTTTCAACTTGCTGCACCTTACGCCTGGAACAAATTACCTGTGTCTATACACTAGGCACCTTCTCTAACCCTCTTCAAATCCAGGCTGAAAACTCACCTCTTCGCTGATGCTTTTGGATCTTGACTCACCAGATCTCCTTTTTCTTTTTCTGTCCCCCTTGTTTATCCCTGCCTACACCTTCTGTGTTGTCTGTCTTGACTAGATTGTAAGCTTTGATGAGCAGGGACTGTCTCTTACATGTCTGTGTAGCGCTGCATATGACTTGTAACGCTATACAAATAGTAGTTAAAAGACAAGAGTCCTGCATAATTTAAGGAATACAGAAAGTATAGTTACTTACCTATAACAGGGGTTCTCCGTAGACAACAAGGATATGCAGCCACATTCGATTGGTGATGTTTGAGGCAACACCAGTGTGCTGGGCTCTCCCCTAGCTCAGAGGAGTCTTTTGGACTTCTGATCATGGGTGTGACTTCATGCCCAAGTTCCCGCTCTCTCAGTTACAGGGCCAGTGCTAGGAGTTCTGGCGCACCCCTGCAACCTACAGATTGGTGCTCCCAGTCTCATTGATGGTAGGCTACATGCCCCCTCTTTTCCTAAAACATATTTGGGAACTCTGCTCACAGGATGTTAGTATTTCACTTTCAAATCAAATATTGTAATATAAAAATTGCAGTGAAGCGGCAATGTCAACTCATGTGGAAAAGTTCTCTCTTTCATATGCCCCTGCATCCCCCTTTCCCTTATGCTTCTGCACCCCCATTTTCTCTGTTATGCTCTCATACCCCATTTCTCTCCCATGTGCTCCATACCCCCCTCTCTCTCATGTCCCCCCTACCCTGCCCTCACCCAGTCTCTCTTTCCAGCAGTCCTTGTCCCCACCCCCTATATTGTACTGCACCCTTGGGTTTTTGCAGCCCAAGTGCATGAGCTTGCATTTTTTAGCATTAAATGTTAGCTTAAAGAATGGTCAAGAATTTGGCAGCTTCCCTAGATCCCTCCTCATATTATCCATGAGGAGGGATTTAGTATAAAAGCTGCTAACGTAAAAATGTCAAGCCACTATTTTAGGAGTTTAAGCATAAATGGTAAAGTGAATAATCTGCAGACTTATTAGGTTTCATGTTATTATGTAAATGTTTTCCCCTCCCTGTTCGTGGCTGCCCCCCAGAGCAGTACAGTCAGCAGCTTTGTTCCTACCTTCTGCTTCCAAGAGAAGTGAGCAGCGCTTTAGTGGACAGCTGGAGACGTGTTGCTTACGGGCCAATCTGGCAGTATGAACTCATACCCAGAGATTGGCCTGCAAGCAAAAGTTGTCAGTCTACTCATCAAAAGGCTGCTCACTTCTCTTGCGAGCAGCCTGAAGGAGCAGAAGGGTTGCTTTTACCTATGATCAGCAGGACAGCTGGGCCCTCATTGTGAGAAGAAACAAAATATTTATTTTTGCTCCAAGCACTCTAAAATTATATCTACAGAATAATTTCACATTTTTCCAGTATTTACATTTTTGTAAATTAAAAAAGCCAATTTAGCAAACTATCACAATCCTTCATCTCCCCTAGCCCATTATTTCTAGAGACAATTATGTTTATACAAAATGCAGCAATTCTCAAAAGTATGGGCCTGATACTCAAAAGGCAGTTACATGGTTTACAGACCTATAAACTGTGTACCTGCCGCTGAACAGGATATTCAACGGCACTAACACAGCTAGTGCGACCCTGTAAAGGAGTGCAGTTTTGTTTAAAGTAAAAGAAAATGCTGTGGCTTTTATGGCCACATCGTCTGCTGCTGGGCTTTATGCTTCCTGCTGCCACTGCCACCACCGTTGCTGACCTGCCTGCACTGGTCCTGCGACACACTGGTTGAAAACCGCTAAGGTTTCTCACCAATGCTGGCGTTTACTCTATTGATGCAGCAGCAGCTTTGGCGGCCCTGTACATTGGCACCCTCCCTGCCGCGCTTACCATGCTTACTGGATAGCGCCGGCCCTGCTCAGTCAGTCCCAGAGCAGGTTAAGTATAACGATGTGCAGAACTGCAGGGTCCAAGCATAAAGTGAAGGAGAATATAAAACCATCTGTCTTACATCCATGATTACTTTTTGAATAGTTACAGGGGGGGGGGGTGTTCATGAGGAAAAGGTGGGTGGGTGAGTGTGGCTGCATATCCCTGCTATCTACAGAGGACCCCTGTTAAAGGTAAGCAACTATACTTTCTCCGGAGTCAAACAGTGATGCAGGCACACTCAATTGGTGAGTCCAGAACTGAGGGCTGCCCCGCCAGGTGATTCGTCATGGCCCTGGTTGACATTGGTGGGTAGATGGAGGTTAGGCAAAAAGATTGTGAAGGACGCCCTGGCCGAAAGTGAGGTCTCAGGCCGAGACATGATCCATACTGTAATGTTTAGTGAAGGTATGTAGGGGGGACCAGGTGGCTGCTTTGCAGATCTCCTGCAGAGGAACTGAGGCCAAACTGGAATTGTTGTTGCTGTGGCTCACAGATAGTGGGCACTGACCTTGCCCAGTGGTGCTTGGCCCACCTGTTCGTAACAGAAGGTGATGTATTCCATAATCCAGGAAGAAATTGTTTGTTTGGAGGCGGGTTGTCCAGGATTGTTTTGATTGAAGGTTAAGCGCAGCTGTGAGGTTTTACAGAACTATTGGGTTGCACACAGGTAATAGAGAAGAGCTTGACAACAATCTAAGGAGTGTAGAGAATGTTCTGGTGAGTTCACCAGTTCTGCTGGGAAGAAGGTGGTTAGCACGATGGATTGATTGAGGTGAAAAGTTGAGATGATCTTCGACAAGAACTTTGGATGAGTTCGTAGGAGTACACTGTTGTATAGGAATTGTGTGTAGGGGAGGGTAGTGAACCAGTGCTTGGAATTCACTGACCCGTCTGGCAAAACTGATGACCATCAGGAAGGTAGTTCAGTGAAGCCGATCCCAGCAGTTCGAAGGGTGGCTTCATGAGTTTGGCTAAGATGATATTAAGATCTCACACTGGAGGGGGCAGCTTAAGCAGGGGCATGGTGTTCAGCAGACCTTTCATGAATTGACCTATTAGCGGATGCAGCGAAACAGGTTTGCTGTCCCAGCCACAATAGCGGATAGGTGGCACTAGACTGAGGTCTGTAAACCTATTGGAAAGATGCAATAAATGGGTTAGCAGATGGCCCAATAGGCAAGAAATGGGATCAAGGCCCCTCGTCCTAGCCCAGAGGGAGAAGTGAGACCATTTACAGTGGTAGGAGTGCTGAGTTGTGCAGAGCTAGTGGCTGTGTATGTGCCATGCAGCCAGAGCAAATGACTAGAGATTGGGATGAATTAGTCAACCCCCATGCAGCGGGAGAAGAAATGGGTGAGGAATGAGTGGCAGGGATCCTTTCTGCTTCACAGCATGAGATATGGGTACCACACTAATCTGGGCCACTGCGGAGTGATAAGAATTAGTGTGGCGCGGTCTGCACAGGTCTTCAGCAGGACACGGGATATCAGAGGGAAAGGTGGAAACGCATACAGTAAGTGGCTTTCTCATCAGATGAGGAAGGCTTCTGCAGCCCATCACCAGGGACTGGGATGGATAGAGCAGAAAAGCAGATACTTGGCATTCTCGGCTGAAGTGAAGAGGCAATTTCTGGCGTCCCCCATTTTTGGAAGATGCGAGAGAGTGTTGAGATTGATGGACCACTCGTGTGGATTAAGGTGATGACGGAGGGAGTCAGCCAGTTGTTCTGAGTACCTGGCATGTAGATGGCCCACAGGGAGGCTACAATGGTCTAAGTGAAGAGCCAGGGGTGGATGACCTCGCAGCAGAGACAGAGGGAGGCCAACCCCCCTTGCTTATTGATGTAGAACATGGTGGCCTGGTTGTCTGTCTGCACTAACAATGTTTTGAAAGCGTTGAGTGCACAGAGAGCTGCACATAATTCAAGCAGATTGATATGCAGTAGAGCTTCCAATGGGGAAGTGTGTCGTCGTGTCATGAGCTGGAGGAGATGTGCTCCCCAGCTGAAATGCAAGGCATCGGTGGTTAGAGCGAGTTGATGCAGTGGCTCTAGGAACGGATGGCCGCCCGTGAGGGTGGAGTGGGTCATCCACCAACGGAAAAACTGTTGCAGGTTATGCTGGTTGGGGCCCTGCAGGGAAATACACTTGTGAAGGGATTGAGAATGCTGGCTCCAGTTCAATTTGAGGTGCCAATGCAGAGGCCGCATGTAGAGGTGGGCCAGCGGAATGACATAGATACCGCCATGTGCACCAGGAGGGGCAGTAGTGTGTGAGCTGAGGCGCTCCAAAGCTGGGATGTCCTGGCACTGAGTTGCCATGGGACAGCTGCTCTGACGTCGGGAAAATAGGCTTGGCCACCTCTGGTATTCAATCGAGCCCCAATGAAGTTGAGTACTTGGACTTTTGAGTATTGATGAAGCCTAATATCTGCAGAAAATGGGCGGTTTGACGAACTGAGGCCAGGGCTCGGTCCTTTGTCAGCCCTGGCCTCAGCCAATCATCCATATAAGAGTAAACGCAGTGACCCATGCATTGTAAGTGCACAGATACCATCGCTAGTTACTTTTTGAAAACTCGCAGAGCTGAGGAAAGGCCAAAAGGTAGTAGTTGGCAATGAAGCAAAAGTGAAGGAATTTCTAGGGTGAGGATAAATGGGGCGTTGTGTTTGTAAGCATCCTTTAAGACCAAGAAGGCGAGTCAGTCATTCTGCCTGAGCTAGGGAGGATCATGGCTATAGAATTCATTTTGAATTTCTCCCGCTTTATATGGAGATTGAGTCCCCTGAGGTTGAGGATGGGCCGAAGACCGCCAGACTTCTTGGGATGAAGAAAAAGAATGAGTAGAAGGCCTGACTGCATCCTTGTGCTGGTACCGCTTCGATGGTATTGCTGCTGAGAGGATCATTGATCTATGCCTTCAGCAAGGCCAAATGATGCGCAGGAATTTTGCAGGGTGGGGGTGGACAGGGTGGAGAGGGCACAGCAAAGTTGATTTTATAGCTGGTCACAATGGTGTTGAGAATCCACCTGTCCGTTGTAATGGAATACCAAGCCTCCTTGAAACATTGGATGCAGCCCCCCTACTGGTAAGTAGTTAAAAGCTGGGGGCCATTTTGGCGGGCAGTGCTAGAGCGGCCGCAAGTTGCTTCCATTCGTGCTGCTGAGGTAACTGTACATAGCCGGCATTAGGTAGTTGTTAAGCTGGCACCTTTTGGTACAGCTGGAAACTATGACATGGTTAGAATTGCTGGAAGTACTGGTAGTGATATGCCCATCTGTATTGAGAGTATTGCGGACAACTGGACTGTTGAGTGGTCTTGGGCGGTTGGGCCGCCAACATGATATAATAGTCCTTCACCTCAAACACTGCCTCTTGGATCTTGGGCCCGAAAAGGCAGTCAGACAATCGTGGAGATTTTCATGAAGACCTGAGACATGAAGCCATGCTGTGCGGCGTTCAAAGATTGCAGTTGCTGTCGATTGGGCCACCGAGTCGTAGGCATCGTAGGTGGCATGGATGATATGATAGAGGGATTCCTGGAGATTTTTCTTGGAGTTGGGTTGAACATCTCCTACAAGAGTTGTGGAGTCCCCCAGTTGCAGGAGGTTGTCGTGGTGGTAATGGAGGAACTGGAGTTGGTGGGCCAAGATTCTCATGGCGAGGATACCGCTTTGGAAGGAATTCCAGCCCATGGAGTCCAGGGTCCGCTGGTCTTTTCTTGTCAGGGTCTGGGCGACAGACCTTTACTGTTTGCTTTTTTTAGGACCGTCTCTGAGACGATAGACTGATGCGGGAGCTGTTTGTTTTGGAAGCTGGGGGCTGGCAACAGCATATACTTCAGGTCCAGCCGTCTGGAAGTAGGGTGCACTGAGGCTGGTGTTTTTCAAATGGAGGCTCAGAGATCTTGCAAGATTTGAGGAACCGGAATATCTAGTATTTCTTTAGCCATGCTGCAAGCGTGCAGTATGGACTGGAAATCCTTTTTATTGGTAGGAGTCTGGGAATCACTCATCACGAGGGTGCGGGAGATCTTTTGGAGAAACTTCAAGTAGGAGAAGTCCTCAGGTGGTTCTTCTGGAATCAGCAGGTCTGGTGATAAGGAATTGTCATGGTCCTCACCGATGAATGGGTCTGATTCCCAGTGCTGGGAGTAAGGTAAGGTCCCCGCAGAATAGACATCGTCTTCCAGAGGTTCTGGCATCATCAGTGAGTCAAGGCATGAGGTTCATGGCAGGCAGCAGCAGCAGGGGAAGCAGGGGGACACTCTCGCTGTGCAGCGGGAGATGGTGGAACCTCAACAGGAGAGACCCCGAGCAGGGCTGCACTGCCTTGTATACCACCTAGCTATGTTTCATGATGGGCGGTATATAAACTAAACTAAACTGTAACTGTAAAAAAGCATCAGAGCAATATTAGGAGGGGTCATTAGAACTACCTTGTGCTGTTGGAGCTGTCTGGGAGAGTAAAGGCATGGTAGGAGCCTGAAGTCTGCCCTGCTTAACTAATTTTCCCTCTACGTCCTGCGAGTGCTCCACTGCTCTTCTTTTTTGGGGCCATGAGTACTGTGGACTGGCAGAGCTCCCCCCCCCCCCCGATGAATCGTTTCGTATATGCTTGGATTTGGATTTGTTTCCCGCTGCAGGGGGATCAGCCTATGGAGGAGATGCTGGTGGTTCCAGGATCGGGGGGGGGGGGGGGGGGGAGATGTAGAGCTACGAGCCTGGGTTCAGAGGCTTTGACCTGAGCTAGGTGTGCTGGGACCAAGAGAAAGTCTGCCTACAGCCTCGCAGCCGCTCCTTCTGTCCCTGATCATGCCTTGTCTGGGCCAGATGGGACTGGGGTGAGCAATAGTCCGGGAGCCACTGAGGCAGCCATGAGGTCTGGCTGTAGGTAGCCCTTCCCCCAAGCCATGCGGCAAGCCATGAGGTCTGGCTGTAGGTAGCCCTTCCCCCAAGCCATGAGGTAATCGGCCTGCTAAGAGAAGGCATTGAGATTTCAGTAGACACCCTTCCCCCACTCCAGGTCTGAGCACAATAGCCCCTAGCCCAGAAATCAGCAGACCTGAGCATACCGGTTTGGACAGGTCACCCAGGTACCTTCCCCAGGGGCTGCTGATTGGTGGGCAGGAAATACCTGTGGCAAATGGGATTGTAGAATGAGTTTAAAACTGTACTGTATATAAGGCATTGTAGGCCGTCCCTCGGGGCTCAGACCTTTTGTGGAGGGTACCGGCTCTCTGTCTGATCCTGTGTGCACATTAAAGATCCTGTTTGCATTCCAGCCTGTCTGAGAGTTTTCCTTCTGTGGGTGAGTGATTGAATAAGAGCTTTTCACAGCGTTTGCTATTACATTTTGGTGCATTGGCCGGGAAATTGAAAGAAAAGCCTCTCTCATCACACCCACAGTGGGAAGACTACTGCTTTTTGCAGGATCAGGGCCTCCACCGGTCAGGGACCGACCCCTCCAGGTGATTAACGGTCCTTGGCGCCCCGGGCCACCTTGTGCTCGGAAGGATACCTTGATTTGTCTGGGCAGTTGGTCCCTGCGGCTGAATCCCCGATTGAAAACCGGCTGGATAGACTGGCATCCAAACTACCTGTCTGATCAGAGCTCTGGTGAGTACTGCTACTTTCTGTACTCCGTCTGTAATTCCTAGTAAATTCTAGGAACCTGTAGCGGCCCGATCACCCGCACGAACGGTCCTAGTAGGGACCCCGGGGGGGGGGTTTCTGAAGCCATCGTTCGTCCAGTAAATCAGAGTCCTTTTGTGGACCAGTAAGATAAAATCAGAGTCCTTTTGTGGACCAGTAAGATAATTAACTGTAGTATGAATTAATTCTGCTACCTTGGGCCCCTTTGAAAGGTATTTAAAGTGCAGCGCTGCCAAAAGCTATTGAAGAAAAATTGCCTAGGATATTAGTATTAACTCCCTTAAGTGTGCCTTTCAAGAATAATTGCGCTGATCGCAATTCTTCGATGATCGGGGCGATTTATTTAGAGCCTTTGCCCCATGTGCTCCTATAGTGGGGTTTTTTTTGTGTTGCCATGTGCTCCTATAGTGTTGGGGGCTTTTTGTGTTGCTGGGGGTCTCCTTTTGTGTTGCTGGGGGTTTCTTTTGTGTTGCCATGTGCTCCTATAGTGTTGGGGGCTTTTTGTGTTGCTGGGGGTCTCTTTTTGTGTTGCTGGGGGTTTCTTTTGTGTTGCCATGTGCTCCTATAGTGTTGGGGGCTTTTTGTGTTGCTGGGGGTCTCCTTTTGTGTTGCTGGGGGTTTCTTTTGTGTTGCCATGTGCTCCTATAGTGTTGGGGGCTTTTTGTGTTGCTGGGGGTCTCTTTTTGTGTTGCTGGGGGTTTCTTTTGTGTTGCCATGTGCTCCTATAGTGTTGGGGGCTTTTTGTGTTGCTGGGGGTCTCCTTTTGTGTTGCTGGGGGTTTCTTTTGGGTTGCCATGTGCTCCTATAGTGTTGGGGGCTTTTTGTGTTGCTGGGGGTCTCCTTTTTGTGTTGCTGGGGGTTTCTTTTGTGTTGCCATGTGCTCCTATAGTGTTGGGGGCTTTTTGTGTTGCTGGGGGTCTCCTTTTGTGTTGCTGGGGGTTTCTTTTGTGTTGCCATGTGCTCCTGTGGCTCCATCTGGTGGACATTGGAGGAGTGGCTAGCTGTGTTTCTCGTTGCTATTATAAAAGTTAAATCCTATGCTAGTGTGTGTAATGTGTATTTGTAACGTATTCGCTGCTGAGACGTCTTTGTTTTCTATTTTCCCTTTTTCTTTTTCCCTTTGTGGTCCTGTGTGTTTTGTGCAACCAAACTCTGCCTGTTGCCTGGATTATAATGTATATTGTATTCCCAGAAGTGGGATTGGAAAATTTACACTGAACATTGCATTCCTAGAATTGGGATTACAAGATTTGCACTGTAAATTGTGATTTTGCAAATTGTGATTAGAGCATGGGGTCCGGAGGCTAAATTGTGGTGGGGGAGTATCCGGACCAGCTTCCCTATATAGATTCATGGCTGGCCCATATAGTAAATGTGCTGTTATTTAAAAACCTTTAGTGTCTCTGTGTTTAGTTGTGACATTAGGGAAAGAAAGTTTTTGTCCAGACATTAGGTCTTTATATTTCAGGATTGATTTTGATACTCTATCAGTAAAAGGTAAAGTTATTAACAAATCGCCCCTGTGTCCCCAAACAGTGAAAAACACCAGGTCTACTGATTGCAGGGAAAGGGACAGTTTAGAAAGGGGGGTGGGGTTTGCTGTGTGTGGACTGTAGTACTGGTATAGCATTGAAGGAAGACAATTGCTTTGTTTGATGCATATCCAGTTTCATTGCTATGTTTCATGCATGATCAGTGGTCAGGGAACCAGGTGTTTTGGTCACACCTCTCAGCAGTGAGTGGGGGGTGATTGAAACTGCTGAAATAGTTTGCATAGCTATAGAAAGATACTGGGAGGAGTTCCTTCTTCTAGCAGATGAATGGAGGCCCATTAGAGAGGACAAAGAACCCCAATTCACCTAGCCACACCTAGCCTGCAAACAATCCTCTTGTCATCAATTTTAATTGTAGAGTTTTGAGCTTCTAGAACCATGAGGTGCCTCCTGTCTGCTGGAAGCAAACAAAGGCTGAAGAGAATCCTTATAAGATTATGAAGAAATGAAGATTTTTTTACTTGTCTTTTTAAAGCCTGAATTTTATCTCTGGTACATATATTTGGTTTTGACTGCACATACAAAATTAAACAAGTAATACTTCTGCATGATATGACATTTTATTCTGCAGACAGTAAATGCTGTTTTGGTGATTGCATTCTTTCCTGCTTAGTACATTAAACTGCCTTGATCAACTGTATTCATTTTTCTGATACTACAATGATACCTTAAAATGATTTTAGTACCAAATATACTGGTAGCAGTACTTTAACTCATGATTTCTGATGAGAACATCTGGATTAGTTCTAGTATGCACTGTAGCTTGTTCTGATGTTCAGGTATGTTTTGGTTCAGGGTGAATACACTGATCATTGGCAATTTCAAAATAGAAAGATAAAATGCAGAATTAGCACTGCTGAAAGGCATATACTGTGCAGTACACCGTTCACACTAATTCACACTTGAAGTTAATAATGCACTGATAATGCTGCCCCACTCCTCGTGTGCACTGCCCTTTAGTACTGATTCACACAGATCCATACAGTGCACACTGCACTAATAATGCTGGTGTGTATAATAATCTCCATCATCCCTTGGCTTCGGTATGAAGTTAATTTCTGTCATAGTATATACACAACTAACCCATTTAGGAACATTGCATGCTGAGTCACCCCTGGAGTGTGCACAATTTTGGTAACATTGAACAGTTGTTGATTTACTAACTGAGTTCAACCTAGGGATAAAAAACAAACAAACTGCTTTTCAGCTCGCAATGCAATGATGTAGGGGATCCCAATATGTCTGATGTCACATTCTTCCAGAGCATGAGAAATTCAGTATTTCAGCCGCATTGTCAGTCATATATTTAAGGTTTAGTCCAATACTGCCTGAGGCTGCCCTGGTGAACCCACAGGATATCCACAATTAATATGAATTTGTATATAATGGGTCAGCAATGTATGCTGACATATCATGCATTTTCATTCTGGATGACTTGAAAACTTGACTGGCTTGGGGTCACTGGGACAGCTTCATAAAGCCTGCCTGAACTATCATGGGAATCAGCAAATATTTATGTATCAATTCCCAAAAACACTAGGTACTTATGATTAGAGAACATCCATGATTTTTGAAGCTTTTATATTTTTAAAGCCAAAGATTGATTTGTTGATTAATTGATTGATTTGTTGATTAACTTTATTTAAAAGCCTCATGTCCATTAGCATACTGGAAGTGAACAATTTATAAAAAATTGGTATAATTCAAAAAAGGACTTAGGTATATAGTTGGTGGAATGATGCAAGTGATAAAAAGTATGGTGAGGGATGAAGTGGGATATTAAGAGGAAGGACTCTGATAGACAGTAAACTGATGAAGGTAATTCAATGATGTGAAGTGATGTATCTGGCTAATGAATATGTAAACAAAAAAAAAATGATGAGCACTTTATTCAACTATGCCATCTCCAGAATATTCAATTTAGGAATTCATCTAGGCCCCAACACATACTCAATAATTGGAAATGGACACCTGGAGACAGGCTAGGTGCACCCTGATGGGTTTTGGAGAACCTACACTGGCCATGCGGTACTTCCAGATGCTTTTTTGCCTCCTTTTTTGCCTCTGCATGTCCTGGCCAGGCATGCATGGGCAAAGGGGGAGCATGTAAAGGTCAGTCAAGGGCATAATGGAATGTTCACTACCAGCAAGTGAATCTCCAGTGACAGATAAACAAGAAGTTAATCAAACTGCCAGAGAAAAATTGACACCATACGAGATAGTTACTGGAAGACCATTGAAAGTTTAAACAGCAATATTTGTAGGATGTGATCTTGGTAAATGTGAAGGAAGTTAAGTTTATCTCATTGTGAAATCTAATCTAGCATATTTAGTCTTTTCATTCAATATTGGTGCTGCTTTTCTGAATGAGGCCTGGAACCATGTCACCAATGGCAATCCAAAGAGTCCAGCAGAGGGAATTGGCCAGAGTCCAGATGGAACAGACCATCCCGAGAACTCAGAGCTGCCCACCGCTGAGATGTGTGAAGGAGTCCCTATCTGGATCAGTGTGTAACATCGAAAACGGGCCAGGGTGTCTGCCTATGAGAATGAGAGGTTCAAATTTTGAGAGAGACAGAACTTGAACTTCAGAGAAAGGTGAAGCACACTGCGAGGTCCTGGAGAACTGCTGGGAGGCAGGAAAAAGAACTGTTGGACTGACTGGGGGGGGGGGGGGTTTGGGGGCTTCTGTGAACGATTGTATTGTTATCCTTTTAATATTGTTTTCTTAGAAAGTAACGGAAATCTACAAGCCATTTCGGCTTCAGCAACTGCAATACCCACACCAGCTCAAGATTTTGCTGTACTATTCTCAGAGCTTTCTTTATCACATTATTAAGCACTGCTGCTTTTGACATACAGTACTTTCATGTTATGTGTTTTCAATATTATTGACCAGCTGCAAGAAAATGATATTACAATGTATGTTGTCTATAGGGAACAGTACCAGAAGCTGCTTTTCTGATGACTCCTATCTGTCTCAATATCTGTCTCAAATGGTTGCTTGTCCATTGCCCGTAGTGGTATTACCTTTCCCCCATAAACAAGAAAGAAAAAAGAAAAATTGGGACTGAAGGGAAATTGGCTGATAGGTATGTCTAGTATGGCTGCATCCTTGCCTGAGGCTGTAATACATTATGATGGCACGGAAAAAAGCATGTGGGCTAAGAAAATGAGTACCCAGAGCCCAGCACAACAAGAGTAAAGCCAGGGGAACCATACTCTGAACAGAAGTGCACAGAGAATGGACCTAGCTAAGAAACAGGTCAGGCCTAAAAGTGCACAGAAAATGGACCCAGCACAAGAAAAGACATGCCAGGCCTGAACAGGTTAAACAGGCCAAACAAAGCTGGTGATACAAAGTACTCATATGCCCTGAAGATTACAGTGCCAGTGATTAATGAAGCAAAGGGAATGGCAGGGTGCAGCCAGAATGACTCAACACTAGCAAGAATAAAAAGCCATTAATATGCTGATAAGGGTGGATCCCAGGGAAAGAGCCTTTGCCCCAAAGGAAAGAAGCCTCTGCAGACTTTTTGCACACGGCCCTCCTTTGTCCCAAAGGGAAGAGGCCTCTGCAGGCCCTGCAACCTTTTACAGTCAGAACAGCAACTTTTGCACACGGAACAAAAACGTTGTGCAGGAGTTGCTATAGAGGGTATAGGGTATGTGTTGTTTTAAACTCACTGATGCAAGTGTTTCCATTGAACACCCTATCCAAGACCTAAGTGATCTAGTTACCTGTCCATGGGTCCTGGGTGGTTTATGAAGTGGTTCAGTTGGCCAGGGGGACTAAAAATCCCAGTGGTAGGGGTTCTTTTCATTTACTGCTATGTGCCATTCTGCCATGTTATATCCCTATTCTTTACCGCTTCATGACCACCACCCTTGATACCCTGGTAGAACGCAAGGTGGTTACCACTGTCATGGCCCTGTCCCAAATACAGCCCTCAACCGCTTCTAGCGGTTGAGGTCCTACTTAAAAAGGGGGGAATGAGGCAGCCATGAGGTCTGGCTGTAGGTAGCCCTTCCCCCAAGCCATGCGGCAAGCCATGAGGTCTGGCTGTAGGTAGCCCTTCCCCCAAGCCATGAGGTAATCAGCCTGCTAAGAGAAGGCATTGAGATTTCAGTAGACACCCTTCCCCCACTCCAGGTCTGAGCACAATAGCCCCTAGCCCAGAAATCAGCAGACCTGAGCATACCGGTTTGGACAGGTCACCCAGGTACCTTCCCCAGGGGCTGCTGATTGGTGGGCAGGAAATACCTGTGGCAAATGGGATTGTAGAATGAGTTTAAAATTGTACTGTATATAAGGCATTGTAGGCCGTCCCTCAGGGCTCAGACCTTTTGTGGAGGGTACCGGCTCTCTGTCTGATCCTGTGTGCACATTAAAGATCCTGTTTGCATTCCAGCCTGTCTGAGAGTTTTCCTTCTGTGGGTGAGTGATTGAATAAGAGCTTTTCACAGAAGGAAAACTCTCAGACAGGCTGGAATGCAAACAGGATCTTTAATGTGCACACAGGATCAGACAGAGAGCCGGTACCCTCCACAAAAGGTCTGAGCCCCGAGGGACGGCCTACAATGCCTTATATACAGTACAGTTTTAAACTCATTCTACAATCCCATTTGCCACAGGTATTTCCTGCCCACCAATCAGCAGCCCCTGGGGAAGGTACCTGAGTGACCTGTCCAAACCGGTATGCTCAGGTCTGCTGATTTCTGGGCTAGGGGCTATTGTGCTCAGACCTGGAGTGGGGGAAGGGTGTCTACTGAAATCTCAATGCCTTCTCTTAGCAGGCCGATTACCTCATGGCTTGGGGGAGAATTCACCACAGTGCTGAGAGGTGGGAAAAACACCTTTTTAAATAATGAACTGTTTGAGAGTGCTGGGCAGCACAGAGGCTTGAGGCAGCTCTGGCAGCTCAATGTAGCACTTACTTTCGTTTTACTCAGAGTTCAGTTTAAATTGAGCTGTACACTCTTTATTTAATTTTTTTAGAGCTCCAGTGAAGAGAGAGAGGCAGCACAGCACAGTGAGCCAAAGTCTGTGCTCGATGATTTTCTTTTTTTTGTCTTTCTCCTTGAAGTCATTGCCAGCAGTGCTTGCCATCGCTGAGTGCAATAGGAGGAAAAGGAAAAACACAAAGGACTGTGTAATGTGAGATTGAAGATAAGAAATCCAAAGGAGGAGGGGAGACTGAAGCTATGGTCAGAAAAGACAGAGAGCAGGAACCTCAGCAGGAAGTCAGATCCCCTAGCTTGTCTCCGGATAACTGGGGAGGCCCAAGTAAAGAACATAAAACCCTAGGTCCAGGCTAAGGAAAGAAGACCCAGACTAGATGAAGGGAGGCCACAAGAACATGCTAAGATTTATGCATATGTATAGAGAGTTTGGTTGTAATCCTGTTTGATCATGTACCATCCAAAAATTGGATCAGCAGGAAACTTAGCTTCTTTATTTCTAAATGCAGTCCCTTTTATTTTTGTTATAATTTCTTATTATGGTTCTTTTCTTAAATATTCCTGAGATTTGCCAGTAAGATTGCCCGTTGACCGCTGAGTCCTTTAATATCCCTTTTATGAGTTGCATTGATACCATTGGTAGAGGCCATATATCCATATTCTTATAGTCTTTGAACTATTTTAGTAAAAATCATTGGTGAAGATGATTTTTGCATCATGATGGTTATTAAAGTTTAGGAATCTTTAAGAAAAGAAGCATAACAAAAAATAAAAAATAAAGAGGCAGCATTTAGAAATAGAGAAGAAGATCTGTAGTAGTCGAGGAGGAATCCAAGATGCACTCTGACCCTTTTGCCTAATGGGGACGAGGAAAGTCAAAATGGGCAAGAAGTCCTCCTCTGCCCCGGCGACATCATCTCCCTTACCTTTGGTGGCATATGTTCCGTTAGATTCCTTCTTGATATGGTCACAGTAGCAGCTAGGAGAACTGGTGTTGCAGTGTCCTATTGGTGTTTCGCCAGAGTCGGGTGGTTCTGCGTGCAGCTTGAGATCTGATATCTCTCCACCGAGTCAGTGGAGACATCCGAAGGCAGCACTGTTAGTGTCTAGCCCTGAGAGTCTGAGGGAGCCCTCTTCCTCCTTCAGTGGTGAGCAGGCGGATGCTATTCAGAGCCTGGCAATGGAACTGCAGGCGTCAGAAGTAGAAATTGGAGCTGCAGGAGCATTTTCCTTAGCTTGATATGATGTCTTTACTTTAG
The DNA here is from genome assembly GCA_033557465.1 of Ichthyophis bannanicus. Classification (NCBI taxonomy): domain Eukaryota; kingdom Metazoa; phylum Chordata; class Amphibia; order Gymnophiona; family Ichthyophiidae; genus Ichthyophis; species Ichthyophis bannanicus. The sequence goes on from CM066035.1 coordinate 780,641,132, forward strand.
AAACAATTTGGTCCACAATCGTGAAACTTGCAGAAAGTGTTGTTACTCACCTATAACAGGTGATCGCCGGGAACAGCAGGAACCAGTCTTCATATATGGGTATTGTCGGTACTGATGAAGCCCGCACGGGAACGCTCCCCAGCATCCAATCAGAAAGCTTTAGGGAGAAACCCACTGCGTCTTCCCAAGTCCTCTCCTCAGTTGAGTTTGTAGCTAAGAGATAGAGGAAAAAGAGTATACCCTACAACTCCTAGAGGAGGAGGGTGGATTGTGAAGACTGATTCCTGCTGTTCCTGGAGATCACCCATTAAAGGTTGAGTAACAACACTATCTCCAGGAACAAGCAGGAATGCAGTCTTCACATATGGGACTCACTAGCTCCCAGGTACCAGACTGAAAGTGGTAGCAACAGTATCCCCGAGGCTAAAGAATGGAGCCAAGAAGGTGAGGATACATAGTGGCCCCATTGGACTCGATTGCAGTCAGCAAGACCATCGCAAGGGAAGTCTGGTGCCAGAAGGAATCCGGGACAGAAGGTAGGAGCTGCAGTTAAGTCCCAAAAAGGTGCTGGAGGACAGTCTGAACAAAGACGGCATCCTCATGGGAGTCTCTGTCTAGGCAATAGTGTGCAGCAAAGGTATGAACGGAGGACAGGGTGGCTGCTTGACAGATTTCATCAATGGAGACAAAACAAAGGTTGTCAACTGAGGTTGCCATGACTCGCATGTTGTGAGTGGTGACATGGCACTTAAGGGAGAGTCCCGCTTGAGCATAGGCAAAAAAAAAAGGCAGTCTGTAATGCAGCTGGATAGGGTGCGCTTCATCACTGGAAGCCCAAGGTGACTTGGATCAAAGGAAATTAATAATTGAGAAGACTTTCTGTGAGGCTTCGTTCTGTCCAAGTAGAAAACCAGCACTCACTTGCAATCCAAAGTGTGTAGCGCTGCTTCAGCCCTAGAGGTAGAGGTATGCGGTCTGGGGAAAAAGATCGGTAGCGTCACCGATTGGTTGAGCTGAAAGGCTGAGACCACCTTTGGAAGGAAGTGTGGATGGGTACGGAGAACCACCTTGTCATGGTAGAAACAGGTGCATGGAGGATCTGACACTAAAGCCTGCAGTTTGCTAGTGTGGCGAGCTGAGGTGAGGGCGATGAGGAAGATTACCTTCCATGACAGGAATTTTAAAGAAGTGGTTGCTAAAGGCTCAAAAGGAAGCTTTAGAAGTTGTGCCAGGACCATGTTGAAGTCCCAGGCTATTAATGGTGATTTGATCAGTGGCTTGGACAGCAGGAGACCCCCGCATAAATCATTGCACCAACGGGTACGAAGAAATCGGGGGTTGTCTTTCCACTGGCCTGTGGTAGGCCAAGATGGCACTAAGATGAACCCTGACTGAGTTAGTCTTGAGACCTGCCAAGGACAAGTGGAGGAGATATGGTAAAAGAAATTCCACCAGGCAGGCAGAGGGGTTCATATGTTTTGGAGTACACCAGAGAGTGAACCGTCACTATTTGAAGGCATATGATCATCTAGTAGACAGTTTGTGGGATGAAAATAGGATGTCCTTGACATGTTGTAGAAGGTCGACTCAACAAACATTATGCTTTCAGCAGCCATGCCTTGAGATGGAGAACTTGTGGACTGGGATGGAGAAGCGTCCCATGATCCTGGGAGAGGAGGTTGGGTGCATGTCTCAGGCTGAGAGGTGGAGTCTATGCCAGTCGAAGCAGCAGAGGAAACTATGGCTGTCAAGACCAGTAAGGGGCTATTAGAATAATGGAACCCCTGTCGGACTGCAGCTTGAACAGGGTCTTGGGTATCAAGGGGGTTGGTGGGAATGCATAAAGGAGACCTTTTCCCCAATGTAGAAGAAATGCATCCATTGTCTGACTGTCCAGAGAGGGAAGCCTTGAGCAGGACAGCGGAAGTTGTGTATTCTCCTGGATGGTGAAGAGATCTAGTCTGGGGGCCTCCCACATATGGAAGATCCAAGATGCTGTTTCTTGATTTAGGGTCCACTTGTGTGGATGTAGGATACGGCTGGATCTGTCTGCAAGGAGACTGAGTTCAACCAGGAGATATACCGCCCTGAGATGGATGCAGTGTGCAATGGAGAAGAACCAGAGGCAAAGGACTTCCTGACAGAGGAGATAGGAACCCATCTCTCCCTGCTTGTTCACAGAGAACATGGCCACCTGGTTCTCCGTTTTGACTAAGACCTGTTTGTCCAAGAGTTGCGGATGAAAAGCCCAAAGGGCATTCGGAGGTTGATCTGCAACTGAGATTCCTGTTTGTGCCCATTGTCCCTGCATGGTCCCAGTGTTCAGATGTGCTCCCCACCTAAGTTTGGAAGCATGTGTTGTCAGGATGCATTGAAGTGGAGGCATCTGAAAAGGTGACCCTCCGAGTAGGTTTTGAGGGAAGCACCACCACTAAAGGGAGTTGACAAGTGGAGGGGTGATGCAGATTTTGTCAGAGGGACACCCATTTGCTTGGTTACATTGAGATGACAATGTCCATTGGACTTGCTACATGTGCAGGTGGACATAGGAGACTACATGGACTGTTCAGACCATGTGCCCTAGAAGATTCAGCATTTCTCAAGCTGTTACTGCCCTGTGACCACTTATACTGTGGGTCAGCTCAATGAGACAGGCAGAGCGGTCCTGTGGAAGGTGTTGGGATATTTTTGGCTTAGGGATAGTTCTGCTCCTTCAGCTGCTATCTGTGACTGTAATCATGGCCTGCCTGCAGTTTGCACGATGAAGAAAGGAAAAATGTCCTGTGGGCTAAGAAAGTATATGCTACAATACAGCCTTGCGGCCTGCTGTAGTCTGGAGGCCTTGCTTTGAGTAGAAGTGCATAAAGTCAGGCCTGCTCAGAGAATTAATTAGCAGAAAACATACTTTCAGCCTTGAGCACCAGGATATGAGAAGACCATAAAACAGGCCAAGGAATGCTGGAAAGATTTGCTCTACAGCACAGATAAGGAGCACAATTAATCAAAGACCAAGAGACCTTGAGAGCACCAGCTGCAAGGGAGGGTAGCCCTAAGGCATAATTGGCATTATTCATGGGAGGGGGCCTCAGAGAAGGAGTTCTAGCAAAGTTTTCTTTCTTTGCAAGTAACTCTGACTTTTACAGAATGACATCAGACTTCTAGAAGTTTTTGTGACAGAGAATATCTATATAAGGGGACGGCTCCATAACTCAGTGGGCAGTCTGCTCCCCAATTCCGGTGAGGGAAGTGGACTGTCCAACACCTTTTTCAGACAAAGACTTTTGCTCAAAGCAGTTGCTGTTTGTTTGTTCTGGTACCCGAATAAAGAGCATTGTATTCGAGCAATTTGCAGTTCTGAGTGATTTGTTGCTAATTGGTAATTGGTGATTTCTAGAAAAAACAGTTGTTGTGGGATACAGGGCCCCACAAAGGACAGCACAGACCTGATGAGTGCCCAGAAGTACTCCAATGAATTTGAGCCGCTGGAATGGCACCGAATGCAATTTCGGAAAGTTTAAGATGAATCCCAGATCTTGGAGCACAATGATGGAGATGAAGAGATAGTTTTACCTCTTGTGGGGATTCTCCCCTGATTAGCCAGTTGTCCAAGTAGGGGATGATGAAGACCCCCAAATTACAAAGGAAGGCGACAACCACTGCCATGCATTTTGGAACCACCCGGGGTGCGGAGGCTAACCCGAAGGGGAACACCTGATATTGGTAGTAATTTTGCTGGAACCGAAAACACAGATACTGTCTGTGTTGAGGGTGTATCAGCAAATGTGACTATGCCTCCTTGAGGTCTAGAGAACATAGACAGTCATTCCTCTGAAGGTATGGCAGGAATGTATCGAGAGAAATCATTTTGAATTTTTCTCGAACAAGGAATTTGTTTAGGTCCCTCAGATCTAGAATGGGCCTGAACCCTCCTGTCTTCTTGGGGATAAGAAAGTAAGGAGAGTAGAAGCTCCTGCCCTCCTAGGTGGGTGGAACTCTTTCTATGGCCTTCTGATCTAACAGGGTGGACACCTCGACTGACAGGAGATTGGCCTGCAAGGGTTTTGCGGGATAATCCCTTGTGGAAGTGATGGGGGGTAAGTTTTCAAAGTGAAGCAGATATCCCGTTTGGACGATGTTGAGAGTCCACTGCTCTAATGTGATAAGGTGCAACCTGTGGGCATAGGAACAGAGTCTGCATCCTATGTGTTGGGGAGGGGGACCCTGCAGAGGCAGAGTAGCTATGCTGTCTAGAAAGGAGTCAAAAACCAGGTGCTGGCTGTGGCTGTGGCTGTGCAGCTGGTTGTGGCTTAGGCGTCTTATGTGTCTTAGGCTTTTGGGCTAGCAAAGGTCCTGCTATGCTGCTATTGCTGCTGAGGCTAGTAAGCAGCTGAAGGTAGATAAGAAGGATAAAATCTCTTCTTTTTAGGATAGAAAGACTTAGAGGGGTCAGATGTCTTTCTGAAGAGGCGTTTGAGGGTGAGATCATCTGTCTCAATCTCTCCAGCCTTCTCTCTCCAACCTTTTCCAAAGAACCTCTCTCCAGAACAGGGGATATTGGCCAATTTGTCCTGAACTCATTGCTCAAGGTCAGTTGCCTGGAGTCATGCCATTCTGTGAGCCCTGATGCAGACTGCTGAAGCTCTACTAGATGACTCAAAAGCATCAAAAAATGCTCTTATAAGAAATTTGGATGTATTCTTATTTTGCCTTATTAAGGCCTGGAATGCATCACGTTTGTCATCAGGAAGGATAGGCGCGAGGTTCTCTAGATCTCTGGAGATATCCTTGAGATATATGCCAATATAGAGCATGTAGGAAGTAATCCTAGAGGTAAGCATGCATGCCTGAAAGCACAGACACTGAAAGGCATCGAGAGTTCTGGCGTTCTTGCCCAGGGGTGTGGAAGAATGATTTTTAGAACTCTTGATGCGACCCATCACCGATTCCACCACCATGGAGTGGTGTGGTAGATGAGGCTTTTGAAAGCCAGAGCATAGTGGAACTCGGTATATGGCACTGAGTCGTTTGCTGATAGGTGGAACTGTTAGTGGGGCCTCCCTCTTACGTAGCATTAGATCCTGCAGGATGCAATGCACCGGTAATGTGGCAGCCTCTTTGGGTGTAGAGGGGTATTTGAGGATTTCTAATTCCTCTGCCCTTGGTTCTGTCTCCAATGCCACTGCAATCTGCAGGCCTGCTGCCATATCCCAAGTGAAGTCTTGGAAAGATATATCTTCCGGCAGGGACCGATGCCGCTCATGAAGAGGGGAAAGATTGGAAGAGAGATCCCAGGTTCCCATGGAGTCTTGCGGAATCGGAGGAGATAGAGTCAGAGTCTGACAAAAAATCAAAATATTGTTCAATGTCGAGGCTCCATGCTGGTATTGATGATCAATCAGTGTGGCAGCAGGAGCCTGTTGGGTATCAATGATGTCTGTCGATTCCAAAGGAGGCATAGGAAGGAGGAGATCCCTTGATGCAGGCTTGAGGTCCGGTATTAGCCCCGGAGGTATCAGCTGCATGCTAGAAGCCTGAAGCAATGGAGCTGTCGATACCATCAGTACTGAGGCTGCCAGGAGTGCTGCCAGACCCCTCTCGATAGTCAGGCTGGTCGAGGGAGGAGGCCGATGCCTGGGTAGATTCACGCACGGGACTTTGAGCCACGGGGCTTTGAGCCAGAACATGGAACCAGTAGTTCTCCGGAGGTCGAGGCCTCGGGAGCATCCTAGAGTCCCTGTGGTGCTTTGGAGGGCTGGTCCTCCCGCCGGGGCTGTTGGACAGGTCAGTCTGCATTGAAACATAGAAACATAGGAATATGACGACAGAAAAAGACCACATGGCCTATCTAGTCTGTCCTTCCATATCAACAACTACAACAGTCCCCTTTTTACCTTTAGAGATCCTCTGTGTTTGTCCCATGCTTTTTTGAATTCAGTTACTGTCCTCATCTCTACCACCTCCACTGGGAGACTATTCCATGGTTCCACTACTCTTTCCGTAAAGAAATATTTCCGCATATCCCTCCTGAATCTATCTCCCTTCACCCTCATCCCATGTCCCCTCGTAGCAGAACTTGCTTTCAATTGAAAGAGGCTCTCTCCCTGAACATTTATGCCACGGAGGTATTTAAACATCTCAATCATATCACCTCTATCCCGCCTTTCCTCTAAGGTGTACATATTAAGATCCTTAAGTCTGTCCTCATATGCTTTATAATGAAGACCACTAATCATTTTAGTAGCCACCCTCTGCACCGACTCCATCCTGTTCACATCCTTTTGAAGGTGCGGTCTCCAGAATTGCACACTATACTCCAAATGAGGTCACACCAAAGACTTATACAGAGGCATTATCACCTCCTTTTTTCTGCTAGCCATTCCTCTCCGTATGCACCCAAGCATCCTTCTAGCTTTTGCTGTCGCCTTTTCTACCTGTTTAGCTACTTTAAGATCATCAGACACAACCACGCCTAGGTCCCGCTCTTCTTTATTGGACAAAAGTACTTCACCCCCTATACTATATTGCTCCCTTGGATTGCTGCAGCCCAAATGCATGACCTTATATTTTTTAACATTAAATCCCAGCTGCCAAATTCTAGACCATTCTTCAAGCTTAGCTAGATCCCTCCTCATGTTGGATTGGATGCACCTTTTGGTGAATCTCAAAAATGAAGGGACTTACCTCGATTGATCAGTATCGATTTTCGATGCCGATGACTTAGACTTAGTCTTATGTTTGGACTTTGAGGAGAACTGAGAACCAAGTGAGGAGGTAGACGTCTTCGATGATGTGGAAGCCACTGAAATCAAGTCTGGGACAAACAGAGAACCATACTGTCTGCCTCTGTTCTTTAGGTCTCTTTTTGTTATTTGCTGACAGAAAGGACAAACAGTCGGTAAATGGTCTGGGCCCAAACATTTTTTTAAAAAGTCATATTAAATCGGTGACATATATTGTACCAGAACACTTGGTACATTTTTTGAAGTCACTAACATGTTTTTCCATCATAACAGAAAAAAGTAGGCCAAGGCCTACTTTGGCAGTAGAAACCACCAAAACTGGAAAAAATGAAAATGAAAAAATTTTTTTTGAAAAGAAAAGAAATATTGGGGCCGGTATCCGTGAGGGTACCTGCATCAACGGAAAGGCAGAGCACAGATTTTACCAAAAAAAATTATGTTTTTCAGCACTGACAGGAAGAAAACAATCTGCTGGTTCCACGGAAAATGAAGAACTGAGAAGAGGACTTGGGAAGGCAGGAAGGCAGATGCGCAGGCGCAATGGGTTGCTCCCAAAAACTTTCTGATTGGATGCTGGGGAGCATTCCCATGCGGGCTCCATCAGTACTGACGATACCCATATGTGAAGACTACATTCCTGATTGTTCCCAGAGATACTTTAGTACCTCAGGTTCAAGCTTTGGCTTTACAGACTTTTGCTTGCAGACTTTTGCTTGCAGATCCAGTGTTATAGTCTGCAATGAAAAAATATCTTCCGCTTTCTAACTCTTCTCGGTTTCTTAATTTGAGGCTCATTAACTTTCCTAAATCGCTATGCATTAGTGCTAAGGATATTAAGTCATACCTTATAGATGTTTTTTCTGTTCTGATGGAATCCCACCCCCCATGACCAAGATGATTATTTACTTACGGTTAAGAAAACACAGTGAATGAGGTAATATCTGGAATTCAACAAGTGGATTCTTTAGATTTGTTTGCTATACTGGAGTTCTCTGATCCAGAATCAATTGTACCTTCTATCTTTATTGGTTATTTTGTGCTTGCCACAGACAGTGATTAGTTTCTTAAGTTGTTTTATCATAAGCGGTGCATTTTGTTTAAAGGTTTGGTGGTTAGGAGGTTCCCAGACTTATCAAGGGAAACACAGTGAAGGAGGAAAGAATTTCTCTTGCTCCATCCTGGGATCCAACAGTTAGGAGCTCTCATCTTTCTTAAATTTCCATGCAAATGCATGGTAAAATTTCAGTCTAATTCGTATATATTTTTTGAGCCCTTCCAACTGCTGGCCTTTCTGAACACCCGCAGGCTCATTGATCCAAGCCCCCCTACTTCCTCCACTATATAATTAGACTGGCCTTTTTTAGGCTTGCCTAATTTTAAAAAAATGAAATGGAACATGTACAACTAAATCTGTTGGGTGTCAGCGAACTGAAATGGACTGGTAAGGGGTACTATGCATCTGATGATCACATGGTCTACTATGCTGGAAATGAAAGACAAGGAAGAAACGGTGTTGCATTTATAATTAAGAAGAAACTTGCAAGAACCGTAATGAAATACAATGCAATCAGTGAACCCTTAATTGCTATTCATCTATGAGGAATGCCTATCAACACAACCATAATTCAAGTATATGCCCCAACAACAGCTGCAGAAGAGGATGAAATTGATGAGTTCTATGAGCAAGTACAAGCTGAAATTGACAGAACATGCAAACAGGATATCCTGATAGTCATTGGTGACTGGAACGCAAAGGTTGGCAACAATGAAGAAGGCAAAATGATTGGAAAATATAGACTTGGCAACAGAAATGCAGCTGGAAAAAGACTGATAGAACTCTGCAAGACCAACAATCTATTCATCTCAAACACCTTCTTCCAGCACAACACAAGCGGCGACTGTACACATGGACTTCATCCAATGGATTATAGAAAATCAAATTGACTACATCTGTGGACGTTAACGATGGAAAAGTCTATAACATCAACAAAGACAAAACCTGGAGCTGACTGTGGTACAGATCACCAACTACTAGTATGCAAACTCAAGCAAAAGTTGAAAAAGAGCAAGCCACTCATGAATGTAGCAAAATATGATCTTGAGAATATACCTCCAGAATTTAAAGACGGCCTGCAAAATTGATTTGCTGTTTTAGATATAAATGACGGAGCTGCAGAAGAGTTATGAGATGACATCAAGAAGGCTGTGTTGGAAGAAAGTGAGAAATCTCTACAAAAGGTGAAAAAGCAAAAACGGCCAAAGTGGATGACCAAACAAACTCAGAAAATTGCCCAGAAATGCAGAGAAGCTAAAGCCAGAGGAGAAAGAAAGGCAATCACAGAACTCAACAGAGATTTCCAATGTGCAGCAAGACAAGACAAGGAGAAGTACTACAATGGTACTTGCAAGGAAATAGAAGCAGAAACTATTAGAGGAATAATAAGATCAGCTTTCCTAAAGTTACGAGAGTTAAAAATAAATTCCAGCCTCGAATTGTAATATTACAAGATGCTAAAGGATCCATGTTGAATGATGCAAAGAAGATCAAGAAAAGGTGGAAAGAATATACAGAGCTATTTTATGATAAAGATCAAGGGAAACAACATCCGTTTCAACCTGTACCTTATGATCTGGAACCATTGGTGATGAAAGAAGAAGTCGAAGCAGCATTGAAAGCCTTATCAAAGAACAAAGCACCAGGCATTGATAGCATTCCCATAGAAGTATTACAGCAATCTGATGCAACTGTTACCATACTTACAAGACTCTGCCAGGAAATTTGGAAAACAATATGGAAATATGGAAGACAATAGGAGTGGAGGAGTAGCCTAGGGGTTAGAGCACTGGCTTGGGAACCAAGAGACCAGGGTTTGATTCCCACTAGCACTCCTTGTGGCCTTGGGCAAGTCACTTAACCCTCCATTGCTCAGAAAAATCCAAGTCATCTGGGCAGCAGGAGAACGGGATAGTGTTGACAGCGGAGGATCACATTTCTGTGACAACGGCAACAACACCAAACTTAAACTGCGCGGAAGAAAGGCCTGGCAATCTACTTCTGTACCTTACCATGAAAACCCAATGGATAGTTACAACAAAACAAATTTTTCTATAGTGCTGGAAGATGAGACCCCCAGGTCGGAAGGCACTCAACTAGCTACTGGGGAAGAGCTGAAGACTTTTCAAAGTAAAGCCAGCATTTATGATGTGATTGGATCAAAGCCCTCGGGACGTCTGACTGCTGATGTAGCTGCGCATAAAATGCGAGTCAGAAGCTGTAAAGATGTCTTACACATTGGAACATGGAACGTACGAAGCATGAACCAAGGGAAGTTGGAGGTGGTCAAGAATGAAATGGAATGTGTACAACGTGATCTGTTGGGTGTCAGCGAACTGAAATGGACTGGCATCGGGCACTTTGCATCAGATGATCACATGGTCTACTATGCTGGAAATGAAAGACAAAGAAGAAATGGTGTTGCATTTATAATAAAGAAGAAACTTGCAAAAACTGTAATGAAATACAATGCAGTCAGCGAATGCTTATCTCTATTCGTCTACGAGGAATGCCTATCAACACAGCTATAATTCAAGTATATGCCCCAACAACAGCTGCAGAAGAGAATGAAATTGAAGAGTTCTATGAACAAGTACAAGCTGAAATTGACAGAACATGCAAACAGGATATCCTGATAGTCATGGGTGACTGGAACGCAAAGGTTGGCAACAAAGAAGAAGGCAAAGTAGTTGGAAAATATGGACTTGGCAACAGAAATGAAGCAGGAGAAAGACTCATAGAATTCTGCAGGACCAACGGTCTATTCATCTCAAACACCTTCTTCCAGCAACACAAGCGGCGACTGTACACATGGACTTCACCCAATGGATTGTATAAAAATCAAATTGACTACATCTCTGGAAGTCAACGATGGAAAAGCTCTATAACATCAACAAAGACAAAACCTGGAGCTGACTATGGTACAGATCATCAACTACTAGTATGCAAACTGAAGCTAAAGTTGAAAAAGAGCAAACCACTCATGAATGCAGCAAAATATGACCTTGAGAATATACCACTGGAATTTAAAGACTGCCTGCAAAATCGATTTGCTGCTTTAGAGACAAATGACAGAGCTCCAGAAGAGTTATGGAATGACATCAAGAAGGTTGTGTTGGAAGAAAGCCTCTACAAAAGGTGAAAAAGAAAAAACGGCCAAAATGGATGACGGAAGAAACTCTGAAAATTGCCCAGAAACGCAGAGAAGCTAAAGCCAGAGGAGAAAGAAAGACCATCACAGAACTCAACAGAGATTTCCAATGTGCAGCAAGACAGGACAAGGAAAAGTACTACAATGACGCATGCAAGGAAATAGAAGCAGAAATTATTAGAGGAAGAACAAGATCGGCATTCCTAAAGCTACGAGAGTTAAAGAAAAAGTTCCAGCCTCGAATTTGAATGTTACAAGATGCTCAAGGTTCTATGTTGAATGATGTTGAGAAGATCAAGAAAAGATGGAAGGAATATACAGAGTTTTTATATGATAAATATCAAGTGGACCAACAGCCGTTTCAACCTGTACCTTATGATCGGGAACCATTGGTGATGAAAGAAGAAGTTGAAGCAGCATTGAAAGCCTTATCAAAGAACAAAGCACCAGGCATTGAAAGCATTCCCATAGAAGTATTACAGCAATCTGATGCAGCTGTTATCGTTCTTACAAGGCTCTGCCAATAAATATGGAAGACAACATCATGGTCAACTGATTGGAAAAGATCTGTGTTTATACCAATATTAAAGAAAGGTGATCCAGCTGACTGTGGAAATTATCGCACAATCGCTCTGATCCCACATGCCAGCAAGATTCTACTGAAGATTATTCAAAAGAGACTACAACCATACCTGGAACAAGAACTACCTGAAGTGCAAGCAGGGTTCAGGAAAGGGCGAGGAACGAGAGACATCATTGCGGATGTGAGATGGATCCTTGAAAAGACTAAAGAATACCAAAAGGATATCTATTTGTGCTTTATCGACTATAGCAAGGCTTTTGACTGTGTAAACCATGAGAAACTCTGGGCCACATTAAGAAGCATGGGTATACCAGAACACCTAATCGTACTCTTGCACAATCTGTACATTGATCAAGAAGCAATAGTTCGAACAGAACAAGGAGAAACGGAATGGTTTAAAATAAGCAAAGGTGTAAGAAAAGGCTGCATACTTTCCCCCTACCTATTTAATTTATATGCAGAACAAATCATCAGAGAAGCAGGATTGTATGAAGACAACAGAGGTGTGAAGATTGGTGGAAGACTCATCAACAACCTTCGCTATGCTGATGATACCACATTACTGGCTGAAAGTGAAGATGATCTGAAACATTTGCTTTTCACAATTAAAGAACATAGTCTCAAAATGGGCCTGTACCTTAATGTAAAGAAGACAAAGATCATGACAACTGGCATAATCAACAGGTTCATTGTTGGAGGAGAAGAAATCGAAATCGTGAACAACTTTAACCTACTTGGATCAACTATCAATAAAGAAGCAACAAGCAGTCAAGAAATCAGACGACGTATTACTCTTGGCAGAATGGCTATGAAAGACATAGATAAGATTCTCAAGAGCAGAGATGTCTCTCTCCACACAAAGATTTGACTTGTTCAAGCCATGGTATTTTCAATAACACCATATGGATGTGAAAGCTGGACAGTGAAAAAGATAGACAGGAAGAAAATTGATGCCTTTGAATTATGGTGCTGGCGGCGAATACTGTGTATACCATGGACCGCCCGAAGAACAAACCAGTCGGTACTAGAGGAGATCAAACCTAAGTTTTCTTTAGAAGCTCAGATGACAAGACTTCGACTTTCATACTTTGGACACATCATGCGAAGAGAGAGATCATTAGAGAAAGACATCATGCTTGGCAAGATAGAAGGTCAACGCAAAAGAGGAAGGCCAGCAATGAGATGGATCGATACAATAACAGCAGCTATGGGTACCAGTCTGTTAATGAGCCGCCTGACTGAAGACCGAACACAATTTAGGATAGCTATCCAGAGGGTCGTCATGAGTCGACTCCGACTCAATGGCACTTAACAACAACAGCAATCCTTGTGGCCTTGGGCAAGTCATGTAACCCTCCATTGCTCAGAAAAATCCAAGTTATCAATGCCCCTGTTTAATGTACGTTTACCAAGATTAAGTTACAATGTAAATAGCTTTGATTGAAATGATAAAGCAGTATAAAAAACTGTTAAATAAATAAATATCATGGCCAACTGACTGGAAAAGATCTGTGTTTATACCAAAATTAAAGAAAGGTGATCCCGCTGACTGTGGAAATTATCGCACAATTGCTCTGATCCCACATGCCAGCAAAATTCTACTGAAGATTATGCAGCAGAGAGTACAAACATACTGGAATGAAAACTACCTGAAGTGCATGCAGGGTTCAGGAAAAGGCAAGGAATGAGAGACATCATCGTGGATGTGAAATGGATCCTTGAAAAGATTAAAGAATACCAAAAGGCTATCTATATGTGTTTTATTGACTACAGCAAGGCTTTTGACTGTGTAAACCATGAGAAATTCTGGGTTACATTAAGAAGCATGGGTATACCAGAACACCTGATCGTACTCTTGCACAATCTGTACATTGATCAAGAAGCAACAGTTCGAACGGAACAAGGAGAAACAGAATGGTTTAAAATAAGCAAAGGTGTATGACAAGGCTGCATACTGTTCTCCTTCCTGTTTAATGTATATACAGAACAAATCATCAGAGAAGCAGGACTGTGTGAAGACAACAGAGGTGTGAAGATTGGTGGGAGATTGATAACACATTACTGGCTGAAAGTGAAGACGATCTGAAACATTTGCTTCTCAAGATCAAGGAACATAATCTGAAAATGGGCATACACCTTAATGTAAAGAAGACAAAGATCCTGACAACTGGCAAAATCAATAAATTCATTGTTGATGGAGAAGAAATTGAAATAGTGGACAACGTTAACCTCCTTGGATCAATTATCAATAAAAAAACAACAAACAGTCAAGAATCAGACGACGTTTTCTTCTTGGCAGAATGGCTATGAAGGATCTAGGCAACATTCTCAAGAGCAGAGATATCTCTCTCCATACATTCGACTTTTCCAGGTCATGGTATTTTCAATAACGTGATATAGATGTGAAAGTTGGACAGTGAAAAAGATAGAAAGAAAATTGATGCCTCTGAATTATTGCTCTGGTGACGAATTCTGTATATACCATGGACTGCCCGAAGAACAAACCAGTCAGTACTATTGGAAATCAAACCTAAGCTTTCTTTAGAAGCTCAGATGACAAGACTTCGACTTTCATATTTGGACACATCATGCGAAGAGAGAGATCATTACAGAAAGACATCATGCTTGGCAAGTTAGAAGGTCAACTCAAAAGAGGAAGGCCAGCAATGAGAAGGATTGATACAATAACAACAGCTATGGGAGCCAATCTGTCAACATTGAGCTGCTTGACTGAAGATCGAACATAGTTTAGGACAACTATCCAGAGGGTCGCCATGAGCTGACAACACTCAATGCCACTTAACAACAACGACAAGCTCACTTTTTGGTTTCATAGTTTTCTTTTATAATTCTCCCTTCCATATTCTGGGCTGGAGAAGGGGCAGAGAAGTGGGTTTTATTTTTAATATTTATAGTTTTCCTCTATGTTTTTTTCATGGTATTTTTTGTAACTCTGCACTCCTTATTTCTGTTACAAGTTTATTTACTTTGACTTATTTGTAAAATGAGAAATATAAAAATTTTAAAAAAAATAGAGACAGCAAGTTGTCTACTGGTCTACTTTTTGGATGGTACAGTGTGTTATTGTTTGTTGACATTTTGGTGTATAAGACTATCCTGTATGATCCTGCCAGGTAAGCCAGGCCGATTTTCTGTTGTTGTAAATAAATATTTTCTCTTTCTTTACCGAACCTGGGCTCAGCTGACCTTATCTGTATCCTCAAGTTTCACCACAGCTCAGAACTTCGGTTGCTTGCATGCTACTACGGTGGAAAGGTCTATAAATATTTATTTGCCATATAGACTTATGAAGGCCATCAATTAACTCTATAAATGACTAATAAGAAATAGATCTACTTTTAGAGATCTGCCAGATACTTATGACCTGGATTGGCCACTGTTGGAGACAGGATGCTAGGCTTGATGGACCTTGGTCAGACTTGATATGGCTTATCCCAGAAGAGAAATAAGAGTCACTGGAATCATTCTGAGTTGGCATGGTGACCATATTGATTTAGGTTTCGGTGCTGGGGCTTAAATTAATATATATATTCAGAGTCACTATTCATATAGGCAGTAGAGATGTGCAGTCATTTGAAATGACATGGGAAATAACACGAAATATCATTGATACTGTATTTCATATCATTTTTAATCTTAACATGACATTTTAAAAAATCTGATACTTTTCCCCCTCATCCCCCCATAGTATTTTCCCAGGCAGGCTTGTCCTGAGTCAGTGACCCTTGGGTTAGAAGGCAGCCATCTTGCAGGAAGAGCTATTACATCCCCATTGGGGTTTGCTCTAGCCAGCCGGCACTTAACTCTGTCTTGTATTGTTGGTGTTCTTCATTCCTGTTTCCTGATTGACCAAAAGTTTGTCTAGTCTGAAGCTCTATGCAAAACAATTCCTGGATGTTTTTGCCTTATGAATCTATTGACTTGTGCTCTTCTGTAGATTTACTTACTAATTGGACAACCAGGATCTGGATCAAGCTTGGTAAATGTCTGATAGTATACGTAGGCATGGTTTCACAGAATTTCTGGCACAAAAGCATGGCAAAAGAAAAGTAGAGAAAGTCTCTATCTAGAGGAGGAGTCAATAGATTCACAAGGCAGAAAATCCAGGAACGCTTTGGTACAGAGCTCAAGACCAGATAAACTTTGGGCCAATCATGGAACAGGAATGAAGATCACTAGCAATACAAGACACAGTTAAGAGCAGGCTGGCTAAAACAAACATCCATAGGGATGTAACAGCTCTTCCTGCAAGATGCCTAGCTTCTAATCCAAAGGTTGCTGGTATGAGATCAGCCTCTGACCACAAAAAAAAAGTTGGATTTTTTATTTGCCTGAAACCTCTGGTAACCTTTCAGCTATGTTTTGCATTTCGGTAACCGCCATGGCCACCTCTTTAATCAGCAAAATTGCCCTGAAAGGAAGATTTATAAAAACAAATACATATAAGATGGTATTTTATTAAAACAAAATAAAATGAAACAAACCTGCAACTGAAACAAGAAAGTTAATAAAACAAAATATTTTTCTCCTGCACACCCCTAATAGACAGCGAGTGCTGAATATACTTAGAATTTGGTCACTGAACCAGCACTATACTTTTAGTATAGGCCTGTTTCTTCAGAGGGCCTAAACTAAACATATAATTAGGGCTTATGATTTGGTTTTAACCAGAAAACCCAGATTAAATATCGCCAATTAGGAATTTGGAGTTTCCGATTATAATTGAACCCCTCCATACACACACATAAAAAATCACCCTTCCTTAGATGATCCAATGACATCTCATGGCAGCTGCTGTCACAGCCAGAGGACATTATTTGGTCAGGCCACCTCAATAGTGTCCCTTTACAGAAGTAGGTAAGGAGGAGTATCCTAGTGATTAGAGCAACTGCCTAATATCCAAAAGATCTAGGGTTCAATTCCCATTGGTGCACCTTGGGCAAGTCATTTTACCCTACATTGCCTTGGAAGAAAAGACCTGGCAATCTACTTCCAGTAATACACTGCCAAGAAAATCCATAAGCAGCTGGGTGACCAGGAGTCAGCACTGACCTAACAGCACTTAAATAAAAAAAAGTAGTGGGAGCTTGTGCCTTTGCTCCTGACATTTTATGCTGCTTTGTCCAACACTACTGCAGGATTTAAAATATGAAAACAGATACTTCCTGTTTCTCTTGAGAAACAGGACATGCTTGTTTTTGCATTTCAAATCCTTCCAAGATGCCAGCAGCAATGCTGATTTACAAAGACAGAGTAGTAGGCGCAAAGGTACAAGAATCTGCCGCTGTGCCAGGTAAAAGAGGGCTAAAAGTGGGACAAGTGATAGATTTTAGGTTTGGGAGAAAGCCGGAGGGCCTGATTTTGGATCTGAGAGAACAGAGATTATTGTTCCTGCTAATCTGCGCTGAGTCCTCTGCCGGCATTCCTGCTAGTGGGGGGAGGTGCAAAATGATTGCAAATGCGATCACGCTTAGGATCATGTGGGATGCTGTGAGATCTTAAGCACGATTGCTTTGTGCCTCCCCCACTGGCAGGAATGCCAGCAGAGGACTCAGCGCAGCTTAACGGAAACTTTGATGGGGGGACTGGGGCTGGGAGAAAGGTATGGAGATGATGCTGGGTCTGGGAGAAGGGGGGATGCTGATGCTGTTGTTAGGAGAAGGGGGGCTGATGCTGGGCCTAGTAGGAAGAGGGGGCTGCTGATGCTGCTGCTAATGCTGGGTCTGGGAGAAAGGTGGGGACATTGTTAGGAGTAGTAGAAGGGGAGTTGGGGCTTTTATTAGCAGAAGGGGCTGATGCTCTTGCTGGGAGAAAGGGGAGGCTGATGCTGAGAGCATGGGGGCCGATGGTGCTGCTGTTCTTTGAACTAGGATAAAGGGGCTAGAGAAAGGGCTGATGCTCTCATATGTGGGGTTGGATGTGGGAGAAGGACGTTGCTAGCATAAAATCACTTGAAATTGTGCTTTGGGTCATACAATTGAATGGCGTTCACCTACAAAGTCATAAAAACGTTTTTGTGATACAAATATGCAGATAAAACCCTATTTTTTGATACTTGAAAAGCACCTAACTGCCCCAAAAATAGCCCTCCAAAATTCTAAATGATAAAAAACTAGGATCAGAAGTCTTACACAGAATTTATCTGGATGGTGGATGAATATCACCGCTATCTGGATAAATTCTCAGCTCACTCTCGCTCTACCCTCTCTCTGTTCCTTTCTTATATGGATAGTTTCAGTCCGTTTAGTCATAGTTTCCACCCAATACTATTTGTATAGGATTTAAAAATATATGAATAGTGCTGTTATAAATTCACCATCCGTCAGTGCGCGTAGGACTTGACTGTTTTGGGTTATCTAGCAGTAGTCCAGGACAGGGTGGGAGTAGCATCCTGTGAAAGCTAAAAGAAGTGCTCACTGCATGCTAACAATGTATCATTTTAGCATCATTAGTTCAATGCTTTTTAACCCTCTCCTAGAAGCACACCTTGTCAGTCGGGTTTCCAGGATTAGCACAATGAATATACATAAGATAGATTTACATATATTAGAGAACCATTGTCTGCAAATCTATTTTATGTATATTCATTGTGGGAATCCTGAAGATCCAACTGGCTAGATGTGATTCTAGGAGAGGGTTGGGAAGCACTGCACTAGTTGATTAAAAGATAGAAATGCACTTGGTTTTAGCAATTATATATTTATGCTCCCAAATTATTTACACTGTGTAGTTTTATCTTGGATTCTTTAGTAAATAAAGCATAGATTAACTCATAGAAAATATTTTAAATAAAAGAAATATGTGAAAAATTCTTTAACATACCACAACAATGGCTCCACCAGAACTAGAACACACTTTTCCAAAGGTTGTTGTCCCTGGAGATTTACTATCTTTTCTAGAACTAAGTCAGAGAAAAATTTCAGTTGCATGCACAGTAAAGCAAAATATATAATACAATAAGCGTTTCTTGTTGCAAAAGTTCTAGTTGAGATGGCAGGTGGGCTGGCATTTCCCTATTGGTGATACTTTCGTAAACCAGGAGGTCTTAGTTTTGGCTTGAGCCTCCAAGCTCCCTACCTGTGCATTATGTGCAAAAAACTTCCCTCCTCTCACAATCTGTAAATATATCAGAATTCTTACATTATCAGATAAGCAATGTCATGTTTTTGACGTGGTATAAGATGCTTCTCTTTCCACTTTATAAATCTGATTAGCATGTCATCCATTGATCCTTCTGTAGATACTTCATCTTGATTTGTCCAGATCTCCAGCCCATGCAGTATAATATGAAGATTAAGTGGGCTGTACAGCTGCAAACAAAACAAACCTAAAATAAAAATCTAATGTTTAGTGATCTTCCAAGCTAAATTCTAAAAGATGCTCAAAGTTTCACATTCAACATAAAGAGGAGTGATATGAGAGAGGGACATGGGAAAAGAGTTCATTAAAAAATGAAAATGTTTCCAGAAGTGCTTCAGATGAGCAGTAAAGGGTTGGGAACCTAGAAAACTTGTGGATGTTCATTACGAGGGTTGCTCAGAAAGTAATGCCCCACATGTTTTTTCTCAGTCCAGAATGAAGATAGAGATGTGAAATTGAAAGGGTAGTAACTTGGAACTTCAAAGGACACATGTGTGTAATTTTACAGTCGTCCAACAAATAGCGAGGCAGTAGTGATCCTTCAAATGGCGTCTGTGAGTGAGACACGGTACAAACAACGAGCTGTAATTGAATTCTTAGTGGAGGCGAAAAAAAGTGTGAGAAACATTCAGAAACGGTTGTGTGCTGTGTATGGAAGTTCTGCGGTAGATAGGAGCACCGTTGGACGATGGGTGAAGAGAGTAAAGGTTTCAGGAAGTGGTAAAACAGAACTGGAAGATCGGCCGCGGTCTGGGCGTCCTGCCTCAGCCACCAGTCCAGACAAGTTGCAGCGCGCTGATGACATTATTCATGCGGATCAGCGCATCACGAGTCGGGAATTTTCTGTACAGCTTTCCGTCAGTAGAGGTAGTGCAATGGCAATTATTGACTCTTTGGGATATTCAAAGGTGTGTGCAAGGCACACCGCAACAGCTTACAGTATTTTAATGCCCGCTGGCAGCTATCGCAGGGCACTGCAACTTGTCTGGACTGGTGGCTGAGGCAGGATTCCCACACCGCGGCCGATCTTCCAGTTCCATTTTACCACTTCCAGAAGCCTTTACTCTCTTCACCCATCATCCAACGGTGCTCCTATCTACCGCAGAACTTCCATACACAGCACACAACCGTTTGTGAATGTTTCTCACACTTTCTTTCTCCTCCACCAAGAATTCAATTACAGCTCGTTGTTTGTACTGTGTGTCACTCACAGATGCCATTTGAAGGATTACTACTGCCTCGCTATTTGTCGGACGACTGTAAAATTACACACGTGTCCTTTGAAGTTCCAAGTTAATACCCTTTCAATTTCACATTACATTGTTGACTGAAAAAGTCTGATTAAGTCAAATCCCTTTTCCTATGTCCTATGGTAACATAGAGATCAAGTGACTTGCACAGACTCAAGCAGAAAGACATGGGCAATGTACTAAGACATAGAGTAACCCAAAACTCTTTACATACTCATGGCAGAATTGAATAAAAAGACAGAGCAGCTGGATCACTTAAGAATATCAGGTCATTGTAAAACTTGAAGATTCAATCAAGTATACACATGAAACTTCAAGCTTGATGATCCCAGGCATCTATGATATAATTTACAGTTTATTTCAGAACACAGGAAATAAACATCTCTACTTACTGTGTTGAGGTAACTGATCATCTGAACCATTTTAGTTGCTATTCCATTAGTATCCTCACCCATAACTTCATACTATGAAAAAACGATAATAGATACATTTTAATATAACATAGCAGATGACCACAATCCTAGAGGGACTCTCTTAGGCTATTCTCTTTTCAATCACACTGTTTTGACTTAAAAGCTCTATATCTTGTTAGTATTTCTTGTTTGTCTTATGACACTGTAAGGTTCAAGTTCAAGTGTCATGTATACTTGGTAGCGCTATAAAACTAATTTAATAATAATTGACCCATATTCAGCCACTGTGGTCAGAGTTTTTTTAAACGCTGTCTGAGATAATAAAAAAACTCAAGATATTCGGTGCTAGTATTTGGATTGCAACAGGTGCTAAAAGCGTAGTTACTCAACTCTAACAGGTGTTCTCCAGGGACAGCAAGAATCAGTCCTCACATATGGGTGACATCGGCGCTGATGGAGCCCTCATGGAAGCATCTACCCACCTTTCAAAGAAAGTCTTTGGGAGATGCCACCATGCATGCATGTTCTCCTTCCCGCCCAAGGTGCCATCTTACTTAGTTAAATGACATAGTTAGAGCTGACAAAAGAAGTTGGCAAAATACAGAAACTCCACGGTGAGGAGGGAGGGTTGTGAGGACTGATTCAAGCTTTCCCTGGAGAAAGAGTAGTTACTCACCTGTAACAGGTGTTCTCCAGGAGCAGCAGGAATCAGTCCTCACATATGGGTGACGTCGGCGCCAATGGAGCCCCCGTGCGGAGCATTTCCCCAGCTTTCATAAAAAGCCTTTGGGAATGCAGCGTGCGTGTGCGGTCCCCTTCCCGCCCAAGGGTGCCATCTTGCTCAGTCTGATGACATAGCTAAAAGACAGCAAAAATAAATCATATGACTGCAACTCCAAGGGGAGGAGGGAGGGTTGTGAGGACTGATTCCCGCTGCTCCTGGAGAACATCTGTTACAGGTGAGTAACTACTCTTTCTCCAGGACCAAGCAGGAAGTCAGTCCTCACATATGGGACTCCCTAGCTTAGGGCTACCAGAGGCCCCAAACTGAAAAATGAGCTCCCTCTAGAGTCTCAGCATGCAAGAACAGAATCTTCTCTGATAACGCCCCCGACAGGTAGCCCAACACCAGGGCCGGAGGGTAGGAGTTGCCTAGACCCCATAGAGATTATGGAGTACCGCTTGCCCGAAAGCACTGTCCCTGCAGGACTCCCTCTCAAGGCAGTAGTGGGCGGCAAAAGTCTGGCTTGAAGACCAAGTAGCGGCCCGGCAGATGACTGCCAACAGAACAGAGCGGAGATGAGCCACTGACGCAGCCTTCGCCCTGACACGGTGAGCCGTAACTCGAACCTGCAACGAGAGGCCGGCTGCCCTGTAAGCCTAGGCGATGCAGTCAGCTACCCATATGGACAAAGTACGCTTGGAGACAGCCAACCCCAACTTATTGGGGGTCATAAGAGATTAAGAGCTGAACCGCCCTCTGGTGCTCCCGCGTATGGTCAAGGTAGAAGGACAACGCCTTCCTACAGTCCAGGGTATGCAAGACCATCTCAGCCCGGCTAGCATGCGGCCTGGGAAAGAAAGTCGTAAGAACCACCTCCTGATCGAGGTGGAAGGAGGAGACAACCTTTGGAAGGAACTTAGGGTGAGTCCGTAAGACTACCCTGTTCCTATAGAACCTAGTATAAGGTGCTTCTGAGACTAGTGCCTGAAGCTCACTCACTCGCCTAGCTGAGGTAAGGGCTACCAGAAATAGCGTTTTCCAGGACAGAAAACGCAGAAGGCAAGTAGCCATAGGTTCAAATGGTAGGCAAGTAAGCCGTTGCAAGACCACATTTAAATCCCACTGGAGGCTTAAGCAAAAGCAGGCCTCTGAGGAATCAGGCCACCAAAGGATGACTGGAGAGAGACTGACCCTCCACCTGTGAGTGGTGTGCTGAAAGAGCACTAAGATGAACTCTAACAGAATTGGACTTAAGGCCTAGGTTGGACAGGTGAAGCAAATACTGCAGCACCACTGGTACCAGGCATGAGAAGGGATTCTCATTGTGTTGAGTACACCAGGTAGAAAATCTACGCCACTTAAGGGCATAAGACTTTCTGGTGGACTGCCTCCTAGAGGCCAAGACTACGTCCTCCACTTCCCTAGGCAGTAGTAAAGGCGCTAGGACTACCCTTTCAGCAGCCAGGCCATCAAACTGAGGGACTGGAGATTGGGGTGCAAGAGAGATCCCTGCTCCTGAGACAGGAGATCGGGTTGCATCCCCAGAGGAAGAGGAGTGTTCACCGCTAGTTGCAACAGTAGTGGGAACCAGGGTTGCCTTGGCCACCTGGGGGCCACCAGAATCATTGAGGCCTTGTCCCGGATCATCTTGAAGAGTGTCTTGGACACTAGAGGCGTGGGAGGAAACGCATATAGGAGGCCTGTAGACCATGGAATGAGAAACGCATCCGCTGCTATTCTGAGAGGATGCGGTTGTCTGGAACAGAACCTGGGAAGTTGACGTTTCAGAGGACTGGCAAAGAGATCTATGGTTGGAAGACCCCATCTCAGGAAGATCTGTTGAACCACTAAAGGGTTCAAATGCCATTCGTGTGGCTGCAGAATCCTGCTCAATCTGTCCGCCAGGTAATTCTCCTGACCTGGGAGGTAGACTGCTTTGAGAAGAATGCCATGATCGACTGCCCAGGAGCACAGTTTCTGCGCTTCCTGACAGAGAAGGCGGGACCCTGTGCCCCCTTGTTTGTTCACATAGAACATAGCCACTTGATTGTCCATCTGAACCAAGATGGACTGGTGAGAGATGAGATGAGAGAAAGTTCTCAGGGCTAAGCGGATAGCTCTCAGTTCTAAGAGATTGATCTTGCTGTGCGGCCTCCCAAGGAGTCCACAGGCCTTGAGTACATGCCCCCTGGCAATGTGCACCCCAACCTTGAAGAGAAGGATCGGTTGTCAGCACCTGAGAGTGTGGAGGTGCCTGAAAAGGCACCCCTTTCACTAGATTTGGAAGATGAAGCCACCATTGCAAAGAAGACTGTAGTAGGCTGGACACCCTCACTGTGTCCGTGAGGCTTCCTGTGGCCTGGTGCCACTGAGTCCTGAGGCCCCACTGAGCTGGTCTCATGTGTAGACGGGCATTTGGAGTCACATGGACCGTAGATGCCATGTGGCCCAAGAGCCTCAGGAATTGTCTGGCGGAGACCAGAGAATTGCTGTGGAATAGCCTGGCTAGAGCCATCAATCTGTGGGCCCTGTCCACTGGTAGAAAGGCCTTTGCCTGAAAGGTGTCCAGTCGAGCTCCTATGAACTCCATGTTCTGGGAGGGATGCAAACTGGACTCTGCGAAGTTTATGACAAACCCCAGGTGCTGAAGCAGAGCGACAGTGCGAAGGGTGGCTTGATTGGCCTCTTGCGGGGATTGACTCCTGATGAGCCAATCGTCCAGATATGGAAAGACAAAGAGGCCTTGAACCTTGAGGTAGGCCGCTACCACCGCCAGACACTTGGTGAATACCCTGGGGGCGGATGTAAGGCCAAAAGGCAGTACTCTGTACTGATAATGGTTTTCTCCCACTAAAAATCTGAGATATTGTCTGTGGTCTGGATGAATAAGGATGTGAGTATAAGCATCTTTTAGATCTAAGGAGCATAGCCAATCTCCCTGCTGGAGGTAGGGCAGCAGGATTCCAAGGGTAAGCATCTTGAACTTTTCCCTCTCCAGAAACTTGTTCAAGTTTCGCAAGTATAGGATGGGTCTGAGGCCTCCTGTTCTCTTTGGTACCAGGAAGTACCTGGAATAGAAGCCGTGACCTCTCAGGTGGTGGGGCACCGGTTCCACTGCCTGTTCCTTCAGAAGACCTGCCAACTCCTGCAGGAGTAAGTCCCTGTGCAAAGGGAGTCTGGGAGGCTCCCATGGAAAATAGGAGGGGGGTACCTGGTGGAAGTGGAGGAGACAGCCCTTCTGGACTATACTTAGAACCCAGGTATCCCTTGTGACGGCTGACCACCTGTGGGCAAACAGGGCCAGCCCGCCTCCAGTGCTGATGGGGGCCAGCTGAGGAGGAGAGGTTATGCCAATGCAGTCAAAATCCCCCTCCCTGCTGAGCAGAAGGCTTGGGGGCCTTCTGCCTATGGGGCCCATGACCCTGCCCCTTGGCCTGTTGACCCTGTTGGGGAGCTACAGAGGCCTGATAATGAGGGTACTGTTTATAGGCAGATGACTTCCTCAGGTAAAAGGTCTTTTTTCCCGAGCCCTTCTTCTTCTGAGAAGGGGCAGAGGTTTTCTAGACAGCCTTGTCCGGGTAAGAGTCTCGGTCTCGAGTTCGGCAGCCTTGTCACCTCGGCAGGGGACATCGACCAACTTGTCCTGCACCCATGGCTTGAGGTCCGATGACTGTAGCCAAGCCTGACGGCGTGCACCGATGCCGGCCGCGGCTACTCGGGTCGAAGCCTCGAAGCCATCATAGGCTGCTCGAGATATAAACTTCGAGCACTCATGAATACCCGAGGACAGAGCATTGAAACTCTGCAAAGGTTCCTCGGAGAGACCAGCAGAGAACCCAGCAATCTCCTTTGCCAGGTCTCGAAGATACATGCCCATGTACAGCTGGTAGGTCTGGACACGGCAAGCAAGCATAGAGCCCTGGAAGCACTGCTTACCGAGGGCACCCAGGTTCCGGGCCTCCCAGCCGGGAGGCACCGAGGAGTGCATCTTCTGACTCTTCAGACAATGCATGGCCGATTCCACAACCATGGAGTGGTGCGGTAATTGTGTCTTTTGGAACCCGGGGCTCTTGCGGACTCGATAGATGGAATCAACCCGCCTGCTCAAAACCGGCGTCGAGGCCGGCGCCTCCCACATGCGGAACAGCAACCATTCCAGCATCGGAGGAACCGGAACAGTAAAGGCCTCCTTCGGAGGAGAGTCATACTGTAGGGCCTCGAGCTCCTCGGCTCGAGGCTCCTCCTCGGGATCCGCGGGGAATGCCAAAGCCTTGGCCATGTCCCTCACGAAATCCGAGAACCAGGTATCCTTCGGGGGGGACCTCCTCTGAGGCTCGGACTCGGGCGAGTCCGAAGGAACGCACCGAGTCTGAAAGGTGTCGGGCGACTCCTCATCCTCCGTTTCCCAGCCGGACTCATCGGAGGAGGAATCGAGCGGCTCCGGTTGGGCAGACATCGATGCCATCTGCCCCAACGCCGAGCGTACCGGCATCGACGACCTCGGTCCCAAACTGGAGGTCGAGGGGGACCTTGGCCGAGGATCAACTCGAGCTCGCATGGACTCGAGGATCGGCTCGGCCTCCGGGGTCGACTTGGACGTCGATGTCCCGGTGGTCGGGGCAGATGCACCAGTGAGACCGGCGATCAGTGCCCGATGCTGTTCCATGAAGGCAGCCAAGCTACTCTCCAAGGCTGTCAACCTGAGTCCAAGCTCAGGAGACTCAGCAGCCCCCGACTCGGGCCACGGCGGCGCCGGGCCCGACGTCGGCTCCCCTGGAGGTGAGTCCACGAGGACTACAGTACTCACGTGACCCGGGGACTCCATCTCCACACGAGGTTGTTTTGCAGGCCTCTCCGACTCTGAAGACCCGGGACAGCGCTCGGGGCTATGCGACTTGGCCCTCGAGGAGTCAAGTGCGTCCTCTGACACCGCCCTCGCGGGTTTTTTCTTCTTACAATGCTCCCGCGAGGGAGACCCCCTTTCAGAGGAGCCTCGACGCTGCTTGGGGCCGGAGTCCCGAGATGTCGAGGCCTCTGACGAAGTCCGGGCCCTACCGGACGCGGAGTCAGAGAAGATTCTTTCCTTTTGGTGCTGCCGACTCCTTAACGCCTTAGAGGACATTTTCCCACATGGACCACAGATCATCGGGTCATGATCGGGTCAGAGCCTCCGGAGGCAGCAATCATGTGTGTTGGTGAGAGACATAAGTTTCTTACACCGATCACACTTTTTAAACCCGCTGGCAGCCATTGGGGGAAAAAGGGCCCCTGCAAGGTCAAAAGACAGGGCTGCCAGTGAAAAAAGAAAAAATGGCGCGAACGCTAGTCACTAAGGACAAAAAACAAAAAAGAGATCCGGGCTCGATACCGACGTGTCGGGCCCAGGCGGGAAAGGGAAACCGGCGTCAAACCAAAGAAAAACAGGTTAACGCAGGGAAAATCAACTTCTTCCTCGGATGAAACGAATATATATCCATCGGGCTCCGCGGAAAAAAGAAGACGGGGCAAGATGGCACCCTTGGGCGGGAAGGGGACCGCACATGCGCGCTGTATTCCCAAAGGCTTTCTATGAAAGCTGGGGAAATGCTCCGCAAGGGGGCTCCATCGGCGCTGACGTCACTCATATGTGAGGACTGACTTCCTGCTTGGTCCTGGAGAACACCTGTTACAGGTGAGTAACAACACTTTCTCCAGGGATAAGGAGGAAGTCAGTCCTCACATATAAGACTCCCTAGCTACAAGCTACCAGAACCCTGTAGAAAAACACGGCCAAGCAGTGAGCAGCCGCAAGCGAGTCCAGGGAGATCCATCACTCTGGCAGCCTGAACACAGAAGGGTTGGAAGGTATGAGTTGCCTAGACCCCGAAGAGATTACGGAATACAGCCAGGCTGAAGGTGCTTTCCTGTCGGGACTCCCTCTCCAGGCAGTAGCGAGCTGCAAAGGTGTGGATTGAGGACAAGGTAGCGTCCTGGCAGATGTCTGCCATAGGAACAAGCTTGCAACAGAGGTCACCATAGCCCTGACATTGTTTTCAATGAAAGCCCAATTTGATCGTGGGCGAAGGCAATGCAGTCCTCCATCCAGATAGACAGGGTCCGCTTTGTAACAGCCTCTCCCAGGCGACTGGGGTCATAGGAAACGAAAAGCTGTGAGACTTTGCGGTGGCTTTGGGTACGTTGTAATTTTGAAGGAAAGGACCCTCTTACAATCCAGAGTATGGAGAATGGCCGCCGCCTTGTCGACATGGGGTCTCGGGAAGAAGGTGGGGATTGAGGTGGAATGCGGATACCACCTTCGAATGGAATTTAGGGTGGGTACAAAGCATGACTCTGTTCTTGTAGAACCTGGCGTATCATGGCTCGGCCACCAAGGCCTGAAGCCTGCTGACTCTGTGGGAAGAGGTGAGCACCACCAGGAAGACAATCTTCAATGAGAGGTAATGCATATGGCAGGTAGCTGGAAGCTCAAATGACAGCTTGGTGAACTGCATCAATACTCCTTTGAGGTCACATTCCACTGGGGGTGGGTGGATAGGAGGCTTAGAGAGCAGAAGGTCCCGCATGAATAGAGTAATGAGGGGCTGAGCAGAGAGGGCTTTACCCTCCATAGAATGATGATGCGCTAATGGAAAAAAGGCACAAATCGCGCCAGTGGAAAAAACCTAGTACGGCTCTGAGAATCAATTCTGGGGCAAGCGCGCTCCAACAATCACAAACTCAATGTAATTCTTCTAACCTGAAATTTTGTACATAGCCTATTACAGGACAATAATAAACTAAGTTTGTAGCCAAATGTATATCCAACTGTTTTGTTACTCCCAAAAAGTTACTATGTAAAAAGTTAAACCATTGTTCTGTGTAAAATGTTCTGTTATCTGTAAACCACCCCTGATCTTTGGAAGGGGTGGTATAGAAAAAAAATCAAACAAATAAATAAAGGGCCCAGTCACAACCGGCTAAGGAAAGAGGAGTTTTTTCATACAAATTAATCAACTCTTTCCAGGGAAAAAAGACAGAAATCTGTTGGGCTCCACGGAAAAAAGGAGACAGAGCAAGATGGCACCCTTGGGTGGGAAGGGGACCACAAATGCATGCTGGCATCTTCCAAAGGTTGTATTTGAAAGCTAGGGTGATGCTTCTATGAGGGCTCCATTGGCGCTGACGTCACCCATATGTGAGGACTGACTTCCTGCTTGTTCCTGGAGAATATATGGATAGAATGATGAGTGCTGCTGCTATCCAGATAGCAGTGATAAGAACATAAGATATGCCATACTGGGTCAGACCAAGGTCCATCAAGCCCAGTATCCTGTTTCCAACAGTGGCCAATCTAGGTCATACGTACCTAGCAGTTTCCCCAAAAGACACAGGTTCCACAATGCTTGTACTGGGTCAAGCATTGATATCTGGGTCCCTTCTTAATAATGGTTTATGGACCTTTCCTCCAGGAACTTGTCCAACCCTTTTTTAAACCCAGCTACACTAACAGCTTTTACTACATCCTCCGGTAACAAATTCCAGAGTTTGATTACAGGTTGTGTGAAAAAATATTTTCTTTTATTAGTCTTAAATAGTTTACCCTGTAGCTTCATTGCATGTCCCCTAGTCTTTCTATATTCTGATAACGTAAACAATCGAGCTACGTTTACCTGTTCCACTCCGTTCATTAATTTATAGACTTCTATCATATCTCCCCTCAGCCGTCTCTTTTCCAGGTTAAAGAGCCCTAACCTTTTTAGCCTTGCTTCATAGGAGTAACCTTCCATCCCCTTTACCATTTTGGTGGCTCTTCTCTGAAACTTTTCTAATAACGCTATATCCTTTTTACGATACGGTGACCAGAAATGCACACAATATTCAAGGTGCGGTCTCACCATGGAATGATATAGAGGCATTATAATATCTTTTGTTTTATTTTCCATTCCTTTCCTTATGATACCTAGCATTCTATTTGCTCTCTTGGCTGCCGCTGCACACTGGGCCAAGGGTTTTAACATGTTATCCACAATGATGCCTAAATCTTTTTCCTGGGTGGTGGTTCCTAATGTGGCACCTTGCATCGTGTAACCATAGTTTGGGTTGTTCTTCCCTAGGTGCATAACGTTGCACTTGTCCACATTAAATTTCATCTGCCATTTGGATGCCCAATCTTCCAATTTATCAAGATCCTCTTGCAATTTTCCACAATCCTCTTGGATATTAACAACTTTAAATAGTTTTGTGTCATCTGCAAATTTGATAACCTCACTCGTTATTCCACTTTCCAGGTCATTTATGAATACGTCAAAAAGCAGCAGACCCAGCAGAGATCCCTGGGGTACACCACTATTCACCTTTCTCCACTGGGAAAATTGGCCATTTAGCCCTACCCTCTGCTTTCTATCTTTTAACCAGTTCCTGATCCACAATAGTACAATGCCTCCTATCCCATGACTCTTTAGTTTTGCCAAAAGTCTCTGATGAGGGACCTTGTCAAAGGCTTTCTGAAAATCCAGATACACTATATCAACCAAGTCACCTTTGTCCACCTGTTTATTCACACCTTCAAAAAAACATAACAGATTGGTAAGACAAGATCTTCCTTGTCTAAAGCCATGTTGGTTGTCTCCCATTAGGCCATGACTATCTACATGCTGAGTAATTTTGTTCTTTATGATGGTTTCTACCATTTTTCCTGGTACTGACGTCAGGCTCACTGGTCTGTAGTTTCCCGGATCACCCCTGGAACCCTTTTTAAAAATTGGTGTTACATTGGCGATCCTCCAATCTTCAGGTATTACACATGATTTTAATGAAAATTCACAGATTACTAATAGCAGGTCTGCAATCTCATATTGCAGTTCTTTCAACACCCTTGGATGTATACCATCCGGCCCAGGTGATTTGCTACCCTTCAGTTTATCTAATAGTTGTAATACATCTTCCCGATGTATCGATATTTCCTTCAATTCTTCTGCACCTTTAAATACCACTTCAGTCATGGGTAACATCCCTACATCTTCCTAAGTAAAGACCGAAGCAAAGAATTCATTCAGTCTCTCCGCTATCGCCTTGTCGCCTCTTAGTGCCCCTTTAACCCCTCTATCATCTAATGGACCAACTGACTCTCTCACAGGTTTTTAGCTACGAATGTACTTGAAAAAGTCTTTATTTCGCGTTTTTGCTTCCGCAGCAAGCTTCTTATCAAATTCTCCCTTTGCCTGCCTTATCAATGCCTTGCATTTGACTTGGCAGTGCTTGTGCTGTTTCCAGGTTTCGTCGTTTGGCTCTTTTTTCCATTTCCTGAAAGATGCTTTTTTGGCAACAACAGCCTCTCTGACCTAGCTATCCAGCTAGCTATCTGGATAAAGTAAAGATAGCTTCTTTGCTGTCTTAACTTTATATGGATACTGAACTGAATTTTACTGCTGACTGGATTAACTACTAGCTCTCCCCTCACTCTGCCAGCAGATCTCCCTGCTATTATCCAGATAGTGCCGAGGTGGTCAGGATGATTTTGAGAGGCACTAGGTACTATCTGCCTATTTGAAATTCTTCCACTTAATCCTATGCAGGGCAATTATATCTGCATGACTGCAGGCTCATTAAGGGGTTTCCTTTTGAAAATGAAGGGGCGGTTGTGCTCCAGCTACAAAGCACCCACAGATTTTGCACAGAGTCTGTGGCTGAAACCATCCATGGGGGTTTCAAAATGAAATCTCTGTGTATTGTCAGAGAGTCCTTTCATCCTTTCAGCCTGGGGCTTGCCCATTAAGCTGGCATTTTTACTGATTATAGCTGCATGTGTGGTACAAATGAGCTCCAGTGGGTGAATCAGTGACTGAGCAGTGACTAGGGTGGCATGGCGGGCAAACAGCAGCAGCAGAGAACAAACAGTAAAGTCTGATGTCTCCTTTAATTCTAGAATCTCTGACACAAGTCGTTTGGCTGAAACACTGATGTTAGCTGGTTGGTATGAGTCTGTGTACTGCCCATGTTAACATCACTATGCTGTTCTTATAGGTATTACAACATTGGTAAATATCGAAGGTCAAAACGTCACTTCGCAGAACTAGATGCTGTATAGCTCCAAAATAATGTAACTAGCTCTACTTTCAAGTCAATGGTGAGAAAGTAGAGCTAGTTACATTATTTTGGAGCTATTACAACATTGGTGGCATTGGTATGAAAAACAGTTGTTCCACTGTGGTCAGAGTGGGAATAAACATAAAGATGATTGATGTTAAAGCAGGTTCAAGGTAAGTCAAGACAAGTAATGAGTCACTTGCTCCTTTTTGCCTGAGATGATTGTTATTTGCTTATTAACTTTTTGCAATATAAAATTTAGAAAAGCACAAAAAAAATTTTGTCCAGTGACAAGTGCTGAGCTTTGTGGGCTACTTCATGATGTCAGCCATTGAGTGTTTACTGCAATAGGAAACCCTTTGATGTTACCTTGAGGCCATTTTAAAAATTTGAATTTTGTTCTTTTGATTTTGATCTGAATCCCAGCATGTTATTAATTTAATTTTTATTATATAAAGCACATATGTGGTGTTTATATGCGGTGGGCATATAAATATGTACCAACTTTTACACAAGCATACCACTGTGCAGTTTTATAAAAGGCCTTTATCATTTGTAAAACAAGCTTAACATACAGAAAATCCTTAATGAAATTACTCCAGTATAGTCCAGGCAATTTTATAACAAGCCATTTCTGTGCATAAACCTCTGTTATATGCATGTGGTATAGATAGGGTTGCCACCTGGCTCCAGATGCGCCCGACAGGCTTGATCCAGTCCTGGGTTTACCCCATTGCATGCAGAGACATGTAGTTCAAATTTCTCCATTGCACTCCATAAGAAAAGCAAAGCTACATATCCCTACATGCAATGGGGTAAACCCAGGACCGGATAAAGTCTGTCGGATGCAACTGGAACCAGTTGGCAACCCTAGGTAAAGAATGCTTATCAAGCAAGAAAGACACTATCTCCACCCTTTTAATTTTGTCTCCAAACTAAATTAGCATACTTGCATGAACAGTGTTTGAATAATACTGTTTACAGTACAATCATCACATCTGGGTTAGGAGCACTCAACTAGGACTGGTTTTGTATATTTCTCTTTAATCTAGTGTTGTCCAGTTTATAATGTTTTAGGAAAGATGAGAAAGGAGAGGAAATTAAATGTGTGATTCTACTCACCATATCCCTGCTTAAAATCAAATATAATTCCAGAAATTTGCGTAAACGAAGCACAGATTTTTTTACCTGGGGAATATAAATTCAGAACACTATTTAAATTTAGACTTTATTACTGTACAGCACTTTTGATTTGTGATCTTTATTGAAGGTTCAAAACCCAGCTTCTCAGGCTAGCGCTCTTAGCCTTCAACCTTTTCTAAGCTAATGCACATTTTCTGGCTACATCTGGAAGAGCTAGCTGAGGGGTATAGCCTCCCACTAAAACCTTGAGATACAAGCCACTGCTTCTGAAGGGACTAATGAAGGCATATTTAATGTATGAGAAAGTGTGGGCCTGGCACATCAGTTCATTGCTACTGCAAATATTAATATATATGGAGGATAATTTTATAAGGTGAAACTTGAGGGCATGTTTACTAAAGGTTAACATGCACTAAGTACTGCAATAGCCCATAGAAATGAATGGGCATTGGCAATACTTAACATGCATTAACGTTACTTAATGTATGTTATCCTTTAGTAAACATCCCCCTTAGTTAAAACATGCTTATTTATTTATTTAACAGATTTTTTATACTGTTTTATCATTTCAGTCAAAGCTGTTTACATTGTAACTTAAACTTGGCAATATACGTTAAACAGGGGCATTAATAACTTGGATTTTTCCTGAGACACTGGAGGGTTAAGTGATTTGCCCAGGGCCACAAGGAGTGCTAATGGGACTTGAACCCTGGTCTCTTGGTTCTCAAGCCAGTGCTCTAGCCATTAGGCTACTCCTACACTTCTAGATAAATTGCCTATACAGTATTAAGACAATTTTATAATGACAAGTTGCCGTCAACTTGTCTCTATAAAATACTACTTTAAGTGATTGATTTCATGCCTACATTGTAGGTGCAGACATTTACATCAGCCTTGAAGCTGGTGTAAATATCGCTGAATATCGGGTTCTGTGTTTTTAACAACGCTCTCTCACACATGAATTTAGAATGGCAAATAATTCCCTTTGACCTCCTTCATTGTAGATGGAGTGTCACACCTACCTTATCAGGTTTGATGTAGATGATAGATTTTTGCAGTTTTATTTGCTCATCCTCTGGGTCCAAGTCATGCAATTTGGAAACATTTTCCTCTGAAAATTTGGTCTTTACTTCATAGATGAAGTGCTGGAATGTACTGGAAGACTCCATGGGCTTTATGATATAACTGATATTCACCAGCTGTAGCAAACCCCTGCAGTTTTCACAGAAACAGAGTACATAATACCACCTAATGACTGCAAGGCTCATTTGCTCTGTCCACTTCCCCTTTCTACTTTAACACTACAGATTTCTCTTGATCTCTGGATTTAATCTTCCTCGCCCATAGCTAAGTATCCTATGTGCTTATCTTAGGCCTCTTCACAAAGAGTGGAATACCTTTGTGATGGGGGGGGGGGGGACGACAAACTAACTTTTACCCTTCCTACCAAGCTCCCTAATTGCCATGTGAGGAAATAGGTTGGCTGGGTCAAGGTTCTAGTGACCCATCTCATTCCACTACCTATGATTCTCTTAGCCTTTCTGCCCTCCGTTTATCTTTAACTTTATTGCATCACTTAATATACTGCACCTTTGGCTAGTGACAGGGTGGTTTACAAAACCAAGACAAAAGGTGTCTCTCGCCAAGAAAAGGAAAGGAACTAAAATATAAGGACAGGACAGACCAAGGCATTCATACTAAGGAGGAAGAAAAGGGGGAGAGGAGGAAATCAGGAAAAGGAGAGGAGGCAAAATCAGGAATCGGGTAGGGAGAGTTTGAAGGTGGATTGAAAGAGGTACAGTAGGTTTTGAGAAGGAACTTGAATTTTGGAAAGGCTTGTTCTAAGCATATGTCAGAAGGTAAGGAGTTCCATAGTGAGGGGCCCAGAAAGAGAAATGAGGAGTGCCGGGTGGATTTAAGGTGCGCATGGAAGGGGGGAGGAAGATGTAGGCGGTTCAGTTGACAGAGCGCAAGCTGCAAGATAAAGTGTGAAAGTGAAGGGAGTCAGAAAGGTACTGTGGAATGTGTGTATAAATGGCTTTGCGAACCAGAGTGAAGACTTTATGTTGTATGCGATACTGGATGGGGAGCCAATGGAGATGAAAAAGCAGGGGGGTAATGTAGTCGAACCAGTTAGCATATGATACAATCCTGGCAGCGGTATTTTGGAGATGGTGGAACTGGAATTGGGGGAGGCCAGAGAGGACAACATTGCAATAATCATGCGTGATAAAACAAGTGAAAGTAGAAGGACAGTTAGAGAGTGAGTGGTCAGGAAAGGGCAGACAGCCCAGATTTATCGAAGGCAGAGGAATGAGCGACAAATAAGCATGGAGTTCCATTGGCAGCCTGCTAAATGCATCCAACCCACTTTCTGTTGTGTCTACCGTCATCCAGTCTCAAACTATGACATTTCTTGTCCAAAAATTATTTTCAAATGAAAAAGGCCTGCTCTTTGCATTATGAATGCCTCTATCATTCTCTACCCCACCCTCCTATAGGATGAACATGCTTAGCTTTCCAATGGGAAGCAATCCGTACTATAATCGTATTTATAAAAAAGAAAACCAAACCAAAACAAGGCGGCAAAATTGTTATGTGACATATTAAGAGGAAACACAAACCCCTGATTCATTGCAAAGCTTCACAAGTCATCCAGGCAAGGCGACGCTATCGGGTGTATAAAATGTGCGACTGCACAGGGCGGCACACTGGGAGGGGCAGAATCAGCAAGCTCAGCTTGACAATGGTGAACCATTCCCGACTGTGAATGTTGGAGCCCCTGCCCTATTAGGGTAGGGTGTGGAATGCAAAAGCAGAGCAGAACTGAGTCTGTGTGTTTTTTAAAGTCATGGCCAGTCAGTGGCGGCATAGGGGTGGTGTGGGCCAGCACTGGCAAAACACTGGCACAGGGCGACTTAACAGACGAGTCAGTGAGGCACTAACTCGTGGGTGCTT
This sequence comes from Ichthyophis bannanicus, assembly GCA_033557465.1. NCBI lineage: Eukaryota > Metazoa > Chordata > Amphibia > Gymnophiona > Ichthyophiidae > Ichthyophis > Ichthyophis bannanicus. The sequence continues at coordinate 780,676,374 of CM066035.1, forward strand.
GAAGCCTGCCTCACTGACTCGTCCTTTCACAGCAGATTTAGACACCCACAGGAGAATTTCAAACATGAAATTCTTGATACTGTCTTTAGAAATGCTGCAGTGCCAACAGATTGGAATTCAGCACAGGCACAGGAGCAAAGAAAAATGCTTCTGCAACTGTTTAAATGTGCTATGAGAAGAGAGGAGAGGAGAGGAAAGAAGGTGATCAGCTTTAGAGTAGAAGCTGATTAGGACTGCAGCCGAAGAGGGGAAGGAGGGAGGGCCTGGAAGGAAGCTGATACTGGGGATACTACTGGGACTGAAAGGGGGCTGGAGGGGGAGGGGGACGGGGACTTGGGCTTGGAAGGGAGCTGATACTGGTGGAAGGTGGCAGGGAATGTAGTGGGCTGACAGTGGAAGGTACTGGTAGGGAAGAACCTGACACTGAGGTACTGGCCCTGGATGGGGGCTGTCACTTGAGAGAGTAGAGAGATTGGAGGGAAGCCGACACTGAGGGGCTACTGGGACTGGCATGGGGCTGATACTTGAGAGGGTACAGGAAATGGGCTGATACAAGGGGAAACTGGAAAAGGGCTGGGACTGGAAGGGATGCTGGAGCTGGGGGCTAATGTTGGTAGATTCTGGGGTTAAGGTAGGGAAAAGAGGTAGAAACTGGGTGAGTGAAAAGGGAGAGGGGCAGATATTGTGTGTTTGGAGAAGGGAAGAAACAAAATCATATATGGGGGAAGACTGAAAGGTAGGGGTACAAGAATGTTAGAGAAGGAAGTAAATCGGTGATTCTGGAAAAAGAGATTAGGAGGAAAGAGGGCAGGTACTGGGGACATGGTGATGCAGGAGAGAAGGGAATCTAATTAGGTGGAAACACTAAAATTGGATGGGAGAACAGAAGACACACTCTAAAATTAGCTGAGTATTGGGAGTTTAAGTGTGGACTGAGGTGCTGCGTTAAGGTGAGAGAAAGTGACTTGAGTATTGCTGGGGGGAGAGCGGAGACAAAGAAATTGACCAGCGATTAGGAGGACGGTGGGGTTAGATGTTGGGTATGAATTAGGTTGTGAGACAAGAGTGCAGAAATATGGGGAGGGGAAGGACCTGAAGGGTTTAGGGAGGGGTTGAGAAACAGTTGAAAAGGACATAGGGCTATGGAGCGGGTGAGAGACAAAGGAAGGACAGGTCTCAGAAGGTGAGAGAGGGTATAAATGGGGGAGGTATAAGGGTAAATGGAAGCTTAGATATGGGTAAGATGTAAGAAAAGGATTGAGGTGGAGAGAGGATGAGTGATACTGAAGGAGCTGGGGCTGCAGCAGGATCCAGGAAGAAACACTAAACTTTTTTTTAAAGTCTGGTACATTGGATAGGTGCACGGTAGCAGTGGGGAAACTGGCTGAAAGACTGGGTTAGGGCCCAGAGCTGCTACTACCTGCACACTGCACTCTGCAGCACTAACACAACAGCTGAGCAGGTATCATGAAGTCCTCTGACAGAGAGATATTAGACTTGAGGAAGAGGGATAAAGGGGAACGAGGAAATGCTTGAGGGGGAGAGAAAAAGGGGAAGGGGCAATGCTAGACTGAGGGGGAAAGGAGAAAGGGGGCAATGCAGGACTGAGGGGGAGAGAAGAAAGGGGGCAGTGCTGAATTGATGGGGCGAGGAGAGAGGGGACAATGCAGAACTGAAAGGGAGAGAAGGGGGAAGGGGCAATGCTGGACTGAGGGGAGAGAAGGAGAAAGTATAGTTATTTACTTGTAATGGAAGTTCTCTATATACAGCAGGGGTATGCAGCATACTCCAAGGTGCTGTCGCTGCCGATGGCACCAGTGCTGGCTCTCCCTTAGTTCAGAGAAGTCCGAAAGACTTCTGAGCATGCGCCCTGCTTCTCACCCCAGCACCCCGCTCAGCATCGTTCTCCAATCCATCTCAGAGCAAGCAAAACACAGCATTAAAGGAGCTTAGAGCAAATGCAGAAGCAGAAGAATCGGGGGCTGTAGACAGCAGCATGCATTCTGGAACTGTCAAGAAGTTGTGATGTGAAATAATTGACGTCAGTATATTGAAATTTCTGGTGATCGTTCTTCCTTTACCTCCGATTTTTTTTTTTTTTTTAGGATGGTGAGCAGGTGAGCATGGCTGCATATGCCTGCTGTATATGAAGAACCACCATTACAGATAAGCAACTATAGTTTTTCCGGATACAAGCAGGGGGATACAGACACACTCCAAGGTGAGTCCAGAGCTGAGGGCCATCCATAAGTCTGATAATACTGTGGCCCAATGAGAACTGGGAGGTGAAAGGATTCAAGCAAAGAGGTAACGCAGGACATTTGGCCAAAGGCCAGGTCGGTTGCTGAAGAATGAACAAGGCTGTAGTGCTTCGCAAAAGTGTGCACAGATGACCACCTAGCAGTTTTTAAATATCTTGAGGAGAAATAACAGCTAGGTTGGCCACAGTAGATGCTGCAGCTCTAAGATGGTGTGGACATCTGAACATAACAGAAAGAAATACAGTCTGCAATCCAGGAGGAAAAGGTCTGCTTGAATGCAAGCTTCCTTGGGTTGTTAGGGTTAAAGGTGACAAAAAGCTGAGAAGACTGACAGAGCTCTTTAGAAGCGTGCAGATAGTAAAGCAAAGCTTGTCGGCAATCCAGTGCTTGCTCCGGTGAATCTGGCTGTGCTGCTGGAAAGAACTTGGGAAGCACAAAGGATTGGTTGAGGTAAAAACTTGAGACAACCTTTGGGAGAAACTTAGGATGGGTATGCAATAGTACCTTATGAAGAAACTGGGTATATGGACGATAATGCACGAGACCTTGGAGCTCGCTTACACACCGTGCGGAGGTAACAGCAACTAGGAAGATGATTTTCCAAGTGAGAAGCTTTAATGGAGCAGACCCCAGAGGTCTAAAGGGGGCTTTTTGAGCTCAGAGAGAACGACATTGAGATCCCATGCTGGAGCAGGAAGTTTCAGTGGAGGCTTGGTGTTTATTAAGCCTTTCAAAAAGCGAGAAACTATTGGATACACAGAGATAGGTTTGTCATCCTCATGATGATGAGTTGCTGCTATGGCAGAGAGATGGTAATGAATGGACGAAGTCTGTAGTCCAGAGTCAGACAAGTGAACGAGATAGGTGAGGATATGGCTGAGGGAGCACGAGACAGGGTACAAATCCCATAGTGCAGCCCAGTGGGAGAAACGTCCATTTATGATGATAGGAGCACTGTGTAGAAGAGTGGCGAGACACCCGGAGTATAGCTTGAACATCGGCTGGCATGGGGTGAACAGTATCAGTTAGCCCTTCAGCTTCCAAGCCCCTAGAGCTAGCAATTGTAGGTTGGGATGTAGGAGACATCCTTCCTGTTGCGTGAGGAGGAAGGGATGAACTGGTAATGGCCAGAGGCTGTGCTGTGAGGATATGTGGTTACCAGATCTGTCTGGGCCACTGCAGAGTAATGATGATTAGAGTCGCCCTATCTGCGCGGACCTTGAGGAGTGTCTGCGAATGAGCGGAAAGGGCGGAAGTGTATAGAGGAGGCAATCTGTCCAGGAGATCAGGAAGGCATCTGCTGCCCATCTGGTCAAGCTGGGACGAAGGGAACAGTAATTTGGATACTTGGCATTGTCATGAGCTGTGAGAAGATCCACTTCTGGGGTCTCTTGGGCTTGAAAGATGGGGGTTAGGACTGTGGGATCCAGAGACGACTCTAGTGGATCCAGGCGATGACTTAGGGAGTCCGCTAACTAGTTCTGGATACCCGGGAGATAGACTGCCCATAGAAATACTCTGATGGACTGAACATAGAGCAATAAGTGGTCGGCTTCACGGCAGAGCCAGAGGAAACCCAAGTCACCCTGTTTGTTGATGTAAAGCATTGTGACTTGATTGTCGGTCTGCACCAGGAGCAAAGTGTTGTGAAACCAATGATGGAAAGTGTGCAGGGTATAGTAGACTGCATGCATGGCCAGCAGACTGATGTGCAGAGAGGCCTCTCTGCTGGACCAATGCCCTTAAATCGTGAGATGTAGAAGATGGGATCCTCAACCATATGGAAGGCATCTGTTAGAGTGAGCTGATATGACTGTTCCAGGAAGGGATGGCTGTTGGTGAAGCTGGATGGAAGTGTCCACCAATGAAGAGACTGATGGAACATGTGGAGGTTGGGGCCAGAGAAAGAGACTTGACAATGAAAGGATTGAGAATGTTGATTCCAGTTGAGTTTGAGATGCCACTGGGGCAGGCGCATGTAGAGACGCGCCAACAGAACCACATGTACTGAAGCTGTCATGTGACCAAAGAGGCATAGAATGCTATGAGTTGAGGCAGTTTGTAGACTGAGCAGGTGAGCACTGAGCTGCTAGAGGACAGCAACTCTGTTGGGTGGCAGCAAAGCTCGAGTCACTGACTTGGACTGTGGTGTCCAAGAAAGCCTCTATGAAATCCAACACTTGCCGGGGTTGGCACTGACATTTGGAAGTGGATGATGAAGCCATGTTGTTGCAGGAGTAAGGAAGTCTTATGGACTGACAACTGGGTTGTGGCCTTGTTGGGTCCTGAGATGAGCCAATCATCCAGATACAGGTTAACACGCAAGCCTAGCCTGTGTAGGTGCGCCGCAACCACCGCCAGACATTTCATGAAGACTCGGGGCTGAAGAGAGCCTGAAGGGTAATACTCCATACTTAGCAAAAGCTAGAAGGATGTTGAGTTGCATACAAAGAGGAATTACCAGCAGAAAGGAAGAGGTACTAATGCCACTGTACAAGTCACTGGTCAGGCCTTATTTGGAATATTGTGTCAGTTTTGGAGAACATATCTCGCAAAGGATATAAAAAGACTGGAAATGGTTCCAAGGAAGGTGACCAAAATTATTTGGAACCTGTGTCAGAAGACTTATGAGAAGAGACTTGAAGACCTAAATATGTACACTCTGGAGGAGAGGAGGGACAGGTGAGATATGATTCAGACCTTTAAATACTTAAGAGTATTAATGGACAAACAAAACCTCTTCCAAAGATGGGGAAGCTGTAAAACTAGAGAGCATAACATGAAGCTGCAAGGGAGTAAACTGAAAGGCAATATCAGGAAATGCTTTTTCACTGAAAGGGTGGTGGATGCTTGGAATGCCCTCCTGATGGAAGTGGTGGGGGCAAATATAGTAACAGAATTCAAAATGGCATGGGACAGACACAGTGGATCCCTTTATAGCAACAGGATAAAATCAAAACAAACATAACTATCTCATATTTCAACAAATAGGGGTGATCTTCACAGAGTGGAGGGTACAACCCTAAACAAAGGCATAGGGAGGGGTGATCTGCACGGAGCGACAGATGCACCTACTCTTGCTGCCTTGCTGGGCAGACCAAACTGGTCTTTATCTGCCATCATATACTATGTTACTACTTTACTATGATAGTGTTCTGTCTTGAAACAAAACCGGAGATATCGCCAATGTGAAAGATGGATGGGACTATGGGTATAAGCGTCCTTGAGATCCAGAGAGGCAAGCCGGTCTTCCTGTTTCAAGAGGGGAAGGATAGTGGCTAGAGAAGTCTTTTTGAACTTTTTTCTCTTGATGTAGAGGTTGAGATCTTGGAGGTCGAGGATCGGTCAGAGTTCTCCGGTCTTTTTTGGAATAAGGAAGAACCGGGAGTAGAACCCCTGTTTGCGCTCTTGTTCCATTATAGGCTCAATTACACAGCTGCTGAAGAGACTTGTAATCTCTTCTGCTAGAAGGAGAAGGTGAGAAGAGAGAATATTCTGGGTGGGGGTGCTTGATTTGGGGGAGGCAACCATGAAATTGAGTTTGTAACCCAATGCAATGATGCTGAGGACCCAAAGATCTGTGGTGATGGACTGCCAGGCCTTCTAAAAGTATTAGACATGGCCTCTTACTGGCAGATAGTCAAAAACTGGGGGCCACCTTGGGTGGTTGGGCTGAAGCAGTTGCAGGTTGTCTTCATCTCTTTGCCTGCGGCGTTGAATATACCAAGTGCAGGCTGACGTTGTGGTGGAGGTTTGGCATATGGCTGGAAACGCCGACGAGGATAAAATTGCTGAAAATATTGGTAGTGGTATGCTCTATAGTACTGTGAGTATTGTAGGTGGCGAAACTGCTGAGGTGCTTCCTGAGGCTGAGCTGCAAGTTCCTGCATTGTAGAGGAATAGTCCTTGACCTCTGAGACAGCTTCCTGAACCTTAGGGCCAAAAAGACACTCCCTTTGGCAAGGAACATCTGCTAGGCAGTCATGAAGATCCTCTTGGAGTCCAGAGACCCGAAGCCAAGCCATATGATGGGCAAATATTGACACAGCAGTGGATCGGGCAACTGTGTCGAAGGCATCATATGTAGCCCAAATAATATGATAGAGGGACTCCTGCAAATTATCTTGAAGTGTATGCACTTCCAGCGCTGGAATGGAAGTCGGATCTGGTATCTGCAAGATGAGATCATGATGGTACTTCAGGATTTGAAGTTGGTGGGCTAGGATTTTCATGGTTAACAAGCCATTCTGAAAAGTTTTCCTACTGACTGAATCTAATGTCCGCTGGTCTTTCCATGGCAGAGTCTGGACATGAGATTTGGAAGATTTAGCTTTTTTAAGTACCACTTTAGATAGAACCAACTAATGAGGAAGTTGCTGATGCTAGAACCCAGGTGTAGGCAGCATCTTGTACTTTAGGTTTAGATGAGAAACCATGGCATAGACCGATGCTGGCATCTTCCAGACTGACAGAAGGAGATCCTGCAGGACTTGAGGGACCGGTATAGCCAGAACCTCTCTAGGGGTACTGCAAAAAAGACTGGAAATCCTTTTTATTGGTAGGAGTCTGAGTCACTCAGAGCTAGCGCCCTAGACACTTTCTGGAGAAATTTTGGGTAGGAAAAATCTTCAGGGGGGGTCATCTGCCAGCGGGTGATCTGAGGAAGTTGTTGGGTCAACATCTCCCAGCAGGGAGAGCTCCATATTCCACTGATGGGAATAAGGAGAACGTGCGGCTGAGTAGGAATCAAATTTGAAATGCTCAGGAGCCCTCTGGTCTACTAAATGAGGGTGTTTCTGAGAAACAGGTGGAGGCTGGAAAGAGGGGATCTCCGAAGATGGTAGGTGGTCCGAAGGAGGAGTAGCTCCAAGAAAGGCCACACTATCTTGGACAAATTGATGTAACAGCTGAAGAAGTAGGTCACTGGGGAGGACCTATCTGTCACCAGAGGAGCTGAGGGAGACAAGACCAGCACAGGCTCCAACTTCTGTTTTCCCCTCTTGGGCCAGTGGAAGGAAGGCTCTGATGAACCAGCCTCGGACTTTCATTTGTGAGATCGCAAGTCCTGGGAACTATGTGTGTTTGTGTGCTTAGATTTTGTTCTATATGTAACACCTACCGGCATTTCCGGCCTTGGAGAGTGCACTGCGGAGGCCAGGTTAGGCAGAGATGGAGTATGGAATATGGCCTGTAACTTGAGGCTCTGGGCCAAGTTCTCTGACACTGGCACTGGTAGGAAATGGTAGGCAGCCCCATCCAATCTCAATCATGCCTTATCTGGGCCCAATGAGAAAGGGGCAGAAACTGAAGCTGGAGCTGCCATAAGAAAAGCTATGCAGTATACTGACTTGGCTTAGATATGCTCTCTGTCAAAAAAAAAATTCAGTTCAGGCTGTAGCAGTCCGGTGTTACAGGTGACAGCCTTAAAGCTCCTCTTTTCTTTTTTTTTTTTAATGCATGCCGCTGAGGTGAGAAGGGCTGAACTGCCCTGAGTAAGCATGGCGGTGGAAAATTCCCCGAGAATCTTTGTTACTTTTTCCTCTGCTGAAGAAATACTAAGAACCCCCCCCCCCCCCCCCCCCCCCCCACACACACACACAGTTAAACAGAGAACAAAGAAATGAAAAGGAAATACCGAATGGCAACAGAATGAAGGACAGACATGGCTGATTGGCTGCTGCGATGAAGAAAGACTAGAGAACAACGCTGAGTGGGGTGCTAAGGCAGGAAGCGACTATGGGAAAATGTTGGAATTGGGGAGGGGAGAAAGAGGGGAGATGCTGGAAATTGGATAATAAGGGGAGAAGGAAATGCAGGATATGGAGGTAACAGGGAAATTGTTCACATTTGATCCACATAAAGCATAACTGCAGTCCACATTTGATACCACAAAGCATAACTGCGATTAAATGCCCAGTTTGTAAATAGTTACCCCTGTTTAACCCCAAGTTGTAATACCTGTTCGATGTAATGTTCCATGTATGTTCATCTGGTATTGACAAATTTATTGTTACCTGTAAACCGCGCTGATACGAAAGAGTGTGGTATAAAAAAGATTTAAATAAATAAATAAATAAAAATTCAGATATTTTTTTAATACATTGAGTTCTGGGGGTGAATGTCCTACTTCTGCTCTGCACCCATTGTTGAGGGAGTGGTTTTTGTGTGGAAGCAGAATATATATTAAAAAAGAAAACGTGAGAACCATAACGCAGTTTATAACAAAAAGCATAGTTACTCACCTGTAACAGGTGTTCTCCAGAAGGAACAGAAGGAATCAGTCCTCTCATATGGGTGACATCAGCACCGATGGAGCCCACATGGAAGCATCGCCCCAGCTTTCAAAGAAAGCCTTTGGGAGATGCCACCATGCATGCATGGTCCCCTTCCCGCCCAAGGGTGCCATCTTAGTCAGATGACATAGCTAGAGCCAACAAAAATGGCAAAAATTAAAGCAACTTCATGGGGAGGAGGGAGGGTTGTGAAGACCGATTCCTGCTGTCCCTGGAGAACACCTGTTACAGGTGAGTAACTACGCTTTCTCCAGGAACAAGCAGGAAGTCAGTCCTCACATATGGGACTCCCTAGCTACAGGCTACCAGGAACCTGTAGAAAATACGGTCCAGCCATGAGCAGCTGCAAACAAGTCTGAGAGACTCTAAGGACCCCTGAGTCCAGTGAGAACCATCACTCCGGTAACCTGAACACAGAAGGGTTGGAGGGGTAGGCGTTGCCTAGGCTCCAAAAAGATTACAGAGTATGACCTGGCCAAAGGTGCTGCCTCACAGGACTCCCTCTCCAGGCAGTAGTGAGCTACACAGGTGTGGAATGAGGACAAGGTGGCAGCCCGGCAGATGTCTGACATAGGGACAGAGCGCAAGCTTGCAACTGAGGTCACCATTGCCCTGACTTTGTGTGCCATGACCAGTCTGAACATGGAAGAAGGCGATGCAGTTCGCCACCCTGATGCTTGGTAACAGCTTCCAGTTGCTCAGTTTAGTTACACCTCAACATTTTAAAGATTTCGGTTTTTCGGGTGCGATGACACATTTCACCACAAGATGATAAAAAGTAGATAATCTTCCCCTTCACACTCAAAGATCTCTCTACGAGCTGAGGTTTGTTACCCTTTGAGGCACATGGTTTGATTAGTTCATTTTGTTTTTGCATTTTTGTCGGTGGGACACTGGCCTCTCTCTATTTTATGACGATAATTCCTCAGGAGAACATTGTTATTACATGATGAATTTAGAAATTGTTTTAATTTATTTTATTTATTTGCTTATATACAGTTTACATTACATCACGCAACAGAGGCAGGTGGGTTCCACGCTTCTGCCAATCCAAGGAGTTGTTTCTCATATTGGCTGGTTACAGTGGTAGGTTTTTTTATTATTATTTTATTGTATTATTTATTATTATTTATTATTTGTTTTCATGTTTATACACATTTATATTATTAATTTGTTTTTATTATTTGATTATATTTATATATATTTATTTATATTTTTTATATTTTTATATTAAATATTTTACTATTCATTTTTCATAAATTTTTATTATCATTTTTTTATGTGTATAAATACATATTTTCTAGTCTTATTTTTAATTTAATTTCATTTTACACTTGTGGGTAGTTCACAATTATTTATACAGCAGCGTCATTAGCCTCTGAAAATTTTTTATTTTTTATTTTTTGTCGAAGAATATCATGTAGTTATCTTTAATTCCCATATAGGCTCCAGAGTTTATGTTATGCCCCTCTAGTCCTCCTCATCCCTCCCTTCTCTCTCCTGTGATTATGGTTTTAATTGTGATCTGATTGTCTTATACATACATGTACACAGTTGTTGCACGAATGTTTCAAGCTCAGTTTTTTGTTGTTATTATTATTATTATTATTTTTAGTATTTATTATTAAGAAATGTTTTTAAATGTTGATTATAATATATGGTTTTAATTAGTGAGTTTTCACATTATGACTATTTATGTATTTAATTATTTATTTATTTATTTATTATCTTTTTATTCTATGAGATACAACATAGTTTATTTATTACGCTTGGTTAATGTATTTATATAATAAGTTTTTATTTGCTGTTGTTTTTATCCAATATGTATATGCATGTTTTATAGTGAGCCCTTAACCCCTGAGGAAGTGGTATACGAAACACGGCCTGTGTTGGGTTTGGCACACCTGATCCGTGGAACAATAAAGGCGACTTTAGAATCTCCTGCCACGTCTTCTGACTGGTTTCCTGTTGCCCACGTGGCAGTTTGCTGTTTCTTGGTGGGGCCTCATATGGAGCCGGGCATTGGGAGTCACATGTACTGTCGAAGCCATGTGGCACAGAAGCCTCAGCCAGAGTCTGGCGGAAGCCAGTGGCCTGTTGAGAAACTGGTTTGCCAAGTCTATCAGTCTTTGGGCTCTGTCTTCTGGCAAGAAAGCCTTTGCCTGCAGAGAGTCTAGCCTTGCCCCTATGAACTGCAAGTTCTGGGAGGGGAACAAAGTGGACTTTGCGAAGTTTATGACAAAACCCAGGTGTTGAAGGAGAGAAATAGTTTGGAGGGTGGCTTGCCTGGCCTCCTGGCTCGTCTGACCCCTGATGAGCCAGTCGTCCAGATAGGGGAAGACAAAGATACACCTGATTTCTCAAGTAGGCCGCCACAACTGCCAGGCATTTGGTAAAGACCCTGGGGGCGGAGGTGAGGCCGAGAGGCAGCACTCTGTACTGATAATGGTTTCCTCCCACAAGGAACCTGAGTTACTTTCTGTGGTCTGGATGAATGAGGATGTGAGCGTACGCATCCTTTAGATCTAAGGAGCATAGCCAATCTCCCTGCTGGAGGTAGGGCAGAAGTGTCCCAAGAGTAAGCATCTTGAACTTTTCTTTCTCTAGGAACTTGTTGAGATTTCTGAGGTCGAGAACAGGCCTGAGGCCTCCGGTTCTCTTTGGTACGAGGAAGTACCTGGAGTAGAAACTGTGACCTTGTAGGTGGGGCGGTACAGGCTCCACCGCCTTGTCTCGCAACAGACCCTGAAGCTCTTGAAGGAGGAGGTCTGTGTGGAGAGGAGGCCTTGGAGGCTCTCCTGGGAAGTAAGGAAGAGGCAACTGATGGAAATGAAGCATATAGCCCTTGTGGACTATGCTTAAGACCCAACTGTCTCCTGTAATGGGTGGCCACCTGTGGGCAAACAGGGTTAGTCGACCTCCTGTGCAGGGATGGGACAGCAGAGACGGAGAGGCTATGCCTTGAGAGTCAAAAACCCCCACCCTGCTGAGTGGGAGCAGGAGCCGGAGGCTTGGGGGCCTTCTGCCTACGGGGCCCATGTCCCTGCCCCTTGGCCTGCTGACCCTGTGGGGGAGCTGGGGAGGCCTGGTAAGGTGGGAACTGTTTGTAGGCAGTCACCTTCCTCGGGTAAAAGGTTCTCACTTCGGCAAAGGGCATTGACCAACTTGTCTTGTACCCATGGCTCGAGATCCGATGACTGCAGCCATGCCTGGCGTCGAGCCACGATGCTGGCTGCTGCAACACGGGCCGAGGCCTCGAAGCCATCGTAGGCTGCTCGGGACATGAACTTAGAGCATTCCCGGATCCCCGAGGACAAGAACCTCTGCAAAGGTTCCCCGGAGAGACCAGCAGAGAACCCGGCAAGCTCCTTTGCCAGGTCCCGCAAGTACATGCCCATGTACAGCTGGTAGGACTGGACACGGCAAGCAAGCATCGAGCCCTGGAAGCACTTTCTACCAAACGCATCCAGGTTCCGGGCCTCCCTGCCGGGGGGGCACCGCAAAGTGCATCTTCTGACTTTTCAGACGATGCATGGCCGATTCCACCACCATGGAATGGTGTGGTAGCTGCGCCTTTTGAAAGCCAGGGCTCTTACGGAGTCGATAAATGGAATCGACCCGCTTGCTCAGAACCGGCGCCGAGGCCGGTGCCTCTCACATCCGGAAGAGGAGCCGTTCCAGCATCGGAGGAACCGGCACAGTAAAGGCCTCCTTCGGAGGAGAGCCATACAGGAGGGCCTCGAGCTCTTCGGCTGGAGGCTCCTCCTCGGGGATCGCTAAAGCTGTGGCCATATCTCGAACGAACTCCGAGAACCGGGTATCCTCCGGGGGGATCTACTCCGGGGCTCGGACTGCAGTGAGTCCGACGGGACGCACCAAGTCCTGAAGGTATCAGGGGACTCCTCGTCCTCCGTCTCCCAGGCAGACTCGTCCGAAGAGGAGTCGGGGGGCTCCGACCGCGTGGGTCCCGGCAGCACCGCCCCGACGCCGAAGGCACCGGCGTTGACACCCTTGGTCCCGACCGGGAGGTCGAGGGTGACCGCGAGCGAGGACGACCTCGAGCCTTCATGGTCTCGAGTATCGGCTCGGTCTCCGGGGTCGACTTCGACGTCGATGTCCCGGTGGTCGGGGCAGATGCGCCAGCAAGGCTGGCCATCAGCACCCGCTGCTGATCCATGAAGGCAGACAGTCTGCACTCCAAGGCTGTCAGCCTGAGTCCAAGCTCAGGAGACTCAGCAGCCACCGACTCGGGCCCCGGCAGCGCCAGGCCCGACGTCAGCTCCCTGGGAAGAGAGTCCTCGAGGACAATAGGACTTACGTGTCCAGCAGACTCCGGCTTCTCCTGTTCCACGGGCCCGGGACGGTGGTCGGGGGTCCGAGACCTAGCCCTCGAGGAGCCAGGGACCTCCTCCGATGCCGCCCTCGCGAGCCGCTTCTTCCTCTTTCGTTCCCGATCGGGGGACCCCCTGTCCGAGGAACCCCAACGATGCTCGGGGTCAGACTCCCGAGACGTCGAGGCCTCAGACGAGGTCCGGGCCCGGCCAGAGGCCGAATCAGAAAAAAGCCTTTCCTTTTGATGCTGTCGACTTCGCAGTGCCTTAGTGGACATTTTGCCACACGGCCCACAGATCTTAGGATCATGATCGGGACCGAGGCACCGAAGGCAGCAGTCGTGTGTGTCAGTGAGAGACATCAGTTTCTTGCACCGATCACACTTTTTGAAAGCACTGGAAGCCATCGGGGAAAAAAGAGCCCCGCAAGGTCAAAGGACCGGCCTTCCAGGGAAAAAGAAAAAAGGGCGCGAACGCCAGCCACTAAGGGCAAAAACTGAAAAAAGAGAGGACGGGCTCGATACCGGTGTTCCGAACCCGGCGGGAAGGGAACCGGCGTCGAACCGGACAAGAACCGCGATGAAATCGCCAGAAAAATCTAACTTTTCTCCGGGTGACTAGGATGGACGTCCGTCGGGTTCCTCGGAAAAAGAAAGACTGAGCAAGATAGCACCTTTAGGCGGGAAGGGGACCACGCATGCGTGCAGTATTCCCAAAGGCTTTCATAGAAAGCTGGGGAAATGCTCCGCAAGGGGCTCCATTGACGTCGATGTCACCCATATATGAGGACTGACTTCCTGCTTGGTCCTGGAGAAAGGCCTTGGCCTGAAGAGTGTCCAGTCGAGCCCCTATGAACTCCAAGCCCTATGTTGGAGTGGGGGAGTCTTTGGGTGATTTTTCACTAATCCCAGATATTGTAGGACGCTGATGGTGCAGGCTGTAGCCTGTTGCACCTCAGTGGCCATGTCTCCCCTTGCGAGCCAGTTGCCAGATATGGAGACAGAGGTAGGCAGCCACCACTGCTAGGCATTTGGTGAAGACTCTTAGCGTGGAGGCTAGACTGAAGGGTAATACTCTGTACTGGTAGTGGTAACCCTTGACCATGAACCTTAAGTACTGCCTGTGGCTGGGATGAATGAAGATGTGGGTGTAAGGTGCAAGGAGCATAGCCAATCTCCCTGCTGTAGGTAGGGCAGTAATGTTCCAAGGGAGAGTATCTTGAACTTCTCCTGCACCAGGAACTTGTTCAGATTTCACAAGTCCAGAATAGGCCTTAGGCCCTCTGTTCTTTTTGGGACTAGAAAGTATCAGGAGTAGAACCCCTTGCCCCTGAGGTGATGGGGTACTGGCTCCATGGCTCTGTCTGTGAGGAAGCCTGAGCGTTCCTGCAGTAGCAGGGCCTGGTGCAGGGGAGTCCAAGAGGGCTCTATTAGGAAGAAGGGGGGGGGGGGGTGTCTGGTCCAGGTGAAGGAAATAGCCTTCCATGACTACATGGAGTGCCCAGGAGTCAGTGGTGATGGCAGGCCACCGATGGGCAAAATGAACCAGATGCCCCCCCGGTTGGCAGTTACTCCCCAAGGGTGGAGAGGCTATGCTCAGGGAGTCAAAACCCCGTCCCCTGTTGGGCAGGAGCTGGGGTCCTGGGCTTGGAGCCCTTAGGCTCGCAAGGGCCTCGGCCCACTCTCTTGCCCTGGTGGCCCTGATGTGGAGTCTGGGGGAACTGGTATTGGGGGTAGCCTCAGTAAGGCTGACCCTTTCTCTGAAAAGGGGGCCACTTCCCTGATATTTTATTCTTAGGAAGAGTGGAGGTTTTCACGGAGAGTTGAGTCCTTGGGAGGAAGTCGGTCTCGATCTCCATTGCATTTTCCTCCATCAGTTTACAGAATAGGTTTTCACCAAGGCAGGGGACACCAAGGAGCTTCTCCTGCTTGAGGTCCAATGCCTGGAGCCAGGCTTGGTGTCAAGCACCAATGCCTGCGGTGGCTATCCTCGCGTTTGATTCAAAGCCATCTTAGGCATCCCAGAACGTGTACTTTGAGCACTCCCCGACGCACTTCGTGAGGATATGGAATTGACGGAGGTGATCCCCTCTGAGAAACCCAAGTTCCTTTGCCAGATCTCAGAAATACACGCCGATATACAGCTGATAGCTTGGATTTGGCAACCCGGCATCAAGCCTTGCTAGCATTTGCGGCTGAGGGCATCGAATGCGTGGGACTCCCTGACTGGGGGCATGGAGGAGTTAGTCTTTGGGCTCTTTTGCTGGCACATGGTTGACTCCACAACCATGGAGGTATGTGGGAGTTGCGACTTCTGAAAGCCGGAGCCTGCTGGACCTGGACATGGTGTCAAAGTGTTGGCTATCTATGGGTACCGAAGCCAGTGTCTCCCACATGCAGAAGAGGAGCCTCCCGAGGATGGCGGGGACAGGAACTATCAGGCCTCCTTGGGTGGGGCCTTGTATTGGAAGATTTCAGGTTATCCTGTGAGAAGGTCCTCCTCTGACTCTGTGGTGAGGGACATGGCTTTCGCCATGTCTCAAACTCAAGGAATAATGTCCTCAGGTGGAGACAGATGCAGCGACACTGGGGGAGATAGGTCTGATGGGAGGTCGCAGTGCTTCCGCCTCTCTGGGGATGCCTCATCTTCGGACTCCCAGTCAGAGTAGTCAGTCAAGGACTCGACGACCGATGGCGCCTGGGGTGCAGGACCCAGGTCAGGGCCCCAGTGACCCCATGCTTGCTTGGCCAAAGCCACAAGCGTTTGCTGGGAAGGATCTCGCTCCTGAGGAACAGAAGCGAAATTGAGAGCCTCCGGGCTCACGAGGATCGGCTCAGTATCCCGGGGAGTCCTTGAGTGCAAGGTCCCCATGGTCTCGGCAGACACACCAGCAGGGCCGGGCGTCGATGCCTGCTGCAAGACAAGGAAGGCAGTAACACTGAACTCCAGCGCCATCATCCTGGCTTCCCACTCAGGAGTTTCAGCCTTTGACATGGACACACCAGGTCCGGTGTCAGTGAGGAGAGGGAGTCCTCAATGAGACAGGCCTCAGGGTCTGGGACTTGTCACTGGAGGCCTCCACATCTGTTTAGGGAACCTTTGCTAGCCGCTCCACTTCCTCAGGTTCTCTCAGTGGACTGTGGGACCTGGTGCGCAGCTTGTCCGGCATGTCCGAGTCCCAGGATGAGGTCCTCAAGGATTTCTTCTTCTTTTTGTGTTCCCGTCCCGGGGAACCCTTGTCACCTGATTGGGTGCCATGGGGGCTTTACGTGACTGAGGACCCATGCGGGACCTTAGAGTGCGAGGTTATCGGGCAGAGTCTGACCTCTGGAAAATGTCGTCTTACTTTTACTGACAACGCTAGATGGCCTTCGCGGACAGCGTAGTTATGCACCTGTAACAGGTGTTCTCCAGGAACAGCAGGAATCAGTCCTCACATGTGGGTGACATCAGCGCCAACAGAGCCCATGCGGAGCATTTACTCAGCTTTCAAAGAAAACCTTTGGGACATACTATCATGCATGCCTTCCTGCCCAAGGGTGCAATCTTGCTCAGTCAGATGACGCTAGGATGACAGTAAAAACTAAAACAGGGTAGGGAGGCAACTACCAAGGGAGGAGGGAAGGTTATGAGGACTGATTCCTGCTGTTCCCAGAGAACACCTGTTACAGGTGAGTAAACTTTCTCCAGGAACAAGCAGGAAGTCAGTCCTCACATATGGGACTCCCTCGCTCCAGGCTGCCGAGGACCGAACCAAGACAGCACTAATGGCGATCAATTGGGTAGCCGTGAGTTGCAGATGGTGAGTCCCCACTGAAAGACTGCAAGACCCTAGCGTCCAGTGATACTATCACTCTGGTAGTCTGAACACAGAAGGGTCGGAGGGCAGGAGTTGCCTACACCCGAGAATATTACGGAGTACTGCCTGGCCAAAGGCACTGTCCCTGAGGGACTCGCTCTCCAGGCAGTAGTGAGTTGCGAACATATGAATTGAAGACCATGTGGTGGCCTTGCAAATGTCCATCACCAGCACTGCGCAGAGGTTGGCCATGAACGTGGTCATCGCCCTCATGTGATGCGCTGTGATCTGGTGCTCGAGAGGCCAGCTCGCTCATAGGTGAGGGCAATACAGTCTTCCAATCAAGTGGACAGAGTTTGCTTAGTAATGGGGAGGCCCAGTCTACTGGGGTCATAAGACTCGAAAAGCTGAGGAGCTTTCCGATGAGCAAGCATCTGCTGTAAGTATAAGGAAAGGGCCTGTTTGCAATCTAGTAAAGTATTAGTTCCTCCTGCTGGCGTAAGGCCACAGAAGGAAGGTGGGGAGGACCGCCTCTTGGTTGAGGTGGAAAGAAGATTCCACCTTTGGGAGGAATTTGGGGTGTGTGCGAAGCACCACTCTGTTCTTATAGAACCTCGTATATGCTAGATCCGCCACCAGGGCCTGGAGTTCGCTCACCCTTCGAGCGGACATGAATGCCATTAGGAAGGCCACTTCCAAGACAGATATCTCAGGTAGCAAGTGGCTAGGGGCTCAAATGATAGTTTAGTGAGCTGAGAGAGCACCATGTTGAGGTCCCATTCCACAGTTGGAGGGCGGAAGGGGGGCTTGGACATCAGAAGACCCCAGAGGAACCTAGAGACCAGGGGCTGGCTAGTGAGGGGTTTTTCCTTGATAGGGTGGTGGTGCGCAGCTATGTGGCTCAGATACACCCTCACCGAGTTGGATTTCAGTCCAGTGTGTGACAGGTGCAATAGGTACTGAAGGACCAGTTGCATGCAACAGGAGAAGGGGTTCTCCTTCTCCGTACACCAGATGGAGAACCATCTGCACTTAAAGGCGTAGACCCACCTGGTGGAGGGTTTTCAAGAGGCCAGTAAGATCTCCTCGACCTCCCCTGGAAGGTTGAAGGGGGCCAGTGCTATCCTTTCAGCAGCTATGCTATCAGCATTAGTGACCCCTGAGACAGGAGGTCTGGGGCCCGGCTCAGTGGGATTGGGAGTGCCACTGACAGGGACAGCAGCAGAGGTAACCAGGGCTGCTTGGGCCACTAGGATGCAATCAGAATAACTGACGCCCCCTTGCTCTGGACCTCGAAGAGAGTCTTGGTGACCCGGGGAGGGGGGGTTGGTGGGAACGCATATAGCAGTCCCTCTGACCACGGGATTAGGAAAACATCTGCTGCCACTCTCCCCTGGGTGTGGCTGGCACGAGCAGAAGCACGGTAGTTGCGCATTGTCTGTGGAGGCAAAAAGGTCTATCACAGGCTTGCCCCAGTGGTGTAAGAGTTGCTTCGTTTCACTGGGGTTCAAACATCACTCGTGTGGGCAAAGGACTCTGCTCAACCTGTCTGCTAAGCAGTTGTCCTGGCCTGGCTGGTATACCGCTTGCAGGAGCATGCCATTGCACACTGCGTAGGAGAGGAGGGCCACTGCCTCCTGGCAAAGAAAGTACGAGCTCGTGCCCCCCCCCCTCCCGCCTGCTTGTTGAAATAAAACATAGCCACCTGGTTATCTGTCTGGATCAGCACAGGCGGTGGCAGAACGCTCACAGAGCCAGGAAGATTGCCCTGAATGCGAAGAGATTAATCTATAAGAGTGACTCCTCCTGGGACCAGCTGCCTTGAGTGTGGCGGTCCTCGCAATGCGATCCCCCACCCCAGGAGGGAGGCATCTGTTGTCAAGGTACTCTGCAGTGCGGCTGCCTGGAATGGAGGTGGTGCAGGTTTTACCATCAGGTGAGGGACTCCACCAGGTGGCGAGTGACTCTAATTCTATCCTGTAGCCTGCCCGTGGCTTGAATCCACTGTGAGTGAAGGCTCTGTTGGGCTGTCCACATGTGCAGGTGGGCTAGCAGTGTGATGTGGACCGTTGAGGCCATGTGGTGCAACAGGCAGTGAAGCGGTACTGACCAGCTGCGCTGCAACTCTCCTCTATTTGTATATGGCGGTCCTCCCTTTCCCTTGGGAGGACAGCCTTGACCTGTAGCGTGTCCAGCTGCACCCCTACGAACTCCAGACTTTGACTAGGAGCGAGATGGGACTTGGGATAGTTGATGATGAACCCCAGGTGCTGCAGCAGGAGGGATGTACGCTCTGCGGTCTGCTTGACCTCTGAGGCTGTACCACCACCGATTAGCCAGTCATCCAGGAAAAATGAAAGTCCCTTGCAGGTGCAAGTGGGCGGCTACCACTGCCAAGCACTTGGTAAAGACTCTTGGTGAGGAGGCCAGGACGAAGGGCAGCACATTGTACTGGTAGTGCCCTCCTCCCACCACAAACCGTAGGTACTGCCTGTGGGAAGGGTGGATTAGGATGTGGGTATACGCATCCTTTAGGGCCAAGGAGCACAGCCAATCTCCCTGGTGAAGGTAGGGCAGCAGTGTTCCAAGGGAGAGCATCTTGAACTTCTCCCTCACCAGAAACTTGTTCAAGTTGCACAGGACTAGTATGGGCCTGAAGCCCCCGGTTCTTCCGGGGACAAGGAAGTACCTTGAGTAGAAGCCCTTTCCCCATAGATGCTTGGGTACAGGCTCCACTGCATTGTCCCTGAGCAGACCTGCGAGCCCTGAGAGCAGAAGGATCTGGTTGAGAAGAGATCGCACTGGCTCTCCTGGGAAGAACCTGGGTGGTATTTATCATACGTGGAGGAGGTACCCCTCCTTCACCACCTGCAGTACAACTGGTCTGAGGTGATCTGAGCTTCACCTGTGGGCTGGTGAAGGTCTCCCAGGGGAGGGGAGGCTTTGCCCTGGGAGTTAAAAGCTCCCCCCTGGTTGGGCTGGAGCCGGGGCTTCTGGGCCTCCTGGCCTTGCTTCTTAGGGAGAAACCGCTGTGGTTGGCCCGAGAAGAATGGGTATCAGCGACCCTGTTGGAAGTGCCCCTTTTTTCCGGGCAACAGGGGCCTTTCTTTGAGAGTTTTTGCAGGGAAAAAAAGAGGTCTTCTTTGAGAGCCTCTGGCATGTCACCACCTCGGCCTCTATCTCAGTTGCCTTGTCGACCAAGGGCTTGCCGAATGAGTTCTCACCCATGCAGGATCATCAAGCAGCTTGTCCTGGACTCACTGTTCGAGGTCTAAGAACTGTAGCCAGGCTCGGATTGAGCCTCGATGCCGCCGCTTCCACTCGAGCCGCTGATTTGAATCCGTCATAGGCTGCTCAGGAGAGGAACTTTGAACAGTCCTTGATTCCCAAGGTCAGAGCCTGGAACCGATGGAGAGGTTCCCCAGCCAATCCCGCCAAGAACTCCGATAACTCCTGGGTCAGGGCCTTTAAATACATGCCTATGTATAGCTCATAGGCATGGATTTGGCACCCAGGCATCGAACCCTGGTAGCGCATCCGAGGGCATTGAGGGCTTGAGCGTCCCTGCCGGGGGGAACAGAAGAGTTAGTCTTATGGCTTTTGAGTTTTTGCATGGCTGACTTGACAATCATGGAGTTATGTGGGAGTTGGGGCTTGTGGAACCCCAGCCCCTTTCTGACATGGTAAATGGTGTTGAGGCTTCAGCTGACCACCAGCACTGATGCCTGGGTCTCCCACATCTGTAGTAGCAGCTGCACAAGGATCGGCTGGACTGGCACCATAAGGGTTTCCCTAGAAGGAGACTCGAATTGGAGGATCTCCAGTTCTTCAGTGCATGGGTCCTCCTCCTCCTCGGTTTGCACTGAGAGGGTTCTGGCCATATCCCTGAAAAAGTCTTGGAAGGCCATGTCCTTCGGAGGAGAATGGCACCGGGGTGTCGGGAGAGATGTCCTAGGGGATGTCTCTATGCCGTTTGGTTTCTGGGGAGGCCTTGTGGTCAGTCTCCCACTCCCTGCAACTCTGTGCCTCGAGGCCCACACTGAAGTGTCGAGGCCCTCCCAAGGACCTGGGGCCCGAGTCCCGGATGCCCAAGGAACAGGACCATGACCTCGACCGGGGGGCTGAGGGCTTACCCAAGGCCAGTAGTGCTCGGAGCTCAGCTCGATGACTGGGTATACCCCTGTAGTCAGGGGTCCGGTCATCAGGGCGTATGATGCGGATGAAGCTGCCATCGACGCCTGCTGCACGGCCAGGATAGCAGTGATGTTCTGCTCCATGGCTGCCATTCTGGATTCCAAGCTAGAAAGCTCCACAGCTTTTGGTGCAGGCACCGAGGATCTCAAGCCCAGAGCCGGCACTCTTGCAAGTGCATTCTTGATGAGGACTACGGCCTCGAGGATCCTCACATGGTCTCCACCAGCCGAGGCATCCTTTTTGAGGACCTTGGTGGGCCATTTCTCGGAATCGCCTGAGTCCCTCCAGCAGTCTTGCCAGGTTTCTCTGATGGAACTTCGACGAACTTCGAGGATTTTTTCTTTTTCCACTCGGGGTCCAAGGTCTTCTCAGACAAGCTGCCACCGTGGGACTTCAAGGACACTCTGCCCTCTTGGGATGTGCTGGGCATGGAGCTCAGCGTTGGGGCGGCCGGTGCAAAGTCGTACCTGGGGAACATCTTCCCCTGCAACTCTGTCCTCTTCTTATTGGTTTTGGGCATCATGGCCTGGCACAGGTCGCAGGAGATGCTGTCATGGTTCGATCCCAGGCAGCGTAGGCAGCAGTCATGGGTGTCTGTGACAGACATAGTTTGACTGCAGTGATCACATTTTTTGAACCCACTGGGAGACATGGGGGGGGGGGGGGGAAACGGCACAAGCATCGGTCAAGGCAAACCTCAATCAAAAAAAATGGGGAAGGAGCCGAGAATAGAGCCAGGCCTGGCGTCGCCTCGAGGCGGGAAGAGGAACCAGTATGCAAACCGGAAAAACTGACTTTTTAAGGATATGGCAAGGATTTTTTCTGGGAAACTGGACCGATGTCAGTAGGGCTCTGCAGAAAAAAGGAGACTGAGCAAGATGGTACCCTTGGGCAGGAAGGGGACTACACATGCATGGTAGCATGTCCCAAAGGCTTTCTTTGAAAACTGGAGAAATGCACCATGCAGGCTCCGTCAGCATCAACGTCAACCATATGTGAGGACTGACTTCCTGCTTGTTCCTGGAGAAAACTTTTTACACAGGGCGCAAATCTCCGGGTCATGGTCGGCCCCTAGATACTGGAGGCAGCAATTGTGTGTATCGCTGAGAGACATGTTTTTTGCGCACCGATCACACTTTTTGAACCCATTGGCCATTGGGGGAAAAAGTATCCCGGCGAGATTGAAGACCTTCGGCGCATTCAGCGGATAGAAAAAGGCACAAACCACGCTGGGGAAAAAAATGCTAGCATGGATTTGAGACTTGCTGCCAGGGCAAGCAGGTTCAGAGGCAGGAAAGGGACCAGTGCAACCAAAGAAAAAAACAGTTTAACCTAAAATTTAATCAACTTTTTTCCAGGGAATTAAGACGGATGTCTGTTGGGCTCCGCAGAAAAAAGAAGACTGAATAAGATGGCACCCTTGGCATCTCCAAAAGGCTTTCTTTGAAAACTGGGGAGATGCTTCCACGGGAGTTCCTCGGTATGCGAGCATCTTGCATTTCCTTTGTTTTTTGAGGAATATATATTTACATTAACACCATGCTGTCCAGTGTGCAGTTTCGAGTTATGTTGAGGTTGCCAAGCCCTTCGGTATTTATGTTGCATTGGGAGGTATTGTGTTGAGGTCACAAAGTCCCTCTTGTTTTTTAGAGGGTGGGAAGTGCTGTGTAGGGCCACGGAGCCTCTCTTGTTTTTCAGAGGGTGGGAAGTGCTGTATAGGGCCACAGAGGCTCTCTTGTTTTTCAGAGGGTGGGAGGTGCTGTGGTGGGGCACCAAGTTGCTCTTGTTTTTGTGGAAGTGGGAGTTGCTGCATGGGTTCTGTTGAGCCCCTCTTGTTTGGCATATTTAGCAGCATGTTTCCTAAGCTCTGCGCTAGTAACATAAGAACATAAAAATGCCACACTGGGTCAGACCAAGGTTCATCAAGTCCAGTATCCTGTTTCCAACAGTGGCCATTCCAGGTCACAGGTACCTGGCAGGTTCCCAAAAAGGCACACAGGTTTCACAATGCTTGTCCTGGGGTAAGCAGTGGATTTCCCAGGTCCTTTTTAATAATAGTTGTTGCACCTTTCCTCCAGGAACTTGTCCAAACCATTTTTAAGCCCAGCTACACTAACAGCTTTTACTACATCCTCTGTTAGCTAATTCCAGCGTTTGACTATGTGGGGCCATAGGCTAACTGCAGGGAGTTACACCCCTCTGCAGTTACTGCATTTCAACATGGCAAAATGGCTGCCAGTATAATTAAAGCCACCCACTAAGGTGGCATTAGTTGCATTCATGCTACTTGCGCTGAGCCATTATGTTAGTTTCTGTCAACAATGCAGATGCCTGTGTGTGAGTTCTTTCTCTCACCTCACTCTGCAGTAAAGCATAATTTTGGGAAAGAATCCTGTAAACCTATGAGTAATGAGGTGAAAGCATTTTTTGTCTGCATATATCTGTTTTTAGTTTGTATTAATAATATTCCCTACTTGGTGAAGATCTATCTCTGATCTGCATGTGTGACTGAGGCGCCATGTTCTGTTAGCATGGAGCTTCTATGTAAGGATCTTTAGTAATCCAGCTTTTTCAGTTTTCTGAATAGGAATATGGATGTTCTAGGGCCCAATATTTATGGTGCTGCCCTTTTCTGGGTACACTACATGTTGTGTGAGTTTTGGAAGTTAGTGCTGTTATAGAATAGTAGATTTGCTCTATGGGTTCTTGGTGTAGTCAACTGTAGAGTGTTGGTTGGGGGTACTGGAATATGGATTGTCTGAGATTTGCAATTTTGTGTTCTTTATGCTACCAGACTGAAATTTAAAAATGTTGTCAGTTCAGATTCAAAGAAATTTTAAATTTGAAGGGAATGTCTCAGTTTAATTTTGTTTAGCAACCTGATAGCTTCACCGCTGCTGAATTCCAGACTTTTCCAGCTCTAGCACAACCCAATCCAGCCTTTGAATTCATGGCTACCAGAATTAGTTTTTCTCATTTTATATCTTCCCTCCTCATCAATAATCTGGTCATAGCAAAATAAATTTGATGTGCAGATACTTATAATGGTTTGATTTTGGGGGAGGGCTGTGTAAATAGCCTTTCATTAATCAAATTTATTTTTTTATTATTATGTTTATTTTATTTTAACATCTGTTTTTCTAAATTGCATGTGTATGTTTGCAAACCACCAAGGATTTTAGATGGGTGGCATATACATTTTAAAATAAAGTATACTAAATTTATGCAAATGATGCCACAATGAGTCTCTGACCATGGCCCTGCATTACCATCATGCTGTCCCTGGGGGAAAGTAGACAGGAGGGGGCACTGGGAGGTAGAGGAAAGCAGAAACCTCAGATTAGGACCTGCATGATCAGAGACTAAAATGATTAGACAACAAAGTTAGAAGAGAATTTTAATTTCAATTTAATGATCGGAGATGGTGCTAGCTTTATATTTTACACAGTGCAGGGAAAGTGTAGTTAGTCACCTGTAACAAGTGTTCTTCAGGGACAGCAGGAATCACTCCTCAAATATGGGTGACATTAGCACCGACGGAGCCCGTGCGGAGCATGTCCCTAGCTTTCAAAGAAAGCTTTTGGGAATGCTACCACGCATGCATGGTCCCCTTTCTGCCCAAGGTTGCCATCTTGCTCAGTCATATGACATAGCTTAGGCAAAGACAAAAAGGTAAAGGAGGCAACTCCAAAGGGAGGAGGGAGGTTTGTGAGGACTGATTCCTGCTGTCCCTGGAGAACACCTGTTACAGGTGAGTAATTATGCTTTCTCCAGAAACAAGCAGGAAGTCAGTCCTCACATATGGGACTTCCTAGCTCCGGGCTGCCGGGTCACAAACCATGACAGCAGCAGTGGCGACCCAATGGAGGCCACAGAAGATGAGTCCCTACCAAGAGACTCTGCAGACTCAAGTGTCCAGCATCACCATAACTCCGGTAGCCTGAACACTGAATGGTTGGAGGGCAGGAGGTGCCTATACACGGAGAATGCTTCTGATCACTGCCTGGCCAAAAGCACTGTCCCTGCGGGACTCACTCTCAAGGCAGTAGTGGGCTGCGAACGTAAGGATTGAAGACCATGTGGTGGCCTTAACAGATTTCTTCCACCAGCACTGTGCATAGGTTGGCTACTGATGTGGCCATAGCCCTCACGCATTGAGCAGTGATCCGGCACTCCAGAGAGAGACCAGCTCGCTCATAAGCGAGGGCAATGCAGTCTGCCACCCAGGTGGACAGCGTTCGCTTAATCACAGGTAGCCCCAGTCTGCTGGAGTCACAGGAGATAAAAAGCTGAGGAGCTTTTCAATGGGCCTTGGTCCTCTGTAAATAAAAGGATAGGGCCCTCTTGCAATTCAAGGTATGCCAAACAACCTCCTGCCTGCCAGCGTGCAGCCGTAGGAAGAAGGTGGGGAGAACTACCTCCTGACTGAGGTGAAAAGCAGACACCACCTTTGGGAGGAATTTGGGGTGCGTGTGCAGCACCATCCTGTTCGTATAGAACCTGGTATAGCGTGGGTCTGCCACCAGGGCCTGCAGTTCGCTTACTCTGCAAGCAGACGTCAACACCACCAAGAAGGCCACCTTTCAGGAGAGGTGTCTCAAGTGGCAGGTGGCGAAAGGCTCGAAGGGCGGCCTAGTGAGCTGGGAGAGCAGGAGGCCCCAGAGACTGGCCTGAGAGGGGCCTTCCCTCTATAGGGTGATGGTTAGCTGCTGTGGCACTAAGATGCACCCTCAACGAGTTAGATATCAAGCCTGAGTGTGAGAGGTTCAGCAAGTACTGCAGCACGAGCTTTACCTGACAGGAGAACAGGTTCTCATTCCTTTCTGCACATCAGACGGAGAACCTCCTCCACTTGAAGGCATAAGCCCTTCTTGTGGATGGCTTCCGGGAGGACAAAAGAATTTCCTCGACCTCACCTGGGAGGTTGAAAGGGGCCAGTGCTACTCTTTCAGCAGCCACGCAGTTAGCATCAGGGACCCCAGGTTGGGGTTTAACAGCGAGCCTCCCTCCTGCGACAGGAGGTCCGGGTCCCAGCCCAGTAGTACTGGGGTTGCCACTGACAGGGAGAGCAGCAGGGGGAACCGGGGCTGCCTGGGTCACCTGGGCACAATCAGGATCACTAAGACGTGCTCGCACTGGATCTTGAAAAGGCACTTGGCTATCAGAGGTGTCAGTGGGAATGCATAAAGCAGGCTCTGTGACCAGGAAGTCAGGAAGGCGTCTGCCGCCACCCTCCTGCGGTGTGGCTCAGGGGAGCAGAATTTGGGCAGCTGTGAGTTGTATGGGGAAGTGAACAGGTCCAGCCAGGGTCTTCCCCAGAGGAGGAAAAGCCTCCGGGTCACTCTTGGGTCCAGCCGGCACTTGTGAGGCTGAAGGACCCAGCTGAGGTGGTCCACCAGGCAGTTGTCCTGACCCGGTAAGTACAACACCCTCAGAAGGATACGGTTGTGCATTGCAAAGAAATGGAGGGCCATTGCCTCCTGACAGAGGGAGTAGGAGCCTCTATCCCCCTACTTGTTCACATAGAACATGGCAACCTGATTGTCTGTCTGTATGATGACTGGGAGGTCACTCAGGAGGTGGCAGAAGGTCTGAAGGGCCAGGAAGATGGGCCTGAGCTTGAGGAGATTGATTTGTAGGAAAAATTCCTCTAGGGATCAGGTGCCTGGGGTGCACTGGCCCTTGCAATGTGTGCCCCAGCCTACAAGGCAGGCATCTGTCATCAAGATCCTCTGAGGGGTAGGTGCCTGGAAGGGAATCCCTGCCCTGAGGTGATGTAGAGACTGCCACC
Source organism: Ichthyophis bannanicus (assembly GCA_033557465.1). Lineage (NCBI taxonomy): Eukaryota > Metazoa > Chordata > Amphibia > Gymnophiona > Ichthyophiidae > Ichthyophis > Ichthyophis bannanicus. Next base: position 780,703,043 of record CM066035.1, read on the forward strand.
AGATGAGGGAGGCCGCCAGCTGGTGGGTGACTTTCACTCTGTCTCTCAGTCTGCCCGTTGCCTGCGTCCACTGGGAATGGAGGCACCACTTTATCTTTATCTTTATCTTTATTCGGTGTGCTTGATATACCGCCTAATACCAAAGTGTTAAGGCGGTGTACAATAAAAACAAAATGGTACTGCTTAAAAGAAACAGAAAAGGAACGCCAATATGTGGATAGGAAAGAAAAGAAAAGAGACGAGAGAAAAGAAAAAAGAAAAATAGAGGGTCGGACAAACAAACAACAAATAAGACAGTAAATCTGACAACAGAACAAGACAACATCGTGGGCAACCGAGTATGGGGTGGGGAATGGGGAGGGGGGCGGGGGGAAATAATAAGGGTAAGAGACAGAGGTTTGTTAGTGGGTGGTATGGCAAACTAGCTAGGGATAACCGGAGGGAAGGGAAGGTCAAAAGCCTGGCAAAAAAGGTAGGTCTTAAGAAGTGCTTTGAAATCAGAAAAGGACGATTCAATTCGTAGGGAGAGTGGGAGGGAATTCCACAGAGCGGGTGCGACAAAGAAAAAGGCGGCATGACGAGTTAATTCAAGGTGGGCCTGAGTGGGGGAGGGTAGGAAAAGCCGACTGCCGTGTGCAGAGCGAAGTAGGCGAGGGGTAGGTTGAAGAAAGATGAGATCAGATAGATACTGTGGAGTGCTAGTGTGGAGGGCCCTGTGAGTGATGATGAGAAGCTTATAAACAAAACGGACCTTGATAGGGAGCCAGTGAAGTGAGATAAGGCAGGGGGTGATATGATCCCGGTGGGAAGTGAAAGTAAGAAGGCGTGCTGCAGTGTTCTGAACCAGTTGTAACCTGCGGAGTTGGCACTGAGGGAGACCTGCAAGGAGAGAGTTGCAATAATCAAGCCGAGTGATCACCAGGGACAGAACCAAGGTTGTAAGGGAAGCAAGAGGGAGAAAGGAATATGCAGGCAGGCCAGAGGCATAATGTGAACTGTCGAGACCATATGGCCTAGCAGGCGGAGGAGTAGGCTAGCTGGCACCGAACTGGAGACCTGCACCTCCCTTGCCAGCTGCATCAGATGGTAGGCTCTCTCCATGGGGAGAAAGGCCCTGACCTACAAAGTGTCCAGCTGGGCCTCTATGAATTCCAAGTCTTGGGCTGGGGAGAGGCTGGACTTGGGGTAGTTGATGATGAACCCGAATTGCTGCAGGGTGTGGATGGTGAGCTTTGTGGCCCACCTGGCCTCTGATTACCAGTCGTCCAGGTAAGGGAAGACGTGGGCCCCCTGGAGGAACACATGGGTGGTGTGACATAGTGGGTCCCTCCAGCCCTTCAGAAAGAGCTAAAAAGCAGGAAACAGGAGCAGTGCTGAAGCATAAACAAAAGCACATGGCTAATGGTGGCCATGGAAACCAAGCACAGGGGAAAGAAACACACCCGTGCTGCCAATTAGATAGGGAGTCACGAGCTAATTCAGAACACCTGTTAGGGGGTGGAGTTAAGCACTACCCTAGAATTCAGACTCATAAAGAGGCCCCAGTAGAGGAAAGGGGAGGTATCCAAGGTATCAGGGGTGTCAAGGAAGGTTTGGAAGTATCGAGGAGAACAGAACAAGCAAGGTTATCCCAGGGAGGAGAAGGACAGAGTCTCCGTGGAAGGGAGGAACCGAGCTTCCATTCAGAGAGAGGACAGAGTCTCCAAGAGAAAGATACAACAGAAGCAGACCAGGTTATTTGCAGTATCCTGGGGATTACAGAAAGGAGAGAAAGCCAGGAAGGCAGTTTAAACCTTCTGTGCACAAGTCAGGTTTGGAACCTACAGCCATTCCCACGTCTCAGAGTAAACCTTTTTCAGCCAGGTCTAGAGGTAAGCCTAAAGGCTGGGGTTTTAATAATCACTGTGATTTTATCTACCCGGAGGGTTGGGGCTGTGAGGAAAGTGACTGTGATGAGAATGCTTGTTTAAAGCAGTACCTGATTCAAGAGTATAGCCAGAAGCCTAAAGCAGTGAGGAAAGGCGTGGCACAAGATTTAACGTTGCAAACATTTCCTGCCTCACAAGAGGAATTAATGGAGACAGAGCCAGAGTTTGTAAATACTCCAGAGGAATTGATGGACTGTACGATTACATTATCTAATGATATATTATCCCTGCGTTGAATGAATGCTTTGAAGAGAAATACAGAATTGTTGGGATTTAAAAGTACAAAGCTGTGAAGAAAACAGAACTGTTTACCTTGATTGCTGGAAGCCATGTTTTTGTGCTGAAGTAAGCTGTTTGAGTTTGAAAGTTTTATTTTCAAGCACCTGGTTTTTGTACCTTATTTTTCCTTGTTGAAATCCACCCCGGGAGGGGAATAAATCCTTTGCTGCTTTAACCACTTTTGAGTCACACTACCCTTTATTGGACGGTAAAAGAGAACTACATTTCCCAAAAGGCTTTGCCTCAGGAAATAGTGGAATACCTGTTCAAGAAGGAAACAAACCCCTTAAGCCCTACATGCCTTCGCTGGGGGCATTAATAGGGGGTCACAGTGGCTATGACCGCCAGGCATTTCATAAAGACCCTTGGAGAGGAGAAGAGGCTGAACAGCAGCACCCTGTACTGGTAGTGCTGCTCCCCACCATGAATCTCAGGTACTGCCTGTGGGAGGGGTAGATCAGGCTGTGGGGGTAAGCATCCTTGAGATCCAAGGAGCAGAGCCAGTCTCCCTGGTGGAGGTAGGGCAACAGTGTCCCAAGGGAGAGTATCTTGCACTTTCCCTCATCAGGAACTTGTTCAAGTTGCACAGGTCCAGGATGGGCTAGAGACCCCTTGTTCTTTTTGGGACAAGAAAATACCTTGTGTAGAACTCCTTTCCCCAGAGGTGATAGGGTACCGGTTCCACCACCCTAACCCTGAGAAAACCTGCGAGTTCTGTAGTGAGCAAGGCCTGGTGGAGGAGAGGCTGTGGTGGCTCTCCTAGGAAGAAGTCTGGAGCGTTCTGCTGCAGATGGAGAAAATACCCCTCCTGCACTACCCGCAGAACCCACTGGTCTGTGGTGATGCTGGCTGATCTGTGGGCGAGAGAGGCCAGTTGACCTTCTGTGGGCTGAGGTGGGCCTCCTGGGGGAAGGGAGGCCCAGCCCAGGGAATCAAAAGCTTTCTCCCAGCTGGGTGGCAGCTGATGTCTGGGGCTTGTGAGCCTTGAGCTTTCTAGGTCCGTGTCCCTGGTCTTTTGGCTGTGAGCACTGGTGAAGCTGCCCCACGTAGGGCTGGTAGTGGCCAGCCTGGGAGTAGCACTTTTTCGTCAGGAAAAAGGGCTTTTCCCCCCCAAGAATTTTTCCCTTGGGAGATCCAAGATCTTTTTGGACAGACTCTGCCGGGTCACTATCTCAGCCTCAATCTTCGCAGTCATCAGACATCGGTTTCCACTAGTTTTTCACCATTGCAGGGGACATCCAGGAGCTTCTCCTGTACCCACTGCTCCAGGTCTGAGGTCAGTAGCCATGCATGGCGCTGGACGCCGATGACAGCGGCTGCAACCCTGGCCACAGACTCAAACCTGTTGTAGGCGGCCCGGGAGAGGAATTTGGAACAGTCCCAGATGCCTGCTGCTAGGGACTGGAACCTTTGCAGAACTTCCCCGGTGAAACCCGTCGAGAATTCTGAGAGTTCCTGTATAAGGCACTTAAGGTACATTCCAATGTATAATTCGTATGCCTGTATTCGGCACCCGAGCATGGTGCACCGATAACATTTGCGCCCCATGGTGTCAAGGGCCTGGACTTCCCTGCCAGGGGGAACTTAAGAGTAGGTTTTTTGACTCTTCAGTTTTTGCATGGAAGACTCAACCACCATCGAGTTGTGGGGGAGTTGTGGCTTTTGGAACCCGGGGCCCTTCCAGATGCAGTAGATGGCATCCAGGCACCAACTTACCACCGGCACTGAGGCCAGGGACTCCCATATCCGGAGGACCAATCTCTCAAAGATGGGTGTTACTGGCACCGTGAGAGTCTTCTTCGGAGGGGACTCATACTGTAGAGCTCCTCGGTACGCGGGTCCTCCTCCAACTCTGGATCGAGAGAGCCCGGGCCATGTCACAAATGAAATTGTTAAAGGCCCTGTCTTCAGGCGTGGAGTGGCCGAGGCTCCGGGGAAGAGGCTCGGAGGGGACGTCCCAGTGTCGGGAGGACTCTGAGGAAGCCTTGTCCTCAGTCTCCCAGTCGGAGCCTGAGGACATCGAGGAGTCAGCCCTAGGGTTGACACCGAGGAATCGGGCCGCCCCGCCCCCCCCCCCCCCGGGGGACCTGGGGTCAGACTCCCGGAAACTCGCTGGAGAGGACCGGAACCCCAAGGAGCGTGATCGAGACCTCGATTGATGCCGAGGACTTACCCGAGGCCGGTGTGCTCGGTGCCAAGTTTGATGCCCAGAGGCTCCCGCGAGGTCAGGGGGCCTGGTGTCGGGGCCGAAGATGCCGGGCCTAACATCAATGCCCACTGCAAGGCCAAGATGGAGGAGAGGCTTTGCTCCACAGCTGCCATGCATGACTTGAGGCCCGATGGCTGTGCAGCACTTGGTGTGGACACCGAAGGCCTAGGGTTCAACATTGACACTCCGGAGAGTGCGTCCTTAAGGAGGACTATAGGCTCACGGGTCCTGGCGCGATCTCTGCTGGCCAAGGACTTGTCTTGAGACTTTATGAGGGCACTGCTCGGAGTCGCCCAAGTCCCATCGAGGCACCGGTCGCAGGTGGAACTGTTGTGGTCTGGGTCCAGGCAGTGGATGCAGCAGTCATGAGTATCGGTGACTGAGATAGTCTGACTGCAGCAGTCTCAATTCTTGAACCCACCTGGAGTCATGGTGGGAGCACACCTGGCCGGGGTCGAAGACCTCCGGGCAAAACAAGTCACGAAGGCTGGTCGAGGAAACATGGAAAAAAAAAAAAAGGTAGCCAAGATCACCTCAAGGCAGGAAGGGAACCAGTATGCAAACCGGACAAAGGGAAGGAATAAAGAACTTTTTCCAGGAGAGTCAAGGACCACGTCTCCTGGGCTCTGCAGAAAAAAGGAGACTGAGCAAGATGGCACCCTTGGGCGGGAAGGGGACCATGCATGTGTGGTAGCGTTCCCAAAGGCTTTCTTTGAAAGCTGGGGAAATGCTGTGTGTGGGCTCTGTCGGTACCGACGTCACCCATATGTGAGGACTGATTTGTTCCTGGAGAAATACATCTCTTTTTATTTCTCTGGTGTTGCATTGTATGCAGAATCTGACTTCTTGCAGTTGCAGTTTAATTTGTATCTACATATGTTTATTTTAGGTTATGGTCACTTATTCTGTACTTGGTGAGGGTCTGTGTTCTCAATATGTGGCTAAGGTCTGGGGTTCTGTTAAGATGGAGTTTATATGTAGTGATCTGTATTGTAGTAATCCGAATTGTTCAGCTTATGAAATAGGTATTGGATGTTCCAGGGCCCGCTGCAGCATGTACAGTGATGCTTTTTTGGGTAGGCTCCTTATGTGAGTTTTGGAAGTTGGTGCTGGTATGGTATAAGTTTGCTCTATAGATCCTCAGTGACTTTGTTGTAGGATTTTGTTGTTGTTGTTTAAGTGCCGTCGAGTCAGAGTCGACTCATGGTGACCCTCTGGATAGCTATTCTAAATTGTGTTTGGTCTTCAGTCAGGCGGCTCATTGTTGACAGACTGGTACCCCTAGCTGCTGTTATTGTATCGATCCATCTCATTGCTGGCCTTCCTCTTTTACGTTGACCTTCTATCTTGCCAAGCATGATGTCTTTCTCTAATGATCTCTCTCTTCGCATGATGTGTCCAAAGTATGAAAGTCAAAGTCTTGTCGTCTGAGCTTCTAAAGAAAGCTTAGGTTTGATTTCCTCTAGTACCGACTGGTCTGTTCTTCGGGCAGTCCATGGTATACACAGTATTTGCCGCCAGCACCATAATTCAAAGGCATCAATTTTCTTCCTATCTATCTTTTTCACTGTCCAGCTTTCACATCCATATGATGTTACTGAAAATACCATGGCTTGAACAAGTCGAATCTTTGTATGGAGAGAGAAATCTCTGCTCTTGAGAATCTTATCTAGGTCTTTCATAGCCATTCTGCCAAGAGCAATGCATCGTCTGATTTCTTGACTGCTTGTTGCTTCTTTATTGATAGTTGATCCAAGTAGGTTAAAGTTGTTCACGATTTCAATTTCTTCTCCTTCAACAATGAACCTGTTGATTATGCCAGTTGTCATGATCTTTGTCTTCTTTACATTAAGGTGCAGGCCCATTTTGAGACTATGTTCTTTGATTGTGAGAAGCAAATGTTTCAGATCATCTTCACTTTCAGCCAATAATGTGGTATCATCATCATAGCAAAGGTTGTTGATGAGTCTTCCACCAATCTTCACACCTCTGTTGTCTTCATACAATCCTGCTTCTCTGATGATTTGCTCTGCATATAAATTAAACAGGTAGGGGGAAAGTATGCAGCCTTGTCTTACACCTTTGCTTATTTTAAACCATTCTGTTTCTCTTTATTCCATTCAAACTGTTACTTCTTGATCAATGTACAGATTGTGCAAGAGTATGATCAGGTGTTCTGGTACACCTATGCTTCTTATTATGGCCCAGAGTTTCTCATGGTTTACAGAGTCAAAAGTTTTGCTATAGTCGATAAAGCACAAATAGATATCCTTTTGGTATTCTTTAGTCTTTTCAAGGATCCATCTCACATCCGCAATGATGTCTCTCGTTCCGCGCCCTTTCCTGAACCCTGTTTGCACTTCAGGTAGTTCTTGTTCCAGGTATGATAGTAGTCTCTTTTGAATAATCTTCAGTAGAATCTTGCTGGCATGTGGGATCAGAGCGATTGTGTGATAATTTCCAGTCAGTTGGATCACCTTTCTTTAGTATTGGTATAAACACAGATCTTTTCCAGTCAGTTGGCCATGATGTTGTCTTCCATATTTCTTGGCAGAGCTTTGTAAGTACGGTAACAGCTGCATCAGATTGCTGTAATACTTCTATGGGAATGCTATCAATGCTTGATGCTTTGTTCTTTGATAAGGCTTTCAATGCTGCTTCAACTTCTTCTTTCATCACCAATGGTTCCCGATCATAAGGTACAGGTTGAAACGGCTGTTGGTCCACTTGATCTTTATCATACAAAAACTCTGCATATTCCTTCCATCTTTTCTTGATCTTCTCAGCATCATTCAACATAGAACCTTGAGCATCTTGTAACATTCAAATTCGAGGCTGGAACTTTTTCTTTAACTCTCGTAGCTTTAGGAATGCCGATCTTGTTCTTCCTCTAATAGTTTCCGCTTCTATTTCCTTGCATGCATCATTGTCGTACTTTTCCTTGTCCTGTCTTGCTGCACGTTGGAAATCTCTGTTGAGTTCTGTGATTGTCTTTCTTTCTCCTCTGGCTTTAGCTTCTCTGTGTTTCTGGGCAATTTTCAGAGTTTCTTCCGTCATCCATTTTGGCCGTTTTTTTCTTTTTCACCTTTTGTAGAGACTTCTCGCTTTCTTCCAACACAACCTTCTTGATTCATTCCATAACTCTTCTGGAGCTCTGTCATTTGTATCTAAAGCAGCAAATCGATTTTGCAGGCAGTCTTTAAATTCCAGTGGTAGGATTTTGTATTAGTTCACAATATGCCTGGTACTGGAGAATGTTTGTTGTTGTTAGTGAGAAGACCAGAAGCAGATGTTTTGTTTTGTTTTTTAAGATATTGAGTTCTGTGGGTGAATGTCCTAGTTCTGCTCTGCACCTTTAGTGAGGGAGGGGGTTCTGTGAATACAAAATATATGTTCAAAAAGGAAAAGCACCAACTCATTCCTTGCCTCAGGCAGCTAATTGCCTTGAGCTGCCCCTGAAAGGGGGCAATGCTGGACTGAGGGGAAGCTTGACTGAAGAGAAGCTTGACTGAGGGGGAGAGAGGAAGAAAGGCAAAGGGGAATATGCTGAACATGGTGAACATGGTGAGAGAAGCCATAGAGGTTGGTTGGCAAGGTGATAAAGGAGAAGATGTTGGAAATAAGGCTGGGGAGGTGGCAAAAGGGGGAAGTAGGAGACTGGGTGATAACAGATATGAAAGGGATTGGAGATGACTTACATAGGGTTGCCAACTGGTTCCAGATGCACCAGACCGGCTTGATCCAGTCCTGGGTTTACTCCACTGCATGCAGGGACTTGTAGTTTTGCATTTCCTTTGGAGTGCAATGAAGACATCAGAACTAAATGTCTCTGTATGAAATGGGGCAAATCCAGCACTGGATCAAATCTGTTGGGTGCATCTAAAGCCAGTTGGCAACCCTAGACTGAAAAGAGAAGATGCTGGGGCCGATGAGGAAGTGAGAGAGGGTGGATGATGCTTGGGAAGGGAGCAATTACAGAGAGTGGATGTGGAGGTGGGGATGGGTGAAAGATAGAAGGGAATGAGTTGTTGAGGAATCACTGAGATGGGAAAGGGAGGGCTAGGATGAGGTGAAGATGGACTGGGAAGGAGATTAGTGAAGGAGATGGTAAGTTGATAGTTAAAAGGTAAAAAAACAAAAGGGAGATGAGTACTGGATAGCGAGAAGGAAGATATAGTTTGAGCGAATAAGCAAAAAGAAAAATGTAGGAAAAAAATGAATCAGAGATGTAAGGGAGGAAGGAAAAAATGGAAAATAAAGGAAAATGGCATTGAAAAATTAGAGAAAAAAACAGGCAGAAGAAAGCAGAAAAAATGGACTGGGACCAATATGAATGAAAAAAATAAAATGTTCAGCCAACAAAGGTAGAAAAAATGTTTTATTTTGAATTAATTGGAAATGTGTATCTCTGATGTCTTTGTATTTTGCTCAATTCACAAGGAAATGCATTTCTGTTTCTGTTTGTTCAGTGTTGCACTACATGCAGAGTTTGACTTCTTGGGGCTTTTAGTTAAAATTTGTTTGTGGTCCCCAGGGCCAGCCCAAGGGTTTCTGCTGCCCAGGTAGAAGCCCCAGCTATGCCGCTCCCCCCCCCCCCCCCCCATGCTGAGCTGCACCATTCCCTTCCATTGCCACCGATTCCAGCGCAAGGTTCGGGGAGGGAAGAGGCTTGGCTCAGCAGCACACATGGCCTACCATTTCTTACCCCCCTCTGACAAAACTTCAGGGGTTCAGAAGCAGCAGGCCATGTGTGCCGAAGCACATGGCCTGATGCGGGCTGCTGCCACCAAGCCTAGCTGCT